>ML058505.1:1401830-2601830 GCA_003013855.2 Liriodendron chinense
GTTTATTTATCGACCATTTCCATCCTTTGTTCTGTCGAGTAGTTTCTGAAATCCTTGCCTTCGATCACCGCTGCATTCATGTCTTGATCGGGCCCAAGTATTCCACATTCGACTGCTATTGCTCGTGCAGTGAAAACGTTATCCCCAGTTATCATTTTGACAGTAACTCCGGCTTTTCTGCAATCTTCAACGGCCGTTTTCACTCCAGGCCGGCATGGGTCCTTCAGGCCCACCATCCCTAATAATGTCAAGCCATCTTCAGGTAGTTTTTCAACCTTTCCTCCATCATTTCCGTCAGTGACAGTATCTTCTGCAATCTGTTTGTGGGCAAAAGCAATGCACCGTAGACTCTGAGCTGCCATTGCTTCAATGATTTTCATGAATTTCATCCTTTTCTGTTCATCTATGGCTTTGATAGTCCCATTACCGTCGAAGTAATTCGAACACATCTCCAGAATCATCTCTGCAGCTCCTTTCCTATGCACATGGATCGACGACTTCTCATTGGTCTTCCTAACCAAAATGGCGCTCTGTTTCTTCTCTGAATTGAATGCTTCAACTTGGAGAATAGTCCAACTTCTCTTCAATCCATCCATATTCATCCTCAAATCCAACACAGCCCAAGAGAGAATCGCTTTCTCAGTGGGACTCCCAGAAAACTTAGGCTCTGAAACTGTACGTGGTCTATAAACACTGCCTGTTGTGTTCAACCGACACCTTGTTGCAGCAATTCAATAACATTGGTGGCTACTTTAGAGGTTGAGTCCTTCAGAGATTCTTCGTCGAGCCAGAAGCTATCCACCTCCATCTGATTCATTGTCAAGGTGCCGGTTTTATCAGTGCAGATGGTGTTGGCGGAGCCCATGGTTTCACAGGCACAGAGCTTCCGAACCATGGCCTGATCAGCCATCATCCTCTTCATCGAATAAGCAAGTGTAAGAGTAACAGCCAATGGCAAGCCTTCGGGAATCGCCACCACCACGATAGTGACTGCGGCAGCGAAAATGTTTGCCACTGAGTTCATCACCTCGCCGATCTTCGCCTTTCCACGATTGAACTCCTTGTGTCCATCCTCATCTGTTGTGTTTCCGGTGAAGTAACGAACTAACAACACGATGAGGACAAGAGCAGCGACGCTCAAACCAATTTTCCCTATGTAGGATGTAAGTTTGTTGAGGCGAGCTTGTAATGGTGTCTGCTCATTGATGTCGTGGCTTATCGAGCTCATCATCTCACCCCAAGTTGTGTTTATGCCGACGGATGTGACAAGCATCTGGCCATACCCATCGACCACCTTGGTACCAGACAACAGGAATGGGTTGTTGATTTTGTCGACGTTTACATGATCGCTCTCGCCTGTCATGCTCGATTCATCGACTTGTAAGGAATGGCCATTCAAGAACAGGCCGTCGGCAGGAATCCGATCACCGATCTTTAAGCAGACGATGTCGCCCACTACCACGTCAAAGATAGAGATCTTCTGCTGCCGCCCATCTCTCATGACATCAATCGCAATGTCATTACTCTTATCAGAGAGCTTGTCAAATTGCCTCGCTTGACGGAAATTACTAACAGCGGAGACAACCACGACGAGAAAGATCGCGATGAATATACTCCCGCCATCATACCACCCCTCTTTCAAGCCATGCTCTTTGATACCAAAGGCGAGAGAGAGCCCAGCACAACCAAGAAGAATCAGAATCACATGGTCTTTATAGGCTTCAAGCACAAAGGAGAAGAAGCCTTTAGGAGGCTGCTTGAGATATGTGTTCGAACCAAACACATCACGACGGTGACGGAGATGTTCATCATCACCTTGGATTCCTTTCTCAGTATCAGATAGCAAAGAACCCACGATTCCTTCAACCCCTCCAAGATGGCTAAGGGAATCCAAGTCCTTCTCTTTAACCATCTTAGTCAAGCTCTCTGAGAAGCTTAAACTACTGTCATTTATGTTGACATTGCTGACGCGATCCACTTCAATGGCAACGTGAGGATGGTTGGATGAGATGTTAGAAAGAATGTGATTGCTGGTGGCCTTCTTCTTCTTAGATAAGATGTCATCAGCAAGAGATAGCATAGCTCTGAAAGAAAAGATGGAAGCAAAAGCAATACGCCATCTCTTACAGGAGGATTTTCTAAGGTTGAGCGAGAACATATCACACTCTGTTGGACTTGACATTGAGATAATCAAACGGCTCACTGTTGGAGGGAGGGTTGGAGGGAGGGAAAACGAGCTCTCTTCTTATAGATGAAGGTACTTGTGACAAATGAGAGGTGAGGTAGAGAGAATGAGCTCTCTTCTTTTCTTATAGACAGAGGACAGAGGTCTTGTCCCAAACCTTTTTGGAGTGTGTCTGGCGCGTCTTTTTCCTGAAGGTTTTGGTAACCTGAGCGGATTAGGTGTGGCCCCGGGTAGAGGTGGCAGTGGGTTGGGTTGGGTTGGGTTGGGTTGGGTTGGGTTGGGTCCACCTCAACCCTAACTGGACCCAAATTGAATTCGGTTTGGATCTTCCCAACCCAAATTAAACCGAGTTGGGTCAGGTTGACCATATATATACATTGAGAGAGAGAGAGAGAGGAATGCTCACCCGGGCACTTTTCGTGAGAGACACTCATGAGGACTTTTTCATGACTCATCGCACGTGATGTGAGCTTAAAATCTGAGCCGTCCATGTGATGCAGCACCCCAAATAACCCCTAGGGCCCATCTTTTAATCTGATCCAAAACTCAGGTGGGCTGCAGCAAAAAGCAAGAGACAAATCAAGGGAGGAAACTTCTTCCTTCTTTCATGGCCTACCAAAGTTCTAGAACAAGTTGAAAGATGGGCCCTAGGGGTTATTTGGGGTGCTGCATCACATGGACGGCTCAGCTTTTGGGCTCACATCACATGCGATGAGCCATGAAAAGTGTTCATGAGTGTCTCTCACGAGAGAGGTGCGCAGGTGGGCATTCCTCCACACACATATATATATATATATGATTTTTTTTTTTATAAAGTATCTACATTATGCAAATATTGAAATGGAACCATGTGATCCTTTCATTTTAATCATCTAATAAACTTCTATCAACAATCAAATAAATATAACCATTAAGATAATTTTATTAATTTACACCTAGGTCTATAGCTCAAGTGGCTGAGTGAAGATAGCCTTTTTGCAACACTAAGGTCATGATATTGATTCCCGGGGGTGGCTAACATTGTTATGTGACTAACAAGGGGTGTGTGAAGTAACCCATAAAAAGGAGAAAAAAAAAAGATAATTTTATTAATTTATTTTATGGACTATTACCATGGTTTTCTGTGGTATGGTCCACATGAGATTTGGATCTGCTTCATTTTTGGGCTTATGCCTTAAAATGATCAGAAAAAATTTATGGACGGAGTGGATAAACCACATACATCATGGTGAGACCCACAGTAGCCACCTTGATATGCAGCGTTAGCAGGCAATCCGCCTCCACTGCAGGGCGAAATCGGATTGCACGCGGAGTTACTCCGCACACTCTTATCGTGCGGAGTAAACTATGTTGGGCTCGCCTGGAATGTATGTGCTTCATCTACTCCGTGCATATGTTTTTACCGCTCATTTTAGGGGTTTAGCCCAAAATTTAATCTAAAGTGGACCATGCCACAGGAAAGAGTAGGAATAATTATTTCTACCGTTGAAACCTTTCCAGGCCCCACAGTGATGTTTATTTGTCATCTAACCTGTTCATAAGATCACATGGACATGGATAAAGGGAAAAAACAAATATCAGCTTGATCCAAAACTTCTGTGTCCCCCCAAGAGTTTTTCAATGGCAGACATTCAGTTCACACTTTTCCTATGGTGTGATCCGCTTTAGAACTTGATATGCTTCATTTTTTGGTACCATATCTAAAATTACCTGTTAAGATGGATGGACGGAGTGGATAAAATAGATAAATCAAGGTGAGCCCCACAGAGTTTACTCCGCACGCTTAGCGTGCGGAGTTACTCAATACGCAATCCGCTTCCCTGCAGGGCAGCTAATCGGCACTGTCAGCCCCAACACCACCCATATCCCTGGTGGGTAGACTTTGGGGGCTACCATGATGTATGCATTTCATCCGTGCCGTGTATCCAATTTGTTCAGCGCATGACTCCAAAATTGAAGCACATCAAAAGTTCAAGTGGGCCACACCTCAGGAAATGGTGTTGTAAACTTCGTTGGACTATAGAAGTTTTGAATTAAGCTGATATTTGTTCTTCATCCAGGTCTGTGTGACCTTATGAACAGGTCCGAGGGCAAATAAACGTCATAGTGGGCACAAGGAAGATTTCAACGGTAGGCATCATTATCCCCACTGTTCTTGTGGTGTGCTTCACTTGAGCTTTGGATAGGGTTCAATTTTGGGCCCATACGCTAAAATGAACTTGAAAAACAGAATGACGGTGTGGATAAAACACATCCATAACGTCATGCCACCTGGTGGTGGGTATTGCAGGCAATCCAATTTCCTTAGTGGGACGATGAGTTCATTTTTTCCTTCGGCTAGAAACCCAAGGAAGGTCCATGTTGTGAAAACTACGCTGTCGGTGCCACGTAAAGAAACGCAAGCTGAATGGATGATCCTGACCATTGCTATCTGTAAATGAACTTAGAATTTCAATGACTCTCATTCACCTATAAAAATCAAAGGTCTAAATCATCAACAACACACGATTATGGTAGAAGAGCTTATTTATTGTAGTAACCAAAATATGGACAGTTCAAATCGACAGACCATCTATGCACGTGAAATCTTGAATCGCAACAGAGGAAAAACAAACTCACAGACGTGATCAGAAGGAAAATGTTCACGTGACATGTCAGAGTAATTTTGGGCGTGACTTTCTGCTTATGTGGATGGATGGATGACTTCTTATTAATGAGATCCACCCCATCCATCAGGTGAGCCACCCTGAGTTTTGACAGGGGTCCAAAAATCAAGCCAATTCAATACTAAGGTGGGCTACACCTTGGGCAATAGTTGAGATGGGAAGTCCCACTACTAAAAATTGTCTAAATTTTGTGTGGGTCCCACTGTGGTGTGTATATACGCTAATCTAATCCAGTAACGTGACACCACACCAGGGTGAATGAATTACACCGAAAATCATGACATTCCAAGAGTCTTGTGTGATAGGCCACCTGAATTTAAAGCTCCTACTCATGATTTTGCATATACCATGGTCTCACTTACTTAAGCCCCGGATTGAATTAAGGGCTCGTTTGGAATCTATATTCTAATTTAGGAAGAGCTTTTCAAATAAGAGCTATTTTAATGAGTTCTTTTTATTCTGCTTTTGTTTTAAATAAGCTTGTATGGTAAAAACAGGTTTAAAAAAAAAAAAAAAAAAAACTCTTGTATAAAATAAGAAAGATTCGAATAAGAGCTTTTTCTAAAGGTAGTTGATGTCATTTTTAAATATTATAACAACTCCATTATAAGAGCAATCCGGATGGCTGTTTCAGTGGATCTCATCATAAATGGAACGTGTCCTAGATGCAAAAGAATGGATGGCTATAGCCTTCATGTTTTAAGACCTTTGGGTCATTCATTATGTTGGACATTGGATATGGATCCTTCATCATATGGAGCTCACCTTTGATGTGGATTACCCAGCGTGTAAGCCAAACCTTTAAAGTGGGTTGTCCATCATACGGAGCTTGCCTTGGATGTGGACCATTCATCATTAGGGGTTGATCTCATCCATTACATGTGGCCCAACTTAATGTAGGTCATCTATCATGTAGGGCCCACCATCAATGCTAATTGTCCTTTTATGTGGGACCCTTCGTTGTCCACTACCCATCACATAGAATCCACATTTGATGTGTCCATTGTGTGGGCGCTCCACCTTTGAAGTGAGTTGTCCATCATGTGGGGCCCACCTTTGATGTGAATCGTGCATTATGTGGGCCCACCTTGATGTGGACCATTCATCATGTGGGGGCACATTCAATATGGGTCTTTCATCACGCAGGCCCACCTTTGATCTCCACCATTCATCATGTGGGTCCCACCTTTGCTATGGACTCTCCATCATGTTGGGCCCACTTGATGTAGATAGTCCATTATGCAAAGCCACATTTTTTATGTAGGCCATCATGTGGGGCCCAACCTTCAATATTGGTAATTCATCAGGTGGGCCTAACTTTGATGTCCCCCTCCTGTCATGTGGTCACACCTTCAATGTCCACCATCCATCATGTGGGTCCCACCTTTGTTGTGGGTTGTTCATCATGTAGGGCAACACTTTGATACGGGGAATCCATCATTTGGGGCTCACCTTTGATGTGACAGTGAATTATATGGGCCCACCTTGATGGGGACCATTCATCATATGAAAAATTGATCAGTCTATACATAGCCACGATCGCTCCGTACCAATCTGCTATCAAGGAATGTACAAATCCACAATCATGACTTTGTTCTAAGCCCTTTTATAACAACCTACAGCTTAAATCCTCAACCGTACGTCACCCCCTTAAAACTCGAAAGGTGATGATATGAGAGTTTCTCGCTTAGGATTTAATCTCAGTTGAAGGTTAAGATTTAGGTTTTTCCCATTCTTTTCAATATTCCTCCATTAATTAAATCTAATCTAAAACATTGTAACAAACCAAAATTATTTATCTTATGGCTTGTTATGTCAAGAGAGAGTAGCCGAAATGCGGGTGAGTAGTCACGATTCACGAAGAGTATAAAAGCACGACCGGAGAGTAGTTGGAACACATGTCGGGCACACTGAGAAGAGCTCTCTCAGTTTTCCCTTCCAAAAGGTGAAAACGTCGTCTTGCCACGTTTTTTACTTTCAGACAAGTCCGGGTGGGGCCCAACTTTAATATGTTGTTAAGGTTATATGTGGCCCACCGTGATGTACGTGTCTTATCCATGCCATTCGTCCCTTTTGCCAGTTAATATTAGGGAATGAGCCCGAAAAATAGGTAAATCGAAAGCACAAGTATGGGAGCACACCACAGGAAACAGTAGGGATTGAACGCCTATGGTCAAAAATTCCTTGGTGGCCACAGAAGTGTGTTTTCCCTTCATTCAGATCTGTGTGACCTTATGAACAAAGTAATGACTTAAAAAATCACTGTGGGTCATGGGAAGATGTCAACCGTGGATGTCATACATCACCGTCAGTCCTATAGAGTTTCTCAACATGCAACCAAGCTCGGATTAAGTATTACCCCCGCTAGGACATAGCCGGAGACGAACGGGTATGTGGCACGTCAGTATGGGTGTAGAACAGGGGGGCTCGCACCTCAGTGTTGGTGGAGTGCAGGCCCCACCTGCTCTACACCAATGCCGACATGCCATGTACCCGTCCGTCTCCCGCTGGGTCCTGGTGAGGGTAGTACCTAATCCGAGCTCCATGCAACCGCAGTTAAGGGCACAAGGCTTGATGCAAGGGCAATTTTGTTTCCAAAAAAAAAAATGCAATATGGTGTTTTTGGTTGTAAAAAAAAAAAAAAAAAAAAAAGGTTTTTAAAAAGTGGTGTTATTTTGGTGCTCCCACCATATTTACCAAAAAAAGAAAAACCCTTTAAAACTATGAAAAAGAAAGGAAATTCATAGCTAATCTCCTTGTAGTTTAGGGATTATAGTATTTGGTTTTCTAGTAGAAGTAGCGGATTCAAGCTTTAAGAGAAGTGGATGAATTTTTTCTTACAAAACAGTAATTCCCCCAATCCTTTGTTGGCCTGTCCAACCCATACAATTGAATTTAAGAATTCTTTGACGGCTTGTGTTTCTTTATTTAACAAAGTAGTTTAATGGATCTGTCTTTTTTTGCAGCAATCCTAATTCGATTTTAACTCTTTTACGTGGAAGTCCAGTTATTATGTCCCCTCCTTGTAATTGATTTTATTTGATTAACAAAGCTGCAGTGGTACTTATAAATTTTACATATTACGGAATAATTGGATCGTCTATACATCAATAATGGAGATTCCATGCTATAATCTTAAAGCCATACCTGATTGGTAAGACATTCCCGATGCCCTCATGTTGTCGAGAAGAGCTCTTGGTCTTCCGCACCTTACACCTTTAGGAGAACCACTCAATGGGACTAGGGTTTTCTCTCGTGTGTTGGTGAGTGGACCAAAACATATATTTATAGGAAAGAGGGCCAGAGAAGCTTACCCATCACACTTCTCTCCTTTAGGGTCTCCACACCGTAGGTTTCCATATCTGGCCTAATGTGGACCCTCGCCGATTTTCCCGCGCTCCCACACGACGTCGTTCTCCCTTTCCTTTCGGAAGAAGAAGAAGAAGAGGTGCGTGAGTGCGAAATCGCCGTTTGTGCCACTGGCTTGCCTCGTTCTCGAGGGCTTCGTTTGGTTGTCGTGTTAAGCTGGATATGTTTAAGTAAGTTCAGAGTCGCCACTAGCCAGTTACTTCGAATCTACAGTCGGCTAGACCCCGTAGAAACGTTAGAGAAGGGAATCCGAAGATTCCTTCCTCTAAAATGACTCCTGTTGATCTGCGGCCAGAGATTCAAGGTAAGGGATCACGGTTACAGGGTGGGAAGAGGTTAAGCACCCCACACACTGCCCGTACCGAAGTACGGTCTCTACTTCACAGAATCGATCGGATACTTGAAAGTCTAGTTTAATCCTCGTATATTCTCATGGATGACATGATGCATGAATGCGGGTCTGAACAGTAAGAGTTTCTGATGGGCAGGTTCCAACAACGGGCAAGCCCAGAGCGTACGCTCGAACTGACAGGTGCTTTATGCGAGATGATGCATGCTGTGTGCTTGAATATTCAAAGTGCTTATAGTGATATGTACGTGAATGCAGGTCTGAACAGTAAGAGTTTCTGATTGCAGGTTCCAACAACGGGCAAGCCCAGAGCATACGCTCGAACTGACAGGTGCTTAATATAAAGACATATGCATGTGTATTTGAGTAATCAAGGTGCTTGTAGTGAAGCAGGGGGGTTGGAAGAAAAGTAAATGTTGCACTTATGCTAGATGCAAATGAGATGATGCTGGAAAAGAGTAACTGGGTGGACGGAGGTGTCGCAAGGGTTGGCTTCGAGTGGCTGGATCAAGACTTGGGTGGCTTGGGAGGCTTGGACCAGTGGTCAGGCTGGGCTGGACCAGGGCTGGGCTCTCCTCACTCGGGCTCTCCTTGGTGAAGGAATGGGCTAAAGGATGAAGGAGGGTGACTCAGACGGACGGGCTCTCTCTAGCTGAGTTGTGTCTTGAAATGAGAAGGGGAGGGGGTATTTATAGCAGCGAGCAGTGGCAGAAGTCGTAATTTTGTCCGGGCGGCCTGCCATGGGCCGCCCGTACGGCCGCTCCTCGGTTTCCAGCGAGTACGGCCGTTCCCTCGGGGCTGCTGTTGGACTCGCTGGTCGACTCAGTGAGTTGACTCAGCGGGTCGACTCGGTGGTTTGACTCGACGGGTTGACTCGGTGTTTTGACTCGACGGGTTGACTCGACGGGTTAACTCAGCGGGTTAACTCAGCGGGTTGACTCAGCGGGTTGACTCAGTGAGTTTGACTTTTTTGGGATTTTTTGACTGGCCTTTTTTATGGGGGGTTTTTCAGGGTGGTTTTTAGGACTGGGTTGACTGGGTTCAGGCTTGAACTGGGCTATGGAATGGGACTTACAAGGGTGAGTTTGGCTGAGTTTGGACTTGGGATTTGGGGGTATGGTCCTCCGTTCAACCAGCTATCTCTATCAACAGTGTAGCCGAAGGTGGGGTGTCTACAGATGCCCCTCTTTGGCAGAGGTTGCATGCAACCGAATGCCAAAGCGAGTGGACACCCCACTTCTGACCCGGTCATTCATAGATCATGGTCTGAAATCTTTGCTTGCTTTTGCATCTGTGCCAGTTGATCGTTTGGAGATCGCTCACTCGCACATACCGCGAGAGTTTGGAGAAAACGTTGCGATTGTCCCTGCAGTTTGCTGCAACCTGGGTACCCAATCGCAACCCTTCCATTCCCGACCGGTACTAACATCGAAAAGGTACAGCAGAGCCTCTGCGTCGACAGTCTTACGAGGTTACTGACCCTGTGATTGATTGTATGTTTGATGTTTTCCCAGATCACTCCAGGAATACTTGTTTCGCTTGACTGTCAAAGTGGTTAGACGCCCTGCGTCCGATAGTCTTACGGGATTCTACTACGCCGACTTGGACTCAGTCAAGGTACTTCAGGCATCCACGCCTAGGTATGTGCGGGTGGGCTTTTTCCACCCGATCTGCTGGCTTCGATGCTTGGTTTGCAATTCATTCTTTCCTTGATTGTGGTCTGGAATCTTTGTTGTCCTTTGTATCTGAGTCAGTTGATTGTCTGGAAATTGATAACTCGCACATACCGCGAGAGTTTGGAGAAAACGTTGCGATTGTCCCTGCAGTTTGCTGCAACCTGGGTACCCAATCGCAACCCTTCCATTCCCGATCGGTACTAACATCGGAAAGGTACAGCAGAGCCTCTGCGTCGACAGTCTTACGAGGTTGCTGACCCTGAGACTGTTTGTGTGATGTTTGATGTTTTCCCAGATCACTCCAGGAGTACTTGTTTCGCTTGACTGTCAAAGTGGTTAGACGCCCTGCGTCCGATAGTCTTACGGGATTCTACTACGCCGACTTGGACTCAGTCAAGGTACTTCAGGCATCCACGCCTAGGTATGTGCGGGTGAACTCCTTCCACCCAATCTGCTGATTTTGATACTTGGGTTCCAATTCATCGTTTCCACCTGTTCAAATGGTTTCTGTGACCGAGCCTTTTGGCTTTCATCTTTTTTTGTATCTTGGCATGTGGTACGACCGCACTGACACTGGAGTTCAGTTCGACCGTACTTTGAGTGCATTGGATCCGATGATTTCCGGGGAAACCGCTAGACATCGGATCTTATTTGATTTTTGCGTCGGCTCCTACCCAGAGATATGGAAGATCTCCTGGTGTTTTGGAGGCAGAACGCTCTACTGGAAAATATTTTTTGGATTTTTGAAAAGGCACCCACTCTGGGGAGTGATACTCCGTGGGTTTTTTATTTGCAAATAGAAATATTTTTTTGTCTTTTTGAAATGAAAATCTGGTTTGCATGTTCCTCCACTAGGGATGCCTGTGGGGTCTTTGGCTAACCGGCTTTTATTTTGAAAGCAGGTAAACATGATGATTGATGCGATGGATGCTGATGCATGAAGATGCATGATGAATGCATGGCTTGGGTCATTCTCTTCTCGTTTGATGATTTTGCTTTTGCTGGAGATGCAGAGAATTTTGAGCTTATTGCTTGCAGGGTTGTACTCCCTTGGGGATTTTTCTTTTTGATACGGAGGTTTGGACAGCGGGTTGGTCAAGATCCCGACCCGTGGTCGATCAGGTCCATCGTCCCAAGATGCTGTTTCTTTGCTAATGAGAATGTACGAGGATACCATTCGACTTCAAGATGTTCTTCTGGGCATACATGTGATTGAGATGGTGTTTGGTTGCCCGTTTTGGTCAAGATTCCAATTTGCGGGCGATTGGATCCGTCATCCCATACTGTGAAGTGAGCGGAGTTCAAGACTCCTGGATTGTAGTGCTGGGGATGCTAATTTTTGTGATTTTTGTAAATATGTGGTCCGAATCTTTACCTGAGTGATCAGGATAGAGATTGGTTATTGAAAATACAGAAAATATTTTTTGTGATTTTTGAAATATTTTCTGATGAAAGCAAGAGAAATATTTTTGATTTTTTATGATATTTTTTCTTGAAAGCAAGGAAATATTTTTGTGATTTTTGAAGAGGTGATTTTGTAATTTTTTTTTTTTTGTATTTTGTGATTTTTCTGAAATGCAGGGAAAAGTATGGAATTTTCATCCACTTCCAGCTTCTACTGCTGGTAAGGCACCCGATCCATTTTACGTCAGCGAGCAAGACGAGTCTCACACAGTTAAGTGCCGTAGTTTTACATCTTCGGATGAGGGGATTTTGAGGGTTTTCAGTCAACACACCCACAAAGTTGCCTGTTCCTCATGTGCAATGCACATAGACCACGTATCGTCCGACGGACTCCTTCGGCCACAAAATGAGCCACATCCTCACATTTCCCTTAGTCAATCCAGTTTGGGGTCTTACGTTGCTCACAATTCCGTGAGGGTGAGCTCCACCTCCCAACAGCCTTAATCCCCTTCATGAGTTCTAGGAACAGGGAACATCCGTCAGCTTCAACAGCGACTCCCAAATCAAGGTTGTCTATCACGGTGCGTTCAACACGAACAGGATTGCGGAGTTCTGCCCGCCACAGCCCTTACCTGTTTAAGAGATTCCAGACACCCGTACGATCAAGTGTCAGCCATGTCTGGAACAGGTTAGGAAAGAAAGCCCCCGAGAAGTTAATCCCAGTGTAGTTTTAGGTCTTCGGACCGCTGGAGATAAATTTGTGCAGTTGAAATTGATGGTGAAATTTTATTTTTGTTTTATATTGTATCTATATATTTTTTTTTTTGTTTTGAAATGGTTCCAGATTTCAACTCGGGTAATCAAGATTGATACTGGTTTTTATGGAAAGCTTTAAAATATTTTTGGTTTTTTTTTAAATGATCCGGGTTATCGAACCATGATCCCAATGGTCGAGGCCGATGCCGGTTTTTAGTTGAAAGCGAGAAAGGTCCCCCGAGAAATTAATCCCAGTGTAGTTTAAGGTCTTCGGACCGTGAAACTGTACAAAAGAAGGGCAAACATGTTTTTTTTTTTTTGGAAAAATGTCCGGTGTCAGCGGATGGACAATCCAGACTGATGCCGGTTTTTATTGAAAATCTCTCGGGATGTCGATCCCGACGTAGTTTAAGGTCTTCGGACCAAAACTTTAAAAGCGGGGCTGGTAATATATTTTTATGATTTTTGAAAATGTCCGGAGTCATTGATCTTGATGTGAGCAAACAAGACCGACGCCGGCTTTTATTGAAAATCTCTCGGGATGTTGATCCCGACGTAGTTTAAGGTCTTCGGACCCAGACTTAGTAAAAGGGGGGGGCAAACACATTTTTTTGTTTTTTCGAAATGATCCAGATCATCAGATCTTGGCCTGAAAGGCTGGGATCGATGTTGGTTTTTATTAAAAATCTCTCGGGACGTTGATCCCGACGTAGTTTAAGGTCTTCGGACCCAGACTGTGTACAAATAAGTGTTGGAAATGCATAAATATATTTTTTGTGGTTTTCGAAAATACCCGGTGTCGTCGGATCTTGATTCGAGCAATCAAGACCAATACCGGTTTTTATTGAAAATCTCTCGGGATGTGAATCCCGACGTAGTTTAAGGTCTTCGGACCCCGTTTTTTTTTTTGGGTTGGGCATACTTACCTTGCTTTGTTTGTCTTCTGACGGGGCTGACTGTGATTTGAGTGGTCTGAATTGCTTGATTTGGCCCTGCGGGCCATTTGATGATCGGATCTTGGATTCCGGCCTTCTCTCTTGATGATCATGCCTTTGATCTTGCTGCTTTCTGACTTATGTAAGCCTTCCAATGGTTTGGATCCTGATGATTTAGCCCTTGAATGGTTCAGATTGATAGATTCGGCCCTGTGGGCCCACTTGAGACCTTAGCTTTACTTTGGGGCACCTCTTTTGATGATTTGTGAGACTAAGAAGGCTTCTCATGGTGTGGATGATGGTTCGAACGCCTCAGATCGCTTGATTTGGCTTTGTGGGCCCACTTGATGATTGGATCTTGGATTCTGGCCCTTCTTTTGATGATCAGCCCTTTGATCTTGTTGTTTGATGGCTCATGTAGGTCCTTCAATGGTTTAGATCATGATGATCTGATCTTTAAATGGCTTGGATTGCTTGTGGCCCCCACTTGATCACTTTCCCCCTTCTTTGGCTTGATCAGCCATATTCCGGCCACATTGCTTCGTGATTGGACCAGTGGGGCACCTTTTGTATGATCTTGATCATCTTCAGTTGAAATTTGGAGTGGACTGGAGCCTTGGGCGGCCCACGGAGCGCCATCTGCTGACGTGGACTGTCAGCCTCACCTACCAAGAACCCTGGAGCCAATCCCGCGGAGAGAGGAAGTTTGCGTCCGTACGGGCGGCCCAGGGCAGGCCGCCCAAGGCTCGCCTCTTGAGCGGCCTGGGCTGGCCCTGGTTCGGACATCCTCTGCTGTCCACTGTCCCTGTCTCCATCTGCTTTGCACGGGCGAGTTTGATTCCAGCCATGAATATTCTTCTTGTCTCTTCTTTCCTCATCATCTTGTCTTCATCTTGGTTTATCCTTTCTTGGGCAATGGATGGTGGAGATTTGGGGGCTGTGGGGGCTGTCCAAGGTGGGTCCCACACTTCAGATTTTCAATTGAGCTTTGATAATGGGGAGATGTCTTTAATGGATGGGGGAGATGGGGCATTGAATGGAAGCATTGATGAGGGGCTAGGGATGGTGGTTGATAAAGCTTTGAATAGCTCCATTAATGGTGGGATGGCTGGATTTCCAGGTTTGAATGGGACCTTCATCATGGGAGGAATGGATGGTATAGATGGGATGATGGGATGGGACATAGGTGAGGCTATGCATCCCTTGAGTGTGGGTCCCATGGATGATGTGATGGATGGTGGTGATGGGACCATGATGGACATAGATGGGCTGATCTCATGTCTGGATGGTATGGATGGCTCAGATGGCACCTTTGACGGTTTGGATGCTCTGGATGAGGGCCAGGATGTGCGGTATACTTCTTTGGGTGGACTTGATGTGATCATTGATGATGTCCCCCTGATGATGGACGGTGTGGATGCCTCGATGATCCCTTTGATCGGCCAGGATGATGATTGGATTCATGATTTCCTACTGGAGAGGGCCGCAGGTCCGGATCTGGCCGTTGATTCTTCGATCGGGGTAGCCGGGACCCTTTTGGATGGTTCAGATGTATTCTTTGACGGTCAGATTAGCCAGGATGTCACGATGTGCGGTGTGATCTTCACTGATAGTCCTTTTGATGGAGAGCATTGTCCTTCCCTTGGTCGTCGGTCTTTTGCGCACTCTGTTCATGAGGTGGGCGAGTCTTCTCATGCGGCTAAGGTTATGACAGTTTCAGACAGCGATGCGACTATATCAGACATAGCCGCCACTGAGGGCCGATCAGGGGTTGTCGAGTCGGCAGAGGTTCTAGCTTTTCCTTCTTCTTCGCCTGTTGACCTTCCGATCCTCGATGAGTTGTCCTCGATTTCTGGGCCTTTTGTACTGGAGGGGATACCGGTGAGGACTTGTCAGCTGCTTCCTCGTTCTTCTTGCTCGCCACGACTGCTTGCTTGGCTTGACCGCTTGTCAGTTTATGAGATTCGAGATTTGGAGTCTTATGGCTTTGGCAGTCTGATTCATATGGCTAGAGTTGATATTGATCGGAGGATGCTTGGAGCTACCTTGATTGACTGGGTCCCTTCGTTGAACTTGTTTGCGTTCAACGATATGGAGATGGGGCCTTCTTTGGAGGAGCTTGCACGCTTGACAGGCTTACCCTTGGATTATACTCAGTACTTCTCGCCGAAGACATCGCCGAAGACTGCTACACCGCAGAACTGGTTTGGGATCCCTTATCTTGTTCGACCTGCAGCTAGTGGCCAGGATGCTGTAGTGTTCTTTTTGGACCTGCTGTATGATCTCTTTTCGGGTCCTCAGAGTACGGCCGGTTCTACCTTTGCTCGGAACGCACTGATGTTTTGCTTGATTGCTGAGGTGCTGTTCTCGGGATGGCGCAAGTCCCAGACTCCTTTGCTTTTTGAGGTGATGAGCCGAGCTGTCCGTCGGCAAGGGATCATTTCTCTCGTCTTGGCCGAGTTATTCGATGGGTTGACCGACTGTGCCCTGGGCCGCACTCGTGTTCTTCGCGGCTGTTGTGCTTTCCTTCAGGTATCTTTTCTACACCCTTTTTTCTTCTTGCTTTGTTAGGAATTGTTTTGCTCTTGCTGAACTTCTTGCTTTCTGTGATCAGGTCTGGCTATGGGAGCGTCTTTCTCTGACCGTTCCTGTACCTCTTCCTGGCATCCCGGGCTCTGACATCATGCGTTATATCATGGAGTTCCTTCCTCCTACAGCCAGGATGAGCGAGCCCTTGTATCGCAGGATGTTCGCTGATCTGCGTGACTGGAATGTTCGTTGGGAGTCATCTTAGCTTTCACTTCCTCCAGTGCTTTGCGATGCACACCGCCTTCCTCTGATGTTGGTAGGCTTTCGATCTTACTTCTCTTACCATCCCATTCGGTTCCTGCGGCAGTTTGGGTATGAGCAGGATGTTCCTCTTTTCGCTTTTACGGGTATCGGGCGTCGGGCACTTCCACCTAGATCCTCTGACTTCAGGACCCGGATTGATTGTTCCTGGGCGAGTTATTTGACAGCTGATTTGTTGGGATTTGAGCTATGGTCTTTTCCGATGGCGACCGCCCCATATCAGTATTGGGTTGCTGAGCAGTCTTTGTATCGACGTATCCCTTGTTGGCACCAGACTGCTGATGAGGATGAGCAGGATATTCTTGGAGATGCTGGCTCTTCATCTGGTTCATATGAACCTTTTGAGGAGCGCCCGTTTATCGATCCTGGCTTCCTTTTGGCCACTCATGGTCATTTGCTGTCTGAGATCTCTGCACTTCGGTATCATTGTGAGATGATGTCGAGGAGATTGGCTGCCGATCGGAGGTTGTCTGATGAGGAGACAGCGATCCGTACCCTTGAGCGCGATAAGGTGCATTACCTGCGTATGGAGGTGAGCAGGTTGAGAGCGAGACTATCTTTTTATGAGTCAGAGGACTCACCTGATGTGGCCGAGGAGGAGGGTAGAGATTGATTGTGTTGGCCACCTGCACATTCTTTTTTTGCATATATGATTGATGATGATGCATTTTTGTATTTTTTGAAAAAGGTGATATGTTATATGTAAAAGAAATATGATGCATTTAATTAAAAAAAAAAGAGAACTGTTTGAAAATCTACTGTGCCATGAGTTGTCTTGTGAGTGTGTCTGGATTTTGTGTCAGGATATAGGAATCAGAACTGGGGCTCGGTCAATGATTTGATCGATGTCTTGAGATTCGACTTGCTTGATCCTTTGGTTCCCTAGAGATGTAGGCAATGGAAACTCTCGCTTCCTGAGATTGTCAGAGTTTGTAGAGTTCTTTGCTCCTGACTGTACTTCCTCTTGTTCTTGCACTTTCACTGCTTGAACCGATCTGGACTGTTTGATTTCTTGGTACCTGCACTTTTATTTTTTTTTTTATTTTTTTTTTCATTTGCCATTTTTGCCTGCAGCGCTCTCTCGAGTTTTCACCACAGCCGGCTTTTTCCCGTCATTTTTGCCCGTGGCGCCCTTTCGGGTTTTCACCACGTCCCAGGTATTTGATCTTGCCTGCCCCTTGGCAGCTATGCTGTTTTTACCCTTGGCGCCCTTTCAGGTTTTCACCAAGTCCGCTGTATGCCCACTGTTTTTACTCGGAGCGCCCTTTCGGGTTTTCACTCCGCCCTCTTTGTTTAGGCACACATTTTCTTTTCTTTTTTTCTCTCTCTTTTTTTTTTCTTTTTCTGAATCCTTGGATAACTGCGGCGGCTAGAGGTCGGGAATCCGTCGTTGCCGGCCGATGGCAGTCTTTCAGCCCTTATCCTGAGTTACGATGATAGAGCTGTTGGCCTTAGCTAAAAGACCCTTCTAAGATGGATGGATGGATGACTGTGTTTCTTCTTGGGTTGATTTTTTTTCTTGGGTGCCTTTCTTTGGCTCCCCCCTTTTTTTTTGTCTTTTTTCTTCCCCTTTTTTTTTGTATTCTTTTCTCTCTCTCTTTTTTTGTATTTGTATTTTCTCTTTTTGACTCTCCTTATTGGAAACACTTGTTGGTGGACGGGATGATTTCTCAGAGATCTTAGCTTTGACCCCTTGACTTCAGCTCTATTAAAGTAACCTTTGATAAGGTCAGAATAACTTACCCGTGAAAGATCTTCACGTTGTCGGCGTTGGTTGGCTCAGGAAGATCCACC
Organism: Liriodendron chinense; assembly: GCA_003013855.2. Taxonomy (NCBI): domain Eukaryota; kingdom Viridiplantae; phylum Streptophyta; class Magnoliopsida; order Magnoliales; family Magnoliaceae; genus Liriodendron; species Liriodendron chinense. The sequence continues at coordinate 1,419,815 of ML058505.1, forward strand.
CCTCTCATGCTGGTGAGTCTGAGGGCGCCTCCAGGAAGTACTTCTCTGACGATCAGTGGCCCGTCCCACGAGGGTTTGAACTTTCCTCTGGGATCTGGAAGGTGCGACGGTAGAATCTTCTTCATGACCATGTCGCCTACCTTGAAGCTCCTTTTTCGGACTCTCTTGTTGTAAGCCCGAGCAATCCTTTTCTGATAGCATTGTGAATGACTTAGTGCACGCATGCGTTTTTCATCTGCTAGCTGCAACTGATCGAATCTGGCCCGTTGCCATTCTCCTTCTTCAATTCCGCTTTCTAGTAATACCCGTAACGATGGTATTTCCACCTCGACTGGTAGGACTGCTTCCATTCCGTAAGTAAGCTCGAAAGGAGTAACGCCCGTAGCAGACCGTACAGGCGTTCGATAGGCCCAAAGTGCATATGGGAGCATATCTGACCAATCTCGATAGGTCACGACCATCTTCTCGAGTATCCTGACGATTGTCTTGTTTGCGGCTTCTACCCCACCATTCATCTGGGGACGGTAGGGGCTTGATCGATGACGTTGGATCTTGAACTTGCTGAGGAAGTCATCCATCTTCTTGTTGACGAACGGGGTTCCATTATCTGTGATGATAGCATTGGGGATTCCGTACCGGCATATGATGTTGTTCTTCATAAATTTGATCACTTGAGATGCTGCAATCGTGGTGTAGGAGGCTGCCTCTACCCACTTGGTGAAGTAGTCGACTGCCACAAGTATGTACTCATGACCATTTGATGCTTTGGGACTGATCTTGCCGATGATGTCAAGTCCCCACATGGAGAAGGGCCAGGGGGTGGTCAGGTTGTATAACTCTGATGATGGGGCATGGATTTGATTTGCATGCTCCTGACACTTGAAGCATTTTCTGACGTGCTGGCAACAGTCTGTCTCCATGGTGAGCCAGTAGTAGCCGAGTCGTAAAATCTTCTTTGCCATCATGTGCCCATTCATGTGTGGGCCACAGATTCCTTCGTGTATTTCTTTCATGATCTTTGCAGCTTCTGTTTCGTCGACGCATCGAAGAAGGATGTGGTTATAGGATCGCTTGTAAAGAACTTCGCCACTGATGGTGAACTGGCCGGCCAAACGTTGGATGGTTCGGCGATCTGTTGCTGTTGCTGATTCTGGATATTCCTGGGTTTCGAGATATTGCTTGATGTCGGCATACCAGGGTTTGTCAGGGACAGCTTCGGCTTCTTCTATTTGCAGGCAAAAAGCAGGTTCTTCTTGAACTTCAACTGTGAGCTCCCATTCTGAAGCTCCTTTTGGGATCTCGAGCATTGATGCAAGCGTGGCGAGAGCATCTGCAAACTGGTTCTTGACTCTGGGCATGTATGAGAAGGTGATTTCCTTGAATTCTTCGATCAGATTGTCAAGCTACACATGATATGGTATCAACTTCTCGTCTTTGGTCTTCCATTCGCCATTGGTCTGATTGATGATAAGCTGTGAGTCTCCAAATACTCGTAGCTTCTTGACGCCCAAGATTATGGCTCCTCTTAAGCCAGCGATGCATGCTTCATACTCTGCCATGTTGTTGGTGCACTCGAATGCGATGCGCCTCGAGATAGGAATAGGGACATCATCTGGAGAGTAGAGGATTGCTCCAATACCACTCCCTTTAGAGTTTGCTGCGCCGTCGAAGAATAATGTCTATTCATCTTTCTTCTTCTTTTCATCCTCTTCAATGAGCAAGAGATCTTCATCAGGAAAGAACGTCTTGAGCGGCTGATAGTCCAGGAGAGAGTGAGCTGCAAGATGATCGGCGAGGGCCTGTCCCTTGATTGCCTTTTGAGTGACATAGGTGATGTCGAACTCAGACAAGAGTAGTTGCCATTTAGCTATCCTTCCAGTGAGTGCCGGCTTCTCGAACAGGTACTTGAGCAGATCCACGTGAGCAAGGAGGAGAATAGGGAATGCAATCATGTATTGACGGAGTCGCTGAGTTGCCCAGACTAGGGCGAGGCAAGTCTTCTCGATCGGGGAATACCTGGTCTCGTAGTCGGTGAACTTTCGACTCAAATAGTATATTGCCTGTTCCTTCTTCCCGGTCTCGTCATGCTGGCCGAGGACACAGCCAATGGCTTCTGCTGCTACCGAGATGTATAACAATAGTGGTCGTCCAGGAGTGGGCGGCACTAGGACTGGAGGATTCATGAGATATCTCTTGATGCGATCGAAGGCGACTTGGCAATCATCATTCCATTCTTTTGGAACGTTTTTCCGAAGGAGCTTGAATATGGGCTCACAGATAGGTGTGAGCTGTGCGATGAAGCGACTGATGTATTGAATTCTGCCGAGGAAGCCACGAATTTCTTTCTCTGTTCTAGGAGGGGGCATCTCGATGATTGCTCTGGTTTTGGTCTCGTCGACCCTGATGCCATCCTCGCTCACCATAAAGCCGAAGAGCTTACCTCCCATTGCACCGAAGACACATTTCTGAGGGTTGAGGCGGAGCTTGTACTTTTCTAATCTGTTAAATAACTTCTTCAGATCTTCAAAGTGTCCTTCAATTGTGCGAGATTTGACGATCATGTCGTCCACATATACTTCAAGCTCTTTGTTCATCATGTCATGGAATAATGCTGTCATTGCTCGCTGATATGTTGCTCCTGCGTTCTTCAGACCGAACGGCATCACCCTGTAACAGAAGGTTCCCCAGGGAGTGATAAATGCTGTCTTCTCGCGATCTTCGACGGCCATCTTGATCTGATTGTAACCTGAGAACCCGTCCATGAATGAGAAGATTTTGTATCCAGCGGTGTTGTCTACCAGAGTGTCGATATGTGGCAAAGGGAAGTCATCTTTAGGACTGGCTTTGTTGAGATCTCGGAAGTCGATGCACATTCGAACCTTGCCGTCCTTCTTTGGTACTGGTACGATGTTGGCGAGCCATTCAGGGTAGTTGGAGACTACCAAGAATCCTGCGTTGTACTGCTTGATGACTTCATCTCGGACTTTCAGAGCCCATTCTGGCTTCATTCTTCGAAGTTTCTGCTTCGCTGGCTTCATATCTGCCTTGGTTGGCAGATGGTGTACAACGAGCTCTTCATCGAGCTCCGGCATGTCTTCATATGAGAACGCGAAGTTGGACAATCTTGGAGCTAGGAACTCTATCATTTTCTATTTCATCTCAGGTGGCAACGATTTTCCAATGCGTACTTCCCTAGGGATCTCAGGTGTCCCCAAGTTTACTATCTCGAAATCATCGGCTACAACATTAGCTTTAGATTCGAACTTTTTGAGGAGATCCTTTAGTTCGGGAGCTGGATCATCATCTTCCTCGTCCCGAGCTTCGTCCAGACCCATGAGTTCGGAGTCTAATTCAATGTCGAAATCATATGATTCGACTTCAAACTCATGCGACTCTTTAGACGAACTTGGCACACTATTGAATGCAGGGAAAGAAATATTTTTTGGTTTTTGAGATTTTTCTGAAATGGAAATACTAGATGTTTTTGGTTTTTGAAAGTTTTTGATTTTTTTGGATTTTCGAAATTCACTGGACTTTGAACAAGCGGGCATTGCAGACCATGATTGATCCCAACTTGTTCCAAAGTTCCGGTCGCTGCTTAAACAGGCGTTTTTTTTTTGGAAGCCAGAGCCCTCAGATGGCTCTTTGGCTGATTCAAAAGTGAGGGGAACAGATGACCATTCAGGACCCCACACTTCCTCCCCTGGAGAGGTGGGGGTTGATGCTTTGGGCGAAGAATCATGGTCTGGCCCAATGACCATGACTTCTCGCTGGTCGGGTTCGGGATCTGAGTCGCACTCAGTCCCTCCCGGATCACTTACTTCGCATTGCAGTTCGTCTGGTTCCACAGCTAGACATGAGCTTGGAATCTGGACATCAGACCAATCTAGGGCTGGCCACTTCCCTTTCTTGGTCCAATGGATGGGCTGCTTTTGCCCCTGGCTGATGACTGATGGTGTTGATTTTGTAGAGATGGGCGAGTCGTGCCCCTTGCTGATTGATGTTGAGATGGGCAAGTTGTGCCCCTGGCTGGCTGGAATTGAAATGGACGGGCTGTGCCCCTGGTTGATTGATGCTAAAGTGGGCAGGTTGTGCCCCTGGCTGGGAGCAGGTATCAGAGTAACCTGGTCCTGAAGCTGCTGTATTTGACTTCCTTCTTCGTTTTCATCATTTCCTTCTTCTTCTGGAGGCTTAGATGGTTCGAGAATCTGATCCCATCGAATGGGGGGCCACGTGGCCCAAACTAGGCTCATTGGGAGGCCTTTGTATGGATAGAGATCACTTGATTTCCACAGATATACTTTACTCGTTGATGCAGGGTTGAAGGCACAGCTCCAATTTTGTGCAGCCATGGTCGTCCGAGCAACATGTTGAAAGAGGCTGATATATCCAGGACTTGGAATGTGATGGTGGAGACTTCCGGGCCTATCTGTACCTCTATGTCGACTTCCCCTTCCACTGATCGGCGGGTGTTGTCGAATGCTCTGACACATATGGTGCTGGGTCGAAATGAAGAAGGACTGATTCCCAGACGTTCTGCAGTCTTGAGTGGGCAGACATTTAAGCTTGAGCCATTATCGATAAGGACCAGCGGAACACAGAGGTCTTTGTATCGTAAGGCTATGTTGAGGGATCGCCCATGATCACGTCCCTCTGGTGGCAACTCATTATCTGTGAAGGTGATGGCGCGCGGAGCCAGGAGTTGTCCAATCATCAAAGCTATCATTTCTGGTGCCGTATCGGAGGAGACATGAGCATCGTTCAAGGTTTTGGCGAACATTTCTCGGTGTATGCGAGATGTGCAAAGTAGCTCTCATACTGATATTTGAGCAGGGATTGACTTGAGCTGAGTCGCCACATCGTATGCGGCTTCATTTTTATTGCCGAGGCCTGAGAGAGCGCCTTTGGGATCTCCTCTGTTCTGATTATCTCTTCGGATGCAACGTCCATTGGGATTCATGTTCCCCACTTCCGCACATTCTGGATAGTGCCACGGAACCTCTTTGTAGCTTTCTTCCCTTTTGCCTTCTAGGACCACCGGTTCTTGCAACGGTGCCGTTGTGGGTACCAGATCTTTCTCGTATGGAGCTTTTACCTTGAGGACTACATTGTTGCCTGTGCTGAAGGGGTAGTATCGAGGCTTGTCTTCATAGACCACATAAGGTCGTGGTCCTGGCTTGACTGTTCCTGGGGCGGGAGGCTCCCATGGAATGAATACTGGTCCTCTTGATATGGCAGAAGGTTTCTCTGTTCGTCCGAGCTGCCGTAGCGTGATTGATACGCCTCCGGGACTTGCCCCTTGCAATATGACAGGCTTGACTGGAAGAGCTCCTTCCAAGACAACGAGCTCTTGTTGCTGATGAGTGTAATCCTTCCATTGCGGATTGGATTGTTCTGGAGTTGCCCCTTGCAAGATGACAGGTTCGTATGTGGGCTCAATGTATGATTGTGCTCCTTCCAGGACGACTGGTTCCCAGCTTGAATGGTTGTAAGGTGCCCCTTGAACAACTGGTATATCATATGGAGGTGCTCCTTTAAGCACTACTGGCTCGAAGATTGAAGGAAGAAAGGGACTTGCCCCTTGCAAGACTGGAGGAGGATTTGTTGGCTCATAAGTGTAAGCGTGAATGGATTGGATGGGGGAGAAGAAGCGATCGAGATGATCCCCTTCTTCTATACTATTGACTGCAGGGCCACGAGACGAACTGGGGTCCATCGGATGTTGAGGCAGAGGATTCTGAAGGATGTTGGTGGAAGCTGCTGGAGAAGTTCCAGGGACCGAGATGACGATCTTGCGGTCATCAATCAGGTCTTGTATGGCATTCTTCAAAGTATAGCATCGATCCGTGGCGTGGCCACGTCCTTGATGGTAGGCACAGTACTCATTTTCTCGGTAGTTTGGAGGCAGAGGATGAGGCGGAGGCCTAGGTGTCATCAGAGTGAGTAACTGCTTTTGTACCAGCGTAGTCATGATTTGACTAAGTGGTTGACTGAGTGGAGTGAACTTCCTGAACTCCCTGTAATTCTGCCTGTTCTGGTATGAGTATTGGCCGTTTCCTCTGAACTTCTGCTGTTGTCGAGATGGTTGTGGCTGAGGATTTGGTTGTGGCTGATACCGCTGAGGCTGATGCTGAACTTGATTCTGCTGATACTGTTGACGTCCCTGTGGGGGAGCACGTTGATTCCCTTGAGCAGTGGTGTTGATATTGTTTACCTCCGTTGGGCGAGGAGGAGAACCACTACGGTTTCCATTCCCGTGCCCGATAGGTCTTCCTTCCACTCTGTTCCTCTTGACTGTAGTGGCTTGATGAGGCCATGGGGAGATTGTCCCGGCCCGGATTCCTGCTTCGACTTGCTCTCCAGCACGGATCAATTGTGAGAAATTCGCATATGGATGCGAGATGAGATACCCGGATATGCCTGGGTATGTTGAATGAACAATCATGGAGATTTGTTCTTCGTCGTCGATGGGTGTCCGCATTCTGGCTGCCATAGCTCGCCAACGTCCCACGTAGGCTGATAGTGTTTCATCACTCCTTTGCCTGAGAGCTGCGAGGTCGGCTCTTCTGGGTGCCATGTTGAGATTGTACGCAAATCTGTCGACGAAAGCCTGGGAAAGCTGTTCCCACGTCCTGATGCGGTGGCAGTCCAATGAAGTGTACCAATTGAGGGCATCGCCCTTCAGAGATTTTTGGAACAAGCGAATGAGGGCCCCTTCATTTCCTTAAATTGCACTCAGCTCTCCACAGAAGGCCTTGAGATGTGCTGTGGGACAACCGCTGCCGTCGTATCTTTTGAACTTTGGAACCTCAAAGTTTTGAGGTACCTGAGCATCTGGGAAAGGACACAAGTCTCTGAACTTGGTCGAAGGTAGGTCGATTCCTTGCTGTCGCTGAAGCTGATTTTGCAAGATCTGGAACTGCTTCCGCAACTCGTCCAGTCCTGAGTGATCTGTTCGAGCGATTGGTGCCTCCTGGAGTAAGGCACGTTCTTCTTCGGCATAGTGGTCGATGTCTTCGACCCTATGGGCTTGCTGAAAAGCAACCGCGGGTTGCTGAAATTGGTTTGATGATTGAACTGGATTCTGATGAACTTGAGCTTGAAATGATGGTAACTGAACTGGAGACTGTACTGAAGGTTGAACTGGAACTTGTTGGAAATTAACTGGATTTTGCTGAATTGAAGATTGCTGGAAATTAACTGGATTTTGCTGAATTGAAGATTGCTGAAAATTAACTGGGATCCCATCGGCGGGGATGTGCTGGAATTGAAAAGTGCTCCTATTTGCAGGAGGCTGAGATGCTGGGAAGTGACCCCCTTGTTGGGTATTCGCCACTGTCCGCTGATTGATGTGGGCTTGACACTGACCCCCATTGTGGGTATTCGCCAGTGCTGTCCCTGTTGCTGGAAATTGAATTGAAATTCCATCGGCGGGGATGTGCTGAAATTGAAAAGGTGTCCCATCGGCGGGGACATGCTGAGATCTACTGAGATTGTTATTTGCAAGATTGACTGGTAGCTGACTAGATGTTCCGGCAACGGAAGTGCTCTGAGATGGCCTTGTCGTCGCAGGAAGATATTGAGAAGGATGCCCCATAGCGAAGGGCTGAGATGGCTGCTGTCGGTAGTCTTGGGCAGACTCCGATGGTTGTGCTTGATTTGAACTGGAGGCCGGGAGGACCCGGCATGGTTGCTGAGATTGCTGAACTGGGCCAACTTGATTGTTGGCTGCTGCGGTGGCCTGTGCTTGCATGAATTGCAAGAGCATTTCTTGCATTGCTCTCACTCCTTGTGCCAATTCTTGTATGATTGGCGTATTATCAATGGGCTGTTGCGCTGGAGGTTGCGCTTCGGTCATTTCAAGAGTAGGGAAGTGATGAGTTTCTTCTTCGTGGTCGGACATGGCTTGCTGAGCCCGAGTGCGGATTATGCTGCGGAAGGGAAGCTGTCTCCGAACACGTTGAGCCCGAGGTGGCGCAATGGTGAGGACTATACTCTACTCTTTTTGGGTTTTGGGATTTTCTATTTTTTTTGTTTTGGAATTTTCTTTTTTTTTTTTTTTTTTGTTTGGGTTTGGGTAGAATGCTATGCAGATGAGATTGTATGAGGATTAATGACTTTCAAGTACGGGAAGGATTCTGTTTTCAAGTCGGATCACGACTAATGGGACTAGCTTATCCCCAGCAGAGTCGCCATTCTGTGGACCCTCGCCGATTTTCCCGCGCTCCCACACGACGTCGTTCTCCCTTTCCTTTCGGAAGAAGAAGAAGAAGAGGTGTGTGAGTGCGAAATCGCCGTTTGTGCCACTGGCTTGCCTCGTTCTCGAGGGCTTCGTTTGGTTGTCGTGTTAAGCTGGATATGTTTAAGTAAGTTCAGAGTCGCCACTAGCCAGTTACTTCGAATCTACAGTCGGCTAGACCCCGTAGAAACGTTAGAGAAGGGAATCCGAAGATTCCTTCCTCTAAAATGACTCCTGTTGATCTGCGGCCAGAGATTCAAGGTAAGGGATCACGGTTACAGGGTGGGAAGAGGTTAAGCACCCCACACACTGCCCGTACCGAAGTACGGTCTCTACTTCACAGAATCGATCGGATACTTGAAAGTCTAGTTTAATCCTCGTATATTCTCATGGATGACATGATGCATGAATGCGGGTCTGAACAGTAAGAGTTTCTGATGGGCAGGTTCCAACAACGGGCAAGCCCAGAGCGTACGCTCGAACTGACAGGTGCTTTATGCGAGATGATGCATGCTGTGTGCTTGAATATTCAAAGTGCTTATAGTGATATGTACGTGAATGCAGGTCTGAACAGTAAGAGTTTCTGATTGCAGGTTCCAACAACGGGCAAGCCCAGAGCATACGCTCGAACTGACAGGTGCTTAATATAAAGACATATGCATGTGTATTTGAGTAATCAAGGTGCTTGTAGTGAAGCAGGGGGGTTGGAAGAAAAGTAAATGTTGCACTTATGCTAGATGCAAATGAGATGATGCTGGAAAAGAGTAACTGGGTGGACGGAGGTGTCGCAAGGGTTGGCTTCGAGTGGCTGGATCAAGACTTGGGTGGCTTGGGAGGCTTGGACCAGTGGTCAGGCTGGGCTGGACCAGGGCTGGGCTCTCCTCACTCGGGCTCTCCTTGGTGAAGGAATGGGCTAAAGGATGAAGGAGGGTGACTCAGACGGACGGGCTCTCTCTAGCTGAGTTGTGTCTTGAAATGAGAAGGGGAGGGGGTATTTATAGCAGCGAGCAGTGGCAGAAGTCGTAATTTTGTCCGGGCGGCCTGCCATGGGCCGCCCGTACGGCCGCTCCTCGGTTTCCAGCGAGTACGGCCGTTCCCTCGGGGCTGCTGTTGGACTCGCTGGTCGACTCAGTGAGTTGACTCAGCGGGTCGACTCGGTGGTTTGACTCGACGGGTTGACTCGGTGTTTTGACTCGACGGGTTGACTCGACGGGTTAACTCAGCGGGTTAACTCAGCGGGTTGACTCAGCGGGTTGACTCAGTGAGTTTGACTTTTTTGGGATTTTTTGACTGGCCTTTTTTATGGGGGGGTTTTTCAGGGTGGTTTTTAGGACTGGGTTGACTGGGTTCAAGCTTGAACTGGGCTATGGAATGGGACTTACAAGGGTGAGTTTGGCTGAGTTTGGACTTGGGATTTGGGGGTATGGTCCTCCGTTCAACCAGCTATCTCTATCAACAGTGTAGCCGAAGGTGGGGTGTCTACACCTAATAACCGCGAATAAGGACCACGATTCAAGCATCCCGCCCCAAACCTATTTGTAATGATCACAACTATAGTGGGCCCACTGAATCGCTCAATCCGAATAATCCAACGGTCATGATCTAAACCGATGATCATTTGTGGCCCACCTAATGGAGTCTTACATTCTCCCACTTGGGCTACACTGATCTCTGAAAGAAAACAAAACATTTTATTTTATTTTGTGAAAAATAATTTTGTCAAACGCATTTGTTTCAAAAGTTCCTAATGGGCGCCCTACTGATTTCAAAACAATACCGTTGGATAATTATGAGCAACGCTTGTCAGATCCGGTCCATCAAGACCACTAATACTGAATCGTGGTAGTCAACACAACATTTAATACTTTCGAAGTGTGACGAATCACGATCACAAATACCAATAGCCTTAATGACATGGATTAATGATATGGGGTGTGGTATGAAGATTACACTTTTTATGTGATCATACGTGTTTATCTTCAAGTGGTCCTTCTGAACGTGTCTCCAAGACACAAACCAAAGTCTTGCTTACTCAAAATTAAATGTGCACACTGAAAGAAAAGCAAGATATAAACTAAAAAACAGAATCATCAATGCATAAAAGATATCTCAAAAAAATGTCTGGACATAATCAGATCATATATGAAAACTCTCACTACTGAAATACATCATTGGGATCAACAACTCCCATAGACGTCACATGCTCCTTAAAGAGCGTGATAGGAAGGCCTTTAGTGAGAGGATCCGCTATCATCAGCCTTGTGCCGATGAGTTCCACAGACACTTGACGATTCTAAACTCTCTCATTCACAACAAGGTATTATTGTTGTTGTTGGAGAAGTTAACTGCAGTTGAACTATCACAATAGATCTTCAATGGTTTTGGGATCATCCGCACAACCCGTAAACCAAAGAAAAAGCTTTGAAGCCAAACCGCCTGATTCGTGGCTTCATGACAAGCTACATACTCTGTTTCCATGATAGATAATGCCGTAATCGACTGTTTCACGCTCTTCCATGATACGGCTCCACCAACCATCATGAATACATAGCCCGAGGTGGACTTTTTGCTGTCAAGACAACCAGCAAAATCTGTATCTGTATATCCTACCAACTCCAAAAGGTCGGATCTCCTGTATGTGAGTTCGAAGTCATTTGTCCTTTGCAGGTAGCACAACACTTTCTTTACAGCTATCGAATGATTCATTCCTGAATTGCTAAGGTACCTACCCAACATTTCAACCACAAAAGCAATATCTGGACGCGTACAGACCTGAGCATACATGATGCTCCCTACTGCTGACACATATGGAATAGCTTTCATTTTGTCCTTTTCTAGGTCATTCTTAGGGTACTGAAATTGACAAAACTTGTCACCTTTCACAATAGGTGCTTGGCCAGGAGCACAACCTTGCATGTCAAACCTTTCGAGAACCCTATCAATATAGGCCCTCTACGACAAGCCAAGTAATCCACGTGATCTGTCCCGGCTAATCTGAATGCCGATGACAAAGGAGACATCACCGAGATCTTTCATCTCAAAATTTTGAGATAGAAATTTCTTAGTCTGACGCAACAATCCAATATCACTACTGGCCAATAAAATGCCGTCCACATACAAGACCAACATGATAAACTTACTCCCACTGATTTTCACATATATGCACTCATCCACAATGTTTTCAATGAAACCATATGAGGAAACGACTTCATGGAACTTTAGGTACCACTGTCATAATACCTGTTTCAACCCATAAATGGACTTCTTAAGTTTGCAGACCAGATGTTCTAAGCCTTTGGCTTTAAAACCTTCTGCCTGCAACATATATACGTTCTCCATTAGACCTCCATTGAGAAATGCAGTTTTCACGTCCATTTGGTGTAGCTCCAGATCCATATGAGCCACAAGAGCCATAATGATCTTAAATGAGTCTTTCGTAGATATAGGTGAGAACGTCTCATTAAAGTCAATGCCCTCACGCTGAGTGAAACCCTTTGCAACTGGCCTGGCTTTATACCTTTCGATATTGCCCTTAGAGTCCCGTTTGGTTTTAAATACCCACTTACAACCAATCGGCCTAATCCCTCCAGGCAATTCAACAAGGTTCCAGATTTTGTTGTCAGTCATGGATTTCAATTCTTCTTTCATGGCATCGAACCATTGAGAAGAATTCGTACTTTGTTCGACCTGTGAAAGGGACACAGGATCCTTTTCAACCCCAATGTCAAATTCATGCTCCTGTAAATAGATGATGTAATCGTCTGGTATTGCAAATATTCTCTCTCTATGAGATCATCTTAATGGCTCATTATTCTGAATCGGGTTTTCCATTTCCTCATCAATGAGTTGTATTTAAGACTCTACATGGTCATCCATAGGGATCTCAGGGTCCACTGCTGGACGGACAACCACGCTACTCTGAATGATTTTAGTGGGAATCACAACCCGCTCTTCCTCAAATACAATATTTCTCAAGCTCGTGCTCCCACTATCTTTAGTGTTCTTAATAAACCTAGCATTCTCAGTCTCAATGACTCTCATGGAATATGATGGACAATAAAATCTGAATCCTTTTGGTCTTTCTGGGTATCCAATAAAAAAGCAACTAACAGTTCTAGGGTCAAACTTTCTTTCATGCGGGTTATACGATTTGGCTTCTGCAGGACAACCCCATACATGAAAATATCGTAGACTAGGCTTTCGCCATATCCACAATTCATATGAAGTTTTCATTACAGCCTTACTTGGGACCCTATTAAGGATATGCACAGCCGTTTTCAACGCATCACCCCACAAAGATTCTGACAACGTAGAATTACTAATCATAGATTGTACCATGTCCTTTAGGGTGCGATTACGCCTTTCCGCTACACCATTCTACTCTGGAGTACCAGGCATGGTGTACTGGGCGACGATGCCACAATCTTGTATGCATCTAGCGAATGGACCTGGATTACACCCAGATTCGTCATACCTTCCGTAGTACTCACCATCACGGTCGGATCTAACGACTTTAATCTTTCTGTTGAGTTGATTCTCGACTTCAGCCTTATAGATCTTAAATGTATCCAAGGCGTTTGATTTTTCGTTAATAAGGTATAAGTACACATAACGAGAATAGCCATCTATAAAAGTGATAAAATACTTATGCCCATTCCAGGATGTTGTAGGGAACGGTCCGCAGATGTCTGTATGAATCACTTCTAAGAGTCCTACGCTCCTCTAGTGGCACCCTTTTTTTCCTTATTTTAGTCTGTTTACCTTTAATGCAATCAATATAAACCCCAAAGTCTGAGAAGTCTAGGGAGTGAAGAATTCCTTCACGCACAAGCCTTTCCAATCTCTCATGAGAGATGTGGCCTAATCGCCTGTACTATAGCATGGAGGAATTCTCACAATCTAAACTTCGTTTGATGCCTTTAGTGTTGTCATGTGAGGAGTTAATGCTGTATACATGTGAAACATCCAAATCTAGCTGATAAATGTTATTAACTAAAGTGTCAGAACCAATCACAGCGGAATCATAGCAAATACTTAATTTTTCATTTACAAATTTAAACTCATAACCATATTTGTCTAAACGAGAAATGGAAACCAAATTGCACCTTATAGAAGGCACACAAATAATATCTACTAGATCAAGAAAGTGTTCTAACGATAACCTAAGCCTACATACTCCAATAGCTTCCATGTTTACTCTAATGTCGTTCCCCATATAGACTGATCTTTCTGCATCAGTTGGCGTCCGGCTTTGGAGCATATCCTGCATGTAATTACTAATGTGAATAGTTGCACCAGAATCTATCTACCAGGAGTCTGTGGACATATCAGCTAAATTTGATTCAAAACAGACTAAAATGTGATTTTTACCCTTAGAAACGAGCCATGCTTTAAATTCTTCACAATCCTTCTACTGATGACCAGGCTTATTGCAGAAGAAGCAGCCAGGACTCTTCCTTTTTTTCTTAAATATTTTTCCAGAGTTAGGCCGATTGCCACCCGCGGGACCCGTAGAACTTTTACCTGAAGTGTGCTTTCTTTTCTTATTTCCTTTTCGTCCTTGACCAGATGTCACTAGGTGCGCACTTTGTGTCTTGCTCGACCTTCTGAGTCTCTCTTCCTCCTGAACGCACTGAGATATCAGTTCGTTCAATGTCCACTTTTCCTTTTGAGTATTATAGCTGATTTGGAATTGACCGAACTGTGGAGGGAGGGAGTTCAAAACCAAGAAAATCAGGAGTTCATCTTCAATCTTAAGGCCTAATGCATGGATTTTAGCCACCACATCAGACAATCCACCAATGTACTCCCTGATATTTTCTTGACCGTTATAGGTGGCTTAAGTCAGGTTATGTAAAAGTGAACTCCGCTTTATTCGATTTCTTAAATCGTTTTCCTATTTCAATCAAGAAATCTTTAGCTTTCTCAATGTCGGGCATGACACCCTGCATGGTATCAGAAATCGAGTTCTTTATGATCTTGAGACACGTCTTATTTGACTTGATCCAGGCCTTGTAGTGAGCCTTTGCTGATTCCGTACTAGACTTAGTTGGAATGGGAGGCTCTACTTCCTCCAGGGTCAAGTCCAAGTCCATGCAACCTAGGACTATTTCAACGGACGACTTCCATTTTGGAATAGTTGGACTCAGTAAGCAAAGGTATGGAATTGAATTGGGTTAGAATATTGGAAACAGTCATAGCTGGACAATCAAAGCATAAAAACTCACATTAATAAACAAGTCTCATATAACAGTGCATAAACATAAACCACAAATATCATGCATGTATGTTCATTCAATTGATTTGGGCCTTCAATCAAATGACCCAGAATGGTGATGGGCCATAATCACCAAAATCTGGCAAGAGCCCAGCGTATCATCACAATTCCTCCTTTGGGCGAAATTGTAACATACATGAGGCTCTACTGAACATAAAGCTGATCTATGCTAGTGAAATAAATCTAAGAAGCCCATCATCTTTGGATGAAATGAGTCTCTCAAACCTATATCACCATCACCAATCATTTCATCCCGCTCACACCCAGCCAAACGATGATAGTTCTTTGTTCTGACCACCGCTCGCCTGGATATGAACGTAAGTGAATGCAATCCTATAATGAAGAGTCACTGAATTTCATATACTGAAGTCTAGAAGTAAAGATCTTCACAAATTGAGATCACTTTGGTGGCTAACACAACTAGTTCCAATCCCCAATTTTAGACTCAAGGATTGCCACATGGTCCAGCCCATAATGAACCATTCTGCAAAAGTTCTAATTCGGCCTAAAACATGGCTGATGTTGACCGCCCGTAGGCTCAAATGTATTCTAAAGAATGGTTGGTTTAAATTCTTAATAGTCAACAACTAAATATCAGCCTCAAACACATGAGTAATGGCCCTATTTTAAGCCAAATTTGAACTTGATAAAGAATAACCATATTCACTGAAGTACTTAGGCCATCCACAAATTAAAATCCACCAACCATTAATAATTTATTTAGGTTTTATTTGTTTTAAAAATGGCCCAAGTGAAATTAATTCAATTGTTTAGATCGTCTTGGACAATGGGCCCAAAAAATGAAGCAAGCCATATAACTAGAGGTGGGCAACGATCTGGGCCGAGCCGAGTTAGCCCTAGTTTGGTTTGGCTTGTTTTTGTACCATTGCAGTTTGTGGATCGGTTTGGTTTGGGTTTCAGGCTGACCCATGCGGCCCGAGTTTGGTTTGCTCCAGAAAAATCTGGTTCGAGCTGGGATCGGTTTGGTCGAAAATTTCGAACCGGGCCGGGCCAAGTTCAAACAGGCAGCGGCTCTTTTTTTCCTTGTTTATTTAATTAGAAAAGAATTTAAAAAGTTAGGAAAAAAAAAGTACAAACCTATCTTACTATGTGATGTTTAACATCCTCCAAAGGAGTGCAACTTCAAAATAGACATGTAAGAGTATTTTCCAAACAAAAGTACACAAGCATAATTTTACAAGTGCAAGGAAACGGTGCATTCATGTATATGTATTACGTATTATCCATGTCATCATGTATATGTATTATCCATGCTGTCCATCTGTTTTACATATCATTTCAGGACATGATCCCAAAATGTAATCATATCCAAAGCTCAAGTGGATCACACCATAGGAAATAGTGTGCTTATAATCTACGAGCCGAATCAAATCGAGCTTCAAGCCGAGCCGAGCCGAGCCGGTACTGCCCTAGTTTGAGGTTGGTTTGTTTTTTCAAACGAGCTTGACTCAGAGGCTTGGTTTGGTTTGAACTTCCATTTGAACCAATCCAAGCCGAGCTTTTTCGAACCAATCCGAGCCAAACTTTCCGGCTGGCTTGGTTTGTGCCCACCTCTACCTATAATGTCCAAAATAGGAACACAACATCTTGTCTTAAGTTGGGCCTAGAATAAGCTTCAAATGGGCCGCCAAAAATGAAAATTAATTTGGCTAAAAAACTAGGCCCACTAAATGGCCTAAGTTATTATCAATGGACAATGGATCGTAATATCCAAAGTGGCCACCAAAAGGTTCAAAGATGAATGTGTTATTATGCCCTAAGGTTGGGCCCCAAATGGGCATCAAACAGGGCCAAGTCAACACCCAAGGATGACCTGCAAATCTGGCCCTATTTTAGCCGATTGAACTAGATGAAATGGGTCCATATAAGTAGCTCATCACTTAGCCTAATTTGACAAGCAAACAGGCCCGTAAGCTGGCCCTTAATCTGTTTAAGATGGGCCAAATAATCTCATGCACATTTAATGCTTGAAACAAGCCCAACTCTCATCCAAACACAATAAAGAGTAGGCCCAATGCTGATGCCCAACTCGCAACCCAACCCAATCAAAAGCCCAACATCAAGGAAAACCCAATATTGCCTCTCTTCCAAAAAAAATAAAAATAAAAAACCTAATGCACAGCGGCTGAAACCCAACATCACTTTCACCATCTCAAGCGCCTGAAACCCAAACCATCATCTTCCACTTTCCAAAACAGGATCCAAACCCAAAAAAAAAATCTAACAGGGGACCGACGCCGACCTATGTCCATAGAATCCGGCAGCACTACCATCATCTCTGCTGCGCATCCTCCATGGCTGCCTTCGTCACTGCCTTCTCCTTTGGCGCCGATAGCAACGCCATCAGAGCAACTCCAATGGCTGCGCCACGACCAGAAACAAGGTTGCAGGTGTTCGGACAGCCATGGTTGTAGGCCCTAAACGTGGTTGCTGGAAGAGGAAGATGAAGATGGGCAGGGGTTTCGCGGCCGTTAACCATTGATACCGGCGGCGGCACAATACGATCTTCCTTTTTTTTTTTTTTTTAAGCTGGTTACCGTCTGTGAAAACGGATCTGGGAGGCAGATGATAGCTAATGGGTATAAAACCCTCTCCATGAACATGCTATCCAGGGCTGGGGATTGCCCAGGGAGACTGCAGCCGACAATGTTGTCGAGTTTGGAATCTGCGATATGTGCGCTCCCTGATTGGGATTTCCAATCATGATAGATGGTTCCAACAAATCTTAAATTCTCAATTGCTGATTTTAATTTAAATGGGTTTCAATACTCTTGATGCACCCACGGCAAATCCTACGTCCTTACCCGGTGGTGATTAGTTTTGGGGAAAGATTTAATTACCAAGAACTCATAAAATCTCTAAGATTAACGGATAGTCGACTCTGATACCAACTATAAATCTTACATATTGCATAATAATTGGATCGTCTATGTATTAATAATGAAGATTTCATATTATAATCTTACACTTTTAGGAGAACCACTCAATGGGACTAGGGTTTTCTCTAGTGTGTTGGTGAGGGGACCAAGACATATTTATAGGAAAGAGGGCCAGAGAAGCTTACCCATCACACTTCTCTCCTCTGGGGTCTCCACACCTTAGGTTTCCATATCTGGCTTAATAACCGCGAATAGGGACCACGGTTCAAGCGTCCCGCCCAAACTTATTTGTAATGATCACAATTATAGTGGGGCCCACTGAATCGCTCAATCTGAATAATCCAACGATCATGATCTAAATCGATGATCATGTGTGGCCCACCTAATGGAGTCTTACAGTACTGTCCACCTTCCACCAGCAGAACTTCCAACCACACCCTTAGTAGCTTATTACCAAGGAGAGAGATTGTTTCTTCTTGTTCAGTTGTGATTTGCAGTTAGGCTTTTGGCTTATTACTAATTATTCCTTCAATGAAGTGGGATTTCCATTGTTGGGATCCCAACAAACCCGGATCAACCCTAGGTGTTAGAAATTCGGATCTAACACCATCCTAGGTGTTAGAAATTCGGATCTAACACCACCGTTGATCCATGCGCTTTGTGGAAACATGTTCAATGAAGATGGAACAATAACAATAAAGTAGAATAATCAAACAATCAAGCAAACAACCACAAAACACAACAATTTAATGTGGAAAACCCTTTCGGGAAAAAACCACGACACAAATCGACAGAAATCTCCATTATAATCAAAACCTTAGGGTTCACTTTATTTGATTACGGCATCACCCAAACTCCCCTTGCGATATACACTTCTAAGAAACCTTGAATCCTTTCAGAAAATCTCTTCTCAAGCCCCTTACAAGTGTAGAAAATCATCTCCCTTAGCAAACACTTGTTCCTTAGAGAGAAAACTTATAATTAACAAAGTTGTAATCTAAAACCAAACTTAAATACCTTTATTTGCGCAAAACTGCGCAAATATGATCGTTGCACCACGGTTGACGTGCAGTCGACTGTGAATCATCACAGAGAGTCATAGTCAACTGCTAAATTCCTCAGGTCGAATGTGAACCATCACAGTGAGTCACAGTCGAATGTGAACCCCTGTTGCTGCAGAATGCAAGCCATCCTGCACAACATCCTGATTACTAGTTTAAGAGCCTATCATGTGAAAATATTCCAAACATAGTTAAGCTTAATGTCGTTTAGATTATACGATTCCAGTAAAAAGGAATGGGTTGATTCGGTTTTTCTCGACATCACTCTGATACGTTTCAACATCATCTAATTAATTAGTGGAATTACAAGGGTCATTATTTCAGAGGGTCAGGTATTTCTTTTCCAAATCATATAGGGGCAGAAGTCCCACTAGGGGTGCCACTTGGGTAGGTCAGGTTGGGTTGAGTGTCAACCCAAACCCAACTGAACCTCAAGAGGCGTTGGCACAAGGCCCAACCCAACCATGGACCCAATTCAAGCTACCCAACCCAAGCCAAATGCAAGGTATTGAATACTCAAACTCCAACACAATTTGGATTGGATCACGTTCGATTAGGACAGGTCAGGTTGGGTTGGGTATGGTTAAAACTTGCAACTAGCAAACTAACGAATAAATCAAACATCTAAGCATCGAATAATATTATTAAAGTAATACCCATTAGTACTAAAATAGTAATAGCAAAATAGTCTACAATCACCATTCAAATACAAATAAAATTAAAGAAATAGATGGAAAAAAAAAAACTCATTAAGGTTAAGAGAGACTATGAAAAGGCATGGAACCATGCAGCATGTGGGCTCCAGGCTAGTTCCAATCGTGAACCCTATTTCCATGCAGGTATGGTTTTGTGCATGAACACTGGTATAGAGTCCCTGGCACAGATGGTTACAATCATGAACCTTGTTTTCCTTGCAAATTATGATCTTAGCATTTATATCATGTATATTATTCATAACTCATTGTAGAGATATTGCATAAAAGGTTGGATTCGGGTAAGGTGAGGTTGCCAACACATCAACCAAAGCCCAACCCAATCTGGAATTGGTTCGGGGTCAGGTTTAGGATTTTCAGCCCAAGCCCAACCCCACCTAATCCAAATGCAGCCCAAGCTTTGGGTTGGGCTAATCAGGTCTGGGTTGACCCAACTAGGATGCACCCCTAAGCCCCAGCTTGTGTTTTGAGGGAACCACCTAATACTTCTCAAAAATGAAAATGATTTTTGCAGAGAAAATTTTGATTTTGTTTTGATTTTATGGAATTTGCAGGAGAATACAGAGTTCAGAACTGACGTTTGATGCCAATTCTGTTGGTATGGATGCAATTCCATGGTTTTCATTTGTAAATTTGAAATTTTCTTATAATAAGTTGTTTTTTTAATTGAGTGGTCGGTGCTTGTGTTTGGTATAGTGTTTGCTCGCTCGATTTTCTACCGTCTCTTTGTTATAGTTTAGATGTATGACAGACTAATTCAAGGTTCGGGGAGGCAATCTGAGGGCAAGCCCGACGGGGTATCCTATTTAAGATCACAGTCCTTAATCTGTCCATAACTTAATTCATATGGGATTTGGATCCCAGGCTATCTAAAGTCCAAAGATGTGAAAGGGTCCCTTATGTATCTTCTGGCTAGTCCATAGGCTCTAGCGCATATGCACTGTCCTTGCGTGTAAACCCTTGTGGCCTCGGCAATTGGATTACTGGTTAGTTTCCTCTTATTTAGCAAGTTTTATTTAATGAGTTGCAGAATCCTAGATAACTAGAAGGTTTCCCTCTTAGACTAACTTTTAGAAGGTTTCTCTATTATAATATGGTTGTTTTAGGAAATCAGATGGTAGAATTTACAGTTCACAAGGTATGGTAGTTCTTCTGGGATTTCAATATTTCTGCACCCATATTCCATAAAAGTTTGGGGAATTTCTTTCTTCTTTTCTTTTCTTTTTTTTACTTTTTCCTTTTTCTATATTGTCCTGCGTCAATTTGGTAGCAAAGGGCCCAAGTGTTGATCAATGATGCTGTTTGGGAGATCATTTGGTCTGTTTGGAACTATTTTTACTGAGCCAACAAAAAAAAAAGCTCATTTAATCAGCTTTTTTTTCTTCGATGGCTGCCGTTCCCATCTTCTTTTCATCAGTTCCTAAAGTATCAGGTATTTTCTTACATCTGTTGAATTGTTTGTTATTTTTCTTCACACTAACATCACAAGATGTAGTGGATTGATTATTGTAAACCAGAATCTGAATTTATTTAAATTGAAATAAATTAGGCTTCTTTACAAAGAACAAAAATCAAATAACTCTTCTCATACACCTTCTGGCACATATGATTGGTATCTTCCAAGATTCTGGTTGTTCCATCCAGCAAGAAGTCATTTGAACATGTGATTTGGATGTGCAGACCTCCCAAGCAATTTGTGGAATTAGCAAATCTCATAGTTAGAAACTTAAAAATAAAATGATGTGAATTCATTGACATAATTGAATTATAAACACAAGAAGAATGTATTGAGCTACTGATATGAATTCTTTTCACCCACTGTGAATGATGGATACACACCTCTTTTCTGCTTTGGTAATACAGTAATACGATTTTGTATTACTGTAGTACCAAAACTCGAAATGAAATGGTGTATTTATAAATCAAGTCAAATTTAAATTACAAAAACTAAATGCTAATAAGAATCCCTAGTCTAAAACTTAAAAAATCCTAAACCCTTGAGATAGCTAAACAGGGGTTTATCAGGCACTGGTATGCACTTAACAAACCAACCAATTGGCCAAGAAACAGCAGCGATTCCGACACAAGCACCCCATTGCCCCCAATTTAATCTCTCGGTATCGGCGAACCTCTTCAGAAACTCCACCATCACCACTTGCAAAATAATCGTGAACCCAACGATGCCCAGAAACAGGCGGTTATGATGAATCCCCTCAAACACATTCTTCTTCTGCAGTTTCCTGGCATTAAACTCATTGAAGACTTGGCACAACACAAAAGTATTAAAAATCAATGTGTCCCTCACCCTCTTGTCCACGCCAAAGATCGACTCCCCCTTGAATTGCAATGTCAGCAAGATGATGATTTGATATAGAGCTTGAGCAATGAGATTCCTCCACATGACATTGGTGATCAGTGGCTCAGTGCGGCCCACGGGCTTCTCATCCATCAGCTCCTTGGTGGGCCGCTCTGTAGCCAGAGCCAAAGCACCCAATGTGTCCATAATCAGGTTCACCCACAACAATTGGACTGCTGTTAGCGGCACATCACCGGAAGAAACCGCTGCGATGAAATTGATCACGAGGGCGGCAACATTCACTGTGAGTTGGAATTGGATGAATTTCTGGATGTTGCTGTACACACATCTCCCCCATTGCAAAACTGTCACCACAGAAGTGAAATTGTCATCCAAAATGATGATGTCGGAGCTCTCTTTTGCTACTTCGGTGCCTTGTATTCCCATGGAGAGCCCGATGTCCGATTCTTTCAGGGCAGGAGCATCGTTTGTTCCATCTCCAGTGACAGCAACTACTTGGCCTTTCTGTTTCAAGCTCTGCACCATTAGAAGCTTATCAAATGGTGAGGATCTCGCCATCACGCAAATTCTATTGACCATTTCCATTCTTTGCTCTTCCGAGTAGTTTCTGAAATCCTTGCCTTCGATCACCGCTGCATTCATGTCTTGATCGGGCCCAAGTATTCCACATTCGAATGCTATTGCTCGTGCTGTGAAAACGTTATCCCCAGTTATCATTTTGACAGAAACTCCGGCTTTTCTGCAAGTTTCAACGGCTATTCTCACCCCCGGCCGGCATGGGTCCTTCAGGCCCACCATCCCTAGTAGTGTCAAGCCATCTTCAGATAATTTTTCAACATTTCCTCCATCATTTCCATTAGCGAAGGTATCTTCCACAATCTGTTTGTGGGCAAAAGCAATGCATCGTAGACTCTGAGCTGCCATCGCTTCAATGATTTGCTCGAATTTCATCCTTTTCTGCTCATCTATGACTTTGATAATCCCATCACTATCAAAATAATTTGAACACATTGCTAAAATCATCTCTGCAGCTCCTTTCCTATGCACATGGATTGACGACTTCTCATCATTCTTCCTAACTAAAACGCCGCTCTGTTTCTTCTCTGAATTGAATGCTTCAACATGGAGAATAGTCCAACTTCTCTTCAATCCATCCATATTCATTCCCAAATCCAACACAGCCCAAGAGAGAATCGCTTTCTCGGTGGGACTCCCAGAAAACTCAGGCTCTGAAACTGTAGTGGGTTTATAAACACCACCTGTTGTGTTCAAACCGACTCCTTGATGCAGCAATTCAACAACATTGATGGCGATTTTGGAGGAGTCCTTCAGAGATTCTTCGTCAAGCCAGAACCTATCTACCTTCATTTGATTCATTGTCAAGGTGCCGGTTTTATCAGTGCATATGGTGTTGACTGACCCCATGGTTTCACAAGCAGAGAGCTTCCGAACCATGGCTTGATCAGCCATCATCCTCTTCATCGAATAAGCAAGTGTAAGAGTAACAGCCAATGGCAAGCCTTCGGGAATCGCCACCACCACGATAGTGACTGCGGCAGCGAAAATGTTTGCCACTGAGTTCATCACCTCGCCGATCTTCACCTTTCCACGATTGAACTCCTTGTGTCCATCCTCATCTGTTGTGTTTCCGGTGAAGTAACGAACTAACAACACAATGAGGACAAGAGCAGCGACGCTCAAACCAATTTTCCCTATGTAGGAAGTAAGTTTGTTGAGGCGAGCTTGCAATGGTGTCTGCTCATTCATGTCGTGGCTTATGGAGCTCATCATCTCACCCCACGTTGTGTTTATGCCAACGGATGTGACAAGCATCTGGCCATACCCATCGACCACCTTGGTACCAGAGAACAGGAATGGGCTGTTGATTTTGTCGACGTTTACATGATCGCTCTCACCTGTCATGCTCGATTCATCGACTTGTAAGGAATGGCCATTCAAGAACAGGCCGTCGGCAGGAATCTGATCACCGATCTTTAAGCACACAATGTCGCCCACTACCACGTCAAAGATAGAGATCTTCTGCCGCCGCCCATCTCTCATGACATCGATCGCAATGTCATTACTCTTATCAGAGAGCTTGTCAAATTGCCTCGCTTGACGGAAATTACTAACAGCGGAGACAACCACGACGAGAAAGATAGCGATGAATATACTCCCGCCATCATACCACCCTTCTTTCAGGCCATGCTCTTTGATACCAAAGGCGAGAGAGAGCCCAGCAAAACCAAGAAGAATCAGAATCACATGGTCTTTAAAGGCTTCAAGCACAAAGGAGAAGAAGCCTTTAGGAGGCTGCTTGAGATATGTGTTCGAACCAAACACATCACGACGGTGACGAAGATGTTCATCATCGCCTTGGATTCCTTTCTCAGCATCGGATACCAAAGAACCCACGATTCCTTCAACCCCCCCGAGATGGCTAAGGGAATCCAAGTCCTTCCCTTTCACAATCTTAGTCAGTCTCTCTTGGTCTACAAGAGAAAGGCATAAACCACTTTCATCAACGTTAACATTGTTGATGCCATCGACATCGATGGCGACATAAGGCTGGTTGGATGAGAAGTTAGAAAGAAGGTGATTGTTGGTGGCCTTCTTCTTCTTATACAAGATGTCATCAGCAACAGAAAGCATCGCTCTGAAAGAACAGATGGCAACAAAAGCAGTACGCCATCTCTTACGTGAGGATTTTCTAACGTTGAACAATAACATAGAATAATCTGTTGGACCTGACATTGAGATAATCAACTATTCAAGTCTTATGGAGGGAGAGGAGGAGGGAAAAAGAGTAGAAAAGAATGAGAGAGAGAGAGAGAGAGCAGAATGAGAGAGACGTTTGTGTGAAAACAACAGTACTGAGATGAAGTTGAGAGAAAGAGGACTCTCTTCTTATAGATGGAAGGGAGTCCCGTGTGTCCGGACCCTTCGGAGAATTTTTATGGTGGGAAGTTTCATGGAAGAACTCTCGTTTGTTCCTATTTTCCTATTCTGAAACACAAAATCCGGGAATGGGAAGCGGATTGCTTGCTACCAGCCTAGACGAAATCAGGTGAGTGTCCATGCATGTCTTGGGCGTTGTGGGGCCCAACATGATGTATATGTGTTTTATCCACGCCGTCCATCCGTTTTTTCCCTCATTTGTGCATGAACCCAAAAAGGAAGCACATACGAAGCTTAAGTGGACTGTGGTGATTGAACGATCACCATTAAAAACTTAATGGGGCCACCCAAGTTTTGAATCAAGTTGATACGTGTGTTTTCCCTTCATTCAAGTTGACAAATCGGTGGGTCCTAAAATGTTTTAACGGTGGATGTTATAATCGCAATCTTTCTGTAGTGTGGTCCACTCGGGCTTGGGACTTGCTTCATTTTTTAATCCATGCCACACAATGAGCTTTAAAAAACGGATGGACTGTGTATATAAGACACACCGCTGGGAGTGGAATGGGCAACACCGCCGAGACGCGTCCTACTTCGGAAAGTTTCCTTGTGTTCACCGCTGGGAGCGGCATTGGCAACACGGCCTGATGGGCGTCCGTACATTGGAAAGTTTCCTTTGGGTTCCCGATTGGGAGCCGATTAACACCGTAGCAGCGTTTCCTTGATGTATGTGTTGTATATCCACGCGGTTCATTAATTTTTTTCTGCTATTTTAGGGTATGATCTCAAACTTGAAGGAGATTCCAGTATCAAGTAGACCACACAGTATGGATTGAATGTCCCTGCAGAAGCCGATTGCCTGCACCATGCCACCGGAGGCAGATTTTTTTTTTTTTTTTTTTTTTTTGGGTTAGTTCACACACCCCCATTTGTTAGTACACCCACCCACCCGGGTCAGTCGTGTCACAATGTTAGCCCCCCCATCGGTAAGTACACCCACCCATACTATTAGTCCCACCACACCACAATGTTAGCGACCCTCACTTGTGATCCACGCTATCATACTTTTGTTACATATTATTTTAAGGCATGGGCCAAAAATGAGACGTTCAAATCTCAAGTGGAGCACACCATAGTCATTAAAAACTGCCTAATGCTGACTGTAATGTTTATTTACCATCTAACCTGTTGATTAGTTCACATAGACTTGGACGAAGTGAAAATACAAATATCAGCTTCATCCAAAACTTTTGTAGCACTGTTTCCTGTGGTGTGGTCCACATGAGATTTTATCTTCCTTATTTTTGGGCTCGTTCCCTGAAATGACATAATGGCCCATTATTTGTCAGCTGAGGTCTGGCCTCGTGATTGACCGTGGAAATGGTTTAGTATAGATTACGCGTGCCCCCCCCCCGGGAACTACCTATGTAGGCCAGACTCTTAACGTAGGGCTCACCTGGATGTATTCGTTGTATATCCATGCTGTCCATCTGTTTCTTCAGATTATTTTAAGCTTTAGTCTAAAAAATGAAGCAGATACAAATTTTGGGTGGACCACACCATAGGAAGCAGTGTTCATTGAACGCCTACCATTAAAAACTTCATAGAGTCCACTGTAATGTTTATTGACCATCCAATCTGTTGATAAGGTCATGTAGACAGGGAAGAAAGGAAAAGAAAAATATCAGGTTGAAAGAAAACTTTTGTGGCCCACAAAAGATTTTTAATGGTCATTAACTAGTTTTTCTTATGGTGTGGTCCACCCAAAATTTGAATATGTTTTACCTTTAGTACCATGGCCTAAAATAAGGCAGGAAAAGAAGATGAAAGGCATGGATATACACTTTACATCGCTGGTTCCGGTGTCTCACCCAAGTCACGCCCCTAGTTTCACGGAGCGACTAAAAAACTCCAGCTTAAGTCCCACAAATGCGGTGCATATAAAATCTTAACCGTACGTCAGGTGAAACTTCTCATGCCCATTCCAGAAAATCAGCCCGATCCAAAGCTCACGTGGGCCACCTCACGGGTAACAATGCAAAATCATGTCGAAAACCGTTCAAGTTCACTCCGTATGGCCCATCTGATTTTTTGATCAGGATGCTTTTTACAGTCTGTGTTCATCCTGACGAAGCACACCTGATGAATGGGTTGGATCATCCATTCATCAGGTGTCTTCCCCCATTGCTCCCGGCAGTACGGCCCACCTGAGCTGTAGACCAGGATGATTTTAAGTCGCGGTTGTACACCTGACGAACGGTATAGATTTCACATACACAACACGTTGGGCATAGCAGACAGCATGATGCACTTAGTAATTATAATGTATCCTACATGTGTTTCATATTAAATGACGCGGGCCGGGGCCTATCATGATGTATAATTTTATCTACACTGTCCATCCATTTTGTTAGCTAATTTTAGACCATGAGACCAGAAATGAGCTGGATCCAATGGTAAAGTGGACCACACCACAGGAAACAGTGCGGATAATGACATCCACCGTGTAAGCTTTCCTAGGGTCTACCGTGATTTTTGTTTGTTGATAAGGTCACGCAGATATGGATGAAGAGAAAACATAAATATCAGCTTGATCCAAAACTTCTGTGGCTCCAGAAAGTTTTCAATGGTTGGTGTTCATTCCCACTGTTTCCTTGTGATGTTGTCCACTTGAGCTTTGGATATACTTCAATTTAAGAAACATGACTTAAAATGGGCTGAAAAAATAGATGGACAGTATGGATAAAACATATACATTATGGTGTTGGGGTCACCACGCCATCTGGGTCAATGTGGTTTCTTCAGTACAATAGTGGATTGCGTGATGATGCACTGAATTGCTTTTCGTGCAAGGTCATGTAACGTAGGGCCCACCTTATGTTATGATCAGATGTTTCAACACAAATGCTCGGTAGTAGCTCAGTGAGGCATCTGAGCAGTGCATAAGGTGGGCCCACATATGCTTACTTTAGATGGTCCACGCGGTTCCTATTTTCGCGGTCGCGGATTGCGTGGACCTCGGTGGTGTTGACGTGGCAAAGTTTTGTCATCTCCACCATGATGTATGCATTATATCCACACTGTTCATCCATTCTGTGAGATTATTTTAGGGAATGAGCCAAAAAAATGAGGCAGATCAAAAGTTCAGGTGGACCACACCACCAAAAGTAGTGGAGATTGAATGTCTACCATTGAAAACTTCTTGGGGGCCAAAGAAGTTTTGTATAAGCTGATATTTGTCTTTTTCCTACATTCAAGTAGTTTGTGTGACGTTTTCAACAGGTTGGATGGAAAATAAACATCATGGTGGGCCTTAGGAAGGTTTCAACGATGGGTTTCACTGTTCCCACTGCTTTCTTTGGTGCGGTCCATTTGAGCCTTGGATCTGCCTCACTTTTGGCCTCATGCCCTAAAATGATCATACAAAATGGATGGACGGTGTGAATATAACACATACATTATCGTGGGGCCCACAAAACTTTGCCACGTCAACACTCCACTATACTGTATTCGGTGGCGTGTGCGACACTCCCATTTTGGCACCAACCCCACGAGTAAGTTGCGAATGTGTTCTTTGGTTGAGTCATTGAATTTTGACTCGCGTATGACCAAATCGGACGCGGATTGCGTGCAAACTGAGCTGTGGAGGGGCCCACCGTGATGTATCTATTTATCCACTCCATCCATTCTCCGTCTAAGATCAGGCCGACACATGAGACCAAGAATTAGGCAGATCTAATGCTAAGGTCAGCCACACTAAAATACTGAGCTCAGCTGCATTAAATGCACCCAGCATTAAATGCAAATGTCATCTCTTTTGTGGCCGAACTTAGCGTTGAATCTGCTATGATCTTAGAAAAGGAATGGACGGCGTAGATAAACAGATACATCACAGTGGGCCCCTCCACAGCTCGGTTTGGACGCGGATCAAATCATCAATGGTCAACGGAAAAGGCCATGGCCCGAACTTACGAGCTGCTTCCTCTGTGTTCTGCCTAGAAACGGCTTCCTCCAATTGTGGGCCCAACGATTCGATTTGATTGTTGTACCCACTTCAGATGCAAACATCTCTGCGAATTGAAAATCCTAACCCTCCAATGTGTCCACCTTATCTGGTCAAGAAAGCCCAGGTGATACCGTCCATCTTGTATTAAGACAAAAGGCCCATGCATATGGGTCAATGGGCCATGCCCCCATGTCTCTAATATTATAAGATCCTAATTCCTAATTTTGAGACTTGTGTGAATTTGGTGCACTACGTATATTGCATACGGACCCTCAGTTATGCAAATATTGTGCATCTTGTAGGGGAAGTTTTCGTCTATAAATCTCACTTTCATCCGAAATTTTCAAGTAAACTCCTCAAAATCTATTTTTTGTTTGTAGACTTGAAGCTAATTTTTTAACGAAATCGCCCTTCTTCCTTTCAAAAATCTATTTCCACTTCTAATCATCGTTCTTCTTCAATTTTCGGCTATAACCTTCATTTTCTTTGACTTTAACTTGAAAAGTAAGTACAGACGTATAAAACACACAAGCTCGACTATTATGATAGTTAATCCATAGTCAAAATAGTTGAGCCTGTTGTGAGTAGAGACTCCTAAACATTACACTAAGATTTGTTTACACCTGATTTGACTGCACCAGATTTGACCGCCAGTAAGTCGATATGTGGCAGCACTACTCTACGAAAGATTTAGACTAAATCCTCACAATTGATATGGTTGATAGGAGAAGATCGTAAAGCCTAAGGAACGTTACCGCCACAAGGCACGTGTCATCGCGCCCGAGTAAAAGCTATTACATGACACATGCCAACATGAGAGAGGTTGTATGCTCTGTAATAGCCTGAAAAAGAAGTCATCGCCATTATTTTAGCCGATGATAGTATTCCTCATGACACATGACAGAAGCCAAGTGGCTACACACACATGAAGCCATAAGCAAAGAGCTCTGATACACATGATTAACTAAGGAGGTGATCAACATAAACACATGGAGCGACGTAATTAGCTAAGCGTATCCAGAAGTAAGTTGATTACCAAAAATCATGAAAGATTACCTCGAGATAGAAACACGATCCACTATACTCGACAACTGGCCAATTTGAAGAAATCACACAAACTTGTCTTGAGTTGAAAGTTTAATTACCCATGTCTATTTACTAGACAATCAATTAAGAAAAAATCCCAAAGGCCGATTTTAATATGCATATCCAATAAACTACCTTTCATATATCTATAAATTTAGTAAGGAATGAAGCGCTAAGGGCCCATGCCACTCCAACAAACACAACGCAAACTTGTCTTGAGTTAGAAGTTTAATTAGCCAGGTCTATTAACTAGCCACTCAATCAAGAGAAGATCCAAAAGGCTGATTTTAATACGTATCTCCAGTAAATCACCTTCCATATCGATAAATTCGATAGGGAATGAAGAGCTATGGGCCCATGCCACTCCAACTAGGGCTGTAAATGGGTCAGTGGACCCGATGGGGTACCCGGACCCAACCCATTTAGACCCGACCCAAACCCGACCCATTTGTTAAATGGTACGAGTCTGGGTCCAAGAATAGACCCATTTGTTAAACGGGTTTGGGTCTGGTTTCCTTTATTTTAGGCCCGACCCGACCCAAACCCATTTAGTAAGTGGGCGGGTTTGGTCTATGTTACAAGGGACCCGTCCAGCCCAGACCCGTCCAAACCCGGTTTTAAGCCTTGTAAAATGCTTTTATACTTGATCCAGACCCGGACCCATTAGACCAGGCCCATTTATAAATGAGTCTGGGTGGATCTCCCTCTACCAGACCCGGACCCATTAATAAATGGGTCTAATGGGCTGACTCGGACCCGACCCGGACCCGCCCATTTAGTAAAAGGGTCTGGGTCTAAAATTTGGACCCAGACCCATTTAGTAAATGGGCGGGTCTGGTTTTGGCTAAACCCGCCCCGAACCCGACCATTTACAGCCCTAACTCCAACAAACACAACACTATTCTTTTCAACTCACCATTACCTATCCTTTGTTCCCATGTATGCTTATCATTATTATCATTAATACTACTACTATGATCATCATCGTCGTCGTTGTCATTATTCGATCTAACTCCTCGCATAATGCTGCAAAATGAGCTCTAATTGAGTAGGTTAATTAGAATAAGTTAGTTAGGCACCATATGTCCACAACCATATTATTGGACTTAGAAAGATTTCTATGTATCAAACAGATGGCCAATGGGGCCATCTTGCTATGTGCCTAAAAATTCTGCTCAACCATCTCGCCATAAAGTTCAACCAAGTTATGAACAAGTCATCATTTAACTAAAGTTGCCTTGCCACAGAGCTTAGTTGAGTGATGAAGAGGTGCTCATCCCACGGTAGCCTTACCCACGAAGTCAGGATCCAAGCAATGAACGGATGACTTCCTAGTAAGTGAAGACTCGAAGAGATGAATAGGTTGTTACCTCACCGGCCTTCCCACCAGAAAGCAACATGGTTGTGTCAAATGATTAATCCTCTAAACGGCCCACTTGCCTATGAAGCTCAATCATGTGAAGTAATAAATTGACTGTTATTTCCCAACAACTATTTCACCATGAAATCTCTCCATATAATGATCAAACCCTCGAAGGTCCACCTGTCATCGGCCATCTTGCCACGAAATCTGGTCCTATGAGACGAAAAGACAACTGTCACGGTGATTGTCTAGCTATGAAGCCAACTAAGGAACAAAATAGACATCCACCCCTTCCCACGAACCATGATTGTCTTGCATAAGAAGCCTAACTTGCAATAAATAAATTATTGTTTCTATCAATCATCTAGCCACGAAGCAAACTCAACACGTGATCCAGCTTTTACACACGACGACCTTCTTGCCATGAACTGACAATCATTTCCAACAACCGTCTCACTACAAATAGATCATTGTTAGTTATCATTTTCTCTCGTTTTTTTCTAGCTAAGTATATTTAAAACTCACTTATTTAATTGATAGGCATCAGCGTAGTTTTACTTTTTTAGTGTAAAGCAAATCATGCCTTAACTAAAACTTTCTCTAGAAAAAATTTAAAAAAATAATAATAATAATAAACTCATTAGAAAGATGAACCCTTCCTTTACAAGATTATGTACAATTGGTGGTTGAATGATCAAACTGATCTTCACAAATCCTGTCCTAAACTAACTATTTCCGTGACTAGGATTATAAGGCATTCGATTCAAGTTGAGTCATTATTCACTTTGGCAGGCCTAGCGCATACACATGCATACATAACATGTGGGACAGAATCAGAAACCAACAAGGAAATGCATGGCTACCATCTAATTTTTCCCTTAGATGTTTGACAAGCTATTTATTTTATAATTGTTGATTTGATAGTCATCAACTGAATAGTCGGGATTTCTTGAGTTAACTGTAGAGTTACTGATCCAACATCTGGTGGGCCTCACTGGGCAATCTAGACCACCCAAATAGCTGAACCAGTTGTGAGTAAGGCACCACCCAAAACTTTTATTTATTCATGTGATGGCATCAACTATTGACCATCTACTTTTAACTACACCACACTGTAGGGTTTGTCTGGTGCGCCATACCCTGCGTGGGCAGTATATCTGAATATGGTTATTTTAGGATGATTAATATTGCAATGACAGTGAATATTGTGTTTTGCAGATACACCAAGTATCGGTGAGGCCTGTCTGGATAAAGCTATTTGCTGTTTGGAGGGCACAAATTCACACGTCATGTGTTAAAAAAAAATGTAGATGATCTAGACTATCATCTGATGGGCCCCACATGAATCGTAGCTGGATAAAAGGAGAAAAGCGCAATGCAATTACTTGGTGGCCCTTTTCTGTTACTTGTCTCCTCACACACCCAAGTTAGTTTATGATTAAAAAAAATGGCTAGCTTTTGGAAGAAGTTTAGAGGTAATCAAGCTAGACTCTGAAATATGTGCCTACAGTGTGCAAGATCCTACTTTTATAACAAGCCACATTGCTTAGATGGCCTGCCCTAAAATTCAAGTTATTTTCATTCCTAATTTAACTCTATATACGAAACAATAGATGGCTAGAAAATGTTTATTTAAACTGCCCATTTTGTTATGTACATTGTGGTCCGCCTAAGGAGTCAAACGACCCGATTTTTAGGCCATGACCTAATGGGTGAAACAGCCGGAATTTTAGGCTAGAAGATCTAACAACTAGTCCTGGCAGATGGAAAGCTAGGATGTCAAACAAACGCAACTAGTGCTCATGTGTACATGGTCGGGTTCATATGAATGTGAGCTTAGCAAAATCCTCTCCCAGATCTCTTACAATGCACCTGATTAATGTCGTTAAATGCTTTCAGTTTTCCATCTCCCATTAATTGTAATAATTAAGGGTCGCAATGGACCGGTTGGCCCTAGCCCTAGCCCAGATTTGGCCCTTGAGGGCTGAACTAGGATAGGACTGGGACAGAACCAAGGCAGGGTTGGGCGGAATCAGGGCCTACCCTATGAGTTAAAAAGTGTTGTGGATTCCACCGGATCCAATATGAAGGGAGAGATTCCTATGCAATTAACCCACAAAATCGTTTCCCTTTTGTAAGTGCATATATTACTAATGAGTTATTTTATACTCGATTGCATAAGACACTTGATACACAAGCATTCAGAAATTATTTACAAGGGAGAAATTAATTCAAATGAAACTAAGTACACTATGGGACCTACTTTCTCTATGTCGCATTCCAAAAGTCAGATTGATCGACAAATTCAAACCATTGATTTGTGGACACTTATTTGTTGGAATAGGACTGCTGGATCGTTTCATTTTTGACCCGTCCAATAAATATTCGCCAATCACATTGTTAGCTAATCAAATAAGTATGATTTTTACATCTAAACTGGCGCCCATGATTTGAATGGTCTAATTTGAATTATTTGTATGCAAAGGATGTGATTTCTAATTCTTTTTAAAGTGTCTGTGCATCAGCCACAACACTACTGAAGTATGAATACTATTTTATAAGCTACATATTTTATACAGGAGAGACTAAGGGCAGCAAAGGCCCAGCCCAGCCCAGACAACGGTGCAGATTGTTAGCCCGAGCCTGGCCTTTGCACCAAGCTTAGGGGCACAAGCCCTAACCCTTCAGGGATATGCTGCAAGGGCCAGGCCAGGCAACCAGGCCCATTGTCACCCCTAATTATAAATAGTGTGTGAAATAGTAAGTAAAATTTTGCTAATGACCTTATTTTCAAGTCTATTTCACTCAATAACCGAATATCATTAACAAGGCTCCAAATAAAGCTGGAGTAATGATCCAATGCAGCAAACCTGATTGAAATTTTGGGTTGGGTCCAGCTTGATTGGCCCAACTTAAAGTTTTGGTCAGACTGGGTTGGGTTGGGTTGAGTTAAGGTCCTGTTGGGCACAGCTTCAAACCCTCAACTTAACCTCAGGTTAGCCTCCAGTTGAGGCCTTGGCAATCTAAACCCCAACCCAACGTTAACTTAGGGCCTGTTTGGATTCCTTAAAAAAAATGGTGAGAAATGGTAAATTGTTCTCGATCTTTATTGTTTTTTAATAAAAAAAAAATTTAAATAATCTTCATTTTTTAAATCTGATGCTTGAAAATAAAGGAATTTTTCATGGAAATTTTACTAAAAACGGAGGATAACACATGTATGCAATGAAGATTGTAGCACGTGTCACATTTAAATTATAGTACATGTGCCACATTATCATACACATTGGCACATGTAGAAAATTGGCACACGTGTGATGAATGTGGAGCCTTCAAAGATGGATGGCGGCACATATGGCAAAATAGTAAAGGTGGTACATTAGCACGTGGGATGCTTGTAGATGAGGGTGGCACATGTTGCACATGATACATTGGGGTCATGTATGGCACATTAGTAGGCTTGATAATGGGTGGATTTACATGTAGTACATGTGGCACATTGGCTAGTGTATGATATAGTTTAAGATGGGCTTTGGCACACTGGCATGTTGACACAGGTAAGCCACTTGAATGGATGGTTGATGGCACATGTTGCATGTGTTGCATATTGGCACATGGAATGCATATGAAGTGCTTAAAAATTAATGGTGGCCATCTGACATATGTGGCTCAATAACACACTGACAGATGTACCAATGCAAGGAGGAGCACTATAATTTATTTCTCAACATACAATAATACCGTTGATGTCTGACCATTCAGATCAAGCAAAGCAATACAGATAATCCCACTAGAATTCTAGACGTTATGAATAGCCTAAAAAAGATAAGTTTAGTTGGGTATTTGTCACGGGGGCACGTGTCACATGACCGAAGTACATGGCAAAGTTAACTGCCCATTTCAGTGGCCGTATGGCCAATAATAGATAATGGTTAAAAACAAGTCGAGCCATTAACAAATTTAGCCGATGTGCTATAACATCAAGCAAGGGGGACTTTTACAACTAAAACATTCAGCAGAAAGGAGCCATAAGAGTAACATAACAACAACCCTAGGTTGACAGATTTTCATGACGCATGCTGCACATTTAAGCGGGAGAAAAGATTAGTGACGATTCGCACATGACAGGACATGGAATACTCCCATCCATGAAGTAGCCTAAAAGCGTGGGCACGACAAATGGCCAATCCATAATAACCGTTCTCTACACATGACAAAAAATGATGGGCCGCAACTGCTTATGGCCCAGACAGTTGTTCACTCATCAGCGAACATGAAAAGTGCCTACGTAAATCACTCTCTAACAACCGCTTAGAAATTCTATGGATAGGAGAATCAAGGAGTTTGGGCCCTTGCCAACACAACCAAACTACAACACAATGTTGCTCATCTTAGTTTAGTGCAATCCCGTCTGTCTATGCTATCATGCTAGATTGACCCTAGTTTAGCTTTTAGTGTAATCCTATCTATTGACGCTACCATGTTGGACTGACTTTACTTTAGCTTTTAGCATAATCCCATCCGTCTACACTACAACGCCAGACCGAATTTAGTATAGCTTTAGTGTAATTTTGTCAGTCCACACTACCATGCTAGACCGACTCTTAAATTTAGCTTATTGTAATTTCTTACCATCTACACCGTAGTCACTAGATTACAGAAGATCTTTGTTTGTAAGTGTCTATCCATGTAAACATTTATGAATGCAATTTCAATTCATTTGGTTACTCTTCATGCCACAATATATAAAAAAATTTCATAACAGTGGGAAAAAAAATTTCTTTTGACTGAAAGGCGAAAAGGACACATTGAAGGATGAACTCTCCTACGCAGGTTACTTGATTTCTTTAATAGATGGCCGATCTACAAGGTCTTTGGTCTCTCGGTCTATCTCGCATTTGGGGTCAAAGACGTTCAGTTTAAATTGAGCCACGTCAGGCTCTAATATGCCCGGCACAAAGTACATACACCACACAATCAAATTCAAGCCAAACAAATACAAACTAAATTTTTACCTTCCAAGAGGACAAATGCATACAAACTAACACTTAAATGGGATTTCGATTTCCAAGCTGTCCATAGAAAATTCAATCAAACGGTCATCGTTATGGTCACAAACTCCTGTCCATGGTTAGGTAAATTCTATCAAACAGCCAACATTATCCTTACAAATTCCTCATAATTGACTTGCCCATCACCGTCCACGTCAGCCTCCCTAATCATCTGGTCCACCTCTTCATCCGTCAATTTCTCCCCAAGATTAATCATCACAAGCCTAAGCTGCACACATATACATACAAATATAAGCATCTTTTTTTCTATTCTTTTTTCCCTCCCTAACCGTTTGTTCATCTGAGCCATGCAAAATGATGGGCCAACCGTTAAAGATCACCCGTCTTAAAAATTAGATAAATGCACTACTTAGGTGGGCAATACCTTCACCTTGACTCAAACGTGAACTGTCCATTTATTTCCTACCTGATGAGGGGACCGGCCTTAGTTGGGCCTGGTGATCTCCATGGTGTAGCCCATCTTTTGCATGGCTTAGTGGGATTTGATTGGACCACGTTCCACTATCAAAGATGGGGTCTAATAAAACTGAACAACTTTCAAACATGCTTTGTATAGCCCCATCTCAAGCAGCAGCATATGGCTAATCAAATCCTGCCACGTCAAATCATTAGGGATATCCTTGGTGATTCTATTACCAGGCAATCTGCTTCCCCGGATGTTGGGGTAGGGATTTGTCAAAAACTCAAAACCACATGACCGACCAAAAACTGATGTGATGGAATTTTGTGCTGGATTCCAGTGGTGCAGCAGATCTAGAAATGGGCAACAAATCAGGGTTTAAGGCTGTCCAGATTGGGCCATCAGGTTCCGACAGTGGTCGATCAAGGCAAGAGATGAGGGTGGTGGAGGCAGGGCTGTATCTGAAGGCCATGTTGTACCTGATCAGGGCAAGACTATGACTCTAATACCACGATAAATTTTGAGACTGTAGGGTGGAAATCTTTGAGGCAATTGTTCTCCAGAAATAACAAGTATATATACAAGTGATGGGAGATTTATCTAAGATCTTAATAGATACAAATGTATCTATTTATATTCATCCAAATACCTATCTATATGGTATCTACATGTATGCATGTACAAATACTAAGCTCTAACATCCTCTATTTGTCTTTTGCTGTTAAATTGCAAATATGTGGATTTACCAAATCCATACCTCCGTACATGGATTTGGGAAAATATTGGCAAACCCTCAAAAGGAATACTATTTTAAAAGGAAAAAAAAAGTAAATACTTTTGCAATAAATTCTCTATTGATGCAATAAATTCTCCCCAAATCCATGACTTGGTAACTTGATTTTCAAATAATGAACTTTGAAATTTGCCAAATTCAAATACGACACATATCCATGAATTTGGCAAGTTCATGGATTTGCCAAATTGAGAATTGCCAAATTGAGAATTGCCCAAATACTGGGTGGGATCTATAGTAGACAGACTTTGTTTCAACATTGAGACCAGGGATTGAGTGACCATGTGGTGTGGGTAGGTGTGTGACTGTATAAATGCAAAAAAAAAAAGAGAAAAAAGAAAAAGATTTGCTCAAGTACATCCTAAGGCACTAAAATTAGACAAGTAATGACCCGATCCAATATCTGGGCCTTTTTCAATGACACATACCATTTATTTGATCACCTTGGATGTGGGATTGACCAAAAAACTCTTAGATTGAATATTTCAAATCAATCGTTCATGCTCAAATCAAAAGTGCCAAATTATCAAAGAGTTGAAATAATTGAATTGAGAACTTTTGATTGTTGACTTTCCGCCATACAAATTGAGACTTAGCACATAAATGGTTTGGATCATTGGAAGATGACCTGAATTTGAATGCTAAGTCTTGATATATTGTATTGTCTGATGTATTTGAGCAACATCTACCAAATTGACATTTTAATTTCTTTGATCCCAAACAGAGCCTAAGTGAACAAACCATCTTTGTGGCACATGCCGATTAGTCTGGATGGTTCGATCAATGGCTCATCTCTCAGAATTTCAGACAGTGTGTGTGTGTACTTGTATTAATGCTTACCTCGTTAGCAGAGATGTAACCGTTTTGATCTTTGTCAAATACTTTAAAAGCTTCTCTGAGTTCCTCCTCTGCATCAGTCTCCTACAAAAACATGAAATAAAAAGGATGATTTCTCTATATCTTCATGGTGTGAATATTAGAAATCCAAGCATAGCAATTCTTCCATGGATTTTTCATTTTCTAACCTTCAATTTTCTGGCCATGAGATTCAAGAACTCCTCAAATTCAACGGTTCCATTTCCATCCATGTCCACTTCACTTATCATGTCTTGGAGTTCTTCGGCAGATGGATTCTGACCCAAGGAACGAATTATGGTGGCCAGTTCATCAATGGTGATGCAGCCTAAAAAAAAAAATCGTAAGTTCATCTGAGATTGTTAGTCACTCTTGTAGGGGCCACAATGTAATATGATCACCCACGTTGTGGGCCATTATGATGGGTATCAGTCATGGTTTTAAAATCAGCTGATACGTATTTGTGTATCAGTCATGGGCTTTGTTGTGCATGGCTTATGTTTTGAACTTACTACACTAAAATATCTATCCCTTTCTTCATTTTCATGCTCTTGATGTTGACCATTAATTCTTCTTTTTGGAATACCATCCACTGTTTAGATGGCTAGTGTCATTCAATCTGTATTTCTTAAAACGGTTGCCATATTAGGGCCCATTAGATGGACAATCTCAATTGACATACCCCTGCCACGTGCACTTTAGCAAGGCCACTCTGCTGTATTCCCTTCAATCCTACGGCTAGCCATTCAGAGACAGAAAAAGAAAAAAAATAAATAAAAAAATTTGATACTCTAGCAGAAAGTAACGGTTGATACACAGAATATAATCATCAAATTATATCATGTGAATGGTGAGCTCAACTGATGGATTGTAAACCAAGAGTTACAGTAAGATCACTTAAGTAGTGGATTGATGGAAAGTCATTGAACGGTTGAGAAGAAGAATAGACAATGGCCCAAATGCAGCAAACAAGTTTCCATGAATCAGAGGTTAAGATGGTCCATCAATCTGATTCATGACCCGTCTATACTGGGTCCCACGATTTGGACTATCTGGTTTTTGTTGATAGATGCCAGGAATGAAATGTGAGGAGACTGAGCAAGTTGTTGATGTATGATGCCCTAATTATGATGCATGCTCATGAACACAATTAAATCAGCGGAATTAAAAGACAATAACAATATAAAATCTAGCAGTAATCATCATGAACTAAGAAGATCACAAGGAACATGCAATGGAACGGGCCATTCATCACAACCATGAAGTATGAGATTCACGTATTACTATGGTTGGATCCCGCGAGGGATGGAACCTCCCGATCTTGCATGGCTATAACCCAATCAATTAAGAGGAATCTCTAATCTAGGAAATCAAAGGATTTTGGATTAGGGATTTGAAAAAAATATATGAAAACTTAAAATTTAGGATCAAAATCAGATTTTGGGGATTGAGGTTAGCGAAACAAAAAGATTAGGAAAGATAGAATTACCTGGAAGACAGATAGGAGGGGCACAAGAAGCAAGTAGAAGAAAGAGGGATCAAGAAAGAAGAAACATCACCACGAGAGAGAGAGGAAGAGAGAAGCTCCAAGAGGCTTTTCATTAATCAATAATCAAAGTTAAATTTGAGTTTAGGGCTTTAGCCCTCTTAAATAACCAAATGAAGACATAAAAGTACTAAACTATCCCTAAAACTAAGCAAAAACGCACAATTAGCAAAAGTTCGGGCGCTCGGTCGGGCGCCTGAGCTGCCGCCCGAAGTCGTCCGAAAACCTCCAAAGAGGTTCGGGCGCTCGGAAGACAAAGTCGGGTCCTTCAGTCTTTTCCAACTTTCTTCCTTCACATGTGTCTTCCCTGAGTGGGGTCTTCTATGTGTCTGATCACATGTGGAGGGTCTTCAGCTCCTCAATAGTCGTCTATCCACAAGGATGGTGCTTGTAGTTGGCGCTTTCTTCGTTGGTACACCTTGAATGCTTTTGTGTCCACATCAGTTGTCTTGGGTTGTGGTTGGCCCTTCAACTGAGGGATATTTTTATCTTTTGTATTCATTAATGCAAGTAACCTGTTCCCACTTCCCTTTCCCTTTACGTGTAGCTCACACGTCTGAACGACTTGAAACAAAACATCTCTAAAAGCCTACTGTGATGATTGTGTGACATTCACACAATGCATTTGTTATGCTGGCTAATGTTACAATGTCATTTTTAAGATATATCTAAAGCTTTAGTGGGCAATAACACCAGAAAATGTGAGGATGAGTCGCCATTGTTAGAGGTGTGTGTACTTCCCTCACTCTTTGGGATAAGCTGAAGGTTTTTAATAGATCGAGTCTAGCCTGCATGTCAACTCCCATAAGGAGCTTGGTTCATATGTTAGATGGCACACCTATTGAGTCTGTTTGTTTTGCAAATCACCACTGTAATGTATTGTAAAACTGTCATTATTGCAAAACTGACATTATGCAAGCAGTAGCTGCCATTGTTGTCACCGCTGCAGTGACCTCATTCTCGTCAACCTTAAGTCTAGGCATCTTATCTTCAATACTCTTTCATGTAAGATAATATGAAAGAGTGTTGAATTTCTCACCAAAAAAACATCATAACACATTAAAATCTTGATGAAACTTTGTGATTTTTGTTTATAGTGATTGTACATGAAAAACTGCACCTGCTTCGTGTGAAAAAAATTCTCCAAAAAGATTCAGAAAGATAGCACAGCAAGAAAATCAAAATCTGAACTTTTTCCAATTTTTCTCTATTTTCGTTGAAACATCATAAAAACTCATCCAAAAAATTGCAAAAAAATCACCGTTAATCTTCTAAAATCATTATCTTCCAGATCTCATATTTTCTTTTCTTCAAAAGGACAACCTGGCCATACACTGCTGACGTTATCCATACGTACGGATGACGTCTGCAATGGGCCCACTATCGTAAGTTGTGATCAGGTCCCGATTATTGTGGGCTCTGATACAAAGTAGAAATCGATTATAGAAGAAATCTGTATGGGTGTAAGAGATAAAGGGGAGAAAGAGAGAGGCTAGGGTAACTAGTGTAATATATTTTAGTAACTTGGCTAACTCTCTCTCTCTCTCTCTCTCTCTCTCTCTCT
Organism: Liriodendron chinense; assembly: GCA_003013855.2. Classification (NCBI taxonomy): domain Eukaryota; kingdom Viridiplantae; phylum Streptophyta; class Magnoliopsida; order Magnoliales; family Magnoliaceae; genus Liriodendron; species Liriodendron chinense. The sequence goes on from ML058505.1 coordinate 1,460,905, forward strand.
CTCTCATACACACACATATTAACTTGAAACAAAGCTACAATGCTCCATAGGAGTGCGGATCCTCTGTTTCCAGGATACAGGAAATCCCTGTCTCCTGAAGTTTCATTAGGCCAACACATTATGCTAATGATAGCAGAGCCATTTGAAAAAAAATTACAAAATAACACCTCATTAATACATAATTACATACCGATACCTTTTTAACCAACGTGGATTAGCTACTGACAACCTCAGTGGCGAGATGACGCCACCAAATTAATATGGGCCCCACCATGATGTATGTGTTGTATCCACACTTTCCAAATAGTGTCACCAAGTTCTGTGGGCCCCACCATGATGTATGTGTTGTATACACACTTTCCAAATAGTGTCACCAAGTTCTGTGGGCCCCACCATGATGTATGTGTTGTATCCACACCTTCTATCCATTTGGAGAGATCATTTTAAGGCTTGAGATAAAGAATGTGGCCGATCCAAAGCTCAGGTTGACCCCAACACAGAAAACATGGGGATTGACGCCTACCATTAAAAACTTCTTGGGGGCATAGAAGTTTTCGATCAAGTTGATATTTGTGTTTTCCCTTTGTCCAAGTCTGTGTTGGCTTATGAAAAGCTTCGATCTCAAATAAACATCATGGCGGGCCCTAGGAAGGTTTCAATGTTAAGCGTCACTGTCCTTATTGCTTTCTGTGGTGGGGTCCACTTGAGCTTTAAATTTGCCTCATTCTTTGGCCCATGTCCTAAAATGATCTCTCCAAATGGATGGACGGTGTGGATAGAACACATAAATCATGGTGGGGCCCATAGAACGTCCCTTTTTAATAGGAGTGGATTATGTGAGACCCTAGCCTTAGCCAAGACAGTGTGGTTATATAACAGTGCCTTTTTTAACCTTTATGCCCCATGCCGGCAATGGGTAAGTGGCTTTAGTGGGCCCCACCGCGATGTTTATTTAAAATCAACCTCAACCACTAGATTCTTAACCCTATGTTAGATGAAATAGGTCAGGAGTCAGCCCAACCCTATGGACTGATTCGGACCATTTGCGATCGGTCAAATTTAAGCTGCGATCGGTCACAAATACCCTCAAAATACCCCTTTCTCGTTGGACTATTTTCGGCCCTAAGAGATCGATCGCCAAGGGTCGGCGACCGGTTGCTGCTCACTAGTGACCGATTGCCAGCCCCTAGCGATCGGTCGTCTGGTTCTGCAATCTTGCACGCAAAGTTACAGTTTGTTTCCATTTTTTATTCAAACTCTTTCTAATCTCGTTTTTATGGTTTCTTTCATGCTTAGGAGTATATATATAAGCTCGTTTTAATTCGTATTTGAGACATTATTCATTATTTTATTCCAATAAAGCCTTGCTTTTCATCCCTTTCTTTGTGGATTCGAAGAACATCCAGTTGAGGATTCCCAATTGCTCTGTGGATTCGGAGATTTATCCGTGAGAGAGACGGTGATCGATCTCACCACATTTACACCTGCGCCAGATTGAGTACTACCCCCTCTCGTCCCTAGCTAGAACATACAGGAGCTTGAGCAAGCATCGTGATGTATGAGTTTATCCACATCGTCCATCCATTTTGCAATATCATTTTAGGGTACATATTAAAAAAATGAGTTTCCACTAGAAAAAGTGATGGGGTCACTAGACAAAGTAACGGGGCTTCACTACCAAAATGATGGGATTACCAAACAAAGCAACGTGATTCCACTGGAACAAGATAGAGGATTAGAAAAGACAAAGTAACAAGATTCCACTAGACAAAGTGTTGGGGTTGTCGGACAAAGTGACAAGGTTCCACTAGAAAAAGTGATGAGGTTCTTTTAAACAAAGTGACGAGGTTGGGAGACGAAATGACAAGATTCTACTAGAAAAAGTTATGGGGTTTCCAAACAAAGTGATAGTGTTCCACAAGACAAAGTGACAAGGTTTCACTAGATAAAGTGAAGGAGTTACCAGAAAAAGTGACAACGGGGTTCCTATAAAGATGGTGCTCCACAAAGTGACGGGGTAGCCACTCAAAGTGATGAGGTTCCACTAAACAAAGTGACGGGCTATCAGACAAAGTGATGGGGTTCCAATACATAAAGTAATGGAGTTGCCAGACAAAGTGATGGGATTCCATTAAACAAAGTGATGGATTTATACAAGACAAAGTGATGACAAAGTAATGGGATTACACAAGACAAAATTAAATGGTTTCACTACAGGAAGTGATGGGAACCTTGTTATTTTGTTCAGTAGCCCCATCACTTTGTCTAGTGGAACCTCGTTACTTTGTCTAATAGAACCCCATTACTTTGTTTAACAACCTCATCACTTCGTCTAGTGGAACCCTGTCACTTTGTTTGACAACTCAATCACTTCGTTTTGTGAAACCTCACTTTGTCTTGTCTAACCCTCTATCTCGTTCTAGTGGAACCACGTTGCTTTGTCTAGCAACTCCATCACTTTGCTAGTGAAACCCTGTTACTTTAATTAACAACCACATCACTTTGTCTAGGGGAACCCCATCAATTTGTTTGGCAACCCCTTCACTTTACTAGTATAACCCCTTCACTTTGTCTTGTAACTTTGTCACCTTTTTTATACACGCACTCACTTTGTTCGGCAACCCCGTCACTTTGTTTAGTGGAACCCCATCACTTTGTCCGGCAATCCCATCACTTTGTCTAGTAAAACCCTATTACTTTCTCTTTTATAATCATCTATCTTGTTCTAGTGGAACCATGTTACTTTATCTGGCAATCCCATCACTTTGTTGGTGGAACCCCGTTACTTTGTCTAACAACCCCATCACTTTGTCTAGTAGAACCATGACACTTTGTTTGGCAACCCAGCACTTTACCAATGGAACCTCATTACTTTGTTCGGTAACCCTATCACTTTATTTAGTGGAACCCCTTCACTTTGTCTAGTAGAACCTCATCACTTTATACTATAATCTCGTCACTTTGTCTAGTGGAACCCCGTTGCTTTCTCGACCCATACAACAAACCACAACCACCATTAAAAGGCTCTTAAAAATACTTGTTATTTTGCTAATACACAAAAGCTTGGTTTACCAAACCAATGCATGCCAATATATAGACGCGAATTAGTAGACTAGGTGGGTGCAACCATGACTGTGTGGCCTACCTTAATGTATGCATTGTATATCCACACCGTCCATCCATTTTGTCGGCTTATTTTAGGTCATGGTAAAAAAATGGAGCAAATACAAATCTTAGGTGGACCACATAGTAGGGATTGAATTCCCAACTTCTCAGGGGTAATAAGAGTTTTGGATTGAGATGATATTTTTGTTTCTGACCTTGTCAACGGGTTGGATGGTCAATAAATATTACGGTGGAGCGCATGAAGTTTTTAATGGTAGGTGTCTAGTGCCAAAAATGTGTTAGGGTAAATGAGGTAAATCCAAGACTCAAATGAGTACACCATAGGTGCCTGATCATGACACTCATGGTTGAAAAGGTATCGGAATGTAACCACACTGTCTTGGTGGTGTCTTAGTTGAGGCAGAGGTCTCACCTAATCCGTCCTGTTAAAGAGGGATGTTTCGTGGGCCCCACCATGATGTATGTGTTCTATCTACAACGTCCATCAATTTGGAGAGATCATTTTAGGGCATGAGCCAAAGAATGAGGCAGATCCAAAGCTCAAGTGGACCCCCACCATAGGAAGAAGCAGGCACTTAATGTATGAAAATATTATGTGTAGACACTGGGTACACCACTCTCCCAATTTCATTACTCCAATAATAGCCCATTTATGTTACTTTACCACGAAAGTCAACAAAACAAGCAGGCCCTTAATGTATGAAAATATTATGTCCACTAGATACACCCACTCTCCCAATTTCACATCTCCATATAGAAGTGTCCATTATCATCTACATAGTATCAAACGGGACAAAATCTAAAGAAGAAGACAAAATTGTTCAATTACCGGCACACTTAACTATAGAATGCAATCAAATGTTACTTCAAAGTGTTCAAAGATCAATTTCCGATCTTGAGGACAGCTACACGATTCAAGTTTGGTAAACAAGTTAAAATTGTACTAGCATGTTATGTCTTTCACAATTTCATTCAAGTCTTTAATGAGTTGTGACTTGCCAGATGTTGAAGATGCCCATGTAAATGGAGTTGGCGACATCTCACCATCATTGGTTGAGATGGATAGTGTGCAATGAGGGACACTTGCTGGTGAAGGTAATGCAGGTTCAAAGAGAAGGCAAGAAAGAGGGATGAAATAGCCAAAAGAATATGGATGAACACCCATCTACCTACTCATAGATGATAAAAAATTTCTTTCAAGTACTATAATAATATCTGTGGCTTTATTCCATGTTGGATTTATCTTCGTGATTTAAACGTATGACATATGTATTACTTGCATTATTTTCCTATTATTCATATATTGTCCGCCATATGTATTGTTTTTTGGTCATGCAATTTTCAATTACATATTCATATACATGGCTATCTGTAACCCATGTGATGTTTTCCCTATACATCATAACTATATGTAATGTGAGTCCATCAAAGTGGAATATAACGTAGACCCCTACGAAGATAATGGGGAGATCTACTTTTAAATCAATGATAACGTCTCTAAGGAATTCTACCGATATATCTATTTTTCAAAGTATGTGTAGAAGCTCCAAGATTCGGTGGACTGATGAGATGGATAACATATCGATTGACAAGCTAATGGAGCAAGTGGGACTTGGTCATAAAGGATATAATGGTTTCAAAGCGGGAGTTCACAAGGCTATTCTCATTGAAATACAAAAATAATATTGGCATTACGCGGACAATGATAAATCTGCAGAACCACTTACATGCACTGAAAAAACAATATAAATGTGTTAGGAAAATGTTAAGTGAAAGCGGCTTTGAATGGGACACTAAAGCGAAAGTTATAGTAGCGACCGACAAGATCTGAACAGATTACACCGGATCGACTACAACGGCAAGTAGGTTAACGTAATCCTACAAATCCATTTATTTTGCACATGTCATGGGTTTTGTTACATCCAAACTGACTGTCGCACCTATCCACATGGATATTCATCTATTGCTAATATTTGTGGTGATGCAATTGTCATGTGGGCCACACCATAGGAAACAATATCCTCACCACCCATCAATTCCCAAAAGGGTAGTTTCATCATATTCAAAAATACATAACATACTCTCGTTTGAAGGCAAAACAACTTCCTTACACGCATGAGTCTAAAAGCTGGTGACAGCTGTGTATGTCAGAAGGGTAAGTTGTGTATTTCGAGAGGGTAACCTCGGTGATGCATTACTCCATGTTCTTGTCACCATGTGGGCTCCACCATGATGTGTGTGTTATATCCGCACCGTCCATTCTATTTTCAAAATCATTTATGTTCCTCACCCCAAAAATGAGATAGATCCAAATCTCAAGGGGTCCCCAATATGTATCATTATGTCTATCATTAAACCCACTGCTATTTGGGGTGTAGTCCTCTTGATCTTTGGATATGCCTCATTATTGCAGCGTACAGGATCGGGTAACTAAATAATCAGGTAAAGCAGCCACCTGTGCGAAGAAATCCTCAAAGAAATCGTAGGTTACCGGCCAGGTATAGGGATGACTCGAATGTTGCATTCGCCTTCATTACGGATAAGGGTGATCCGTCTACCTTTCATGAGGTGCTTAATGATGTAGATACCTAGAGGTGGGCAACAATCCGATCCGAATCGAACATGGACCAGATCGGATCGTTCGGCTGCTCGAGTGTTTGTGTTCGAATAATGTTCAAACAAACATTCGAATAGGGTGGCTCTGTTCAAACTCGGTTTGGTCTGGCCCAACCATGTTCGAACATATGGATTTCGGACAATTTTTACGAGTTCCAATTTTACTTTTTTCGCTTGAAAATATTTTTTCTACTACTGAATAATGAATACCGATTTGTTCACAAATTATATATCACAAATGACAAATCACAAGGTTTAAAGTTTTTAACTAACTAAATAAAAAACCATAACATAGATAATTAACATCCCACTGTTTCCTGTGGTTTGGTCCACTCGAGCCTTCGATCCACTTCATTTTTTAGATAATGCCATAAATGATCTTTAAAAAATGGTCAGACGGGTTGGATAAGAAAATATATCACTGTGGGCCCCACAAAGCACAGACAGGACCGTTCGTTTCTAGATAGGTCCTGGTGGGGGTAGACTGGTAGTACCCAATCCGCGGACGTGAGTTGGCTGGTGACGTGAACACAAGCCAGCAAGCTGGTGTCAAAGCTCTATGGGTCCTACCATGATGTATTTGTTTTATCCACTTCGTCCATCCATTTGTGCAACTCATTTTAAGGCATTAAACAAAAAAGAGGTAGATACAAAACTCAAGTGGACCACACCACAAGAAACAATGAGGAGAATGATGTCCACCATTGAAACCTTCCTAGGGGCCACAGTCATGTTTATTTGTCATCCAACCTCTCTCTCTCTCTCTCTCTCTCTATCTATCTATCTATCTATCTATCTATTGTTAGTGCACTTTTCTATGGCATACTAGTGCACCTTGTTTGTCAATTACTTGAGTCAGTGAGTCTAGTGTCGATTGAGCTTAATGAAAATGAAGACTGAAGACTCAAGCGTACCTGCTTCATCAAAGAAAAAGAAACAGGTAAAAGAGATGCCTTGGTGAGCCGTGAACCTTGACCAAAACCATAACCCAAACTTCTTGATGACCCTGAACCTTTAGGAATACTTGTAGTCATTATAGATTGGCCCTATGTGTCCCAAAAGATCACCCAAACATTGGGCTAAGAGGTTGCATGTGCCACAGGATCCAAGCCAAACTAAAATAGCACTACATGGGCCTATCCGACTAGTCATGATCGGTCGGCTGGACTAGACCGACCAGTCAGACAGACCCCAGTTCAAGACTGTAAGCATCTGTCCATCCCAGGCCATTGGCTGACTGGTCACGACCAGTCATGGACCCCTGTCCGACTAGTCATGACCGGTCGGTAGCAGCCATTTTCTGTCCGTTTTGAATCCGGTGAACATTTTCTTATAAATGGGCAAGGCTCGATTTCTGGGGCAAGAAGAGGGATTTTGAGAAGATTGAAGCCATCATTGTTGGAGATTATTTGAGGCTTATATTCTAAACCTAGCAATGTATTTTCCTTGTGACTTAATACAAGAATGGAGCATTCCAAGCTCATGAAAAAGATAGCCTTCACCCTCTTTTGATCTCTGAAGTTTGGATCAAACTTGATAGTTATATTTCCATCCAAAGCTCTATGATGAGATCTTTGTAGGTGAGCAACTTTAGGCAACTGATGCGGACATCAAGCCCTTTAAAGTGTATCAACGTATGAGACGAGACATGCCCGTGTCCATATGGTTTGCTGATGTGCCTGGATCGTTTGTGACGACTTGAGGAGCATCGAAGACCTTACGCATGTGGTTCGAGACATTTGAAAAGACTCCACCTTGGGAAGACGTGTGTAAGTTGTATGGAGGAGATGATTGGACCGTTGGATCGCAAGGATGGTGTGATCGGACCGTTGATTCGTCGTGGCCCACTTTCATCGTGTCATCATCAACGGCCATTGGACATCTTAGATTTGATTTTGTTTTATGCACTTACTTATTTGAGCTTTGGGTCGGTGTGTGCACATTTTTTCGTGCGAATATCTTTTTTTTTAAGTTTGTTAGTAGGGGTATTTTGGTAATTATATTAATTCTGAATTTTATAAGGGTGTTGCCCTAACCTTGGTTCTCATTATGCTATTAATTATTGAAAGAAAAAAAAAAACCTTTGGTGGCTCATTCTCCGCTCTTGGTGGATCTCTCTTCCTCTCCAATTCTCTTCTTTCTTCTTCCTTCTTCCAAATTTTCTTCTTCTAAGGTATTCTCTTCATCTTTCTCTTTCTCCAAACCTTTCTTTTCACTTCTCCAACATCCTATAATCTGAAATTTTGATCCTACACTACTTTTCTCAACTTTTAAGATTACCTAACCCAGAAATCCTTTGATTTTCTGGATTAATGAATCATATGGGTTGTTTAGATGAAACCATGCAAGATCGGGAGGTCCTATCCCTCGCCAAATCCAATCCACGCATGATTTGAAGCTAATATTGCGTGATTTGTGATGATGGCCCATCTATTGTGTGTTTTCATGTTTTTCTGATTTATGATGATGAAATGTGGATGTTTACATGATTCGCTACATGATTCCACTGAATTTTACATGTTTCACATGCATATGTTTAGATTAGGCCATTGTCCTACATCAGCAACCCATTCCCACTAGTTGTAGAGTTCTCAAACCCACCCTCTTTTCACCTTAGGCATCTCAAAGACATCATATGCAAGATGATTGATCAAGTGTAGTTGAGGCATTAGCGACGCAGCGGCAACACGATCGGGGGAGCAAAGGGGAGTTGATTGAAGCACGGGAGAGCGGAGATCAAGCAACCCGAAGCAGCGCTGAACAAGGGGCTCATCCGACAAGTAAGGTTGTTATTTGTTCAGAATCCATCCTGTGTGAATTGAGTGTAGAGTTTATTTGTCAAACTCGATCTAAGGTCATTTGTCGATCATTGGCTTGTTAGTTAAGCCTAAAACTCTAGGGACGTTGCTCATTCCTTGGCACGTTAGTCAGCCTAAAGACTAGGGGCATTTAGTGTTCCTTAGCTCGTTTGCCCAGCCTAAACAAAGTCTCTAAGGGGGAGCCTCCGACACGGGAGTGAACGTGCCTCGGGTTAACAGTTAACCCTTGTCTAAAACTCCATTATGGTTGAGAGGTGAATTGGTAAAACCTCCGTGTAAAGGTTGAGAGGTGAACCTCATTTAAAACCTTCATATAGTGAATGCCAGTGTGCTCAATGGGTTTGAGTACTTGAACTGAGAGTGGAGTAGACCCAAAGTCGAACCACTCTACATGCTTGTGTTTGTGGTTGAATTGAGCACATTGTTATCTTAGCATTGTTTGTTTAATTGTTTAATTATGAGTGCTTGATAAGAATGTATGTTAGGCACTAGATAGGCACATCCACACACAAGATGTACTTTCACTAAGTAGTGTAAACTTGAGCTCATTGATCCATTCTTGTAGTCTACATAGGTTGCATAGATTAGAAGCTTGATTTTGTTTAATCATTTGATTATCTATGCATGCTTAGACTAGATTACTTATTGCTTAAACAATATGCTAACCTTATGATTGGACCCACTTAGGCTTGGAAGCTGAAGTGTTCTTGCTTACTTAGTTTAATTAGTTAAATTGTGTAAATAGGCAAAAAGAATTTCAAAATGTCCTAATCCCCCCCCCCCCCCCCCCCCCCCCCCCCCCCCGCGGACCTTAGCCATAATACTAGTTGCTCTCTAAGCTTCCGCACTAATACGCCTTTAATCCAAAAGGTGTAATTTCATACATATACATACATACATATATATATAGAGAGAGAGAGAGACAAATGCTCACCTGCGCACCATCTCTCACGAAAACTCGTGAGCACTTTTTGAGGACTCAACACAAGTGATGTGTCCCCAAATTCTGAGTCGTCCACGTGATGCAGCACCCTAAAAAATCCCCAAGGCCCAACTTTCAACATGATCCAAAACTCTAGTGGGCCGTAGCAGAGAGAGAGATAGAGACAAATCAAGGGAGGAAACTATTTCCTTTTGCCATGGCCCACAAAAGTTCTGAATCAAGGTAAAAGTTGGGCCCTATGGGTTTTTTGGGGTGCTACATCATATGGACGACTCAGATTTTGGAGACATCACTTGTGATGAGTCCTGTGTTCACAAGTTCTCGTGAGAGATGGTGCGCAAGTTCTCGTGAGAGATGGTGCGCAGGTGAGCATTCCTCTCTCTCTCTCTCTCTCTCTCTCTCTCTCTCTCTCTCTCTCTCTCTCTCTCTATATATATATATATATATATATATATATATATATATATAACCGAGTTGAACGAACGAGTCGAGTCGGTCAATATTCGAGTCGAGTTCGAGTCGAATAGGGCTGTGATTGAAACTGACTTGAATTTATTTTCGAACAGACCGTGTGTGTTCGAACAAACGAAGACTTTCTGTTCAAACAGAGTTTTATCAAGTCGATCCGAGTCAATCCGAACAATCAAACTCAATTTGTGTCCAACTCTATAGATACCGAAAAGTGGGAGGCGACGATGCATGATGAGATGGACTCCCTATACAAGAATGAGATGTGGGAGCTGGTGGAGCTTCATATGAGTCGTAAAGAGATCGGGTATAAATGGATTTTTTGGAAGAAATAGGATAGGTACAAGGCGAGGTTGGTGGTGAAGGGATATGCTCCGCATGAAGGTGTCGACTTCAGTGAGATCTTCGCACCAGTGATAAAGTAAGTATCTATCAGGTTCGTGTTGGCACTAGTTGTCAAATACAACCTTGAGCTGGAACAGATGGATGTTAAAACTACTTTCCTACATCAGAAATTGGATGAGCAGATTTACATGAAGCAACCAGAAGATTTTAAAGTGAAAAGGGTAGAGAACAAAGTTTGTAGGTTAAGGAGGTCGTTATATGACCTTAAATAGCCACCTAGGCAGTGGTATAAGAAGTTTGATTCCTTCATAATGAGTTAGGGCTTTACCAAGAGTGAGTATGATCATTGTGTCTATTTCAAGACACTGAGTGATAGAAAGTTCACTGTACTGGTGTTATATGTTGATGAAATGCTCATCGCCAGTCACAGCATGTCTGATATTAATGTATTGAAGACTCAGCTATCAGGAACATTTGAGATGAAGGATCTAGGGGCTGTAAAGAGGGTTCTGGGCATTGATATACATAGAGACAGGCAGAGGAGTGGGCTTTGGTTATCTCAGAAAGAATGCCTTGGTAAGGAATTGGTGAAGTATGGGATGGACAAGGTAAACCGGTAGACGTTCCCCATGCGGCTCATTTTAAGCTTTCTTCTGAGCAATGTCCTAATAAAGAAGAAGAAATGGAGGTTATGTCTCGTGTGCCCTATTCGAGCACAATTGGCAGTTTAATGTATGTCATGGTCTGTACGAGACCTGATATTTCACATGCGGTGGGTATTATTAGCAGATTCATGTCTAACTCCGACAAGCAACACTGTGAGGCTATGAAATGGCTACTTCGGTATATTCGAGGTACACAGGACTTTCTTGACATTTAAAAGGTCATGGGATAAGTTAGTTGGTTATGTGGATTCGGATTACGCGGGTAGTGTGGATTGTAGGAGATCGACTTCCGAATACTCGTTTGTGCTAGCGGGTGGAGCAATCAGTTGGATGTCGAAACATTAGTCCGTGGTAACTCTTTTCATGACAGAAGCGGAGTATATGGCAGTGACGGAAGCATTCAAGGAAGCGATTTAGTTAAGGGGCATGAAAAATCAGTCTGGCGAAAACAGAATGAAGACGCAGTATGCACGAAAAGCAGTGGAGTTGTGATTGAAGTGGAGATGATGGATGGAGCAAAGGAAGAATGTCATTGATTGAAGCCTTGATGGAGATTATTGTATGGAGCCTTCAATCTGGACAAGTCAGGGGTCCATCGGTTGACCAACTCCTATGGTCAAGCGATCGAAACTACCTCGTATATTGTAGATTAGTCTTTGACGATTTTGGACAAGTTCAGGCGATCGAACATAGAGGCTCAAGCAACCGACAATATTCAGAATATTGAGCAAAACTCTCTGGACGTTTTTTAACATGTTCGGGCGACCAAACATTAGTCATCAGGCGACCAAAGGACGATTAGGCGGCGGCGATCGATCGACTGATAATAAGTCAGTTTCCACACTTTTATACAGCTTTGCGTAAGTTATTTCTAATTTCGGTTTATAGCTATATAAATGGGTGTAATTGGGATTAGGGTAAGCTTATGACTTGCTTGAGGGTTTGGAGGGTTTTGGTGAGAGAGAAAGGTAGGGTTTCTCTTGGGGCTTTGATTCGGGTATATTTCATCTCTTATAACTTCTGAAATTCATAGTGCATATCGCTTTGTGCCGTGGTTTTTTCCCACAAGGGTTTTTCCACATAAATTTAGATCGTCTCTCTATGTGGATTTTCTTGTGCGTTTATGTTTTGCTTGTTTGATTCACCTCTGTGCTTCCGCGGTTCCCAACACAACCGACCCTTGAATGGCCGATTGAAGGCCTATTTAAACAGCATAGCAGGAAGCTTTCGAGGGGAGTAAGGTGATTGTGTGTGAGAAGCTGAGAGTGAAAGAGGAGCGGGGGCATCAATTGGTCTAGAAGAACCGATCCTAGTTGCTGCTAACTATGAGTGCCAATTTGCCTAAGTCTTCGGAAAATCCTAAAAAGCGTAATTGCGTCACCACCTTGTCCAACTCAACAAATAGAAGAAACAGATATTTTTAACAGAATAAGCTATTAATGTCAAGTCTAAAGTTGAAATTGGGAATATCCGACTATTTCTTTATTAAAACAAAAAAAAGGGTGCCTGGTCTCCTTCTTTTCTTTATCACATCTCAAATCAAATTTCATTCAATTTTACACATTTCTATAACATTAGCACTCACCATTTTATTTGTTCCTACAATTCTCCTCCCTATCTATATCCTCTTTTTTATTTTTATTCTTGCCTATCTAGGGATTTAACCATGCAAAGTAATGCTAGGTGTTATATGTATTTATCTGCCTACCTGGAGTCCTAAACTCTGCGAAGTACAGCCAGATGTAGTAACGCCGAAATCTCATTGAATCTCTTAAAAATCGTAAAATCTCGTAAAGTAAAGACCCCATATTATGTCAGTAGAAAATTTTGATTAACCCCTTCCTTTTCTATCACCAAGTCCCTTGCCCCAAATTCGGAATCTCAAACCAACCATTGGAGTCACTGGAGTGGGAAAATTATTAAAATTCTCCAAATTCTCCAACCTCAAAAGCAATTACATTGTTCTTAGCCGATCATCGATTCTAAGCTTATTTTGGCTAGTGACGACTCCAATCAAACGTAACATATCCATATTGAAACCCTACTTATACTATATAAAAATAAATAAAGAAGCATGCATGTGCGCTGCAGAATGTTTAGAAGTACTCTATGTTTTTACTAAAGGAAGTATTTTATATTTGGTATACCATTTTTTATGGTTAATTATTTCCATCCTTTTTAGGTTGTCAGTCATGTCTCCTAACCTCGTTAATTTTGTGACATTAATGTTTTCATGTGGATTTTTTTTGTACTACACTATAATGTTGAGCTAAGCATTATTAATAGCATGATACATGGTTTAAGTAACTTTTTGTGTTAATGGACTCAGCGATTAATTTCTTTACTGCTGATGTGAATGCGCATGGGTAGACATGGCCTAAACGAGTAGGATCAATCGATGTTTTAACATAAACCCTGCGCACATTTAATAATTGATAGATAAAGCTGGCTCATAAGAATTTATCAACCTCGGGCCATTATTGTCAACGATCGAATTGCACATGTAACGTTGGGAATCAACTGATAACTCTATCCCTTCAATGAGATACCCAATCAGAAAGTTCGCTTATGACACCATGCATTATTTGCAGTAAGCCCCACATCCACCATGTGTAGTACTGTAATAAGTGTCGTTGGGCGAACCTGAGCCGATCAAAATCTGTGCAGTACACTCATCAAGTGAGCTATGTGTATGTCTACTTTGGACTGATGGACTTTTTTTTAGTCACCTTTTTTTTTCATGCAAGTTTGATCTGCTTGATGTTCTAAACAACGTTGTTGATTCATGGTAATATGCCCTACAATATGAATGGTGCTGACGCAGGGAGGACGTGGTAGGTCGATCACCGTCTCCCTAACCGATAGTTTCTCGAATCCACGAGAAGAAATAAAAGATAAAAAGAGAAAATAAATTCCGAATAATTGATTTATTGATAATTGAATGAATAAAAACGAAATTACAATGCATATAAATAGGAAACTAAACCCTAGGTAAAGTATCAGAATCCAAATCTAACTTAAACTCCTAGAAAACGCAACTTTAGTAAACTTAATATTTATAAAAGTCGTTCAATCCTACTAGAACTCTTGGTTTTCGGTCAAAAATAGAAAGTTATCAAACGGCATCAACCATGTTGTTCTACTAAATATTCTAAGCCCTTTTCATGTTGGGCACTAACTCTAAAACCCTACAGATGCAAAGTTATGATCGAATTAAAACTTACTATAAATAGTAAAACTGAAAATAAACTAGCCTAATGACCGTCGATACGGTCGAATCCCGCGATTCCGGCTTAGGCAACCCGGCATAGCAGGGTTGGTTGGCTAAGGTAGCTCGAGCTACCCCAAATTGATATATTATACGTCCCGTAACTCATTCCCGATTGTGAGATACGACCGATTTACGGTCCTGACGGTCCGGATCACTTTCGACCCCAACCGGTCTTCTTTTGCTCCATCTGGGCCATGAAATAGTCAGCGACCCGTTCTACATCAGGTGCCGATAGCCGTGTGATGTGGCAGTGAATCTAATGGCAATTCTCACTACCTCATACAAGGGCCCTTCCATTCAATCACGACCGTGTTTGATATGAGGAATGCATGGGAAAACAATCGAGGGTTTGAATTGCAACGAACTATATATATGGATTTCACATGGTAATTATTAGGCTTTTTCATAATTCGATACAAAGTCATTCTAATAAGATATGGAATTCCTATTTTTTTATCCGAGCATCTCTTCCTTTTGGGATTCCACGTGTGGAACTGTGCTGAAAACAGTATCTAGGTCCACATCTTGGACATGGATTCCTCTTATCCAAACACGAAGATCACATGTGATTTAACCCAAACACAAACACATGACACGACTAAACAAAAGAATAAACCATTAATCTTTCACATAATCAACCAAAATCTCAACTACTCATGATTCCAAACTGCAACAAAAATTCAAATTAAAAAAAATTGTAGAAGTCCATCAAATCATCATCAACCCAATAATCTCACAAAAAAAATTAATAAAACAAAACAACAACCAAAACATAAGGAAGAAAAAGAAAAGAGCTGAGATAGTAAAGTATTGAGAAGAACATACCATCTCCATCCTTATCAAACATGCCAAACGCTTCTTGAAACTCTGAAACTTGTTCATCCGTCAACATACCTGCTGCCATGCTATATTCCCTTCTAAAACAAGGGAAAGAGAAAACATAAAAGACCTTAAATCTGCAAAGAGAGTGGTGATATAGATAGAGAAGCAGCAACGGAAACTACTGAGAAAGATCGTTGGAAAGCTACAGAGAGAGAGAGCGAGAGAGAGAGAGAGAGAGAGAGAGTGGAAACCAGAGGGAAAGGTCGTTGGAAATCTAGCTGCTAGAAATCTTTAGTGGTTTTTTTTGTAGGGTCGAGAAGGGTAGTCTGTAAATACTTTTAACATATTTTTCTTCTGCTTTAAATGGATTGGCGAAGTACAAAAAGCAGTTGTAATACCCTTTTAAGGAAATTGTGAAATATCTCGAAGTGGGCCTCATTTTTCTTATTTTTCCTTTTTTTTTTTCTTTTTTAATTTTTTTCTACGAAAAGGGATTAAGTTGTTTGGTGTCCTTGTGTTTATCTTTTCTCAGTGCGTTCTCTGCAAGACGTGACCACCATTTATTTAATCATTTCAAAATGGACAATTGCTAGGTGAATGGCGCGTTCATATCAAGTTAAGACATCATTTCAGTATCCATGGCACATGTGGGAGATCGGGTGCGTTCATTAGGTGGGCCCCAACTTGAATTTTCCCTGGCCTAAAATTCAGACTGGCCCAGATGTCTGAAATGGCACACGTGTATGTTGATATGGACCATTGACCCTTGTTTAATCTAGCTGGGAAGTGTGGGTTGATATGGACCATTGATCCTTGTGTTTTCAGAATGTTCAACTTGGATGAGTGGACTGGACTGGGACAGGAGGAGCATATCTGATGAATGGTCTAGATAGTTTACACGGGTGGCAGGTTGGCACGTCTCCTTTTATTAAGATATGTTTGGACTCGTGCAAAGCGTGGAAGGAAGCAGCATGTCTTGCTTCCTGGAAACTTTATGCGGGGAATATTGCATTTTTAGTGTTGGGTTTTCAACAAGGCTTTCTTGAAAGTCTCTGGCTTGTTTTCAGATTAAATAAGATTTTTCTGCTTGGTGCTTGGTTATGGGCACGTGCCACATTTCGCACACGTGGGCTCTTCAACTGACAAGATGAATAGTCGCTCATGTGGTACACATGACGCATGTAGCACATCGGCATGTTTGCACATGTGCAATAAGAGACATGGGTTCGCTTGGATTTGGGGATTTGGGTGCCCTTCCTATTTGAATTACTAGGTATCTCAGTGCCTGGGTTATTGTAATTGCTAACCATCTTCTTCTTCTTCTTCTTTTCTTTTGAATGATAGGCATTGTGGTTCCCATGAATGGTAGTAACTGTGTTTAGTTGGCTTCCAAGTTAGGAATCACATGTAATGGATTGTTTGTTTTTTTTAGAAGCATCAAATTTTCATAACAAGTGTGGCCTGCTCTATTACTTAACTACCACTCTCAAAGATAAATTGTACATCATGTGATTAAAATTGATGAGTGGATTGGATGTTGTCCATGTAAGTAAAATCTGCATATGTATGATCCACAATTGCTAGTGACATTAATGATCTATATTGATCATACTATGGTCAGTGACTATTCATCATGGGGTTCTCCATCCTAACTGCCCATCCTATGGAGAAAAAGTATATATAAAAAAAAAAAAAAGCACTTTTGTTGGAAGATCATATCTGCCCATTCAATGGTTTGTGAAATGGACACTCATACTCATCATACTATGAATGTTGATGCAGAGAAGAGCATGAAGAAGTGAAGACGAAGATCACTGTTGTCCTCAAATAAGCAAAAGCTTAAATCTGCAAGGTTAATCTTGAATTCATAAGATAAAAAGGGAAATTTAAAATTTCATTACTCAATGATCACTGGACTTCCCAATTACATTACTTATAAAGGAAAAGCAAAACTCTAATTGGGATTTCTAATTCGACAAACTAGAATTTATTTGAAATGATAAATTTTACTAAAAATAGAAGTCCTAAATTAATCGTGCAAGAAGGGTTCAGGTCCTTACCTCGTTGGTAGACTCTGCAAAGTTTCAACAAAGGGGTCTTGGGTTCGAAACTCATTACTGATGAAATATCCACGCTGCTGACAACACCAATGGGTGTGTTGCATGACTTACTGGGTGGGTGTGTTGCACAATTGACTGGGTGGGTGGGTTGCATGACTGACACAAAAAAAAAAAAAAAAAAAAAAATTAATCATGCAAGATGATTCTCAGCATGATTGCAAGCAATTCCTAAAAATACTACGTATACTAAACTCTAAAATGAATGAGATGTGTTAAAATAAAAAAAATACTAAAAATAGTAATTTTTTTCCTGAATCATAATTTTAAACCAGAATAAAGCGTTTTCTTACGAAACAGACCAATGTGACCCACTATGAGAGTCAGTTAACCCTGGATGACCCGTTACAGTAAAGATTGATGGATCATGTATCCCATAGCAATGTACCCGGATCAAAAGTTATTACTGATTTGCGGTTCATACTTCAAACGACAATTTCTTCATATCTAGAATGAATTTCTTCTAACTTGATGTGCCTAGGGCTCAGTTGCGTCAAGCTCTATGTAGGGTTGGGCCCAGATCTAACCGACTATGTCCACTTCTATTCGAGCTTATGTTGGCTCAGCTGTGCTAAGAATAGGTCTATGGCCTACTCCACATCAAATGTTTAATCATTGATCTAGACCATCCATCATATGGCCCTACCCTTGCTTGCTCATCATTAATAAACAATCACTTTTGTCGAATGATGTTAACGGACCATTCTATGGTAAGGAAAATGAACAATCCATATTGATCATATCGCAAATGGTTTGATTATTGACCAAGACTACCTATCATGCGGTTCCTACCCTTGATTGATCATCCCTCGCAAAAGATCCCTTGCATTTGACAATCCTAACCATCCATTCAATGCACCTGAGTAAATGGATGGTCCATATTGATCATATTACAAGTGGTATGACCATTGATATAGACCATCCATCATTTTTTAACACTTTTTATTTTTATGGGTCAGTTCACACACCCCATTGTTAGTACGCCCACCCACCCCTGTTAGTCACATCACAATGTTAGCCACCCCCACTATGGGAATCAATACCATGACCTCATTTTTTAACACTGAATCACCTACGCTTTTTAGAAAATCACTTTGATTGAATGATTATAATCTTTCAACCAAGGCTTAGGGAAATTAACGATCCATATCGACCATGCAATGAATGTATGATCATTAATCTATGACATCGTGGTCCCACCCTTCATCACTTAGAAAAAAATCACTTTGGTTAGCTAAACCTAACCTCTAATCAATGCCTACGAAAAATGACAATTCATATTGATCATATTACATATGCTCTAATCATTGATCTAGACCATTCTTCATGTGGGTCATACACTTAATTGTCCACCCTTCCAGAAAATACTTTGGTTGAGTTATCATAATCTCCAAATCAATGCCTAAGGAAATCCTTGATCCATATTGATCATGCTACACAATATTTCAATTGTTGATCTATAACATCCATCATGTAGAGCCCATGTTTGATTACCCATCCCTCTCAAAAAAATACATTGGTTGGATGATCATTAACTCTAAACAAAGCTTAGAAAAATGAACAATCCATATTGATAAGAGTACAAATTGTCTGATCAATATTCTAATCCATTATGTGGGTTCCACTCTTGATTACCCTCCTCTCATAAAATCACTTGTTTGAATGATTCTAATCTTCCCATCAATGCATATGGAAATAGATTCACCATATTGATCATGCTACAAATGTAATCATTGATCTATGATATCTATCACACGGGTATTAAATTTTTTGAAATACAGTGGAAAATAAAAGCTTTCAAACCTAATCTTTTTAACTTTACAGCAATATAGATCCCATTCAAGTATTCTCAAGTTTCTAGAAAAGAAAAGTACAAATCCTATAGCTAGGATTACTTGGATCAATGCTACCAAGAAACCATCATTTTGTTGGTGTCATTCCTTTAACTAAAAGGCCACCCCTCGATCTATCCCATATGTAAGAGAATAAGAGCAAAACATCACCTCTTAGAGTAGGGCCAAAGGAGATGCATGGCCCCATTCATACAAGTGGACCCCACACATTTCACATGTGTGATGGAGGATGAGGAATGAGAGAATACATTTCACATGTGCGATGGAGGGAGGAGAGAAGGATTCTCTCTCTCTCTCTCTCTCTCTCTCTCTCTCTCTCTCTCTCTCTCTACAGGTGACACCACAAGGGTTAAGACTCTCTCTATCTTGTGCTCTTCTCCCTCTAGAATATGATTTATATACAAGGAAGAGTTAGTGTTTTAGAGGGGGCATCAGTTATCACACTCTACCACCATATAGTTTTTCATATGTCTTGCTATATTAGAATCTTGTGATCAATTGTTCCATTTCATAGTCATCCACCATTGACCTAATACCCATGCACATCAAATTGGTGGAATGTAAGTGGCACATCAACCAAGGACATTTTTGTCCACTTCTTAAATGTTACATAATCACATCAATAATAGTATTAGGGAGCAACAAAGGCTTTGTGAGCTTACTATGATGACAATATGACATTCATTTAGTACATCTACTAAGCATGCTCATGTTAGGGTGTCATTTCAAAACCAATGAAGATCTAAAACTCAAGTGTAGTGGTTGAAACCAATCTAGAAGCCCTTCTCTCTTAGAGATGAAGATGGGGCTACAACATTGAGAAGAATGGAAATTAAGTCATTAGCTATAGAAATCATTATGGGAGCTCCTCTCTCTCTCTCTCTCTCTCTCTCTCTCTCTCTCTCTCTCTCTCTCTCTCTGCTTTTGCATAGCATTTGTTTTTGTTAGTCATGCAACGCACCCACCTGTTAGCTGCACAATGCACCCACACTGTTAGTCACACAATGCACCCACTAGTGCAATTAGTGTGTCTCCTTAATATTCGAACTTGGGACTTGTTATTGAAATGCCAAGGCATCTTCTAGCTAAGTTAGCAGGCGGACACTGCTTCTGCGTAGCATACACTTATACAACCACTCTCTCTCTCTCTCTCTCTCTCTCTCTCTCTCTCTCTCTCTCTCTCTCTCTCCATACATTGGATGTGCCTTGCCCCTAATTTCATTAAGCAACACATGTTAAAAGTCCCTCCTCATGTGGAGGTGGGACCCATATATGTGGGCTTAAGTAGTCTTCTAGTGCCACATGTGTGTGAGGGTATTTTGTGAAATTGCGTCGAATTATCTAACACGACACCCTACGTTACGTGCAGAAGCTTGCTGAGTTTATAGAACTATAACTAAGTTCTGAAGGGGGGTGATTAGGACTGTTTTAAAATCCTTTTAAAAATATCTTGCCTAATTAAACTAATTAGCAATTAAACTAGTTAAATAAGAACGCTTAGCTTCCAAGCTTGAGTGGGTCCAATTATAAAGGCTACAAAGATTTAAGCAATTAAAAAAATAACCTAAGCACATAGATTACAATGATGCAACATGTTGAACTTCTAATCTATGTGCAATTATCTAGGTTACAAATGATATGGCTACCTAAGCAACTAGTCTAGAAGTGAAACTACAAGATGAGTGTGAGAATCTACCTATCAATGCATAACATACATTTCATTCCAACATTCATGTAATTAACAATTGAATAAATAATACTAGAATAGAAATAGCTTAAATGACAACCTCAAACACAAACATGTATAGTAGTTCGACTACTTTGTCTACTCCACTCCCAGTTGTCATTCCCAACTCATGGGAACATCGAATTTCACTATAAATGAGGTTTTAAATTAGGTTTATTATTCTCAACCTTTACACGGAGTTTTTGCATAGTTCACCTCTCAACCTAAACGGAGATTTTCCAAGTTCATCTCTCAACCTAGATGTTTAATAAGTTCCACCCAACTTAAGAGTTTACAGGTTCTTCCCAACCTATATGTACTCACCCATGTTGGTGGCTCCCCTTGGAGACTTAGTTTAGACCCAACAAATGAGTCAATGTTCAACACATTAACCTGAATTTTAGGCCCAACAAATGTGCTAAGGATCCTCCTAGGAACCTAAATTTTAGGCTCAACTAACGAGCTAATGATCCACTGAGGTTTACCTCTCAACCTTTACGCAGAAGTTTTTGCACAGGTTCACCTCTCAACCTGAACGGAGATTTTCCAAGTTCGTCTTTCAACCTAAGTGTTTGCAGGTTCCTCCCAAATTAAGATTTTACAGGTTCCTCCCAACCTACACATAAACACCTATGTTAGTGACTCCCCTTAGAGATTTAGTTTAGACCCAACAAAAGAGTCAAAGCTCAACACATGAATCTAAATTTTAGGCCCAACAAATGTGCTAAGGATCCACCTAAGAACCTGAATTTTAGGCTCAACTAATGAGCCAAGGATCCACTAAGGAACCCGGTTCGATTTTGAAATCAAACTCTCACACTCTAACCAACAAATGTAAAGAGTGCAATGGACTCTCAACTTGACACTTTCTTGTCGGATAAGCCCCTTGTTCAACGCCTCTTGGGTTGCTTGATCTTCTCTCTCGTGCTTCAATCGGCTCCCATTTTCTCCCTCAATCTTGTTGCTGATGCGTTGTCAATGCCTCAACTCTAACGATCAATCACCTTGCATATGATCTTCTTGAGTGACTAATGTGATGGGAGGTGGTGAAACTTCTATAACTAGTTGTATGTGGAAAGCCTAAAAGGATTCAGCTATTTGAATCTCTAAAGAGGTTAATACAAAGGATATACCTATGGTCTAGGTGTCTAAAATACCTAAAGATTAAGAGAGAGCAAGTTCATATTCATATGAGCTTTGAATTCTCAATCTTGTGATGAATCACAGGGAAGATGACTTGGGTATAATAGGATTAGAGCCTATAGTGATGTGGGCAATGAGGGTGACTTCTAATGCTCTAAAATCTCTCTCTTAACCCCTCAAGAACCAAGCTCCGTTTATATAGAAAAACTTCAAACGGTCAGAAAATAGCAGCCAACGGCTCAATGGGGACCGGTCGCACAGGGTCATCGACCGGTTGCATAGATTCTTTGACCAATCTAATTAGGCCTAGGACTGGGTTCTACTTGATGTCCCTATTTTGGCCAGTTGCGACCAGTCTCACCAAGACTAGCGACCGGTCTTAATAAACTAGCGATCGGCCGAATTATAGCATGTGTCTAATGTTTATTTGCTGACCCATTTTGGCCTTTGGTCGACCGGTCGCGCCTAGCTTGCGACCAGTCGTTAACTGCTGTTTATGTAGGTTTGTTTACAATAGCTGGCACCTCTTTTATTAGCCTAACTTATTGTGTTTTTCTAAGTGTTCTAAGGCTAATGAAGATGATTAAGGGTTTTCCTATGTGGTCAAGTTATCTAGAGGTTTTGTTTTGAATCTTTTGATTTAGGTTCAAGGGTTTTGGCTCACCAAGGCATCACTGATTTACCTATTCCTTCTTCCTTGATGCAGTTGTCCTCCTATCATCGGTCTTCATCTTCTTTAGGTTCAATCAATACCTAGACACCATGACCTACATAATTGGCAAATAAGGTGCACTAGTATGCCACAGAAAAGTGCACTAACATTTTGGTCTTTTAGCTAAACAACTATAATGAGAAAAATGTCTTTTGCTCTGAGAGACTTGTGGAAACATAAAGGGTTTTTCTTTCTTGGAGAAAAAGAGAAAAAAATAGAGGAGAAAATGAGGTTTTGAAAAAGAAGAAGAACAAGAGTCTTCTGCCACTAAAATATTTGCATTCGGGTTCGTAAAGGTCCAACAATATCGGTTTCTTCGATTGACTTCTTCAAGAGTCGTGTTAGGGATTTTCTAGAATCCCTAGTTGGTGAGAATCATTTCTTTCAGGTTGCTTGTAATCTACATTTGGGTTACATAGTTAAGATATCCAAGAGAAGTCTCTTGATGATTATACTTCCATTGTTTTTATTATTGTGGATTTGTACCGGACTAAGTTTTGTGGTTTTCCCTTTGCATTGGAGAGTTTCTCATGTAAAATTTTTGGGTGTCTCTTATATCCTACATGTTTGATGATTTGTTTGTTGTATTAGAAGTGATTTTCATCCACTAAATATTTTATATTGTTAGTCCATTGATTCGCACATAGATAGAAAGGAAGTAGTGTAGTTTCATAACTACAATGATATTCGGAGGGTATTCCCTCCACTCCTGATCAAACGATGTTGAATTAGACAAAATGTTAGCACCTCTGTTGGCATCTCTATGCACGTGTTGCACCTTCCACCTGCTAAAGCTATTGAGAATTCTTCTACATCTTTAGATAAGCTGCTACACCAGTTCTCCACGTTTATTAAGCCTTATGGATCCTAGTCATTAGACTAGAGAAAATGCATTTCTCAATGCTCCTGGTTGCATTAGGACATTTAGACAGTCCAATCCATTATCTGGACTGTTCATTTGTTACAACCCACTTTTTGTGGTATAGCCGACCAAAATCACACTAGTCTGATGATCCAATCCATCCTTGACTTGGCCTTTTCCTGTCCATGGATGGCATGGTTACAACTGCCAAACAAAACGTTACTATCATCAGCAATCTATGATGGACCCTAATTAACAAATAAATCGATTAATGAATTGTTGATTGGACCTATTTTGTGTAAATGGTCTTCAAATTTTTTTTTTTAAATGGTCTTCATTGTTTGCATTAAAGACCATTGAACAAATAATTAAAATGTTTCAAATAGCATGATACTTTCATACTAGCATATGAAATGCAGGCTATACCAAATGAACAGTCTAGATCAATGGATTGGACTAAAGCGTCCTAGTGCAACTAAGAGCCCTGTAATTACTTATAGTGCTCTCAGAGAATGGGAGCATTTCTCTTAGCCATATATATAACAAATTAGAAAAAGAGGTCTGTAGTATTAGGTCGGACCACAAACAAGTGTCTTGCCTGCTAGCTCAACTGGAAGGCGCCTAGGCATTTCAACAGAAGGTCTCAGGTTCAAGTGCTAAGGAGACACACTAACCCCAATGGTGGGTGGGTGCATCATGTGACTAACTGAGTGGGTGCATTGTTGAAAGTTATCTATTGGGCGGACATAACTTAATAGTCCAATCAATTGGATTTGACATTCTCTTACAAAAATGACGTGAATCTTGAGCAAGCTGGGCTTATGAACTTTTAACATAGTTCCAACCTAGCCTGATTGGTAAACGGGGTTGATTAGGCACGATCCCAACCATCCGGCCTAGTGTGCCTACAAAAGACTGGACCAAAGCAGCCAGGGTAGAAGCTTGCCTATAAGCCCTGCCCATTAACAACTCACTCATCTTTAGGGGTGGTAATGGACCAGGCAAGGATCGACCTAACTCTTAAGTCTAAGGCCTGAGCCTGACTTGAGCCCACATGGTAGGTCCAAGCCTAACTCTGGAAAAAAAAAAAAATTGGTTGGGTGTGAGCCTGCTCGGCCCAAAATTGATAAAATCACTATTTTCTCCCATGATTTTTCTAAGGGCCTGTTTGGATACCCGAATTCCACGGTAATGCATTGTAAAACTCACATCACGACTCCTTGTAGAATCAAGTTGGGCCTAGCTTGGTTCGACTTGGCCTTCGAGCTGGCCTGGCAGGCTTAGATTAGTTTGGTTGAGCTTTCGAGCCAAGTTCGAGCTCGAGCTTTTTCGAGTTGAAATTGAGTTGAGTCTTGAGCTTTTCAAGGTGAAATATACAAATTTACCTCGAATGCGGTTGTCAAGGTCGGACGAGATTGTTGGAGGTCGGATGATGACTGTTGGCCAGTCGGACGGTAGGGCATGCACAACACAGGTAGAGAGAGAGAGAGAGAGAGAGAGAGAGAGAGAGAGAGAGGATGGTGGGTGTGGTTAGCTAGTCAGGGCAAGGGTGGCCCGCTCAGGTGGTGGGCCTGGTGGTGGGCTGGATAGGAGAAGGAGAGAAAGAGAGAGAGAGAGAGAGAGAGAGAGAGGACAAGTCAGGGCAAGGGTAGAGCTTCACACAAGCCAAGCTAGCTCGAAAAGCTCGCTTGGCTTGGCTCGTTTAAGCTTGACTTGGTGCGGCTTGTAGGCTAGTTCGGTTAAGCTCAAGCTTGATTTAGGAAGCTCGTTTGAAAACGAGCCAAGCTCGAGCACGATTAAGCTTGGCTCGGCTTGGCTCAAAGCTTGTAGCTAGAAAAAAGCTCGGCTTGCTTGAGCTCATTATTAAAAATATATATATT
Organism: Liriodendron chinense; assembly: GCA_003013855.2. Taxonomy (NCBI): domain Eukaryota; kingdom Viridiplantae; phylum Streptophyta; class Magnoliopsida; order Magnoliales; family Magnoliaceae; genus Liriodendron; species Liriodendron chinense. The sequence continues at coordinate 1,486,273 of ML058505.1, forward strand.
TATAAAGTAAAAGACTAAAATCTAAACTCAAAACTCTACCTAACCCCACTCATTTCTCTCCTTCTCAAAAACCCCCAGCACCCCCCCGGCTTCCTTCCTCCATGCTCCACCGGTAGCGAACACCCGAATCACAACCCGCACGGCTGCACTGCACCGGGCAACACGAACGACGAACGATCGACTCCCGGTCCAGCAACGAACGCCCCATCCAGTGACTAACATAAAGGTAGGCTCTTTTTTTTCTTATTTTGGTTATATATATATATATTAAAAATAGAGAATGCCATTGCCAATGGGGTGTTTTTTGGTCAGTTGGGTAGGTCGTCAAGTCAGCTGGTTGGGTTAGGTTGGGGTCAGTGGTTAGGTTAGGTTAAGTCAGGTTGTTGGGTAGGGTAGCTAGGTAGGGTTGGGTCAGTGGGTTGGGCTAAGTCAGTGGGTCGAGTAGGGATGTAGGGTTGGGCTAAGTCAGTGGGTCGAGTAGGGATGTAGGGATGTAGGGTTGGGTCGAGTGGGTTAGGCTGAGTCAATGGGTCGGGTAGGGATGTAGGGTTGGGTCAAGTGGGTTAGGCTGAGTCAGTGGGTCAGGTAGGGATGTAGGGTTGGGTTGGGTCAGTGGGTTGGGCTGAGTCAGTGGGTCGAGTGGGTTGGGTTGGGTTTGGTTGGGTAGGGTAGGGTTGGGTCAGTGGGTTAGGCTGAGTCAGTGGGTCGAGTAGGGTTTAGGTTGAGTGGGTTAGGTTGGGTGAGTGGGTTGGAATGAGTCAGTGGGTCAAGCAGGGTTGAGTCAGTGGGTCGAGCTGAATTGTTGCTTATTGTTTAAATAATTATGATTTATTTATAATTGTTTAAAATTTGTGAATTTGTTATAATTGTTAAAATAGTTATAAATTGTTGCTTGTTGGTTAAATATTTATGATTTGTTGAGAATTGTTTAAATTTTATGAATTGGTTATAATTGTTTAAATAGTTATGAATTGTTACCTATTTAGTTACCTATTTAAACTTAGTTGCCTATTTAATTTAATAATTTACCCACCCGTTTAAGAATGCATGTAGAACTACATTGTATTATCCTATAACTATAACTCCCGTTATAGTTATTGGTTAATAATGTTTGTGCTATATGTATTCTTAAATTATCCAAATCAATGAAAAGTTTGGTAGTATATCATGTACTTAAGTTGCTTGCACATTTTACATATAGTTAAAAATTCAATACGTCTCTCAATTTATTCTCCGAATATATGGTTCTATATTAATTGAATGCCTCGTCTGTGAATAACAGATAATGTTAATGACACTAAATCAATATAGAATTTTGCATATATTTGGAGAATTAGGGGAGATGTTGCCGAATTTTCAGCTTGCATGTAAATCGTGTGAGTATAGTACAAGATATATTACTGAATGAGATAAAAAGTGGAACTAAATTCATAGAGACCCTGAGACATTAAGACTTTAGCCTTTAAGAAATGCCCACATACAAATTAGAATGACATTGTTTTCTATTTTTCTAATTATAAATGACTAGTGAGGAAGTACCAAGTACCTGTAGGGTGTGTCGGCTATGTCTCCTCTACATGTAGATGGAGATGATGAAAATGTCGGGGCTAGTCCGGCTGGATCAACGGTTAAAGAAAAGAAAAAATCAGCTATCTATGACGATTTCGACGAAGAGATGAAAAATAGTGAGATGAAAGTGATATGTAGACATTGTAAGGCATCGCTCAAGAAACATAAAGGCTCAACAACAACACATTATGCTAGACATCTTTCAAAATGTCCCAAGTGACCAAGAACTGCGAAAAGAGGCTAGTAAATACTTTCATTTTCTCCGACCGTAGGTGATTCTCAAGCAAGCATTACGACACATAAATTTGAAGAAAGAGAAGGTTAAAGAGTTGATTGCTCGGTTAGTTATAGTCGAAGAAAAACTCCTCAGATTCATCGAGAGCAATGTATTCAAAGAATTATGCAGATACCTTAATCCCAAGGTTGAAAAGATGTTACACATGACAGTGCAGAGGGAATGTATGAAGATGTATGAAGTTGAAAAGGTAAAGCTAAAAGAAGTGTTGAAATCGGTATCACGTATAAGTTTGATGTCAGATTTGTGGACAGCATTGAATCAGAGGAAGCGGGTATGTGTCATTAAACGCACATTATGTAAATGCGGAATAGAAGATGTGTAAGTCAATCCTAAACTTCTGTCATCTTCCTCCCCCCCATAATGGCTTGGCAATTTCAGACCGCATTTATAATTTTCTTTTGGAATGGGGCATCGATGACAAGATTTTCGCAATAACATTAAATAATGGAACCGTAAATGATAGTGTCATTTTTCAATCGATGAATCAATTTAGGGCGACCAACAAGTTATTCTTTAGTGGGAGAATATTTCATGTTTGATGCTGTGCACACATTTTAAGTATAATTGTGCGAGAAGGGCTTAAATAATTGACTTGATATTGAGAATATAAGAGAGTGTATTAAATTTATAAGCGGGTCATCTTCTAGACTTTGTATGTGGAATGAGATACTGCACCGTTTGAAGGTTAAGTCGCAAAAATCATTGAAATTAGATGTATACGCACGATGAAATTTGATATTTGAAATGTTGGATTCCGCTATGGAGTTGAAAATTATTTTTCCTTAATACAAGGCACGTGAAAAATCATACACCTAGTGCCCTATAGAAGATGATTGGTACGAGCAAAGCAAGTTCACAGATTTCTAAAGGTTTTTTTTTAATCGACGAAGATTTTTTCTGGAAATAAATACCCTTACAACAAATCTATTTCTTCCATCACGTTAAAAGATTAAAGAAAGCCTAAATAAATTTGTCAACACAAGTTCGAATTTTTTGCAGGGGATGGCTGAATGCATGAAAGACAAGTTTGACAAGTACCTGGACTGATTGGCGATTACCATCTCTTAATGGCGATGACAATTGTTCTTAACCCTCGAGGTAAAATTGCGATGCTTAGTTTTATCTTCAAGAAGATTTATTTGACTGAAAGAGTAGTAATAGAAACCGTATGTGTTCGTGAAGTGGTCGTTGAATTATACAGCTGATATGTTGCTAAAATGGCAAGAGGACAAGACACAGATCAAGCTAAACAAAATCAAGCTGGTTGTAGCTCAAATGCAGTTGGTTCTGATCCGTTCAATTAATTTTTATCGACGTAGTGAGGAAGAAAAATTAACCGAGAATACCACAAAGTCATAAATAGATTTATACCTTAGTGAATCTATTGTGAAGGTTACGACCCAAGAATTTGATATGTTCGATTGGTGGAAGGCAATAAATCTTGAAGGAAAATACCCTATCCTATCGATGATGGCACGCGATATCTTATCTATTCCAATTACAACAGTGGCATCAGAATCAACATTTAGCACGGGAAGTAGGTACATCGAAGTTCTCTTACATAAAAAACAATTGAAGCGCTCATCTATGCACAAGATTGGTTATGGCCGACTTAGGGCGCTAGCAGTTTTGAAGTTGAGGATGAAGAGGAGGACGTTGTCGAGGGTCTAGGAGAGATTATTCTTCCATTCATTTAAAGGAAGTTCACTTTTCAATTTTCATATTATCTTTTAAAATATTGAACAATTTTATTTAAATGTGGTAAATTATGATTCATGGTTGATATTATGGATTACATTATGACTTTTGAATTTATTAAATTACTGTTCTTCTAATTATATGTGGTGTGTAACATATGTCATTCATATAATATTTTTCATTCATATTATTTAATTTGTGCAATTTTATTTTTAGATTTACTATTCTTTATTATTCAAAATATTTATCTTACAATAATAAGGTGTGCAGCAATGTCTTCAGATGATCCATTCACCGACATTTAGGGATTACGGTTTCCAAGTCCACTCTCCTAGACTCTAAAAGAATGAAAATTCAATGCAATTTGTGTGGGGTCAGATTTGTAAACAAAACAAATCGGCTTAGACTAAACTTATCATGTTGGGGGGATACGCAAAACTGTATCTTAAAGCATCCCGGGAGGTGCAAGAATTATTGCAAGCTCTCGTAGACTCCAATAGAAAGCCTTCTACCCCATCCCCTAGACCGAATACAACTAGCCATAAGATATACCATGACAAGCCCGTTGCAATCGATGAAGAATCCAAAATAGAAAAAATGAAGAGAATTAGTAGGGAAGAAGGGGAGAGGGAAGCTATAATGAGGGCTATGGAGGCAAAGCAAATAAAAATTACCTTGAAGTTTAGTAAAGAAGAGGCAGATGCATCTAGATATCAACGATGTCCTCCTCCTCGACAACATGATGTTGAAGTAGGGCCGAGCACAGGAAGCAAGAAGTTATCGAAGTTTATATCCAGACTCGCCTCGTTATATAAGATATTGGGTATTAAGTATAAATCAGCTCACCAAAAAAGTTTGAAATGACTAGCTGAATCTATACAAGAATATGATGGAGAGGTCTCCCCACCTTCTGATTCATGTGAGGTTAATGAGCAACTTTGAGAAGATGCTCGGGCATGGATGTATCTAATGGAGGGGATGAGTATTATGGGCATAGGCATTTATTTTATGGATTATTTTAAGGTTAATCACTAGTCACTAACTTTTAGTATTTTGTAATTATATACTCGATACTTTTAGTTGTTTTCGTTGGTAAACTTGTACTTGTAGTTATATTTATAATTATTTTAGTTTGTAGTTATACTCTTATAAAAAGGAAAAAAACAAAGCTCGGCTTGGCTCGAACAAAGCTCTATCAGCTCGACCAGCAAGCCAAGCTTGAGTGATTATTTTGAGCTCGATGCTCAAGCTCAGTGGGCCACTAATCATGCCAAGCTCTAACTTTGTCAAGCTCGGCTTGAGCTCGGCTCGTGTGCAGCCCTAGGCGGGGGTGGCCCACTCAATTAATGTGGCTAGACGGACGGGGGAGAGAGAGAGAGGGGGGGGATATATTAAGAATATAAATATATCCTTAATATATTTAAGGATATGGTTTTTTATTGGTTTTTTTTAAGTTATAAATTATATATATATATATATATATATATATATATATATATATATATATATATATATATATATATATATATTATAAATCAATAACTTAAAATGGAGCCAAGCTGAGCGAGCCAAATCGAGCTGTGCATGAGCTGAATTTTGAGCCGAGCCAAATCAAGCTATGAACGAGCCGAATTTCGAGCCGAGTCAAATCAAGCTGTGACTAACTCGAGCTCAGCTCAAAACTCCTTTCGAACATGGAAAAATGGTTCGATTCAGTTCAGAGCCAACATTCGAATCAAGCCGAATCAAGCTGTTCCGAATCGAGTCGAGCGAGTTAAACTATACTTGTAGCTGATTGGATAAAGTGAGTTGTCGAATCATAGGAATCCATCGAAATGCTCACCCATTTGGATGAGGGAAATGCATTAACGCGACATAGTTTTGTGGGCCACACTATGATGCATGTGTTATATACACACCATTTATTCATCTTAGGATATCATTTTATGGGGATACGCAAAAAAAAATTGAGAATCATCTAAAACACAATTGACCACTGTAGACACCCCACCTTCAGCTACACTGTTGGTAGAGATAGCTGGATGAATGGAGGACCATACCCCCAAACCCCAAGTCCTAACTCAGCCAAACTCACCCTTGTAAGCCCCAATCCATAGCCCAACTCAAGCCTGAACCCAGTCAACCCAGTCCTAAACATTAGCCTGAAAAACCCCCATAAGAAAAGCCAGTCAAAAAATCCTAAAAAGGTCAAACTCACTGAGTCAACCCACTGAGTCAACCCGCTGAGTCAACCCGTCGAGTCAACCTGCTGAGTCAAATCACCAAGTCGACCCGCTGAGTCAACCCGCTGAGTCAACCCACCGAGCCAAACAGCAGCCTCGAGGGAGCGACCGTACCTTGCTGGAAATCGAGGAACGGCCGTACGGGAGGCCCATAGCAGGCCGCCAAAAAATATTTACGCGAAATGCCACTGCTCGCTGCTATAAATACCCCCCTCCCCTACTCATTTCAACACCCCTTCAAGTCCATTCAGCCCGAGTGCGATTCGAGTCCTCCTTCACCCCTTAGCCCATTCCTTCACCAAGGAGAGCCCGAGTGAGGAGATCCTAGCCCTGGTCCAGCCCAGCCTGACCACTGGTCCAAGTCTCCCAAGCCATACAAGTCTTGATCTAGCCACTCGAAGCCAACCCTTGCGACACCTCCGTCCATCTAGCTGCTCTTTTTTCAGCATCATCTCATTTGCATCTAGCATAAGTGCAACATTTACTTTTCTTCCAACCCCCCTGCTTCACTGTAAGCACCTTGATTATTCAAGCACACTGCATATGTCTTAAATTAAGCACCTGTCAGTTCGAGCGTATGCTCTGGGCTTGCCCGTTGTTGGAACCTGCCCATCAGAAACTCTTACTGTTCAGACCTGCATTCATGCTTCACTAAAGCACCTTGATTATTCAAACACACTGCATACGTCTTAAATTAAAGCACCTGTCAGTTCGAGCGTATGCTCTGGGCTTGCCCGTTGTTGGAACCTGCCCATCAGAAACTCTTACTGTTCAGATCCGCATTCATGCATCATGTCATCTATGAGAATGTACGAGGATTAAAACAGACTTTCAAGTATTAGTTCGATTCTGTGAAGTAGAGACCGTACTTCGGTACGGGCAGTGTGTGGGGTGCTTAACCTCTTCCCATCCTGTAACCGTGATCCCTTACCTTGAATCTCTGGCCGCAGATTAAAATGAGTCATCTTAGAGGAAGGAATCTTCGGATCCCCTTCTCTAACGTTTCTACGGGGTCTAGCCGACTGTAGATTCGAAGTAACTGGCTAGTGGCGACTCTGGTCTTATATAAATTCATTTAAACACATCCAGCTTAACACGACAACCAAACAAAGCCTTCGAGAACGAGGCAAGCCAGTGGCACAAACAGCGATTTCGCACTCACGCATCATCCTCTCCTTCTTTTCCCGAAAGCGGAAGGGACGAGAACGTCGTGTGGGGAGCGCGGAAACGGCGAGGGTCCACAGAATGGCGACTCCACTGGGGATTTGCTAGTCCCACTAGTCGTGATCCGACTTGAAACACAGAATCCTTCCCATACTTGAAAGTCACTAATCCTCATACAATCTCATCTGCATAGCATTCTACCCAAAACAAACAAAAAAAACAGAAAATCCCAAAACCAGAAAAAAAATAGAAAATCCCAAAACCCAAAAAGAGTATAGTCCTCACCATTGCGCCTCCTCGGGCTCAGCGTGTTCGGAGACAACTTCCCTTCCGCAGCATAATCCGCACTCGAGCTCAGAGGGCCATGTCCGACCACGAAGAAGAAACTCATCTCTTCCCTGCTCTTGAGATGACCAAAGCGCAACCTCCAGCGCAACAGCCCATCGATAATACGCCAATCATACAAGAATTGGCACAAGGAATGAGAGTAATGCAAGAAATGCTCTTGCAATTCATACAAGCATAAGCCACCACAGCAGCCAACAATCAGGTTGGCCCAGTTCAGCAATCTCAGCAGCCATGCCGGGTCCTTCCGGCCTCCAGTTCAAATCAAGCACAACCATCGGAGTCTGCCCAAGGCTACCGACAGCAGCCATCCCAGCCCTTCGTTACAGGGCATCTTCCTCAATACCTTCCTGCGACGACAGAGCCATCTCAGAGCACTCCCATCGCAAGGACTTCCAGTCAGCTTCTAGTTAATCTTGCAAACAACAGTCTCAGTAGATCTCAGCATGTCCCCGCCGATGAGACACCTTTTCAATTTCAGCACATCCCCGCCGATGGGATTTCAATTCAATTTCCAGCAACAGGGACAGCACTGGCGAATGCCCATAATGGGGGTCAGTGTTAAGCCCACATCAATCAGCGGACAGTGGCGAATACCCAACAAGGGGGTCACTTCCCAGCATCTCAGCCTCCTACAAACATGAGCACTTTTCAATTCCAGCACATCCCCGCCAATGGGATTCCAGTTAATTTCCAGCAATCTTCAATTCAGCAAAATCCAGTTAATTTCCAGCAATCTTCAATTCAGCAAACTCCAGTTAATTTCCAGCAAGTTCCAGTTCAACCTTTAGTACAGTCTCCAATTCAATTACAATCCTCTCAAGCACAAGTTCAGCGGAATCCAGTTCAGTCATCAAATCAATTTCAGCAACCCGCGGTTGCTTTTCAGCAAGCACATAGGGTCGAAGACGTCAACCACTATGCCGAAGAAGAACGTGCCTTACTCCAAGAGGCACCAGTCGCTCGAACAGATCACTCAGGACTGGACAAGTTGCGGAGCAGTTCCAGATCTTGCAAAATCAGCTTCAGCGACAACAAGGAATTGATCTACCTTCAACCAAGTTCAGAGACTTGTGTCATTTCTCAGATGGTCAAGTACCTCAAAACTTTGAGGTTCCAAAATTCAAAAGATACGATGGCAGTGGTTGTCCCACAGCACATCTCAAGGCCTTCTGTAGAGAGCTGAGTGCAATCTCAGGAAATGAAGGGGCCCTCATTCGCTTGTTCCAAAAATCTCTGAAGGGCGATGGCCTAGATTGGTACACTTCATTGGACTGCCACCGCATCAGGACATGGGAACAGCTTTCCCAGGCTTTCGTCGACAGATTCGCGTACAACCTCAACATGGCACCCAGAAGAGCTGACCTCGCAGCTCTCAGGCAAAAGAGTGATGAGACACTATCAGCTTATGTGGGACGTTGGCGAGCTATGGCAGCCAGAATGCGAACACCTATCGACGACGAAGAACAAATCTGCATGATTGTTCATTCAACATATCCAGGCATATCCGGGTATCTCATCTCGCATCCATATGCGAATTTCTCACAATTGATCCATGCTGGAGAGCAAGTCGAAGCAGGAATCCGTGCCGGAACAATCTCCCCATGGCCTCATCAAGCCACTCCAATTAAAAGGAACAGAGTGGAAGGAAGACCTATCGGGCACAGGAATGGAAACTGCGGTGGTTCTCCTCCCCGCCCAACAGAGGTAAACAACATCAACACCACTGCTCAAGGAAATCAACATGCTCCCCCACAGGGATGTCAACAGTATCAGCAGAATCCAGTTCAGCATCAGCCTCAGCGATATCAGCCACAACCGAATCCTCGCCTCAACCACCTCGACAACAGCAGAAGTTCAGAGGAAACAGTCAATACTCATATCAAAATAGGCAAAACTACAGGGAGTTCAGGAAATTTACTCCCCTCTCTCAGCCACTCAGTCAAGTCATGGCTACGCTAGTGCAGAAGCAGTTACTTACTTTAATGGCACCTCGGCCTCCGCCTCATCCTCTGCCACCGAACTACCGAGAAAATGAGTATTGTGCCTATCATCAAGGGCGTGGCCACACCACTGATCGATGCTATACTCTGAAGAATGCTATACAAGATCTGATTGATAACCGCAAGATCGTCATCTCGGTCCCTGGGACTCCTGCAGCAGCTTCCACCAATATTCTTCAGAATCCTCTGCCTCAACATTCGACGGATCCCAGTTCATCTCGAGGCCCCACTGTCAACAGCATAGAAGAAGAAGAACGCCTCGATCGCTTCTTCTCCCCCATCCAATCCATTCATGCCTGCACTTATGAGCCGACAAAACCTCCTCCGATCATGCAAGGGGCAAGTCCCTTTTCTCCTCCAGTCCTCGAGCCAGTAGTACTCGAAGGAGCACTTCCATACGATGTGCCAGTTGTGCAAGGGGCATCTTACGGCCCCTCATGTTGGGAACCAGTTGTCCTGGACAATCCAATCCGCAATCATACATTGAGCCCACATACGAACCTGTCATCTTGCAAGGGGCAACTCCAGAACAATCCAATCGGCAATGGAGAGATTATACTCATCAGCAACAAGAACCCATTGTGTTGGAAGGAGCTCCTCCATTCGAGCCAGTCATATTGCAAGGGGCAAATCCCGGGGGCGTGTCAATCACACTACGGCAGCTGGGACGAACAGAGAAACCTCATGCCATATCAAGAGGACTAGTATTCATCCCATGGGAGCCTCCTGCTCCAGGAACGGTCAAGCCAGGACCGCGACCTTATGTGGTCTATGAAGACAAGCCTCGATATTACCCCTTTAGCATAGGCAACAATGTAGTCCTTAAGGCAAAAGCTCCATACGAGGAAGATCTGGTACCCACACCAGCACCGTCGCAAGAACCGGTAATTCTAGAAGGCAAAGGAGAGGAAAGTTATAAAGAGGTCCCATGGCACTATCCAGTAGGGAACATGAATCCCAATGGGCGTTGCATCCGAAGAGATAATTAGAACAGAGGAGATCCCAAAGGCGCTCTTTCAGGCCTCGGTAACAAAAATGAAGCCGCATACGATGTGGCGACTCAGCTCAAGTTAATCCCTGCACAAATCTCAGTATGGGAGTTACTCTGTACATCTCGCATACACCGAGAAATGTTTGCCAAGACCTTGAACGATGCTCACGTCTCCTCTGATACGGCACCAGCAATGATAGCTTTGATGATTGGACAACTCCTGGTTCCGCGCGCCATCACCTTCACAGATAATGAGTTGCCACCAGAAGGACGAGATCATGGGCGATCCCTCAACATAGCCTTACGATATAAAGACCTCTGCGTCCCACTGGTCCTTATCGATAATGGCTCAAGCTTAAACGTCTGCCCAGTCAAGACCGCAGAACGTCTGGGAATCAGCCCTTCTTCATTTCGACCCAGCACCATATGCGTCAGAGCATTCAACAACACCCGCCGATCAGTGGAAGGGGAGGTCGACATAGAGGTACAGATAGGTCCGGAAATCTCTACCATCACATTCCAAATTCTTGATATATCAGCTTCTTTCAACATGTTGCTCGGACGACCTTGGCTGCACAAGGTTGGAGATGTGCCGTCAACCCTGCATCAACAAGTGAAATACATCTGTGAAAATCAAGTGATCTCTATCCATGCAGAGAAGGAGTTTATCATTCCTTCCAATGCTGCTGCCACTGAACCAGACATCCCGGTCATCGATATCCAGCACTCTGAAGAAGACATCCCGTTTCACAGTTTCGAATTCGAGACTGTGAACTCTATCGCCAATCCAGAACCGATAAGGGTGGACCGTGTCTTTTCACCGGCAGAGCGTCTGAGCCTCAAATACCGAATGAAGAATCACTTCAAGTCCAGAAAGGTACTGCTGATATATAACCAACGCAAATGGGGACTCGGATACAGGTCAATCTTCATGGACAAGGGAAGGAAGAAATTTCGGTGCTCGCCCATCCAATTCGTCAAGCCAGGAGAACCTTGCAAAGATCCAGGAGGGAATCAACCGACTGCACTACACAAAGGCCTCCCGATGAGCATAGTTTGGGCCACGTGGCCCCCCATTCGATGGGATCAGATTCTCGAACCATCTAAACCTCCAGAAGAAGAAGAAAAAGATGAAGACGAAGAAGGAAGTCAAATACAGCAGCTTCAGGACCAGGTTACTCTGATACCTGCTCCCAACCAGGGGCACAACCTGCCCACTTCAGCATCAACCAACCAGGGGCACAACCTGCCCTCTTCAATTCCAGCCAGTCAGGGGCACAACTTGCCCGCCTCAGCATCAATCAGCAAGGGGCATGACTTGCCCATCTCTGCAAAGTCAACATCATCAATCATCAGCCAGGGGCAGAAGCAGCCCATCCACTGGACCAAGAAAGGGAAATTGCCAGCCCTGGATTGGTCCGATGTCCAGATTCCAAACTCATGTCTAGCCGTAGAACCAAACGAACTGCAATGCGAGGTAAGTGATCCAGGTGGGACTGAGTATGACTCAGATCTCGAACCCGACCAACGAGAAATCATGGTCATTGGGCCAGACCATGATTCTTCGCCCAAATCATCAACCCTCACCTCTTCAGGGGAGGAAGTATGGGGTCCTGAATGGTCATCCGTTCCCCTAACTTTTGAATCGGCCAAAGAGCCATCTGAGGGCTTTGGCTTCCAAAAAAAATGCCTGTTTAAGCAGCGACCGGAACTTTGGAACAAGTTGGGCTCAATCATGGTCTGCAATGCCCACTTGTTCAAAGTCCCATGAATTTCAAAAACCCAAAAAAATAAAAAAACTTTCAAAAGCCAAAAACATCTGACATTTCAATTTCAGAAAATTCTCAAAAACCAAAAAACATTCCTTTTCCTGCATTCAATAGTGTGCCAAGTTCGTCTAAAGAGTCACATGGGTTTGAAGTCGAATCATATGATTTCGACATCGAATTAGACTTCGAGCTCATGGGTCTGGACGAACCTCGAGACGAGGAAGATGATGATCCAGCTCCCGAACTTGAGGATCTCCTCAAAAAGTTCAAATCTAAAGCCAATGTTGTAGCCGATGATTTCGATATAGTAAACTTGGGGACGCCTGAGATCCCTAGGGAAGTACGCATCGGAAAATCGTTGCCACCTGAGATGAAATAGAAAATGATAGAGTTCTTAGCTCCAAGATTGTCCAACTTCGCGTTCTCATATGAGGACATGCCGGGGCTCGATGAAGAGCTCGTTGTACATCATCTGCCAACCAAGGCAGATATGAAGCCAGTGAAGCAGAAACTGTGAAGAATGAAGCCAGAATGGGCCCTGAAAGTCCGAGACGAAGTCATCAAGCAGTACAACGCGGGATTCTTGGTAGTCTCCAACTACCATGAATGGCTCGCCAACATCGTACCAGTACCAAAGAAGGATGGCAAGGTTCGAATGTGCATCGACTTCCGAGATCTCAACAAAGCCAGTCCTAAAGACGACTTCCCTTTGCCACACATAGACACTCTGGTCGACAACACTGCTGGATATAAGATCTTCTCATTTATGGACGGGTTCTCAGGTTACAATCAGATCAAGATGGCAATCAAAGATCGTGAGAAGACATCGTTCATCACTCCCTGGGGAACCTTCTGTTACAGGGTGATGCCATTCGGTCTGAAGAACGCAGGAGCAACATATCAGCGAGCAATGACAGCATTATTCCATGACATGATGAACAAAGAGCTTGAAGTATATGTGGACGATATGATCGTCAAATCTCGCACAATTGAAGGACACTTTGAAGATCTGAAGAAGTTATTCAACAGATTAGAAAAGTACAAGCTCCGCCTCAACCCTCAGAAATGCGTCTTCGGTGCAATGGGAGGAAAGCTCCTCGGCTTTATGGTGAGCGAGGATGGCATCAGGGTCGACGAGACCAAAACCAGAGCAATCATCGAGATGCCCCCTCCTAGAACAGAAAAAGAAATTCGTGGCTTCCTCGGCAGAATTCAATACATCAATCGCTTCATCGCACAGCTCACACCTATTTGTGAGCCCATTTTCAAGCTCCTTCGGAAAAACGTTCCAAAAGAATGGAATGATGATTGCCAAGTCGCCTTCGATCGCATCAAGAAATATCTCATGAATCCTCCAGTCCTAGTGCCGCCCGCTCCCGGACGACCACTATTGTTATACATCTCGGTAGCAGCAGAAGCCATTGGCTGTGTCCTCGGCCAACACGACGAGACCGGGAAGAAGGAACAAGCAATATACTATTTATGCCGAAAGTTCACCGACTACGAGACTAGGTATTCCCCGATCGAGAAGACTTGCCTCGCCCTAGTCTGGGCAACTCAGCGACTCCGTCAATACATGATTGCATTCCCTATTCTCCTCCTCGCTCGCATGGATCCGCTCAAGTACCTGTTCGAGAAACCGGCACTCACTGGAAGGATAGCTAAATGGCAGCTACTCCTGTCTGAATTTGACATCACCTATGTCACTCAGAAGGCAATCAAGGGACAAGCCCTCGCCGATCATCTCACGACTCACTCTCTCCTGGACTATCAGCCGCTCAAGACGTTCTTTCCTGATGAAGATCTCTTGCTTGTCGAAAGTGAAGAAAAGAGAGTGGACGTTATTCTTCGACGGCGCAGCAAATTCTAAAGGGAGTGGTATTGGAGCAATCCTCTACTCTCCAGATGATGCCCCTATTCCTATCTCAAGGCGCATAGCATTCGAGTGCACCAACAACATGGCAGAGTATGAAGCATGCATCGCTGGCTTAAGGGAAGCCATAATCTTGGGCGTCAAGAAGCTACGAGTATTTGGAGACTCACAGCTTATCATCAATCAGACCAATGGCGAATGGAAGACCAAAGATGAGAAGTTGATACCATATCATGTGTATCTTGAAAATTTGATCGAGGAATTCAAAGAAGTCACCTTCTCATACATGCCCAGAGCCAAGAATCAGTTTGCAGATGCTCTCGCCACACTTGCATCAATGCTCGAGATCTCGAAAGGAGCTTCGGAATGGGAGCTCACAGTCGAAATTCAAGATGAACCTGCTTTTTGCCTGCAAATAGAGGAAGCAGAAGCTGTCCCTGACAAACCCTGGTATGCCGACATCAAGCAATATCTCGAAACCCAGGAGTATCCGGAGTCAGCAACAGCGACAGATCGCCGAACCATTCAGCGTTTGGCCGGCCAGTTCACCATCAGTGGCGAAATTCTTTACAAGCGATCTTATAATCACATCCTCCTTCGATGCGTCGATGAAACAGAAGCTGCAAAGATCATGAAAGAAATACACGAAGGAATCTGTGGCCCACACATGAATGGGCACATGATGGCAAAGAAGATTCAACGACTTGGCTACTATTGGCTCACCATGGAGACAAACTGCTGCCAGCACGTCAGAAAATGCTTCAAGTGTCAGGAGCATGCGAATCAAATCCATGCCCCCTCATCAGAATTATACAACCTAACCACCCCCTGGCCCTTCTCCATGTGGGGACTCGACATTATTGGCAAGATCAGTCCCAAAGCATCAAATGGTCATGAGTACATACTTGTGGCAGTCGACTACTTCACTAAGTGGGTAGAGGCAGCCTCCTACACCACGACTGCAGCATCTCAGGTGATCAAGTTCATGAAGAACAACATCATATGCCGGTATGGAATCCCTAATGCTATCATCACAGATAATGGGACCCCGTTCGTCAACAAGAAGATGGATAACTTCCTTAGCAAATTCAAGATCCAACGTCATCGATGAAGCCCCTACCGTCCCCAGATGAATGGTGGGGTAGAAGCCGCAAACAAAACAATCGTCAGGATACTCGAAAAGATGGTCATGACCTATCGAGATTGGTCAGATATGCTCCCATATGCACTTTGGGCCTATCGAACGTCCGTACGGTCTGCTACAGGCGTTACTCCTTTCGAACTTACCTACGGAATGGAAGTAGTCCTACCAGTCGAGGTGGAAATACCATCACTACGAGTGTTACTCGAAAGCGGAATTGAAGAAGGAGAATGGCAATGGGCCAGATTCGATCAGTTGCAGCTAGCAAATGAAAAGCGCATGCGTGCACTAAGTTATTCTCAGTGTTATCAGAAAAGGATCGCTCGGGCTTACAACAAAAGAGTCCGAAAAAGAAGTTTCAAGGTAGGCGACATGGTCATGAAGAAGATCCTACCGTCGCACCTTCCAGATCCCAGAGGAAAGTTCAAACCCTCGTGGAACGGACCGCTGATCATCAGAGAAGTACTTCCCGGAGGCGCCCTCAGACTCACCAGCATGAGAGGGGTGGATCTTCCTGAGCCAACCAACGCCGACAAAGTGAAGATCTTCCACGGATAAGTTATTCTGACCTTATCAAGAGTTACTTTAATAGAGCTGAAGTCAAGAGGTCGAAGCTAAGACCTCTGAGAAATCATTTCCGTCCACCAACAAGTGTTTCAAATAAGGGGATTCAAAAAGAGAAAAATACAAAAAAAGGGGGGATTCAAAAGGAAAAGACAAAAAAAAAAGAGAGAGAGAAAAATACAAAAGAAAAAGAAAAAAAAGAAGAAAAGAGAAAGAAAAAGGGAAGCCAAAGCAAGGCACCCAAGAAAAAAATCAGTCCAAGAAGAAATACAGTCATCCATCCATTCATCTCAGAAGGGTCTTTAGCCAAGACCAACAGCTCTATCATCGTAACTCAGAATAAGGGCTGAAAGACTGCCATCGGCCGGCAACGACGGATTCCCGACCTCTAGCCGCCGCAGTTATCCAAAGATCCAGAGAAAAGAAAAAAAAACAAAAAAAATAAAAAAGAAAAATGTGTGCCTAAACAAAGAGGGCAGAGTGAAAACCCGAAAGGGCGCTCTGAGTAAAAACAGTGGGCATACAGCGGACTTGGTGAAAACCCGAAAGGGCACTGAGGGTAAAAATAGCATAGCTGCCAAGGGGCAGGCAAGATCAAATACCCGGGACGTGGTGAAAACCCGAAAGGGCGCCACTGGCAAAAATGACGGGAAAATGCCGGCTGTGGTGAAAACTCGAAAGAGCACTGCAGGCAAAAATGGCTCAAATGAAAAAATTAAAATAAAAAATAAAAGTGCAGGTACCAAGAAATCAGACGGTCCAGATCGATTCAAGCAGTTACAGTTCAAGAATAAGAAGAAGTGCAGTCAGGAGCGAAGAGCTCTACAAACGCTGACAATCTCAAGAAGCAACAGTTTCCATTGCCTACACCTCTAGGGAACCAAAGGACCACACAAGTCAAATCTCGAGACACCGGTCAAAGCATAGGCCGAGCCCCAGTTCTGAATCCTAGATCCCGACACAAAATTCAGACACACTCACAAGACAACTCATGGCACAATAGATTTTCAAACAGTCTTCTCCTTTTTTCATTAAAAGCATCATATTTCTTTTACACATATCATATCATCTTTTTCAAAAAATACAAAAAAAAATGCATCATCATCAATCATACATGCAAAAAGAATGTGTAGGTGGCCAACACCATCAACCTCTACCCTCCTCATCGGCCACATCAGGTAAGTCCTCTGACTCATAATGAAGTAGTCTCGCTCTCAACCTGCTCACCTCCATACGCAGGTAATGCGCCTCATCGCGCTCAAGGGTACGGATCGCTGTCTCCTCGTCAGACAACCTCTGATCGGCAGCCAATCTCCTCGACATCATCTCACAATGATACCGAAGTGTAGAGATCTCAAATAGCAGATGGCCATGAGTGGCCAAAAGGAAGCAAGGATCAATGAATGGGCGCTCCTCAAAAGGTTCATATGAACTAGATGAAGAGCCAGCATCTCCAAGGATATCCTACTCATCCTCATCAGTAGTCCGGTGCCAGTAAGGGATACGTCGATACAAAGACTGCTCAGCAACCCAGTACTGATATGGGGCGGTTGCCATCGGAAAAGTCCGCAGCTCAAAACCCAACAAATCAGCAGTCAAGTAGCTCGCCCAAGAACAATCAACCCGGGTCCTAAAGTCAGAGGATCTAGGTGGAAGTGCTCGACACCCGATACCCGTGAAAGCAAAAAGAGGAACATCCTGCTCATACCCAAACTGCCGGAGGAACCGAATGGGATGATAAGAGAAGTACGATCGAAAGCCTACCAACATCAAAGGAAGGCGGTGTGCATCGCAAAGCACTGGAGGAAGTGAAAGCCAAGATGACTCCCAACGAACGTTCCAATCACGAAGTTCAGCGAACATCCTGCGATACAAGGGCACGCTCATTCTAGCTGTATGCGGAAGAAACTCTATAATGTGCCGCATAAGGTCTGGGTGACGGGTGTCAGGAAATGATACAGGAACAGTCAAAGAAAGATGCTCCCATAGCCAGACCTGATCACAGAAAGGAAAGAAGTTCAGCTAGAGCAAAGCAATTCCTAACTAAGCAAAAATGAAAAGGTGTAGAAAAGATACCTGAAGAAAAGCACAACAGCTGCGAAGGACACGAGTGCGGCCCAGGGCACAGTCGATCAGCCCATTAAACAGCTCGGCCAAGATGAGAGAAATGATCCCCTGCCGTCGGATAGCCCGACTCATCACCTCAAAAAGCAGAGGAGTCTGGGACATGCGCCATCCCGAGAACAGCACCTCAGCTATCAAGCAGAACATCAATGTGTTCCGAGCAAAGGTAGAATCGGCCACACTCCGAAGACCCGAAAAAAGATCATACAGTAAATCCAAGGAGAACACTACAGCATCTTGGCCGGCGGCTGCAGGCCGAACAAGATAGGGGATCCCGAACCAGTTCTGCGGTGTAGCAGTCTTCGGCGACGTCTTTGGCGAGAAATACTGAGTATAATCCCAGGACAGGCCTGTCAAGCGTGCAAGCTCCTCCAAAGAAGGCCCCATCTCCATATCGTTGAACGCAAACAAGTTCAACGAAGGGACCCAGTCAATCAAGGCAGCTCCAAGCATCCTCCAATCAATATCAACTCTAGCCATATGGACCAGACTGCTGAAGCTATAGGACTCCAAATCTCGAATCTCATAAGCTGACAAGCTGTCGAGCCAAGCAAGCAGTCGTGGCGAGCAAGAAGGACGAGGAAGCAGCTGACAAGTCCTCACTGGTACTCCCTCCAGAACAAAAGGCCCAGAAATCAACGATGACTCATCGAGGATCGGAAGGTCAACGGGCGAAGGAGAAGGAAAAGCTGGAACCTCTGCAACTCGACAGCCCCTAACCTGCCCTCAGTAACGGCTATGTGTGATATAGTCGCATCATTATCTGAAACTGTCATAACCTCAGCCGCATGAGAAGACTCGCCCACCTCATGAACAGAGTGCGCAAAAGACCGACGATCAGGAGAAGGACGATACTCCCCATCAAAAGGGCTACCAGCAAAGATCACACCACACATCGTGGCATCCTGGCTAATCTAACCGTCGAAGAATGCATCTGAACCATCAAAAAGGGTCCCGGCAACCCCGATCGAAGAATCAACGGTCAGATCTGGACCTGCGACCCTCTCCAACAGGAAATCATGAATCCAATCATCATCCGGGCCGATCAAAGGGATCATCGAGGCATCCACACCGTCCATCATCAGGGGGACATCGTCAATGATCACATCAAGTCCACCTAAACAAGTATGCCGCACATCTCGGCCCTCATCAAGAGCATCCAAACCGTCAAAGGTATCATCTGAACCATCCATCCCATCCAAACATGAGATTAGCCCATCTATGTCCATCATGGTCCCATCACCACCATCCATCACATCATCCATGTGGCCCACACTCAAGGGATGCATAGCCTCACCTATGTCCCATCTCCCCATCCCATCCATACCATCCATTTCTCCCATAATGAGGGGCCCATTCAAATCTGAAATTCCAGCCATCTCACCATTAATGGAGCTATTCAAAGCTCCACCAACCACCATCCCTAACTCCTCATCAATGCCCCCATTCAATGCACCATCTCCACCATCCATTAAAAAAATCCCTCTATCATTAAAGCCTTCAACACTTTCTGAAGCATGGGACCCACCATGGACAGCCCCCACAACCCCCAAATCTCCACCATCCATGCCCCAAGAAGGGACAAAGCAAGATGAGGACAAGATGATGAGGAAAGAGGAGACAAAGGAAAGATTCATTGTTGGAATCAAACCTGGACATACAGAGCAAGTGGGGACAGCAGCAACAGACATCAGGGAATGTCCGACCACGAGCCAGCTCAGGCCACTCAAGAGGCGATCCTTGGGCGGCCTGCTCTGGGCCGCCCGTACGGACGCGCTCCCTCTCTCTCCGCGGGATTGGCTCCAGGGTTCTTGGTAGGTGAGGTTGACAGTCCACGTCAGCAGATGGCACCCCGTGGGCCGCCCAAGGCTCCGGTCCACTCCAGATTTCGATTGAGGCTGATCAAGATCATATAAAAGGTGCCCCACCGGTCCAATCACAAAGCAATACGGCCAGAACATGGCTGATCAAGTCAAGGGTGATCAAGTGGGGGCCACAAGCAATCCAAGTCATTCAAAGATTAGATCATCATGATCTAAACCATTGAAGAACCTGCATGAGCCATCAAACAACAAGATCAAAGGGCTGATCATCAAAAGAAGGGCCAGAATCCAAGATCTAATCATCAAGTGGGCCCACAAAGCCAAGTCAAGCGATCTGAGACGTTCAAGCCATCATCCACACCATGAGAAACCTTCTTAGCCTCACAAATCATCAAAAAAGGTGCCCCAAAGTAAAGCCAAGGTCTCAAGTGGGCCCACAGGGCCAAATCTATCAATCTAAACCATTCAAGGGCTAAATCATCAGGATCCAAACCATTGAAAAGCTTACACAAGTCATGGAGCAGCAAGATCAAAGGTTCAATCATCAAAAGAAGTGCCAGAATCCAAGATCTAATCATCAAGTGGGCCCACAAGGCCTAAACAAGCAATCTGAACCGTTCAAGTCATCGTCCATGCAGTTAAGAAGTCTCATCTTTCGCAAATCATTAAGGAACAAGTCAAAGGTCAAAGCATCCAGACATCATCAAGGAATTTGAGACAAGTCAAAGATTGTATATTCATTCAAAAGAGCTTGATACAAAAGGAGATAAAAGCAAAAAGAACAAGGCCATACAAAGCGGAATACAAAAGCAAGCTACAAGTCGCCAACATAGTCATCATCATCCCTCCTCTCGTCCTGCTCCCGACGATAAAGATCCATCAAAGGAGCAGTCACCGAGCCTCCAGCATACCTGCGATGACCCACTGGAACATAGAGCGAAGGAAGCAGAGGCCCCTGGCCGTACAGCAAATACCACTCATCATAGTCACGATCTGGGATCGTGAAGCGAAATCCGGGCTGGCCCACGAGAGCCTCAGCTCTCTCATCAGCTGGGATCCGAGCAGCTGGAGGAGGTGCAGAACAAGGGACCCGTGCCACCCCGGTGACCTGCCGAAGCAATCTCTCACCCAGATACCACTGAAAAGATTCAGCGTCAGAAAGCATGATACGGAGATATGAAGCATCATATGCCCCACACGCTTGGGGGTATAATAGAGAGGGAAGCTGGCATACGGCATCCGAGCGAGCTGCAGCAAATAAGGTCACCACGATCAGTTATAGAGCAGCATAAGGGATAAGGAAAACAAGACACTTACATCTTCGATGGTCAGCCCGTCTATGTCAGCGCGCCAATTGTCCCCAGAAACTCGGGAGTTCCGCTGACGGTTTTGCTGGTGCCAGTACATGTGGCGATATAGAGAGGGTTCAACATCGTCTCGCATCCTCGGCGGGAGATGGGGAAAATGGTCATAAAAGCAGGTCTGGGCAAAAGCACATCTAATGATCAGAGAGAGAAAGAAGGTGAAAGCCTTCAGGAAAGGTGAAAGAAGAGATACCTCAACGACAGGCCAAAAACCTGTGAAGGACCGGCTATGTCCACAGGTCTTGTCCAGACCTTGGAAGATATGGGTCAAGATAGCCCCGTTCCAGTTATAGGGATGATGAAGATCCTCAACTAAACGAAGAAATTTAGGATCAACCCTCTCATTCGCGTGGCAGAGAAGGAAGGACCCGAAGGCATAAGTGATCATGGCCTGTGCTTTGTGGAGGGCCTCTCGCTCGGTGGTGGGGATGACGGAGGCAAAAGTGTTGTAGAACCATCGCATCTTTACTTGATGGCCTTAGAATTCACCCTCGGGTGGGACATCACCGACGAGCCGTAGCCAGTCAGTGGAAGTGAGGGGAGCCAGAGAGCTGACTTGAGGAACAACTGTTCCATGAAACGGAAAGCCTACTTGCATATAAATGTCCAGGGGAGTTATTCCCCATTCACCACAAGGGAGCTGGAAGGTGTGAGTCTCATCCTGCCACCTTTCGCAAAGGGCCGCGAGCATCATGCGGTTAGCATCATTGTTATGAAAACGTAAGGTGAGGAGGCCAGCAAAAGGAGTACCATCCAGTACTCGTTCAAGCAAAGGCTGTGGATCCTTCACCCGTTGTCCCAGTGATCCCTGGTACCTCGACCCTTGATAGCGGGAAGAGGTTGATGCTCCATAGCTAAGGAACACATGTGGTCCCCTCGGCGGACGATGAAGGCAGGATCATCCTCATCAATCACTCGGCGACGTCTGGTACCATCCGCCATTGAATCCTACAAGCTTGGCAAGGTAAGTCCCTATCCTTTACCCGTTAAAATCCAAATTACCATCCAGGAAACCCATGGGATTGGACTCACATTCAAATGTAAAATCTAAAGTCCAACTCCATGTGTCACCTAGGATATGTGTTGGGCCCATTGAAAAAAAGCAAGGCCCACCTTAAAGAAGGTTGCATGGCATGCCTTAGGGAAGAAAAGTCCATCATCCAAGGACACATTTTGGACAACAAATGCACTCAAGTGCCATGAGATCAACAAAGGATGAGAATCCTACTTCATATGAAGCCCCCTCTTCAAAGTCCATGTGTGGCCAAAGATTGATCCACCTTTTGTGCCCAGGCCATGATTCTCACTTAAGATGTGCCCACCTTTTACACATGTATATGGACAAATGGAGAATAGGAGGAAGTGGGCCCCTAAGAGCAACCCAAATGCCTCATCTCAATGGATTGGAGGGAGCACATAGCCCACTTTAAAGCATGAGAACCCATTCATGGGTCAACCATGGGCAACCTTATGTGCCTCATCTTGATGAAAGTTTTGACCATGAGAATACAACAAGGAGGTCTACCCACAAACATATGGATCAAAGAGGCCAATGGTAAAAATTTTGATGCACATAGCTCACATGAGGAATCAAAGTTGGAAGTGCCCATGTAAGAGCAAGTTTGGGCAACTTATGTGCACCAATTTCTTTACAAAACAAGGGGACCATTTGATCACAAAAGGGCATGGCTTGATGAGTCACCCAACCATCATAAAATGGCTAAAACTGATATACATAGCCCACTTGAAGATCAAAATCTAAAATGTCCCAAAGCATGGGACAAAAATGGGCAACTTATGGGTATTATTCTTTCTCACAAATTAAAGGAAAAATCACTCATATTTGAGAATGATGGTGGAGGACCCACCAAGCCCCTAAAGAAAAGTTCAAGGAGCTATGGTCGCATGGATGGCTCACTTGAGAATCATCCATTTGAGGTTGATAACATTAAAAGGAAACTCTTGGAAACCACTTTCCTACCACAAGGAAAAACCATTGGAACCTAGTGAGATTGTTGGAACAACTCACTCATGGGACTTGTAGATGATCAAGTAACTCAAGTCCTCCATCCATCAAAAGAAAAAGCATGAAAGGAAAAAAGCCTACATGGACAAAGTATAGTGGTGCACACATGGTCCAAAGAAATCCAAGCTCCAATGAAGGCCCAAAAGCCCATCCACATGGAAAGACTCCAAGGAGCCCACTACACTTTGTACAAAGATGTACAACATAATCAAGAGATGGTGGAAGGCTTGGGCCATTTGTCCATAAAGGCCCAACTAGGAAATCTAGCCCACTTGAGATCCAAAATGAAGAATGGGCTAGTCATCTTGGTCCATACATATGTGAAGAAAGATGGGGTCACCTAAAGCGAGCCCCATGAGCCTAAAACTTGAGATGGGCCCTACCATGCCCATGGGCCCAAACCTTGAAAAGAAGATGGAAAAGAAAGGAAGAGCATTAAGGAAAAATGACAAGGGCAAGAACGCATGAGGGAGCCCAAAATGAAGCATTGGGCCCATCAAATACACCGAGGGCTATGACTTCACTTTGAGCCCATTTGATACATATGAAAAGAGGCCCAACTCCCATGAAAGAGATAGAGTATCTTGCCATGCACACTTGATGACATGGCAAAATCACCCTTTACATAAAGGGAGTGTGAAAAGGAGAAAAGGAAGAGTGAAATGGAAAGCTTGCAATGTCCTTCTCCATACACCACCTTTGAAGAAGACTTGAGATCTAGAAAATGGTCAAAAACACTTGGGCCCACCTTCACTTCTTTTGAAATAGCTACATGAAGAAAGGAAATGAACCATGAGAAACAATGAAGAAGGAAAAGGACAAGAAAAAAAAAGGGAGTGGTCCATACCTTTACCACTCACCAAAGAGGGACCACCTTGCTGTCCCAAAACTTCTCTAAGGTCTACCACTTGAAAAGGGCAAATAACCACAAAAAAGGAGAAAGGAAACTTGAAGAAAGAGAGAGTATGAGAGAGAGAAGAGAGAGATTGCACGTTGAAGGGGGCAAGAGTGCCCCATGTTATGTAGAAAAAGGGGGTGCACCCTTTTACCCAGCCCACCAAAAAAACCGAGGGTCAGAGACCGTCCGGGCGGCCCATAGGAGGCCGTCCTACCCCCTACCTATGTGAAACGACTTCTCCTCCCCTATCCTTGGGAAGAACTCCTCATTGGGAAGGGTAGTTGCAAGTGAATCTTGTACCTCCATGTAAGAATGAAGTGATAGAAGAGAATTGTGAGAAAAAGGAAGAAATCTCACCAAAATCTCATCTTGGGAGAAATAGGTGAGAAATTGGATTGATGATGTGGAAAAGCTCCATGGAATTTTCAAGAAAAAGAAAGAAAAAGATTGACTTGGTCAAACAGTGATCTCAACCATCCAAGGGTATGACCTGACGATCTGAACCATTCCGAGAAGAATCCCCAGAGTCTCCTACCTTGATTGCTACAGTTTTGTACAAAATTTGGTCCGAAGACCTTAAACTACGTCGGGATCAAGATCCCGATGGACTTTTTTAAATAAAAATCGGTAGCAGTCTGGATCGTTCGAATCAAGATCCGCTGACACCGGACATTTTTAAGAAAAGAGCAAAAATAGGTTTTCCTTGTTTTGTACAGTTTTATGGTTCGAAGACCTTAAACTACGTCGGGATCAAGATCCCGAGGGACTTTTTAATAAAAATCGGTAGCAGTCTGGATCGTCGAATCAAGATCCGTTGATACCGGATATTTTCCAAAAAAGAACAAAAAATAGGCAAAAAATAGGTTTTCCCTGTCATGTACAGTTTTTTTTTTGTCCGAAGACCTTAAACTACGTCGGGATTAACATCCCGAGAGATTTTTAATAAAAACCAGCATCGATCCCAGCCTTTCAGGCCAAGACCTGATGATCTGGATCATTTCGAAAAAAAAATGTGTTTGCCCCCTCTTGTACATGTTTTGGGTCCGAAGACTTTAAACTACGTCGGGATTAACATCTCGAGAGATTTTTAATAAAAACCGGCATCGATCACAGCCGTTCAACCAAGATCTGATGACCTGGATCATTTCGAAAAAATCACAAAAAAAGAATGTATTTTCAGCATGTACAGATTTTGGTTCGAAGACCTTAAACTACACTGGGATTAATTTCTCGGGGGACCTTTCTCGCTTTCAACTAAAAACTGGCATTGATCTCAGCCGTTCAAGACAGGATCTGATGACCCGAATCATTTCCAAAATACCAAAAAGATTTCAAGCTTTCCATAAAAGCCAGCATCAACCTCGATTACTCGAGTTAAAATCTGAAATTTTTTCAATAAAAATACAAAAAATATATAAAAGTAAAAAAATAAAAAATTTCTGCCATCAATTTCAACTGCACAAATTTATCTCCAGCGGTCCGAAGACCTAAAACTACACTGGGATTAACTTCTCGGGGGCTTTCTTTCCTAACCTGTCCAGGCATGGCTGACACTTGATCGTACAGGTGTTTGGAATCTCTTAAACAGGTAAGGACTGAGGCGGGCAGAACTCCGCAACCCTGTTCGTGTTGAACGCACCGTGATAGACAACCTTGATTTGGAAGTCGCTGTTGAATCTAACGGATGTTCCCTATTCCTAAAACTCATGAAGGGGATTAAGGCTGTTGGGAGGTGGAGCGCACCCTCACGGAATTGTGAGCAACGTAAGGCCCCAAACTGGATTGACTAAGGGAAATGTGAGGATGTGGCTCATTTTGTGGCCGAAGGAGTCCGTCGGACGATACGTGGTCTATGTGCATTGCACATGAGGAACAGACAACTTTGTGGGTGTGTTGACTGAAAACCCTCAAAATCCCCTCATTCGAAGATGTAAAACTACGGCACTTAACTGTGTGAGACTCTTCTTGCTCGCTGACGTAAAATGGATCGGGTGCCTTACCAGCAGTAGAAGCTGGAAGTGGATGAAAATTCCACACTTTTTCCTGTATTTCAGAAAAAATCATAAAATACCAAAACATTGCAAAATATTTTCAAAAATTACAAAAAAATATATTTCCCTTGCTTTCAATCAAAATATTGTCAAAAATCACAAAAATATTCCCCTTGCTTTCAATCAAAATATTGTAAAAAATCACAAAAATATTTCTCTTGCTTTCAAAGAAAATATGTCGAAAATCACAAAAAATATTTCCTGTGTTTTCAATAAACCGATCTCTATCTTGACCTCTCGGGTAAAGATTCGGACCCAAATATCTGCAAAAATCACAAAAATTGTCAATATCCCCAGCACTACACTTCAGGAGTCTTGAACTCCGCTCACTTCACAGTATGGGATGACGGATCCGATCGCCCGCAAATTGGGATCTTGACCAAAACGGGCAACCAAACACCATCTCAATCACACGTATGCCCAGAAGAACATTTTGAAGTGGGATAGCATCCTCGTACATTCTCATTCGCAAAGAAACAGCATCTTGGGACGATGGACCTGATCGACCACGGGTCAGGATCTTGACCAACCCGCCGTCCAAACACCAGTATAAAAAAGGAAAATCCCCCGGGAAAACAACCCTGCAAGCAATAAGCTCAAAATTCTCTACATCTCCAGCAAAAGCAAAATCATCAAACTAAAAGAGAATGAGCCAAACCATGCATTCATCCTGCATCTCCATGCATCAGCATCCATCGCATCAATCATCACGTTTACCTGCTTTCAAAATAAAAGACGGTTAGCTAAAGACCCCACAGGCATCCCTAGTGGAGGCGCATGCAAACCAGATCCCCATTTCAAAAAGACAAAAAAATATTTCTATTTACAAATAAAAACCCCACGGAGTATCACTCCCCATAGTGGGTATCTTTTAAAAAATCCAAAAATATTTTCCCAGTAGAGCGTTCTGCCTCCAACACACCAGGAGATCTTCCATATCTCTTAGGTAGGAGCCGACGCAAAAATCAAATAAGATCCGATGTCTCGCGGTTTCTCCGGAGACCATCGAATCCAATGCACTCAAAGTACGGTCGAACTGAACTCCAGCGTCAGTGCGGTCGTACCACATGCCAAGATACAAAAAGATGAAAGCCAAAAGGCTCGGTCACAGAAACCATTTGAACAGGTGGAAACGATAAATTGTAACCCAAGTATCAAAATCAGCTGATTGGGTGGAAAGAGTTCACCCGCACATACCTAGGCATGGATGCCTGAAGTACCTTCACTGAGTCCAAGTCGGCGTAGTAGAATCCCGTAAGACTATTTGACGCAGGGCGTCTAACCACTTTGACAGTCAAGCGAAACAAGTACTCCTGGAGTGATCTAGGAAAACATCAAACATCACACAATCAGTCTCAGGGTCAGTATCCTCGTAAGACTAGCTACGCAGAGGCTCTGCTGTACCTTTTCGATGTTAGTACCGATCGGGAATGAAAGGGTTGCGATTGGGTACCCAGGTTGCAGCAAACTGCAGGGACAATCGCAACGTTTTCTCCAAACTCCCGCGGTATGTGCGAGTTATCAATTTCCAGACAATCAACTGACTCAGATACAAAGGATAACAAAGATTCCAGACCACAATCAAGGAAAGAATGAATTGCAAACCAAGCATCGAAACCAGCAGATCGGGTGGAAAGAGTTCACTCGCACATACCTAGGCGTGGATGCCTGAAGTACCTTGACTGAGTCCAAGTTGGCGTAGTAGAATCCCGTAAGACTATCTGACGCAGGGCGTCTAACCACTTTGACAGTCAAGCGAAACAAGTACTCCTGGAGTGATCTGGAAAAACGTCAAACATCACACAATCAGTCTCAAGGTCAGTATCCTCGTAAGACTAGCGACGCAGAGGCTCTACTGTACCTTTTCGATATTAGTACCGATCGGGAATGGAAGGGTTGCGATTGGGTACCCAGGTTGCAGCGCATGCAGGGACAATCGCAACGTTTTCTCCAAACTTCCGTGGTATGTGCGAGTGATTGAGTTCCAGATGATCAACTGGCACAGATGCAAAAGCAAGCAATGATTTCAAACCATGATCTATGAATGACCGGGTCAAAAGTGGGGTGTCCACTCGCTTTGGCATTCGGTTGCAAGCAACCTCTGCCAAAGAGGGGCATCTGTAGACACCCCACCTTCGGCTACACTGTTGGTAGAGATAGCTGGATGAATGGAGGACCATACCCCCAAACCCCAAGTCCTAACTCAGCCAAACTCACCCTTGTAAGCCCCAATCCATAGCCCAACTCAAGCCTGAACCCAGTCAACCCAGTCCTAAACATTAGCCTGAAAAACCCCCCATAAGAAAAGCCAGTCAAAAAATCCTAAAAAGGTCAAACTCACTGAGTCAACCCGCTGAGTCAACCGCTGAGTCAAATCACCGAGTCGACCCGCTGAGTCAACTCACTGAGTCAACCCACCGAGCCAAACAACAGCCCTGAGGGAGCGACCGTACCTCGCTAGAAATCGAGGAACGGCCGTTCGGGCGGCTCATAGCAGGCCGCCCAAAAATATTTACGCGAAATGCCACTTCCCGCTGCTATAAATACCCCCCTCCCCTCTCATTTCAACACCCCTTCAAGTCCATTCAGCCCGAGTGCGATTCGAGTCCTCCTTCACCCCTTAGCCCATTCCTTCACCAAGGAGAGCCCGAGTGAGGAGATCCTAGCCCTGGTCCAACCCAGCCTGACCACTGGTCCAAGTCTCCCAAGCCATACAAGTCTTGATCCAGCCACTCGAAGCCAACCCTTGTGACACCTCCGTCTATCCAGCTGCTCTTTTTTCAGCATCATGTCATTTGCATCTAGCATAAGTGTAACATTTACTTTTCTTCCAACCCCCCTGCTTCACTGTAAGCACCTTGATTATTCAAGCACACTGCATATGTCTTAAATTAAGCACCTGTCAGTTCGAGCGTATGCTCTGGGCTTGCCCGTTGTTGGAACCTGCCCATCAGAAACTCTTACTGTTCAGACCTGCATTCATGCTTCACTAAAGCACCTTGATTATTCAAACACACTGCATATGTCTTAAATTAAGCACCTGTCAGTTCGAGCGTATGCTCTAGGCTTGCCCGTTGTTGGAACCTGCCCATCAGAAACTCTTACTGTTCAGACCCGCATTCATGCATCATGTCATCTATGAGAATGTACGAGGATTGAAACAGACTTTCAAGTATTAATTCGATTCTGTGAAGTAGAGACCTTACTTCGGTACAGGCAGTGTGTAGGGTGCTTAATCTCTTCCCACCCAGTAACCGTGATCCCTTACCTTGAATCTCTGACCGCAGATTAAAAGGAGTCATCTTAGAGGAAGGAATCTTCGGATCCCCATCTCTAACGTTTCTACGGGGTCTAGCCGACTGTAGATTCGAAGTAACTGGCTAGTGGCGACTCTGGTCTTATATAAATTCATTTAAACATATCCACCTTAACACGACAACCAAACAAAGCCCTCGAGAACGAGGCAAGCCAGTGGCACAAACTGGCGATTTCGCACTCACGCATCATCCTCTCCTTCTTTTCCCGAAAGGGGAAGGGACGAGAACGTCGTGTGGGGAGCGCGGAAACGGCGAGGGTCCACAACCACGCCACAGAAGCAACCGGAATTGAACGCCTGCCATTAAAAACTTCATGCAGCCCACAGAGGTGTTGGATGAAGCTAATATTTGGGGT
This sequence comes from Liriodendron chinense, assembly GCA_003013855.2. NCBI lineage: Eukaryota > Viridiplantae > Streptophyta > Magnoliopsida > Magnoliales > Magnoliaceae > Liriodendron > Liriodendron chinense. The sequence continues at coordinate 1,515,889 of ML058505.1, forward strand.
CATGCCCTCAAATGACATTGCAAAATGGATGGACGATGTGGATATAACACATATTAGGCAAGTTATATCCACATGTATCCATTCAGGTGAGTACATTACATGCATTAGGGCTGAAAGTCGGGCAAGTTCAACTCGACCGACCCGACATTGGGTTGGGCTTGGGCAGGAAGTATTGAACCCGATCTTGAGCTTGGGCTACGAAAACACCAACCCGATGAAGTTTGGGTCGGGCTTGGGTTGAGGTCTCGAGTTGCCCCACCCAACCCGAACCCGATCTATATACAAGTTACATATAATTTTATTATACTTTAGTTAAGTAAACTTATTAGTTTATATTACTTTAATAAGTAAACTTATAATATTTGAAATTTCATATGCTTGAATTTGAAATGCTTCAATGTTAAAGGAGTAGTTATCCTATAGTTCAGCTTATTTGTTTAGAAAGTGAAGTTCTTTACAATAAATAACTATATATATAACCAATAAAACCACAGGTACAAAAAAATAAGACATGTATTGAAACATAATAGACTAATATAATAACAAAAATATTAGCATGTATTAACCCGACCTAACCCGATCAAACCGATCGAGCCCACTTGGGTTAGGCTTGGGTTGAGAATTCCCAACCTGAGGTTGGGTTGGATTGGGTTAGGATTGAGGTGTAGGAATAGGGCTGTAAATGGGTCAGTGGACCTGATGGGGTACCCGGACGCAACCCATTTAGACCCGACCCAGACCCGACCCATTTATTAAATGGTACGGGTCTGGGTCCAAGAATAGACCCAGTTGCTAAATGGGTCTGAGTCTGGTTTCCTTTATATTAGGCCCGACCCGACCCGACCCGACCCGACCCGAACCCATTTAGTAAGTGGGCGGGTTTGGTCTATGTTTCAAGGGACCTGTCCAGACCCGGTTTTAAGCCTTGTAAAATGCTTGCATACTTGATCCAGACTCGGACCCATTAGACCCGACCCATTTATAAATCGGGTCTGGGTGGATCTCCCTCTACCAGACCCGGACCTATTTATAAATGGGTTTGATGGGTTTACTCGGACCCGACTCGGACCCGCCCATTTAGTAAAAGGGTCTAGGTCTAAAATTTGGACCGAGACCCGTTTAGTAAATGGTCTGGTCTGGTTTTGGCTAAACCCGCCCCGTACCCGACCATTTACAGCCCTATGTAGGAACCTTGGGTTGGGTTAGAGTCGAGCACCAATCTGACCCAACCCGCCTAACTTTCAGCCCTAAGATGCATATGCAAGGCCCAAGCCCGATCGGGCTCGGGCAGGCTACCCGGTCCATTGCTACCCTTACTCTTCTCTCAGCTGCTTTTGTTGCCCCCAACCGAAGTCGGCATCACTGCTCATTTCATTCACAACGATCTTCCCAACTCCACGCAAGTACATCACTTCTGCATCTCATCAACGTATTATTGAAAATCCCCCCAACTCCATGTGAGTCCCTCACTTCATCATCTCCCTCTTTCTACAGATTCTCGATTTTTTTTTGGTCTAATTCTAGGGTTCTTTCTGCTACGGTTCCTTTTCTCAGTTCTTATTTTGATTCTATGCTAAATTCTGCTTGTATTCAAACAAACACTGTCTAGGGTTTAGGGTTTTACGATCTTATATTTTCTTGTTGAAAAAAAAAAAACTTCTTTCTCCTCTTTTTTCCCCCTTTTGCTATTGTATGAGAAATTACAGTTAGTCTGAATGAGGAACGCTGAGTGTACTCGCTTGTCTGCGATGGACATGTTCTGGTGCATATGACCTGGGCCATTCATCATCCACGGCCCACCATGAGCATGCCGTGGTCCTAAAATCAAACCAGAAGCACCCCACTTTCACGACAACATAGATGACTAAGGGTTCAAGATCCATGTGAGGGTTACCTGATGAGCATATCGGTCTGATTATGTTATGTTTAATGGCCCAGCACCTTAGCTTTAGGTTAGGGGCATCTTCTAAAAGGCTTGTTTGGATGCCTGGAAAGTTATAAGTTGTAAAGATTTACACCTGAAAAGAGTTTCAGGTATAAACTGTTTACGTGTTATTCTGTTTGGCTTTCTAGTGGTAAAGTGTTTACAGGTAAACAAATTATGTGTTTGGCTAACTTGTGAAGTCTTTACAATATATGAAGTAGGTATTCACACCAAATAGACATTGGGACCGTAAATCTTGCGAAAATCTGCAAATCACATAAAAAGTGCTTGATTTTTTGGGGCCCTAGGAGAGCATCAAAGTACGCACATGTTGGACAGTTTGGATGTCCAACAGCCATTACAGTGGGCCCCTACACAATCTGGAAGGTTTTTAATTGTGGGAGTACCATCCCAAATGATCACTCTCTTGTGGCCCACTGATGATCAATCAGGCTGTTTTTCAGGGTCGTAGGAGAGCATCAAGGGCACACATGATGGATGGATTGCATGTGTTGTACAAATCACAGTGGGCCCAACACAACATGATATGTATTAACCAAAATGGTCTTTTGACCATGAGCTTCTTCATGTTGATGTTAGGATGTGTGTAAAGGCTAAAGAGATGACATTTTTCCGTTGGTGCATAGAAGGGTTTTCCTTGTGCTAGCAAGATGGAAAGGAGGGAGTGGGATGTTTCTTTCTCTCAAAGGGAGAGTTTTCTTCAATGTATTTCTTTTCATGTTTTATCAAGTTGGAGAAAAGAGATGGGGTGGTTTGTTTGTTCTGTTTTTTTTCCCCATATGTCCTCTTTGTTGCACAATGAGAAGAGTGCGAAGATTTTTTCTTTTTCAATCGTACATGACCATTGTTTCTCTTGAACCTTTTATTTTACTTATTTATGAGTGGAAACTCATTGATTATAATCAACCTATGTAATGGAACATTTGATAGCACTTGATTTAATCAACCCCATTAATAGTTTATAAATTGTGCTTTTGGGAGTTTTGTGCTCTCATTGCTGGTCCCAAGCTAGATAAAGGAGGAGCGTTGTGTCAGGTTGATAGCCATCGTCAAACTTATGCCATAACTTCCATCATGAATCCGAACAATATGACATTCCAAACCTTGCTAGGGCATGTTATGGCCCTTGACAGAGTGGAATGACGGAATATGATTAATGTAGTTGACCCCAAATAGTTGTGATAAGGCTTAGATGATGATGATTTATCAGTGGAATGTCTTGTTGGCACAAGGAGGGCATGTTATGGCCCTTGACAGAGTGGAATGGCGGAATATGGTTAACGTAGTCGACCCCAAATAATTGTGATAAGGCTTAGATTGTGATGATTTATCAGTGGAATGTATTGTTGGCACATCCTTGTGGATTGTAGTCACATTGTCATGAACCGCATAATTCTTGTGCTTCCTCCACTTTTTTTTTTTTCCATATATGCCTAAATTTATGGTGATGTTTAGCCAAATCTCAGATTTTATAAGAAAGATTTTTGTGGTTTTATTATGGATTTTTACTTATATCATCTTCGGGAAGGAAGGATGGATGAAGTTTGACCCAATCTCAACAATTTGGAAATTGATCCACAGGATGTTGTAAGTGTATAAAAGCCGTTTGAGGAGGAAGAAGTTGAGGTTGCTGTTTCTTTCATCAGAGAGTGATAAAACTCCAAGTTCAAGTGAATTTGCTGCAACTTTTTTTCCAAGTAGTTTGGAAGAGTTGAAAGATGAATTGATGGTTTTTGTTTTAGAATTCTTTGAGAGAGTTCGATTATTGAAAGAGGTGGAAGTGTTTGTTGTTGTTGTTGTTATTATTATTATTATTTTTTGAACGATATGGAAGTGTCTGTTGTCTCTCTCATCACAAAGAAGGATGGGGCAGAATGCCTATAGGACTTCAAGCCAATAAGTTTTCCCAAGGATCCTTTGGTCAATTCCTCTTCTAAGGGTTTCTACATGGGAACTGGTGGTCTTTGTCAATGTGACACTCTTTCCTAACTGTATTTGTGGTGGCGGCTGAGACACTTGGTAGAACGATGGAGAAAGTAGGTTCAGTGGGTTTGATCAATCGGTTTAAGGTTGAAAACACTAGTTTCCAGATTTCTCATTTGTTCTGTGATGTTGAGGAAGAGCAAGTCGATAATCTGAGGAGAATTAGCAGATGCCCTGGCCCAAGGATCAAGCTGTTCTACTCATAATATGGGGACAACCATGCATGTTAGGAGTGGACCCTTCCGCAACTTCTCTTTGTTGTCCATTTGTTTTGTACACTACAATCCACTTGATGAGCAGACCATCCTGATCATAGGGCCAAACCCATCTGCCATCTGAGCCAGGTCCTCCTGGAAGACAACTTGGACTCTCACATGTGTGTGACATTGGCACATTTGAGACATGCGGGGCTAGACTCATATGCATGAGAGATTAGCAAACCTCTGATAGAAAGCATGTTTAAAACACCAGATCCACATAAACCCTATCGAAGAAGAAAAAGAAAGCTAAAGGTGCCCTTTGGTTAGCACAGAAAAGGTTTGTGTCAAAGACCACCAAATTACATACAATCATTTCCAAATTCCAGCTTGCATGCATTTGCTCATCGAAATGAAAGCGTTCTAGATCTTTTTGTTTTGGCTCTTTAGTTTGACAATGACTATTTGTACTTGCTTCTTCCCATCGCACAAGCCAGAAGTAGCGCAAGTTTGTGAGATCCAGACCATTCATCAGATAGGGCCACACCATGAGCATGACTTATGCCAATAATCTATTTGGGGATTGACCAAGAAGCTCATATTCCAGAAACCTCAAAACAATCGAGATCAATCCACTTGTAGAAGCACTTCAATCATGTGTGTGATTTGTGGTTGAAGATAAATGTGAGACAACCCATCACCATAGATTCAAGTATTGTGAGGGAGAAACCATATTTACATGGTTTGTCACACTTTACCCAATCCACGGAGAAGCACCAACATAATATTCCACTAGCAAAAGGAGAAGCACTGTCAAAAAATTCCGTTATCAAAGGAAAATAACAGATTCAAGAGAAACAACACTTGCATACCATGAATAAAGGAAAACCCTCTCATCTTTTCATATCATGCAACCAAGAGAACTTTGGGAAAAGTGTCCTACCTTTTCTTTTTATGTTGACAAAACATGAAACACACACACACACACACACACACACACACACACACAGTGAAGAAAACACTTCTGATGAAAGAAAAACCCTCCCACTATTTGTTCTTCCATCTTGTTAGCATAAGGGGAAACCTTCTGTGCTCCAAAACTATTTTAGCTTTTAGGATATGCCCTAAGTTGAAAGATCAAGAGTCCACATTCCGTGTACCATGAAACCTACCGAGTTCAACTTTGTGGAAGGACTTTGGCCCATGTAATTTGATCTTTTTAAGATAAATGTGAAACAAACCTTTTTGTTTTCAAAGAAGTCACCAAGATTTTAATCAAAGAAAGAAAATGCAGGGTTAAGATGAGAGTTCAATGCCCATGACATTACAAGGATATAGGCGAACTCAAAAGAACAATTTGCACACAGCTCGAGGACCGAAGCCCAATAAACCTCAACTAATTTGGCCCTCCTAAACAGCTCATCAGGACAAATGTTATGATTGTGAAAACTTCTATTGTCCTGCTCTTTCCAAATCGACCATAGGTTGGCGAGAAGAGAAAGCCTCCACAAGATAATCCTTTTATTGCTAAAACCACCCCCGTGCCACATTAAGAAAGAGTCAATCGATGTTGGCATCACCCAAATCTTTCTTCACTACTCGTGCAAAGATACATTGCAAGAATAAATGATCCACGGTCTTGGCATTCCTAAGTCACATGCACATGTTAGAAATAACCATGTGTCTTTTCCAAAGATTGTCGACTGTTAGTTAGCAATTTGTTTTTGCTTACATGCCAATCCAAGGCAGTGACTTCGGGCAGGCCTCTGTATGACCAAAAATGCCCTGTTAGGTTGCGAGAGGTGCAAGAAGGGATTGCAACACTGCATAGAAAAGAAAAGAAAAATAACCGGAACTCTCCAGCCTCCTTGCTGAACAGTCTCTATCAGACATTGACAGAACACAATCTGCATCAGATCCAAGAGTCTCAGCATATCATTCACTTCATCATTGAGCATATTGCTGTGAGAAACGGGAATTCCCAACCGCTCAGGCCTCCTAGGATTGAGAAGCAATGAGAAACTGGTATTGGACTAGGGATGCTTTTGATGGCACATGAGAAACAAGCAAAATCCATGTGTGGAGTTTAAGACGGATGGTGGCACATGTCTCCTGCTTATTAGATGAGCTGATAGAGACTGTAGTGTGTGAGTGATCCAGGGTTCAATCCCTGGTAGTGTTACCTTTCAAAAAGAAAAAAAATATGTAGGACACTTTATAGATGGTGTCATACATGGCACATGTGGGGTGATGGAACATGGATGGTCACACATGTATCATGTTTGGCATATGTGACGCATGTTCTTGACACATTGTGTTTCCTATGTTACCAAACTAGGGATAAGCTTTTGTCATCTTTATTTCCCTCTTTACAAGAGTCCTGCTACCTTTTAGGGACAAACTATCGCTATTTTCTCAGTTCCTGTGCATGAGTGGGTTAGAAAGAAACATGAACAGCTTGCCTACCTCAGATAGCTTGTGGCCTGGCACAACTTTTCTTTCATCCAAACGGCCACGGTAAGGCAATAAACTCCTGAGGTTCTCATTTACACTAGCCAATAGCATAATAAACATGTTAACATCAAATGTTAATCTTTTTCTTCCTTTAATAAATCTTATCATTTATAGAAAAGGTGAAACGACTGTTGTGCATGATGGCATATTGCAATGTCTCCGATAGATATCCGATATCCTAATGTTGTTAACCATCCTTTAGAAGCACCATTTAGAAAAAAAGGGGGTGCACTCCAGTGGCACCGGTACCACCATAAGCGTATGGTGGCACTGGACTGATGTGGGGCCCATGTGATGTACACACGACATCCAACCCATCCATCAGATCGTCACCTTGTGTTACCCCCTAGACGCAAAAATCAGCCCGATCCAAAACTCAGGTGGGCCGCAACACAAGGAACAAATTGGGAGGGGACGCCCACCCTTGATTTTCACCAACGCCCACCTGAGTTGCAAACATGCCTGTTTTTTTTTGCCTGACCCTTTATCCAGGTCGGATGAAGGGTTTGAATTACCTGGATTCCATATAAACAACACAGTGCATAATGGTGGGTGTTCCCTTGTCAAATTGTTCTGTGTACTTGTAGCTCACCGTAAGTGTTGGATTGGGCTGATTTTTTGCTCTGGGGGTAAAATGAGGTGACACATTTGATGGTTGGGTTGGATGTCATTCATACATCACGTGGGCCCCACGTCAGCCCCATACCGCCTTAAGCTACAGTAGTACTGGTACTATTGGAGCGCATCCCTTAGAAAAATGGCTTGTGACATTGTCGAGTGGGAAAGAAGTAATTTGGTTCATAACTCTAGGTAAAGGGAAGAACTTGCTGAATCCATGCTCTGTGAGATTTAGTTTGGCCTAATATGCCGGATTTGGGTTTTTCTTGGGTTTTTAGACCAAAGGTGACATGCTTCATATGAAGGGGATTCTCTATTCAAATTTAGGTCACAACAAGAATTGGGGAAGGCAATGAAGTACCAACTTTTGGGAAGTTTGGAAGAGGACCTTAACTTTGAATACTGGAGCATGGATCTACACCTAGTAGAAGATGAATCTCATCTGAAGGTCAAAGGGTTGGATGTCTTTGTAATGGTTTATATGTAGTCATACATGTGGGAAGCAGCCAGAATCATGTAAGATCTGAGTTTACTATATGTGTCTGGTGTTTGTCTCCATGATAGGTTGGACTAAATCCTATCTTTGGTGTTCAGTAATAGACCATTGTATTATTTAAATTAACATTGTATTTCCCTTCTGTATGTGGTTTTTATCTCCACGTCCCAACAAGAATTTTGGTTGATGCAGGATCATTTGTCTTTGTTTCTTTACGAACCTTGACAAGTTCAATGTCAGCTTTTACCTTTTCAGCATATAGTTTTCATGTCTCTAGTAAATGATATCAAGACATGAGGGTACTATAGAATGGTTTTTGCCGCAGTGTAATTTGCATTCACTGTACATTGCCCTTATTAGCCATTATTGATTGTTTCAGCTGTCCCATCATCTTATGGTCACTCTTGCCCTTATTAGCCATTATTGATTGTTCTCTGTTATGTCAGTAGGGTTATTATTACATAATGCATGCACAGGAGTTTCTTTTATGAAAATCAGCTGCATTGTTTCTTCGAAGCAGACATATATTTTCTTGAAAGCACATATTCTTCAAAGCATGTTCATTAGGTTAATCTTTTTATCTTTAGTGCTTATACAACATTTGTCACTGAAGCCAATTTGACTGCCTGCACCTGTGGAGTATAAAAAAGATGGCTAAGAAAAAGAACCCTCTTGTATTTTTGGACATATCCGTCGATGGAGATCCTGCAGAAAAAATGGTTATTGAGGTATGGTTAGCAATAACGATGACTCTGATATCTATTGTTTTACGTATCTCATTCTATTCTTCGTTTCTGACCTTGTTTAATCTAGGTAAACATCTCTGTATTTTGTTGATGGTTTCTGCAACATCTGCTTTTCTTGAATTTGCAGCTTTTTGCAGATGTCGTTCCAAAGACGGCCGAGAATTTCCGAGCACTTTGTACCGGTAGTTACCTTTCTTTCTGAAATATATTCAAGTAATCACTGGTCATGCCTTTTTGGGGCTTCTCCAATTAATAATTTGACACCATGCATACTTCTCCAGTGCCTCTAGTACTATGTTTTTGAAAGCTACGCAAAATTTATTTTGGTTTATTATTCTCCATTAGCTTTGAAATTTGAATGCATATGAGGGAACTTAGGAGTAGCATCAATAGGTAATGAGGGAAAGTAGACTTAGATGGTTGGCAGTGTGAAATAGAGACTGAGAACTGCATTGGTTAGGAGTGAGTTGGTTCAAGTTGAAGGCTCTAAAAGGGCAAGGGGAATGCCCAAAAGGACATGGGTGGAGGAGGTAATAAAAAGAAGAAGAAGATTTGATGACCTATGGTTTAACCATTGTTGTCGAATCGCATATGCAATCATGTACGATCGCATATGCCTATGCACATATGCGATCGCACAATCGCATATGCGACTGCATGTTTTTTTAAAATAAAAAAATAAAAAAACAGGGAAAAATAAAAAAAAATGTAAAAAATATAAGAAACTAAGGAGAACTTTCCTAAGTTAACATATAACTAAGTTTTCAAATTTAAAATACATTTGAGATAAATAAAATCAAATAAACAATGACTTAAACATCAAGTCATCAACATTCAATAATATAGTTAATAAGTAAGAAGTAACAACAAAATCAACAAGCTTTATATTTATTATTGTAGAAAATAAACAAGCTATCTTCCTTGAAACTTAAAAGTGCTTGAATCTTGATCTTCCAACTTCCAAGAGAGAGGGAATGTAGGGGAGGGAGAGAGAGATTAAGACCACTTGGAATTAAGAAATGTAAGAGAAGATGACAATAAGAGAGTTTTGGGGTGAGGATATTGCAAATGGAGGAGGATTGGAAGCCTTTTTATAGGCAAAAAGTGGTTTTTTTTACAAAAAAAAAAAAAAAATTAATGTGTGATGGCCAATATGCGATCACATATGCTGTATGCGATCTCATACATTGAATATGCGATAGCATATTTTCGCATATGCCACATATGCGATCGCATATGCCATCTGCATATGGTATGCGCATATGCGGTCATACATGACAACAATGGGTTTAACTGAAGACTACAGTCCTTGATAGTGGAATGGCGTAACAAGATTCATGTAGCCACCCCAATTAGTTGGGATATGACGTAGATGATGATGATGATTCTCTGTTAGTTTGCTTGGATAGTGTGCCTTTGATTCTTACTATTCAACATTTGTGGAAAAATTTCCACATGATCTAGTCAACCTTGAATTTCATGGTGTCTTAGTCAAGACACCCACGATAATAACAGAAAAGACAAAATCAACATCAAGTGTAACTCAGGACCGGCAGACTTAAGGGGTATGTTCAACTGCATAGATTTTTGAGAGGCAACGGAACTTTTATTCGAAACCACCAGCTGAGAAAGCACTCAACGAGGGAGTCAGCTACAAACTAAGCAAAAGAAAAAAAAATTACAAGATGGATAGTTCTCCTTTGTTTTTTTTTTTTTTTTGTAAATTGTGTGTGGACTGTCAGTATATTGGTGGTTGTATGTCTGTCATGATTCTCTATGAAAGTAAGGCCCATATTTTCTAGGACAATACAATATAGACACTTGTATGAACGGTCCAGATTGATCAATGTACCATTTAGTTTCAAACGATTCGACCATCCATTTTACCGGTAATTGATTAGATGGGAAAGAATATCAACTCATAATGATTCTTGCAAGATATTGGCCATCCAAGATGATTCCTCGTCATGCCTTGAAATTTGGCATCCAAGTTGGCCAGGACCTGATCCTGCATTTAAAGACATGACTCCTGATATAAGCAGTCGCATATCAAATGTTACAATACAAATGTCACACCTTTAATCCCGAGACCATGGTTACGGCCAACCCGGGACTCGGGTTGACAGGTCATGACCAGGAAAAATTAAGTTTTTCATTCTTAATTTATCACAATCGCAATCACACACATATTCACAAAAGTAAAGAGAACCATAAAATATCCATCCAACTTTATTTAATAATTAATCATCATCCCAAATAAAAAGAAAAGTGTAATCATCCTCCCATCCACTCCTTCATAAAATAAAAACTATAGGAAATCATGGCGTCAATCTATTTTGAAATAGTCATTGCACCATTATCGGATTTTTCTCACCTTTTCCTCATCCTGAAAAAAAAAGTCAATTTAAAAAGAATGAGCTTACATATGCTCAGTGACGTAGTTCCTTAACAAGTTTAAACTTGCTTTCGGGAAAAATCATAGAAAGAGAAATATGGAGGAATATCTATATGTGAATTAAAAGACAAGGGATGCATGGGATGGATGCATAACTTAATTCCATGATATTCTGTATGGTTCGTTCCTTGAACGCCAAGGCCAATTCTATCCCAATTGGCCAAATACTTTCATTTCCAATAGCAAACTTACATTTCTCCAGTTGGACGGCCAGGAGCTGAAGGCTTAGCAACCTGGATTCCACAAAGGAGTTATATAAAGTTTCTCCAATTGGACCGCCATTGGCTGACCCGGCCCGTACCTAGATTCGAAAGGGAGTACCCTCCATTGGACCACTAAAGGCCAATCTTGACATGACCTATAAACCTAGATTCCAAGGAGGCCCTAACTGGTACCATTTAAAAATGAGGACTTTCAACCCTGGGGACCCCTCAATGTTCCCCTCTATTTTAAATATTCTCAAAATCAAACTTTTCCAAAACTAGTGTTCATATAATCCTGATAATGAATGCTTTTCACATGCTACTTTCCAAATATAAACTTTCTACTATGCATGGATATATCAATTCATGCACAATGTGATAAGATTAAAATGTTTACTTGTTTCAGAACCACTCACCTAGAGAGACTTGTTGTGATCGGTATGGACTCCTCCACACCTCTCGAACCGTTTAACTTGTTTTCGCTTCTTCTTCTCACGTGTTGCTTTGGGCACATGCTTTGAAAAGTTTTTTTTTTTGCTTATGGCTTCCTTCCATTCCTATTGAAGAAAACTTACCTATAAAAGAACCTTCCCTACTCGTATTTTCCTAAATGGGGAAACTTTCCTAAAATTGCCTACTTCAATTTGAACTCTAGGATTTAGCAAGGATTCCCCGCTAAAATTTGGATGAAATGGAATGTACCAAGGTCAAAGGTGGGGTATTAAAATGAGTGACAGATCGTATGCGTGCCTGAGGTCATTATTTTTTGGTATGATAAATGTCCGATGTTAGCTCGGTTTGCAGACGATCCATAAGTTCCTATTGATGGTCCATAAAAAATAATCATGAGGTCCAAGCGTGCTCATCTTTAGTGACTCAAGTACAATTTTGTGTCACGTCAAAATCCCAAGCTATGATTATCCAATGGTTTGATTTGTAGTCTAAGATGGAATGCATTTGCGGGCCTTTGACGAACCACCTTTTGCACACACTTAGGATTCCAATTCACATCAGCGTTCATGAGTTCAAGTTGGTTGTGCTGTTTTACACGTCCCATTTTGGACTTAATCCGGTCCGTCTAATAGTCCTGATTCGAGCCCGATCCAAAACTTAGGCCAGGGTCAGATTTAAAAGGGTTTTCTTGAACCTCTATCGGAGCCATCAAGAGGTCAGGTCTGACCCTTCTCATGTGCCACAAGATGTCCCAGTTGGACATTGATCTAGTCTGTCCACCTGGTCTTTGATTTGGGTTCAGATGTGAGGCTACTTAAAGGTCCAGCTATGGCCATCCATGAGAAATCCAAAGACCTATATTTCAGACCAAAGGTGGGCCGTTCTGATGGTTAAATAGAAGGATTAGATCTGATCCTTGGGAACATTCAAATCAGGGGTCCAAATACACCTAATTTTTGTACGTGCAGGATGGACAGATTTGTGCATCTTTTTACACAGGATGAATGAACAGAATTATACCATTTTCGGGCCTCAATGAACACGCAGCCTTGTACAAATTTTTGGAAACTAATTTACATTCAGATCTGAACCATTCTAGGCTCAAGTGCATGTTCTATTTTGAACAATTCTTTTTAGTACACTTAGGTGATCAGATCAGTCCATACGAAAGCATGATTGTTTCTAGGCACGGTTGAAGGGGTCGAATCTGCCCATACATTGGGCATGAGATCAAGATCAGATTGTCTCATTTTTAGGTGTGTTGGGATGGTTAAATCTATCCATGATCAGGTCACGAGTGCAAGGTCATATTAATATTAATAACAATATTAAATCAGTTTCATTGCTTTTTCTTTACCTTTATACTTAATCATTGCCCTTTCCTATTACTGTAGGTTGCATTTTGTTGCACCAAATATCATGAAATTTTGTTAAATTTTATTATTAATCGATCTAATCTGGTATAGAATATCATCATATTGGTGCAACCAATCACCTTGATTAAAATTTAAAAATCTAGAAGTTGCATGTAGCTTATGCTACACGCTATGTAGCTTGCGCCTCATGCTTCAAAGGGGTGAACGCTATGCTACACGCTATTCACTATTTAAAACACTGCTTATCAGTACTAAAATTCAGCACTTTCAAGTTTTCAGAGCACGTAAATTAATTTTCAGACCTTATTTTTCAGTTTATCAAACAGCAACTTACTCTCTAACTAATTTTAGACATCCAAACACCTTAAATCTCCTTGATTGGAAACTCCCTCCACAAAGGAGCAACAAAATTGCATGATTCCCAAGCATCTTCATTCTTTGGAATCGCTTTCAAGATGAGCAGGCCCTCAAAAGACTGCAAGAAGAATTTATTTGCCAGTCATCTTCATAAGCTCCATTGGGCTTGAGCCACCCCTCTCAATTGGACCTGAGAAAGCTAGCTGAATAAAACCATGGCTGTCCGAAGTAACAACCCCTCCTATGTTGGATCCCTAAGGAATTCATCATAAAAACCTCTCCATGCTGGAATCCGTTAGATATTCATCGTAAAAAAGAAAAAGAAATTGGAAACCCTTAGGTTCCCCATTAAGCTATTGCCCGACATTCAACTTCCACCGTCTGCATAGCGGTGGCTTCCATGGCTTGTGCTCCTCTTTCCGACTTTTGGACCTATAGTTAGGACAAAAACTGATTTCTAAAAAATCTCCGACGACCTAATCCCATGGAACTCTTCCTGTTCCAAACCCCAGGAAATTGTATGGAATTTAGTTATTTTTGTTGTCAATGATAGGGTTGAGGATTTGGCTGCTGTCATAAAAAATACGTATGCTCCTTTTTCTCTAAATTCCCCAAAAAATTGCTTGTGCCAACTTGAAAGAATATTACCTCTGTTTGAAAGGGCCCGAATCTCCAACCTTTAGTACGATCAGCCATAGTTTGCAAACCAGGTTGGTCAATCCTGGACCCATCTGTGTCAGCTAGGCTGGGGTTTTGGCATCACTCAGTATGGTTTCCCAAGGGCAGAGTGAAGAAGGCTTGTTTTTTGTTGCAATGGAGGAGATGGTCACTGGTCTCTGCCTCCTTCCAATGCAAGAAGTGTCAAGGAAGAGCAATATCTCATATGAAGATGATCTAGCATGAGGATGTTGGAAGTTGGAACCCATTGCGACTCCACTATTTGTCCAAGAAAAAGCTTCTACACGCAGCGGAACCAAAGAACCCAAGCTCTTGGCTTTTGCACAAGGAGGTTTCAACTCACCTGCCACCCTTCCATGACCTTGATGAACTAGATTTCTGATGGTTCAGTTGATGTTAACCAACATTTGACCATAATTACCTTTTATCTTCTCTCAATGTCTCGAATTCTCCACACCTTTGAAACCCATATTTGTTTGCTTATGGTTCTGTTTCGACTTTCATCATTGCACTTGTGCTGTGCATAGTTTGACTAGTTGGAAGCTTCACCCGCTGTCCTCGCATGACCTTGATGAGCTAAATATTCAAACACCTCAATTGACATTAACCACCAACTGACCAATACCATTTTGTACCTTTATCTTGTGATTTTGCGAACTCATCCCACACCTTTGGAACCCATATTTGTTTCACTATGGGTGTATTTTGACTTCCATCTTTGCATTGGTGATCTGGAGACTAGTTAGACTTGTCTCTGATTGCCTTTGAATGGTTCGACCTAAGATGTAGTTGGGTTTTGAATTTTGCCCCGTTGTTTTCTTGTCTTATAATTCATTCAAGAGAGACTGAAAGCGCATTTTCTAGTTTAATAAATATCAGAACATTTTCCTATCCACTTGACTGGAGGGCTGTGAGAAATTTATCAAAGGGTTGGGGAAGTGGGTGTGGAGATTTGGGGTGGAAGAGTAATGCGAACATCACGCCTTTCAAAGTCTATCAACGTCGGAGGCGAGCATTGCCCTTCTCACTGCAGTTCAACGACGTTTGAGGAGTTTTTTTTTTTTTTGAAGGATGATAATTTATTAAGGAAGCGGCCGAAGCCGAAAAGAATACAAAAAAAGGAAAAACAAGAAGACCACCCCAAGACAACCAAAGACGCTGAGTACAAGCAATCGAAACCTTGACCCCTCTCAGGCTGCTATGAGGAGCAAGCCCTCCACTCACAAACCATAGATTGCGCAGTACAAAAAACCCCGACTGGGTTGCCAGACACATCCCTAAAGCACCTCCTATTTCTCTCCTTCCAAATGGCCCATAACCCAGCTAAGAGGAATAATCTCCATTCTTTAGCTGCAGCCCCTCCAACGCTCCCTCGATGTCACTGCTGAAAGAACTCATCAATTCGGGCTAGAGACACCCACACGATACCGAAGAACTGAAAAACAAGGGACCAGACTTTCCCTGGAAAACCGGCAGTGCATGAACAAGTGCGGCACCGTCTCTTAATCGTTTAAGCAAAGAAGACACCCGTTAGTAAGGAAGAAAGCCCTCTCGCGAAGGTTATCAATAGTCAACACCTTATTCCAACCCACTAACCAAACCACTTTAGACGGCACACCGTAGGACCAAAGATGATAGGTACGCACCCTAGAACCACTTCACTTTCGGGGTTGGCTAGTAAAGAGTGAAAAGATCTCACTGAGAAATTCCCAGACTTCTCTTTACTCCATCACACTGAATCAGCCCCATCTGAAACCGAAACTCCTTTCAATAAAGTGAGGAGCGCCACTAGCTCTTGGATCTCCACCTCCCTGAGATCTCTTCTGCATAATGGGTTCCAAACCCCATTGGAGCCCGAGAGGGAGAAACATCGACTGGCTGATATGTCTAGATCGATGGCCACACGAGCGAGATTGGGAAAGATTTCTTGCAATGCTTTGTCGCCCACCCATCTGTCCTTCTAAAATTTGACCCTCCCCGTTCCCCACAACATGAACTACCCCTTGAAGGACTGACTGTTTGAGATTGAAGATATTCTTCCTCCAAATCCCGGACGCTTTGTACATACCCGCACTATTAGGTCACCAACCCGACGCATCCCTTTCATATTTCCTGAAGACGACCTCCTTCCATTACCCCCTTCCTCCGAGCCAAATTTCCAAATCCATTTACCCAACAACACCTCATTCATCAACACCAACCCCCCTTCCTCTTTTGGCCTGCACATATCCGACCACCTCATAAGGTGGATCTTCTTCTTATCTTCCCTACCTTGCCGAAAGAAGGTCCTTCTAAGCTTTTCCAGCTTATCAATGACCTCGGTGGGACATTTTAGCATCGACATGAAGTTAATGGGATGATTAGAGAACATTGCAGCCACTAGAACGATACTGCCACCCAATGATAATGTGTTGCTTTTCCATCCTGACAGTCTTCGCTCGAATCTTTTGATAACAGGATCCCACGAATTTTTCTTTACTCTTCTAAGACAGAAAGGAAGACCCAAATAGGAAATAGGGAAGGATTCCAGCCGGCAGCCAAAGACCTTTGCCATCTCACCCGCCTTCTCCTCTGGAATATGGATGCCCAATAAAGATGTTTTTCGCACATTAATCGCAAGGCTCGACACCATCTTGAACCAAAATAACGCCATACGGAGATTCCTAAGATGGATTGTTTCCGATTCGCAAAATAAAATTGTGTCATTTGCAAATAGGAGATGAGATACTTGGAAATCCTCTGAGCCCACTTGAAAACCCACGAAGAGACCTTGAGAAATCCCCTGAGCTAAGATTCTGCTCAAAGCTTTAGCTACCACTACAAATAGGAAAGGCGAAAGCGGATCGCCCTGCCTGATGCCCCTAGACGATCTAAAGTAACCTTTCGGCGACCCATTAATAAGAATTGAGAACTTCGCCGATCCCACACATTCTCGAATCTATCTTCTCCACTTGACTCCATATCCCAAATAGCCAAGCATGTAGTCGAGAAAATTCTAGTCAACATGATCGTATGCTTTCTCCATATCCAACTTACACACTACCCCCCCTTTGCCTTCCTTATGACGTAAATTAACTACTACATTGGCAATAAGAGGGCTTTCGAAGATTTGTCTTCCTCTTACAAAGGCACCCTAGACTTTCGAAATGACACCATCCAAAGACGCCCGAAATTGCGTTGTTAGAATTTTGGCAAGAATCTTGTATGGGGCTTCGATGAGACTGATCGGCCTAGAAATCTTTAATACTTTCAGCTCCCTCCTTCAGAATGAGAACAATAAATGAAGCTCCCAACTCTGTAGCGATCTTGCCATTTGAAAAAAAAAAAAATCAGTTACAAAACCAACCAAATCGTCCTTCATCTTAACCCAGAATATCTGGAAAAAAGCTATAGGAAACCCGTTTGGGCCTGGTGCCTTATCCTTGCCCAACGCTTTGATTGCCCTTTTGACTTCCTCTTCGGATATCTCCCTCTCCAAAAGAAGAGCTTCTTCGGTTGACAACATGTCGAACTCCAAATTATCAAGCTTGGGTCGCCAGGATCTATCGCTAGATAGAAGTCTCTCATAAAAAGAGACAATAGTGTCGCACACCTTCGACTTGCCTTCAACTTGCGCCCCGTTCACCACCACGCTTTCAATTCTGTTAGCACGAGCTCTTGCACTAGCCATACCATGGAAAAACTTGGTATTTTTGTCTCCTTCCTTTAACCAGGTTGCCCTTGATGGTTGCTTCCATTTAATCTCTTCTTGCAATAAGAAATTGTTGTAGTCACCCTTCAACAAGTCCCTCCTGGCCCGCTCCTCATCTGATAATGTGAATTGCTCTTCTTTGATATCAATCGCTTGTATTTTTGCCAATACTTCGTCGAAAGCAGCCTCTCTGTCCCGAAAAAACTCTTTCTTCCATAGGGAGATCTTTTGCATAATAAAGCGCAACTTTTGGAAAAGAACAAAGCCCAACTGACCTGTAAATGAGTAGGAGTTCCACCAGCCCCTCACAAGGTCGGTAAAGCGTTCCACCCGCAGCCAAGATAGCTCAAATTTGAATGGCTTAGGCCCCCAACTCTCCATCTCCACCTCCAGCAAGATTGGGCAATCATCCAAGATAGATTTCGGCAAGCCACGCTGACTAGAGAGGATACTTCGCTAACCAGCTGTGAGAAGTAAAAATCTGTCAATTTTGGACTGTGCAGGTCGATTCCTGCCATTTGACCACGTGAAGCGAACACTCCCCATCGGCATATCCACCAATCCATTTCTCTAGATGAACTCGGAAAACATTACCATGCTGTGGGTAATTCTTCCTCCCGAAGATTTTTCATACTTGAACCTGGGAACATTAAAGTCGTCACCCACACACCACGGCTTGCCCCATTTGCAGCCATCACCTCCATTTCCTTCCAAAGCAACTCTCTAAAAGCAGGAGAGGTAGGGCCATAAACAACGGAAAACACCCACTCAAACCTCGATGACCTGTTGCGCAATACTACATTGACCGAGAAATCCCCCACCCAAGAGTCTAATTTGGACCATATCGCGGAGTTCCATATGAGGAGGATCCCTCTCGCAGATCCCAGCGTGTCTGTAGCCACCCATTCCTTCGCCCCACCACTCCAAATCTCATTCACCGAAGACTGGCTCATGCTACTCATCTTCGTCTCTTGAATAGATAACACCTTCGCCTTATACTTCTTGCAAAAAGCCCTGATGTGAGCTTGTTTTTGGGGACAACCCAAACCCCCTGATGTTCCAGCTGATGATCTTCATGAGCGAATTCTCTTGCCCCTTCTTCCCTCCTCCCTTTTATTCGATCCTGTAGGCTTGCCGTAGTTTACATTCCATTCTAGGGCTTTCAGTTCCCTGACACTCCGCACATGCCCGCCTTTGCCCATCGACGCTGCTTCCCTATCTTTCTGCTCTCCTCTTTCTCTGATTGTGTTGAAAATTGCAGCGTAGTCTTCCTCGCAATCTCCGAATGTCACCCCTAGCATTCTACCAATATTTTCTAGAGAAAGGCCAGCCCACTTTATGCCTTGTGCAACAGAAACGTGATGCTGCAGCGTTTCACCATAGAGAATCTGTTTACTGGTCGCATTGTCCACTCCCGCTTGAGGGCCTCTATGATTATCAATAGCTACCTGAATTGGGGTAAGACACAGCAATACCTCCATGTTGACTTCATGATGTTGAACATGGTGGTCGATGGTGCCGAGAAGTATATCAGTTGATGGAAGGTCTGAATCCAAAGAAAAACTGATCCCTTTGGTTATAATTGCTAATTGAAATTCCCCATCACAACCAACTTCAGGTGTGTCTCCCATCTCCCCTCTAGCTTGCAAATGATTAAGATCCTGGACTTGGGCATATCTGCAAATGAGGAGTTTTCACGAGCACGTGATAGCAGTACAACAACAGAAGGAGCATAGGGGAGCAAGCAGAGCAAATAGGAGGACTAGAGAGGCCCTCGGTCGACCGAAGGGTTGGGTCAACCGAAGGGAGGTTGGGTCAAGATTACTAAGCAATCTGTAATCTTGACCGAAGCAGGCTTAGACCAATCGAAAAGAGCTTCGGTCTCGGTCAATCGAAGATCGGACGCAATTTTTTGCGGAAAGATGCAATTTTCCAGTTTCTTTAGGGTTTTAAGGGTATTTTTGTCATTTTCTTATTTCGGGATTATTAATAGGGTGGAGCCCTAACTCTTTCATTATGCTTTGATTATTGAAATTAAGAAAAACCATACGTGGTGCTTTCGTAAAGAAAATCTACAAGCTTCTTCTTCTCCTTCTTCTCTCAAGAGTAATCTCTTCTTCCTAGTCTCTTCTTCTCTCCTTCTCTCTCATCAAGGTAATCTATAACCTTTCTTACAACCTTCTTTCTTCCCAAATCTCTTTGTTAATCTCTAAATCTGAGATCTACAAGCCTAATCGAATATCTTTAGATTTTATGAGCTTTTCTATTCCCTTAATCCAGAGAACCTACACTTTTCCTAGATTAGAGAATCCCCGTGTTTGATTGGATGAACCCATGCAAGAACGAGAGTTGTATCTCTCGCCGGATCCAATCATGCTAGGATTTGAGACCTGTACTACTTGATTGTGATGAATGTACCTTAACTATTACTAGTTTCTCTTATTTAGTTCTTGATTTATGATGTGCATTGTGAATGGTTGATTTTGTTGCTTACATGATTCCGCCTTTTAGTTTACACATGCATCTAAGGTGAGATTAGGCAATCCTGCGTCAAATTTTGGTATCAGAGCCCAAGCCAAGGTTCTTGCATGAGTTCATCGTAGATCGAGTTATCCAAGGTCTAGGACTTCATATCTTCAAACTTTTAGCGCACAAGTTTGAACTTTCCAGATTTACGTCTCCTTTGACCCAAATCTGAATATTTCATATTCATAGTCTAAGTATCACACACACCTGAATTTTCAGATTGGTGCATCATCATAGACTTAAGAGTCATCTCATTCATATTGTGAATCACCCGGTCCATAGAGTTGTGTTTAGGCAAACCTAGTAGAAGTCTCATTGTGTATGCCCACGAGAGTTGGAAAAGGTTTCGGACTACACCCCGTTATGAGTAACGAACAATTATTCGAGCAACTAACTCAATTGATCCAAAGGATAACTGCCCTTGAATCGGCAAATAAGAATGTCATTGCCTAGTTAGGCACCCAAGTCACTGCCACCATAAACAGATTAGAGTGATTAAAATCGTCTTAGCGTGAAAACCCTGACATTGGTGGCGATGAACAGTCTCAAGTGGAAGGAGTCATTGAGGAACGTGTTCCTATGCATGGTGGAGGTCATGAAGTGCGAGGTAGAGGAACAGGTTGTGGAGGTGTGCGACATCCGCAGCCCACATACGAATATCAGGACTGCTACGATCCTGATGATCGAGTATTGAAGAGTGTGAAAATAGAGGCTCCAAGTTTTGATGGACGCCTTGACCCCAAGGCATTCCTTGATTGGTTGGCTGACATGGATCACTACTTTGAGTGGTATGATATGTTAGAAAATCGGCAAGTGCATTTTGCCAAAATGAAGCTTGTGGGTCAAGCTAAGTTGTTTTGGGTTAATACGGAGAGAAAAGTTAAGAGGGTTGGAGGAGTTCCTATCGCACATTGTGAGGAGATGAAGGAGTTGCTGAAGGAGTACCTTCCTCTCTCCTGCTGACAGAAGCTCCTTAATTAGTGGCAGTCTTTACGCCAGGGATCAATGTCAGTCGCTGAATATATCGCTAAATTTGAAGAATATATGATGCAACGCGACATCTAGGAAGATCCTTTAGTGACGCTTTGGCGTTTCAAGATGGGTCTTCGCATGGATCTTTAGCGCGAGCTTTTGACTCGTCCAATTACTGACTTGGATGATGCGTACCAAGTTGTACAAGAGTCAGAGAAATACCTGAAGTCTCCTGTTATTTGATGCTTTGAGTCCTGAGGCTCGAATGTTAAAACTGGTTTCTAGGGAATCAACTCTAACGTTGGCATTAGCCTAGGGTGCAGGCGAATGTGCCACCTAAACCGAGGGAAGATAAGGGCAAAGGTGTCCTTGGTGTTGGTCCTACTGGGGGAAGTCAGTTGCAATGCTTTTAGTGTGGTCATTTTGGTCATTTTGCACATCAGTGCACTGAAAAAAACCGTGGAAAAGCTTTAGTCATAGGTGAATCCAATGAGAGTGCGAATGACCAGGGTGATTATGAAATGGAAGAGCATCACCCCAAAGGAGGTGCTAGTGATGAAGAGGAGGTGACTAGTGATGCGGCACTTATAGTTGTCAAATGCGCGCTAGCACTGACTAAGGGTACCGTTGATTGGCGTCAAAACATAATTTTCTATACTTACGCCAAATGCAGAGATGAGAACTGCAAGGTGATCGTGGATAGCGGAAGCTGTCAGAATGTGATTTCTGTTAACACCTTAGATTGCTTGAAGTTGAAGGCTACCCCTTACCTTGACCCTTATAAAGTTTCTTGGGTTAACAAGACCTCTCTCCCAGTTACCCATCAGTGTTTAGTTCTCATTGAGTTTGTGTCGTATAAGGAGTCATTGTGGCGTGATGTTTTACCTATGGATATAGGTCACATTATTCTAGGTAGGCCGTGGTTGTTTGATAGAGACATCACAATTTATGGTCGCTCAAATGTATGTACTTTTATGCATGAGGGCAAAAAGATCAAAATCAACCTGTTGCCACCTAGGAGCACCACAGAGCAGGGTTAAAAATGAAAGGGTGAGTGAGCCTCAAGAGGTGAGGAAGTCCAAACCTAAGTCTTTCCATATCATAAATGCAAAAGATTTTGAGAAGGAGGTTGAGGACTCGACGGTGTCGCCCTAGTGGCCAGAGAAGTTATGCCAGAGGTTCCTGTAGAGCTTACCCCTTGAGGTGACTTTGGTTTTAGAGGAGTAGAGAGATGTTTTTCCTGAGGATTTACCGGATGAGTTGCTACCAATGTGGGACATTCAGCATGCCATTGATCTCGTCCCGGGGTCAACTTTACCGAACCTTTCTCACTACAGGATGAACCCCGTGGAGCAGGCATAATTGAAGAGGCAGGTAGATGAGCTCCTGCGGAAGGGTTTCATCTAAGAGAGCACGAGTCCGTGTGCCGTACCAGCATTGTTGACACCAAAAAAAGATGGTACGTGGCGGATGTGTGTGGACAGCCGAGCTATAAACAAGATCACGGTCAAGTACAGGTTCCCGATACCTAGATTTGATGATATGCTCAACATGATGGCCAAGTCCACCATCTTTTCAAAAAATAGATATCAAAAGTGGCTATCACCAGATTCGTATACGCCCAAGTGATGAATGGAAGACAGCCTTCAAGATGAAGGATGGGCCGTATGAATGGTTGGTCATGCTTTTCGGCTTGACTAATGCACCTAGTACTTTTATGCAAGTGATGACACAAGTTTTGAAACCTTTCATGGGCAAGTTCTTAGTGGTATATTTCGATAACATCTTGATCTATAGCATCACTAAAGAGTTGCACCTTGACCATCTAAAGCAGGTCTGTAGCGTTCTTAGGACGGAGAAGTTATACGCCAACCTTAAGAAGTGTTCCTTTATATCAGATCGAGTTGTATTCTTAGGGTTTATTGTGTCATCCATTGGTATGCGTGCAGACCCAGAAAACGTTAAAGCGATTGTTGATTGGCCCGAACCAAAAAATATTCATGAAGTGCGAAGCTTTCGTGGCTTAGCAACCTTTTACCGTTAGTTCATCAAAGGGTTTAGCACGATCATGGCTCCCCTCACCGAGTGCATGAAAAATGGAGAGTTCGTGTGGTCCAAAGCCGTGGCTAAGGCTTTTAAGGGGATAAAAGCTCCTGTCATACGCCTTCCTGGTTTTTCAAAAGTTTTCAAAGTAGCGTGTGATGCGTCAAGCGTAGGCATAGGAGGAGTCTTGAGTCAAGAAGGTCATCCAGTAGCCTATTTCAGTGAGAAACTGAATGATGCAAAGTAGAGATACTCCACGTATGACAAAGAGTTCTATGCGGCAGTGCAGTCCTTGAAACATTGGCGTCATTATCTCCTACTACAAGAATTCGTTTTGTTCTCATATCATGAGGCTCTGAGATATTTAAATTCCCCAAAAAAGCTCAACCCAAGGCATGCTAAGTGGGTAGCGTTTCTTTAGGAATACTCGCTTATCCTGAAACATAAGGCCAAGATCGAGAACAAACCAGTCAATGCCCTTAGAGAGTGGCTTTGCTCAATTCCTTGAGTGTAGATGTCCTCGATTTTGAGCAATTGAAGGATGAGGGGATGTGTCTAGATTTTGGGGATACATATACGTCGCTCTCTAGTAACCCATCATAGTACAGGTGAATTTGTCCTTAAAGATGGTTTCATTTTTAAGGGAGATCGCCTTTGTATTCCTCGCACTTCCCTTTGGGATTTCCTTGTTTGGGAGCTTCATTCGGGAGGGTATGACTTGCCATTTTGGTCGGGATAAAACCATTACCCTCGTAGACAACCGCTTTTATTGGCCAAGTCTCAAGCAATGTTGTTAAATCGCATATGCGATTGCATGCGATCAACTTATGTTGTTCGCATATGCGATCGCATATCTTTTTGTTTTTTTTGTTTTTTTGAAAAATAAAAAAATGGAAAAATTGAAAAAAAATCTAAAAAATCAGGAAAATTTGTCTAATTACTAAAAGTGATTGGATAACTTGTTTTATTTTTTTCATTATAATTGGAGTGTTTAATTAAGTTATTACTAAAAGTGATCGGATAACTTATTTTAATTTTTTTCATTATAATTTGAGTGTTTCATTAAGTTATATAGTTAATTACGTATATTATATTTACATAAATTTTAACAAAACAACTTACAAGCTACATTAAAAGAGAATTAATTATTAAAAACTCTAAAACTAAAGAGAAAGATGAGTAAAAGAGAGAATAAGAGAGAGATTAATAAAAGGAGGGTGAGAGATTTTAAGCTTTAGGGTAGAGAATAATGAAAATGGAGGGGGGTTTGAGTGCCCATTTATAGGCAAAAGTGACTGAAATTGCAAAAAAAAAAAAAAAAAAATAAAGTCCCATTGGTAAATATGCGATCGTATACTCGCATATGCGATCGCATAATAAAATATGCCATGGCGTACTTGTTAGGAACTCAGGATCGATGGCATATGCGATCTCTTCACATATATGCGCATATGCGATCGCATTTGACAATGTTGGTCTCAAGTGAGATGTTGCTAAGATTTTAGGGCAGTGTTGTACATGTCAACTGGCAAAACAGAGAAAGCAAAACGATGGATTGCATACACCATTGCTAGTGCCACATGCTCCGTGGCAAGACATTAGCATGGATTTTGTGCTTGGCCTTCCCAAGACAACAAAAAAGAACGCCTCCATTTTCATAGTTGTTGACCGCTTCTCAAAGATGCACTTTCTCCTTTGTTCAAAAACGGTAGATGCATCTCATATCGCTCGAGTCTTCTTTGATGGTGTGGTTCGCTTGCATGGGTTGCCTAAGACCATAGTATCCGATCAAGATGTGAGGTTTACTAGTTATTTTTGGAAAACACTGTGGCACATAATGGGCACCATCTTGCAGTTTTCTATTACATACCACCCTTAGATGGATGACCAGACTGAGGTGGTTAATCGGAGTCTTGGAAACTTATTACAATACCTTGTGGGTGAACATGTCAAGACTTCGGACTTAGTTTTGCCTATAGCTGAATTTACATATAACAGTTCCGTCAATAGATCTATGGGTATGAGTCCTTTTAAATAGTGAGTGGTTACAAGCCTAGAATGCCCATAAATTTATTATCGATGTCAGCTACCCAAAGGTCGGTAGAGTCGGTCGATGCGTTTTCCTGTCATATTCATGAGTTGCATTCAGATATTAGGAGGCGGATTAACGTAAGCAATGAAAAATATAAACATTCAGCTAACTTGCATCGTAGACTCTAAGAATTTCATGAGGGAGATTATGTAATGGTTTGGATGAGGCTAGAACGGTTTCCCTAGGGTACCGTGAGAAAATTATAAGCACGCAATGTTGGACCATTCAAAGTCTTGCGGAAAATTGAGTCTAATGCGTACATGATAGAACTTCCACCTAGCATGGGCATTAATCCAACATTCAATGTGGAAGATTTAATCCCTTGTCCAAACCCTCACATAGGCCCTGCACCCCATACTTGGCCATACTTAGAATTTTATTCCTAGCCTATTCCGCCTATCCCAACTTTACCTGAGAAAAGAGGAGATTGAAGGGATCGTGGATGAGGAGATTGTATCCATAAGAGATGGAGGTTTCCAGAGTACTTGGTTAAATGGAGAAACAAACCACCATCCGATTGTACGTGGCTCACGGAAGCGGACTTACAACGACTTGATCTAGACTTGTTAGTGAGGCACAAAAGCTTTATCTCGCTGGAGTCAAGCTCTTCTCAGCTGAGGAGAGTTGATGCAGACATCATGCCTTTCAAAGTCTATCAACGTCGAAGGCGAGCATTGCCCATCTCACTGTAGTTCGACGACGTTTGAGGAGTTTTAGTGAGCATGTGATAACAGTACAACGGCAGAAGGAGCAGAGGGGAGCATGTAGAGCAAATAGGAGGACCAGAGAGGCCTTCGGTCGACCGAAGGAAGGGTTGGGTCAACCGAAGGGAGGTCGGGTCAAGATTACAAAGCAATCTATAACCGAAGACATTGAAGATCAGATGCAAACTTTTGTGGAAAGATGCAATTTTATAGTTTCTTTAAGGTTTTAAGGGTATTTTTGTCATTATTTTATTTTAGGATTATTAATAGGGTAGAGCTCTAATTCTTTTATTATGCTTTGATTATTGAAATTAAGAAAAACCATACGTGGTGCTTTCGTAGAGAAAATCTACAAGCTGCTTCTTCTCCTTCTCTCAAGGTTCATCTCTTCTTCCTAACCTCTTCTTCTCCATCAAGGTAATCTATAACCTTTCTTACAATCTTCTTCCTTCCCAAATCTCTTTGTTAATCTCTAAATCCGAGATCTACAAGCCTAATCGAATATCTTCAGATTTTATGAGCTTTTCTATTTCCTTAATCCAGAAAACCTACAATTTTCCTAGATTAGAGAATCCCCGTGTTTAATGGGATGAACCCGTGCAAGAACGAGAGTTCTATCTCTCACCGGATCCAATCCACGCTAGGATTTGAGACCCATACTGCTTGATTGTGATGAATGACCTTAACTATTACTAGTTTCTCTTATTTAGTTCTTAATTTATTATGTGCATGGTGAATGGTTGATTTTGTTGCTTGCATTATTCTGCCTTTTAGTTTACACATGCATAAGGTGAGATTAGCCCATCCTACATCAAAGAGAGCAGCCTGTGGAGAATTGTTATTGCCAGAAAATATGGTGTATCCAGAAAGGGATGGTGGATTAGGGATTCCTACATCTATAGAACTTCAAGTTTCTGGAAGTCGGTTGCTTGGATGGCGCCTAATATCTTTAAGGGGGTCAGGTTTTCCGTTGGAGATGGGGAAAGGATCAGATTCTGGGACGATATTTGGATAGGGGGGGGCCCCACGTCGGTCAGACTTCCCTAGACTTGCTATGCTCTTCCTTGTTGCAGACATCTCGATCACCCGGTTTCAGGATGTAGGAGTTTAACTCCTCCTAGCAAACGCAATCTTTCAGATGTCGAGGGTTGTAGCTTGTTGGGATTCTCGAGTTTTTTTGGATGCTGGTTGTTGTGGCTTGTTGTAGTCATTCTTTGTTCTCTTGTTGGCCCTTCTTGGCTTCCTTAATAAAATTATTAATTCTTGGCATGTGTGTGTGTGTGGAGTAATTCTCACATGCGCACCTTCTTTGCACACGTGTCATGGGCACAAAATCCAAACAGTCCATGTGATGCAGCGCCCCATGAAACCCCCAGGGTCCAACTTTCAACCTGATCCAAAACTCTCGTGGGCCATAGCAAAGAGAGAGGCAAATCAAGGGAGGAAACTGTTTCCTTTTGCCATGGTCCAAAGTTTTGGATCAGAGTAAAAGTTGGGCCATGTGGGTTTCATGGGGTGCTGCATCAAATGGACCATTCAGATTTTGTGCTGCTATCACGTGAGATGAGTTCTCAAAAAGTTCTCACGGTTCTAGGTGAGCATTTCACTATATATATAGGGAAATGGTACTATGAGGTTGACCTCATGGGAACTTCCCATGAGGTCGAGCTGTGTGAGCCCCACCGTGATGTGGATCGGACATCAACACCGTGCATTTGATGGGTCCCCTTGAGGTCGACCTCATAGTACCATTTCTGAGATATATATATATATATATAAAGGGGAATCCATGCATATTTCCTCTTATTTTCTAAGTAGACAACTTACAGTCCTATGGTTTGATGCCATTGTAGGTGAGAAGGGCATTGGAGCTTCTACTGCCAAGCCACTTCATTATAAAGGATCAACTTTTCATCGCATAATTAAAGGATTCATGGCTCAAGTATGTGATTTTATCCAAATGCTGCAGTGTTTAGAAGTTGCTTTGTTCTCATCCTTTCATGTTGCTCAAGTTGATTTCTGTATTTTACAATATAGTTCATGTAGCTGTGTGGTTAATGGTCAAGACTGGCTGCTGTTATTGTTGTTGTATGCTTTTATTGTTCCTGGCAGAATCTCTAATATTAGATGAATGATTTTTGGCATGTTTGGATGATTGATGATTGATGATTGGTACATCTTTTGCAGGGTGGTGATTTTTCAAAACAAGATGGTATGTCTTTTCAGGCCGAAACTTCTTTATTGTAAAAGTAGCTTCTCTCCATATCTGAAGTTGTAACCAAAATCCTTTTCTGCAGGAACTGGTGGAGAGAGCATATATGGTGGAAAGTTTGCAGGTTTGTTTTCTCGGATGACTGCACTAATTACATCTCTGAAAATTTTGAAGTAACGTTTTTTTCTTCTTCTCCAGATGAGAACTTTAAGCTGCATCATGATGGGCGTGGGCTTTTGTCTATGGCAAATGCTGGTCGAGACACAAATGGGTCCCAATTTTTTATTATCTTCAAGGCCACCCCACATCTTGATGGGTATGATAGCACCAGTCTTTTTTCTATTCCTTTTTTTTTTTTTAAAATAAAGCCAATCAAATGTCAAACTTTAAAAAAAATGTCAGTTTTCTTTGCGAATTTGGCATACGGCCCCTCCATTTTAACTCAATTGCAAATACACTCCTCCTTTTTCAATATTCCTAAATAACCCCCAACCTTTTTTGCTGCCAGTAAAAAATTCCCTCCAGTTATCTTTCAAAAAGAAAAAGAAAAAGAAAAAGGGAAAAAAGAAACCTCCTATTAGATTTTAGACGGCATATGTTTTATTTTGAGTTTACCCATGGTTACATGACAACATCTCCCCAAATCCTTCAATTCACACAAGGAATTTAAGGGGGCATTCATGAGATGCACGTGTGAGGTCAAGCCCGCTCATCAGGTCAGTGGCACTGTGGATATGCCCTGGCCCAAGAAATCAGGCTTATCCACTCATCAGATGGCCGTGCAATGTATGATAAAAATGGATGGTTCATAAGAATTTATCCAACAATCTATATTTAAATGAAATGTGACCCAACCTTTTGGATCGTTTAGCCCAGGAATATTCACAATGGTTCCCACCTAATGAGCATTTTTTCTGTTGTTTTAGAGTGTCCAAAAGGGTTAATACATCCTTTTCCCGTGGTTTATCATGTATAAGGGCAAAAACAATTTCTTTTTTAATAATGAATAAGGGAAAAAACGTCTTTCTTCATGCTTAAACATTTGATGGCATTAATTACATACTGTCATGGTGTTGTGATGGAACATAATTTCAGGGACCATTTTGACTGAATGCATTATAGGCAGGGGGTTATTTAGGAATACTGAAAAGGGAGGGGGTATTTGGAATTGTGTGAAAAATGAAGGGGCCATATGTCAAGTCCCCTTTTCTTTTTAGATCCTTATGGTTTTCAAAAGTCAGCTCGTTGGTTGTTTTGTCATCCCTATGGTCGTCGTCATTGTTGTTATTGTCGTCATCACAATCTCTCTCTCTCTCTCTCTCTCTCTCTCTCTCTCTCTATATATATATATATATATATATATATATATATATATATATATATATATATATATATATATATATATATATATATATATATAGTTAGTTAGTTAGTTAGTTAGTTAGTTAGTTAGTTAGTTATGAACTTTTTTTTTCCCAACAAGATTCCTTTCATTCACAAGAAAAAGTTCTGGTGAACATTTCATAGGTTGTATATCATATGTATCGGGTTTGCTAATCAGTGTAAGCTTACGCTACATAACTTAATTTTTGCGCTATTTTTCCTATTATTTTAGGTTGTGTTTGGTTGCCCCAAATATCATGAAATTTCATTATTAATTAGTAATTTGGTGCAAAATATCATGAATCATGAATTTCATGATATATTTGGTGCAACAAATTGCAATCTTAATTAAAGATCTAGAAGGAGCGTATGGCTTATGCCTCATGCTTCCAAGAGGTGAATGCAACGCTAAACACTATTCGCTATTTAAAACACTGTTTAACATATTCCCAAGTTTCACTTGTTGAATCTCTCCTCTCTCAGTAAGAAATTAGAAGTGGATAAAAATGAGGGTTTCACAGTAGTGGCACTGAATTTTAACTTTTATTTTGCAGCAAACATGTTGTTTTCGGTAAAGTTGTGCAAGGAATCGACCTTCTGAATAAAATAGAACAGGTGGGCACGGATCTGGAGAAACCCACTTGTCCTGTAAAAATTGTGGATTGTGGTGAAGCTTTTGGAAGTAAAACTCATGCTGCAGGAAAAACAGAGAAAGGTAAGCATGGAATCGCTTCTGCAAGGCCAATTTGGTCTTGATGGTTTATCTAGTGGACCTGATTATTTTCTTTACTTTCAGACAAGAAGAAAATGAAAAGATCAGGAAAAGATCTTTCTTCCATTGATACTTCTGATGGAAGAGGAAGGGGAAGATCCAAGAGATCTCACAAGGATAGAAGAAAGAAGAGAAAGAGGAGATACTCTTCATCCGATAGTTCAGATGACAGTGATTCTGATTCCTATTCTTCAGATAGTGAATCTGACTCCTACTCATCAGATACAACTTCATCTAGTGATGAAAGGCATCGGAAGGGTAAGAAATCAAAAGGAGACAGGCATAGACGGGGAAAAAGGAAGAGGGAGCAGCGTAGAGAGAGGCGACAAAGACGGCGTGATAATAGATCAAAGCGCAAATCAAGATGGTCTGGTGTTTGATAACATTAACAACAGCGTTTTATTTTGCCTTTTTTTTTTTTTTTGGTCTCATTGCAACCACTTCACACTCTTTAGTCTCATGAAGTATGTATTTTTCTTTCTTGTTTCTCGTAATATGCTACATCTCTAAAGATGCCTTTCTGTTCTTTTGCTTTTCAGGACTTCAGAGAGTTCTAGTGACTCAGAGAGTGAGTGTACCAGAAGTAGCTTTGACACTGATGAAGCTGCTGGTCGAGGATCTGCTCGTAAAACCAAAAGTGCATCACGGCATGCAAATGAATCACCCCAAGTTCATGGTGTGTCAACTGCATTGTTTAGGATTCATATTTCCAATTCTGTTATGTCATGTATGGGAGATAACAATTTGTGAATAAAATTCCTCATAAGGTAGTCCCTGAATGGCTATTCATCACCAGCAGCAGCACCACCACCTTCATCTTTGCCCTTCTCCCTGCAATTTTGTATTAGCATTTAAGGCCCTGTTTGGTAGATGCCTAAAAATTAGTTGATCTCATTTTACTAAATAATAACTATGTATTAGAGTTGAGAGATCTTGATCCCTAATACGTAATGACTAATGAGTTCATGTGAACAGTGATAATGTATTAGAGATCAAAATCTCCAATACATAATCATCGTTATCTAAAATAAGATAAACTCTAATGCAGGTGCATTTTTACACTGGGCTCGAGTGGGGCAGCCTGTGTGAGGTCGGGGCACACTCGGGGTGGGTGATCTATTTGAGGCGGGTGGCTAGTGTGAGGTGAGTTCCATGTGAAGTGGGGCCCGCGAAGGAGGGTTCAGCCAATGACTTGGCCTGTGTGAAGCAGGAGCCTAGGCTATGAGATAAAGAGATTGATTCGCCACGCTCTATCGGTTTGAGCTTTTAGAGCGAGAGGTCTTGTGTTCGAGACTCCTCACTAGGGGTGATTAATGCGGGGACATTTTCACACCGGGCTTGAGTGGGGTAGCCTGTGTGAGGTGGGGGCATACTAGGGGTGGGTGATCCGTGTGAGGCGGGCGGCTCGTGCAAGGCGAGGCCCATGTGAAGTGGGGCCCATGAAGGAGGGTTCGGCCGAGGGCCTGGCCTGTGTGAAGCAGGAGCCTAGGCTATGAGATAAAGAGATTGATTCGCCACGCTCTATCAATTCGAGCTTTTAGAGCAAGTGGTTAGTCGTCTTGTGTCAAACTCATTTTTAGGCATCTACTGAGCAGGACCTAACTAATTATTCTGACATATTTTAGTTGAGTTAATTTCTAATCATGTAGCTGGTTGATGGGTATGAAACCAAAGTAGCTACTACGTTGGGCACTATTTTGTGCTTGGGCAACAATGTTTGCTCTTCATTTGCATTTACCCCCCCCCCCACCCCCCCCCCCCCCCGTTTACTCTATGTTGTTTAAATTGCAACAGCTACATACTATCCATTCTTCTTGGTACTCATTGATCTGAGTTTGTGTCATGGGCCTTTTAGTTCATGTCCTGCTTTATTCGTTAGCTGAGTCTGGTAAACTTCCTACTAATCTCCGTTGCTGTAGAGAACATATGATGTTTGTTATACTTTCTAGGATGTCTACTTCTTCAAATGGAATGGTGCTCTCTTTTTATGAAGCCTTTTTCCTTTTCTGGATAGAAGGGTGACTTACTGAAAACAGTTATTTAAGTTGCACAGAGGCAAACAAGATTAAAAATGATTCTGCAAAAAGAAACAGGCAGAGGC
Source organism: Liriodendron chinense (assembly GCA_003013855.2). Taxonomy (NCBI): domain Eukaryota; kingdom Viridiplantae; phylum Streptophyta; class Magnoliopsida; order Magnoliales; family Magnoliaceae; genus Liriodendron; species Liriodendron chinense. The sequence goes on from ML058505.1 coordinate 1,548,406, forward strand.
CTTGAAAGATTATGCTAATTTGGCAGATCATCCCACTGGATCACTCCATATAGGATTGGAATATACAAATGGTTATTCTTAGATTGTTAAAATTTTCCCAACCAATGTTGTTTGCTTTTGAGCACTGCCCAAGGACATCCACTGTTACCTTTCAAGTACGTGGTTCACTCACATAAGAGATCTTACAATCACGTGCAATTTATCTTGTTTCGGTGTTGTATGTTTGATACTCTAATGAGCTTATAGATTTAGATGTTCTGATATTTTAACTAGCAAAGAACTATGTCCCTTGTGTAGCGCTTGCTGGGTTACAAATTTCTAATATGAGCAATAATGAGTGTGTATCAACCACAATGTTTTTTATGGAGATGAAAGTGCTGATCAGTGATACTGTTCATCTTTGGCAGTAGGGAAAAAATCATCACCACCTGTCTCGGGAAGAGGTGCAGTTTCAGATGTGCTAAAGAAAGACCGATCAAAGACTACTGAGGATTATGCTTCTCATGAAGAGGGTGAATTTTTCCAAGAGAATGGCGAATTCCTGAACAATAGGAATGGCATAGAAAACAAATCTGATAAGACTATGGATAGGCAGCCCAATTCAGATGATAACTCAAGAAAATCCCGGTTTTTAATCTCGACTTAACTTTTGATCATTGTTTGTATCGGCGTGTGTACATTGGCACTTGCACAAGCATGTGCGTCTTACATGGATGATGTACCACACTAACCTTTCCCCGAGTATTTGATGAGCAGGAGCCTGACAATGAGTCGGAAAAGGAGTATGAGTGTGAGTCCTAGGCACAGCCCAAGTGCGAGTCCTAGAAGAAGTCCAAGGAAGAGCCAGCACTCGCGAAGTATAAGCGGAAGCCCAGCTAGACAGTCAAGTGCGAAAGACTGCACAAATTATTCAAGGAGTCCAATAAGGAGTCCTGAAAACAATGCTCAAGCACCTTCAGCTCCTAAACACAGCAGGAGTTTGTCAAGAAGCCCTTCTCAGGATGGGACTAAACGCATTAGGAGAGGGCGTGGTTTCAGCGAGCGTTACTCATATGTGCGTCGGTACAGGACCCCTTCACCAGTGCGTTCACCTGTTGGATCTCACCACTATGGAGGAAGAAATTTTCAAGAAAGGAACCGTGAAAGGTAAGCACAAGTCATCTAACTGAATCAAGTGAGAAGGTACAAAATTTGAGTTTGTTCTGGCCTGTTGTAGGTACTCAAGCTACAGGAATTATTCTGAGCTCTCACCTCGACGTTACCGGAGCCCACCAAGAGGCAGAAGTCCCCCCAGGTTCTCTCTCTCTCTCTCTCTCTCTCTCTCTCTCTCTCTCTCTCTCTCTCTCATGCATGCATACACAGGCAGGAACACATGTTTGCAGGCACACTTGAAGGCTGTAAGAAACACCATGACCCCCATAGTAACATCCATTATAATGATGTGGTTACTCTCCACTATGTCACGTAACTAAAATCTAGAGAGTGGTTGTTATGTAAGAAATCTGTTGTAATGGAATGTTATGGATTATAACGTGTATTTCAGTAAAATAAAATGACCATTATTACCTGTGTGCCAGACATTTTTTGGGCTTTTCCTGTTTTTCCATTTTATAACTGCAGTTACTGTTATGTGATGGAAAGTTGGTAACACCATGCAGCTGTCATGGGCATAGTTAGCAATATGTCATACGGCAACCAAAAAAAAAAAAAAAAGATGCTGGAAATATTCATGTTTAAGTTATTCTTGATTGTAAAAAAGATGATGAAAATTTTGGAGAAAGAAACGGAAACGCCAAAAAGGTTCAGAGAATGAAAAGTTCAGGTAATATAATTCTAACGCAATTAAAAAGAGTGAAAAGACGGCAATATATGTGCATATTGTGTGGATATTATATGAACAAGGTTAAAATAAAAGCCTGAATTAAGATTTTCAGAATATCCAAATGCATTAGCTATAATGCATATGAGTAATCGAATAATGGGTTAATATTATTCCATGCCTCTCTTTATGGGTTAATATAATGGGTTAATATTATTCCAAGTCTTTTTTCAAGTAATCCCAAGTTAATCTCTCTACTAAAACTTCCACCACCAACTCTATTCTTTCAATGGGTGACAACCACCAACCTCTATCTTTTAAATCGGCTCAAAAGTTATTATTTAAATCAAACACTTTTTTTAAAAAAAGAACTTAAGTCTGTTTTTTGCCAATGTTCCAAATAGTGTTTCAAATAGTGCTTGTAGTTTAGTGGTAGTGTAGCATAGCCATAGCGCAGCTAAATAGTGTCAATCGCCTGTAGCATGCTACAGGGGTCATAGCATATGCTACAGCTACGTAGCGTGCAGCGTACGCTACAACGTATTTTTTCTTTTAAGTTTTGTTTGTTAAAAATGGTGTAAAACTCACATTATAAAAAAAACAAACTGTAAAGTTAAAACAAAATCGTTGTTTACTTTCACTTAAAATGGTGGTGATCCTTTGTTAAAGTTGTTGTGAAACTCAAGCACTAAAAACTTTCAAAACTAAACTAACAAGAAAAAGGGTTTCCAAAGAGGGTTTTTGAAAACCCGTCTTTACATAGATGACATTTGTATTGTACTTAATACTCTTTAACCTGTGAGATTTTTTATTTCTTTTTCATACTTGTGAGTTGTGACTTGTGGTTTCAATTAGACATTATTAATTGAAGTGGTTTGCTTAGGAAGTTGTTGATGTGATAATTATTTGATTTGGTTTATAACTTTATATATATGGATTGACTTTTGATAAATGATAATTAATAACTTGTTTGAACATACTTGAAAAAATGAATCATCGTTTACACATTTTTATATTTTTTGCTTTTTTTTTAATTTTTTTACCTTACTATTTATCATATTTTTAAATTAAAAATAGAAGTATCGTGTAGCTTACGCTACCCGCTGCAGAGGGCTGAACGTTACAGAACATGCTACCACTATTTAGAACATTGGTTCCAAAACACCAAGCTTTTAAACGTTGAGTGATTTATACGAGTTTTATTTTTCATAAATATGAAGATCCTATAGTTCATTGGGGGGTGTGACACCATTTTTAAGACATTGGTGCATCTTCATATTCAAGCTGAAAATTCACTTCTATACTCATCATTTTGGGAAATCAGCTGCTGATTGTTTCTTTTCAGAGTATTTTGACTTTTCCGAAGGATTGTGCTCAAGCATATGCTGTTATTATTGTCAAACAAAAATAAATAACTTGTTATTTCAGCATATGCTGTTGGTGTGATTTTATCATCAAACAAAGATGCATAACTTGTTATTTCAGCATCTGCTGTTAGTGTGATTTTGTACTTTTCTATCAACGGCCTTCACCAATCGCTCTCAGACCTGATAGCGCACAGGGTTTGAACTTGTTGATATAAGAGAAGGGTGAGCTACAGTTGCATTCTGTTTTAAATTGAATGGTCTGAATTCATGAATTTCAGGAAATAACAAAAATTTCTCAGATTTTAGAAAATAAGCATTTCGGAATTCAAGGGATTATGCAAGTGCCCTTGAAGGTAATGACAAAAAGTGCCCCTGAAGGTATGATAAAAATTGAAATCTTCTTCATGATATAATACCCAACTGAAATTTTTGTATTGTATTTTTAAAATTGGTGAAAAGACAGTTAATGAGGGAAATGATTCTCTATGAAGGAATCATTGCGTATGCTAGAATGGGTTTTTCTATTGTTGGCAAGAAGCTTGGTTCCAGCAACATTCTTAATCAATGCTTTCGGTTAAATTGCTTCCACCTAGTGGAAATTGCTGCCAATAACATTTAATAAATGTCACATTGGGCTGCCTCGAATTCTAATTAAAGTTCCATCATAACTAAAGAAATTGACATAGTTTTGTTGTACCACTGTCTTTAATACATGTCGGTGTGCGTCCTTGCATTCATCTATTTAATATCATCGTCATCATCTAAGCGTTACATTCATCTATTTAATATCATCGTCATCATCTAAGCGTTACATTCATCTATTTAATATCATCATCATACATGTGAGGGTGTGTCCTTCATATGGTACGAGTACCAACACAACTTGTGGTGATACCGGCCTGCTGTGGGGCCCACGACCTGATAAGCCCCACTGAGGATGGACTATGAACATGGATGGACAATCCTAATTTCTAATGCTTCCATCCCTGGTTCACAGACAGTAGGTAGAGGGTTCGAGCGTGTAGCTCAGTGAATAGACAGGCTGCATTTCAAGGTCTTGGGTTCGAGCCCACCTTACCTATCGAAATAAATAAATAAATAAATTAATAAAAGCAGGTCAAGCAAAAAAGATGTAGCAATGCTCCACATTCAATTGAAAAAGGGTAAAAAATTGGAAGGATATGACCATTCAGTCCTGGAGATATTTGAGGCCTGGTCCACCCATGGTGGGTCCAGTGATCTGGACTACTGGATCATTTGCAGTACTAGTAAAGATTGTGGGTTAAAAATCCTCGGTAGGTTGTAGTTCATATCATTCATGGGCATTAAATGGTTGTACTTCATCGGCATTAATGGTAAGCGCATGGTTGTTTCTAACTAGGACATGTAATCAGCTTTCTGTCAGGTAGGTGTTTTCAATTAGTAATAAACAATGTGATGGTACCATTGACCCTCTCCAGTTTGCAAATACCTTCCTCTCTGTTCTCATTTCTCTACGTCCTGTTCTTCTTAATAGATACAGCCTCTCTCTGTTCTCATTTCTCTTCATCCTGTTCTTCTTACTAGATACAGAAGCCGCAGGAGTCGAAGCAGGAGCATCTCGGGCAGCCCGGTTGGTCATCATGGCCATGCCAGGGACCGCAGCCGGAGCACAGTACCAAGCCGAAGTCCAGCTGATGAGCGTCCGCCAATGAGTGAGAAACTTCGATCTCGCCTTGGTCCCCAAGGTGGCAACCACCCTTCAGATGGCAAGGGAAGATTGAGATCGAGGAGCCGAAGTTCGTCTGTATCCAGATCACCTGCCAAAGTGCACCCACCAAAGACTTCGAAGTCGCCCAGCCAGTCTGGATCTGGCAGCCCAACCCGAAAAAAGGGTTTGGTTTCCTATGGAGATGGGAGTCCGGATACCCGGCTGGGCTAGTTTTGGGACTGTTATCTCAGTGGCTGAGGTTGAGTGTTAAACATGCTTTTTTGGGTACAAACGATCGATCGTGTGCACTTCTAGTTCATTATGGTTGCGAGCGGTGTGATTCGAGTTGGACAATGAAAAGCGAAAAATCATTTTATGTCATAGAGAACTGATTACCTGCAACCGATTTATAGAGAACTATCTCCTACAACCAGTGATTGGTTAAACAACAACCCGTTCTAGAAGCATTTTCCTTTGAAAATATATGATGGAAATCAAAATTCTGAATGCGACAGGTTGTAGGCAATCAGTTGTCAACAGTATATGGTCATGACATCATTTTTTATTCTTTGATGTGGGGTTCTGCTCGAGTGGTCTTTGTTCCTGACAATCCATGTTTTTGGTGTCATGCTGCCAATTCTCTGAAAATTCTGGGCGTCCCTTCTGATTATGCTGATCGATTAGGACATCTTGGATGCTGTATTTACTTCTGATGGGAATGATAAGGTCCTGATGCACCTAGCTGTTGTAGGTGGGTCCCATGTCAATCAAGACCTTTGATCTGGTGGTCCCCTTGTGGATGGGGAGTTCCCCCCAAAGCTCTTCTAGAGTGGACATCCTGAATAAGTGATCACAGATGAGGGAACCCTAGGAGAGCCGCCGACTCCAACTATTGTCCATGTACGATCCATACTAGATCTGACCAACTGCCCATCCTACCTCCTCTATGTTCTTGACAGCCCATCTTTGTCTCAGTAGAGTCTTTCAGTGGCATGTTTCGGTCCTCTTCCTCATTACTTAGAAAAAGTGAGTCTTTCAGTGGCATGTTTCGGTCCTCTTCCTCATTACTTAGAAAAAGTGAGCCGCCGGACCAGGTACAAGATACTATCATTACCTCCTAGACAATTAGACATCCAACCTGTAATCGCAATGACCCAATTGCAAGAGCGGAGCTCTACCAACTGAGCTATATGCCCCCGAGCCAAGTGGAGCATGCATGAAGGAGTCGGATGCTTTTTTGATTCTCTTCCCTGGCGCAGCTGGGCCATCCTGGACTTGAACCAGAGACCTCGCCCGTGAAGTAAATCATCGCACCTACGATCTAACCAATTGGGAGAGAATCAATAGATTCTTTTTCAGGAGCGATTCATCCTTACCGGACGCAGAATACAACTCTCTGTTGTACTGTGCTCATTGGTTATCGCTTTTTAAATGGTTATATTATTATTCTTGACCCACCATTCTGTCTACTCTGCAGTGAGGATCTTCCAATCTGGGGGATCTGAGGCATAACAATGTATGGTGTTCCCCATCAGTTTTGTGGTCAAGATCACAAGTACATGGGGTCAGGTCGGTTGTGAAGATCACTGACACGGGCGTGTCGGGACTCACTTCCCTGATGTCTCAGTTTGGTAGAAGTAATTCTGCACAAGACCAGCTGATGTGGAAATGGAGATAGGCAGACTACACTGGTGAAGATTTCATGGATCCGCACTGGTATTTGGAGGGTTTTTCTTCCCCCCCTCCTCTTTTACTGCTCTTATGCGTTCGGGTGAAGTTGTTAAACATGGGGTTATCTGTTGTAGAGCCTAACAGGTGAACAGTCGGATTTGTTCTAGTATCCAGCCACTTTGTGTGATGGTGATGGGTATTGAAGCCATTTTAGTCTGGCATGCCTAACTTGAAACCTCGTAATAGTTAGTAATAACTAATACTGGCGCTGATCCGACTGTCTAGAGCTGCTTTAGTAGTATTACCGGAATGATGCCAAAGTGTTTCATCCTAGAACAGAAGTAGCCAACTTGATATTATGTGAAATCTGGGACATTCATTGGGTGGAACTTAGTTAGCAAAACTTCATTTTAAACTGTATTACAATAAAAAAAAAAAAAAATCAGTAAATATCAGTAAACTGCTACAGATAATGCGGGTTGCCGCCCATAATGAAATTTAGCAGGTGAAATTTTTTAATAGAGGATTAATTATAGGAGGATTGCTTGAAAAATAGAGATTTGAGAGGGAAAGAATTGTAGTTACTTTTAGATGAGTCTACTATTTTAACCTTATTTATATATGAGGTGGTCTACAAATCCGACCAGTTGGACCACAACTGTCTACCCAGTGAATAACTTCCTACCTTTCATGTGTGCACCCCCATCCAACCCATGCAATTGGTTGTCCACATTGTTGTCGCCAGAAATTGGACAACGGTTGCGATGATAAGATCTCCACCGTTGGATGAAATATTGCCTCTAATCTCTTGGAGATATGGATTGAATCTAGATAGAGGTTCGCTGGAACCTGTGGAACATAAGAAAAAGCTAAGGGGGGTGGTCGGGATCTGGCCGTTAGCCCTCCAATGCTTAAGTCAGGTGGTTATTTGAGAGAGTAGAGGCAAGTCTCGTAGGTAGCGTTATGCATACCTATGATAGTGAGAGGATACTTTATTTATAGGGTAACCAAAAAGTTATGGAGGGCTTTAAACGTAGGCGTTATGCCCGTAATGACCGATGTGATTTTCTAGCCGTAATGACCAATGTGATTTTCGACGACGTAGATCATGCCTGTAATTGTCAGAAACATGTCCGGTTTATCTGAGCCTTTATGCAAGTTGTAGCCCAAGCTAGCTTGGTGGTCCATGGTCCAAGACCGAGCTCTAGGCTCGTCTGCCATGTCAATAGAACAACCTAGTTCGGGTTGTTTTGATATATCCAAAATGTCCTCTGTAAAGGTAAAACTGTAGTTAGCTTCATCTTGGGCTCCTTCCCTCGTGGAGGTCGGGTCCTCGGTGTCCAAGGTTGATACCTTCCTTGGTCGGAATGTGCCCAAGGACTTGTATTTGTACCTCCTTGGTGGGAATGTGCCGAGGACTTGTATTTGTACCCGTGGGCCAGTGAGCTTTCCTCGTGGATCAGCGCCAGCTCGGATTTACCCACAACACACATCATGAGGATGACCTTTGGCAAGAATCAGCCACCCCACTGCCGTCCGCCATATAAACCTCTCAAACTTCAGGCCTTCTATGATGATTGGCCCATGCGCAAAATCTCGATAGAAAGAAGACCAGCTATTCTCTACCCAGAATCTTCCAAGTTAGGGATCTTTTTGATGTATAGCCCTTGTAAAGGAAGGTCAATCTTATCAATGGCCTGGATCACTGAACAATAGCATGCACTTATCCAAACTGAAAAGCAGGTAGCTTTAGCCATTGCCTCAAGGACCCCGAAGGGAGATAAGAAAGATGGTCCTCGTATTTAGGTAGAGCATCATGCACTGCCCATATGTAGAAATCAATGGACCTCAGGGAGAAAAGAAAAGATGGTCATGCACCGCCTCCCGATTGGTGGAAATGGATGGACCATATGAATAGATGGATCGATGCACATTCCCATACTATCAATCAAGGTAGTATAATAAAATTCATCTCAATTGTATAGGGTAGGAATGTAATGGATGACGCAATTTGCATCGCAAAACTCTTTAAATCATCCATACTAGATCAGACCAGCTGCCCATCTTACCTCCACATTCTTGAAAGCCCATCTTCATCTGGACAAAGGCTTTCAATCCATGGTAGATCTGACCAACTGCACCAATTCTACACATTGATGGCCATTTTTGTCTCTGTTGAGTCTTTCAATGGAATGTTTCCAGCATATCAGTTGAAGTAGTTCCTGTCTTTTTATCAACAAAGCCTCCTCCCAAACAGTGCACGCTTCTTCCAAAGCACAACAAGACTCTATTAAGGTATATGATACCCATCTATACACACAGATTTTGCATGGAAGTGAAAATAGGAAGACAATACAGATAGTGTTTGTTTCTGATACATCAATGGATTTACACACAAACATTTTTATTGCATCGCCCAATAACTCAACTGCACCGGCTATAGATAATGCATTCCCATACTTAGAACCTTAATGTACGGATGAGTCAACCCGAACAGGACATCAAGAAAGGTTCAGTTTCTCATCAAACCACTATTGAGGTCATGTACCACCATCCAAAACCGATGAAAATTGGTGCCATCAGCTGGTCATTCTATAGCATACGTCCTGTCATGTTCAAATATTAAATTTAATAGTTACTTTCTTCAATTTATGTATTTCAAAATGGTAACTGCTTTTCATTGTTTTTTTTTAAATTTTATTTTAATAAATTACTTGTTTTTCTACTTCTATCACTTAGTTACACACCTATTCTATAATAGAAATTACTTAAATTTTGGTTTCTAATTAACTGGTTCAAGCAATCAGGCCAGTGAGTGTGACTGGACCACCAGTTTGATTTTTACACCATTGATTTTTCCCCCCACCACATAAAGTGCCTGGTCCCTTCACATAAAATGGCTTATTTACTTAACAGGTCTCATTTTCAGAGGTGGATTGGGTAAACCACCTCTGCCTATCCTCAGCTAGGAACAGACAGGTTCTGAGGGGCCACCATGATGTATGCGTTTTATCCACAACGTCCATCCATTTTTCAATCATTTTGAAGTACAAGCCCAAAAATGAGACAGATTCAAGATTCGACCACACCCCAGGAAGAAGTTTTCAACAGCAGGTGTTTAATCCCCAGTGTGTTCTACTTGAGACTTGGAAGCGCCTCATGTTTGGGCTTGTACCCTAAAATGATATGGCAAAATGGAAGGACTGGATAAAACCTACACATCGTGGTGGCCCCTCAGAGGCCCTATCCGTTCCTATCGAGGGACGGGCGGGGGTAGTACGTGATCCAAATCATAAATTTCCTCACTAAGACAGCCTTAGTAGCTCAATTTTGGCTTGCAAGCAGAAAGTTAAGAAAGTTAAAAAACCCTGAAAACTCGACTCAATGTTCAGCCAAGGTTGGGTTAACTCAACGACTCGACCCGACTTGATATTTAATTATTATAAATTGGAAATATAAAGATTATTAATAGACATTTAAAATAGCTAGATATCATATAAATATAAAATGCAACCCAAAACAACAATACTACTATTACCTCACCAGTTAAGTCGCCAACTCCATTTAGGTGACATTGGGGGTTTGAATCTCACTCCCAACATATTTTTAATCAAGTCCCATCACCTAAGGCCAGAGACTCAGCTTGAAATTGCACTGAGTTGACTTGGCCATGTTTCGAGTCGAGTCAGTGAGTTTTAAAACCATGGTTAAGTATAGAAATACAACAAGATTCCACATTCAACTGAAGAAAGGCCCCAGATCAGTGGCTAGGATCTTCCAATTTAGAGTATTTGAAGCACATCATCCATTTGACGTGGGCCACATGGCCACAAAAAGAGAAGCTAGCATAGTCAGCATGCTAGTAGAGAAGCAAAAGAAAGCTGACCGAGAAATGCAGTTCATTGAGGCCAAAGGAAATCTACAAAGAGCTTTCTAAAAAGAGAAAATGCAACCCCTTGCATGATTGATACAAGCTTTTTCTCGCAGCTTTGCAAGGATGAAAATGGAGAGAACGGTTCTGTGCTTTCTCATCAAACTAGCTCATATCGGCCTACCTTTGGGGACTATTTGATCTTTGAGCCACATGTAAATCGGAATCAGCACGAAATACGTCGCCGCCATCACTCCTAGAATGAAGCGTAGAAAGAACACGAATGGATTTACGGGCTTGGTCACATCCTCATCCTTCGGTCCAAGCTGCATCAACACCCCACAAGAAAGAACTCTCAAACAAGTATGGAGAAACAAATTGAAGGATTTGGAACTAAAAGCTGTTTGGGTACATTTGGAATTCATCACTTTTGTGGCAGGTGGAATACTCTCCACCCAAATCTCAAGTGGGATGGAGGAAGATCTAGGCTGATCCCACTTGGGTTATAGATTTGATGGCTCTCGCAAACAGACCCTTAGTTTTTGTTTTCATGTGTGGAGTCACCCCCACCTGTTTAGATCAGTGTTTTAAATAGCGAATAGCCTGTAGCATAGCGTTCACTGCTTTGAAGTGTGCGGCGTAAGCTACATGCAACTACTAGATTTTTAATCAAGGTGCTTGGTTGGCCAATGTCATGATATTGTTTACCAAATTAGACTGATTAGTAGTGAAATTCAACAAAATTTCATGATTTTTGGTGCAACAAAATGGAACCTAAAGTAATAGGAAAGGGCAATGATTAAGTATAAAGGTAAAGAAAGAGCAATGAAACTGATTTAATATTGCTTTTTTATATTATTTTACTAAAAGCATAAAAAAAGTTAACTAATTTTTATTGGAAATGGAAATACGTAACAAATCATTGAAAGCAAAGTGTGAGGTACATAGCATGTAGTATATGCAAATTATCATGTAGCGTAGGCAACACACCTACACGACTTAAGCTATTTTCATGAGCTACGTAGCGTTGAGGCCATGCTATGCTACATAACGTAAGCTACATGCTACATAGTGTAGCTATTTAAAACACTGGTTTAGATGTATCTCCAGAGCGAGAACGATGCAAAATGAGGCCCAATCTGGTGGCATTTTGGGGAAAAGGCGTACGGGGCATATGCAAAATGCAGATAGTAGGATGCACCCTATGCTACTAAGCACAAAGTAAGATTTCTAAAATAACAGGTTTTGGTTCTTATCGCATTCTCATTTCCAGCAGCTGAACATGGTCAGCCTGCATTACTAGAGCATCCCAACTAGGCCTTTAACCAATTGATCAGCATATGAGCTTTGTCCATTCTGAATTTAGAACATATAACCAAAGAATGCAGGGGAGATTATAGGTGGAGCACGAAGAACTGGAATATGATAGTGTTCACTGCGGTACAAGTGGCTAGCAATCAATATTATCCTAACTGCCCATTTAGTGGGCCCCCCCATGGATGGAAAATGGTTCAAGATCCATATGGATCAGATAATCTATCTATCTGAATGGTGGCTGACACTGGGATGGTCACAAAGAAAAACTGTTAACAGTCATAGGTGACATGATTGAACAAAAGCAATTGTTGTGATCTTCTGATTGGTGTGATTTTCAAAAAATAGGCAATCCCTAACGAGGCCGCTAGATGGACAGTCCTGACTTAGACTTCACCCTGCCACATGTATTATAGATGGATGGCTCTACCATATAACGGTTCTTCTGTCTCTATCGTATCATCTCCCAAGAATGCATGCCTATATTCCTTTAGATTCATCTAAAAGCTGATTGCAATCACCAATTTCAATTTCCTTCAGAATCGTCAAGAATATTCGTGCCCATATTCTATTTTTATCTCAAACAAAAATACCCTTAACTATCAACCTTTCAATAACTTCAATTTTGGTGAATTGGTCATATCTTTTGCCCAAAAATAACTCTATAGAGCAACATACAATACTTCAAATGATAATCACATACGCAAGACTACCATATCTGCAAGACTACTGAAGACATTTTCCACTCCACAGTTCCAGGCATTCGCATTAAGGTCCCTGACCTCGTTACCAACAGTTCAACATATTTCATATTTCTGTAAAATTATTTGCTAAACACATAATTGACACTAAAAGAATGGGAAATCATTGTGGACACATGTTGCCCTAGTGTCTGTGGGGCATATATCTCACACTGACCAATAACAGCGGGCAGGAATCTTAACATGCAAATTTAAAATTGGTGTTTCAAAATTAGCATTTTGAAATTCTTGCAAGATATCAACCAACTGTCATTAAATTACATAAGATAATGCATGCAACAAATCTCATGCTCACTGAAGTCGTGCTCTAAAAGAACAGGCATTAGATAATGGAGGGTTGGTGTAATATCAAATGAGTTGTTTCAAGCTTGAAGAGAATGGTATCCATGAGTGATCACAACAAAATGCTTAGTAACTAGGATAAATGATAATAATATAATAATAGAGGGTATCGTGTCTTTCTTGACTGCTGCCAATATTCATTGCTTTCACTGTAATTTATCTCATAAGCATGACTTTCCCTATATTCCAATAGTGTTTTCCCACTAAAACAAATCTCACCAAAACCAAACCTTATCACATGCACTAGCATTTTTTCCAAGAATAACTCTCCCAAATATCTTTGGCAAGAGATTTGGTTCTTCGTATTATACAATACTCTTTGCCCTATTGATCTATAGAAACAGCAGGATTTCTTATATCTACAAATTGGAAGATTTCCTTCCTGAAAATAGTGTTAGAATATTGTGCTTACTTTTTTGTGCCATCATTGTAGTTTCTACTTTTATTGCTATAGGTTTCAAGGAAGGGTTAAAGTTGTCGTTTTCTAATATTTGGAATACTGTAGAAAAGATGTGTAAAGATCCCTATGAAGAACTCTAGAGAAGTCCATTGTAATGAGTTGTAAATGCTCTAGAACATGCCTAGAAAGTCCCGTAAGGTCCATATATAAGTGTATGGTATCATTCTTGAGTTGCATAGCTTTTCGTTGAGTGAATAAAAACCCCGTCTTGATTTCTATTAATTGTGTTCGTCTTGCTGATTGGGTGTATGCATTGTTCTTCTATGGTCTTGGGCGTGTAATTGTAATGAATCTAGCCACACTTTGGGAAGTAGGTAACTCTCGTCAAATGAATCTACGAGTTAGAAACCTCTATTTTGCAGTGAATAGAGACGATTCAAAATCTCATCAAATGAACCCATGAGTGCAAAATCTCTATTTTGCACTAGTTCGTCCAAGAAACACTGAGTGTGCTGAATAATGACAGCAGTAGCAAATTTAACCAATGGGGGTCAGAAGAGCAGCTTTTGCCTCCAGAGTATTGGACACAATGCCCAAGGGGCATTCTTCACCCAGTACTTGGCAGATTGATCTAGACCATGTGTCTAGAAGGTCTGCCCATCAACAGAACAGTTGGAAAATCAGAGCCCACAGAGAATCCTAGACATCAAAATAGTCATCATCAAATCTTTTTTAAGAAACAGCGAAAAGTGATGGAAAGGATTGTCTTACTGGTGTGTTTTTTTACCATGGGGTATCCAAAGATAGAGCAACCAAATTTAAGGTCTGGCACCACTGCCCAAAGGGCATACAATATGCTGGTTAGGGCTATCAATGAGCCAGGCTCAAGCTAGGCCAGGGTCTGCCAAGCCCGGACAATGACATAAAGCATGACACAAAGCACAGCTGCAAATATATTTGATGGAGAAAAAACACACTGTCCATGTTGAGAGGGAAAATAGTCCAAAATCAGATTAGGATGCAAGAGCTTGGGGCCTTCTCATGATCTCATCTACAATGGGATCCATCAGATTGATGATTTTGATCCTCAGATATACTGCCACCAGCCTGTTCATGTGGTGGAGAGAGAAATCGAGAGAGGGAAATACTCCAACTTACACTCTTCCAATCATCAAATTTTAGGATCCCTGAGATATGCACTGCACACCACCTTGTCACCACCATGCTCATTTTGGTGTGTGCTGAGAGAGAGAGAGAGAGAGAGAGAGAGAGAGAGAGAGAGAGAGTTGGGGGAAATGAAGGAGGTGTACATAGTATATAATGTTAAGGCTGCATTTGAATATGCCTTGGTTTTTTTAGAATTAAACGAACAAAAAACAAGTTGTATCCAAATGCTTATCACGGTGGATACACCTTCATAAGTTACTTATTTTGCTGACAGCAGCAAATCAGCCACTTATGTGACAAAAGCAAGTTTGGTAAACTGGAATTTAAAAGTTGCTGAAGGCCGTAAGACGACTTCTGGCCTAAAGAAGCAGCAAAAGAAAATAAAGAAAATAAAGAAAATAAAAAAGAAAGAAAAAAAAGAGAGAGGAAGCTTTTTGGCTTTTGTTTCTTTAACTGTTTCTCATCTCCTTGTCCTCCTCCCTTAGTTGGTACCGCCGGTAGTAGCCATGGCCATTGCCGCCCACTGCAACCGCGGCACCGGCAACCTTTGTTGCAGCCGCATGGGAGAGAGAGAGAGAGAGAGAGAGAGAGAGAGAGAGAGTTTTTTTTCTTTCTTTCTTTCTTTCTTTCTTTCTTTTTTCTTTATTGTAGGTAAGTATTCTGTTTACCAAACATACTTATCTGCTGAACCAGTCGTGACCGAGATCAGCTAGCATAAGTAGCTAAAGCAAAACATTAATGATCCAAACAGGCCCCAAATGACTAAAGTGCCCTTGAAAACCCTAACAGGCCAGACTGGGCCAACGAGCTTTTATATGCAAACAGAATCTGGCCTAGTTAATAAACACATTGTAAGTTTAGGCCCGAGCCCAGCCCTCAGGCCTGATATGCCAGCCCAAGCCTAGCCCCATCAACAGCCCTAGTGAACAATGTTCACGTTGGAATGCACTCAAACCATATGATCAATAGCTAATTCTTATTGAATTCAAAATGCAGCTGCATTGGTCGACTTTCTATGATTTCCATCCCGATTAATGACATATCCAAGTCAAAACCTACCATCGAGCTAAATCCAACTATTTTCTTCTTATTTTAGCACTGTGATGTTCAAGTCTCTTTCCTTCATGATATATTTAGACATTTAGAAAATGGTGCTGCCATGCTGAAATTGTTCTCAACGAATAATGTGAAACACATCTAAGTGGAATCTTGCATGCATTTTCTTGGGTAAAGAAGCCGTCCCATCTTGTACCTAGAGCAATCATCTAGCTTCATAGGTTTAAGATGAGAAGAGGACCTGATTGATTTGGGGCTTGTTTGCAATACTTACTGCAGTCCTTTACAGTTTACACTAGCTTATAGTCATAGATGAGATTCTAACAGCGGCATTCAGTGGAAAGGGAAAATCCATGATGGAATTACTTACATGTGGTGAGGTACCGACGCATCAACAAAATCACAAACATGACAGGCACTTTACATCACATTCTAGCGAACAATAGGGGTCATTCTAGCAATACTGACAAACCATGCTTTTCTAGCGAGATACTGACAAGCCACACTTTCGCAGATACTGGGAACAATAGAATTTTTTGGAGAGATTATGATGCAGGGGCATGCGATGATCTAACCCTAGATGCATGTATATCAAGTTGGAAGATATTCAAATAATAAAATTACGAAACTAACTACTTTCAATCAGAGGAAACTAACAAATCTCAACACTGAAGATGAAATCCGTCCGTCCGGATCATGCCCCTTTGCATAAAACCATGTAATATCGTAAAACAGGGAGGATCTAGGGATATGAGGATATCCCAGATCTAGCATAGACCAGTCCACAGTCAAGTTTGGATCCGGTTATCGTGGCTAGGCATCCCTCTTTTCGATCGTACCAAAAAAGTGAGGGGGGGGGGGGGGGGGTTTCAGAAAAGGACGAGGGATGTCGAAAAACAATGGGTTATCATGAAGTACGAATTAGGAATCAAAAGAAGCTTACCTTTCCTCGCACCTTGAAGAAAGAGAGAAGAGAAAACGGAAACTCCGGGGTGGAATCCTCAACACCCGAGGGCCAATCCTGAAACCCTAATCTCTCAACAAAGAGGAAGAAACTCACGAATTTTCTATTCATTCAATAATTTCGAAATAGGGTTCTCACAGTATATATAAGCTACGAAAATAAAAAAAAGTGCACTAAAGTGCCTGAAAACCAAAGAAATAACATAAAAACGTCTAAAGTAAATAACGACACTAAAGCGCCTATAAACAAGAAAATAAATAGAAAAGCGCCTAAATGTAAATCCGCTCTATGGTCCAGCGGTCATGATGCTCCTGCGCGATCCTGCATCTCGCGTACTCGTAACGCGTCAGAAAATGGGCCCAATGGGCCCGGCGTCCATCCACATCAACTCGTCTGCTCCAACACTCGATCTGCAACGTCGCCTCCTATGGTACACTCTAAAGGGTGCACCACTGATGTCCGCATCAATTCTCCCCGGGTGGGAAGAATTCGCCACTGGCGAAAGTGAACTCCTGTACCTCTCAAGCATATCTGGATCGATACGCTATAGCTCTGTCTCGGTAATCCAGGAGTTATCTGCAATAGGCCTGTTCCTCCACTTGACTAGGAATTTCTGGTAACCCCCTGAGCGAGTAGAAACCAACTCAGAGTCCAAAATTCCCTCTATCTCGTCTCTTCTCGGTGCAGAAGGAAGAGAAGGTAAGATGGGTATAGGGAGGTCAGGCTGTGGCCAAGGTCCATATATAGGAGAGGTTTGGGAAGAGACAGGGGAATCACTGGATAGAGGTAATGGCTCGTGATAGGGAACTAGATCTTCCATATTAAATGTGGAACTGATGCCCATGGTAGGAGGGATATCGACAACATAAGCGTTAGACCCCAACCTTTTCACAATTTTATGTGGGCCTATGCTACGGGCATGAAGCTTCTTCACGGATCCAGGTGGAAACCGATCAGACCTAATACGAACCATGACGTCATCTCCAGGTTGAAATTCCCTAAATCTCCTGTGAGTGTCAGCAGAAAGTTTATAATGTTCATTACTTGAATTAATCTTACTTCTGATTTCAGTATGCAATGCATGTATATGATGGGCAAATGACTCTCCTAACTCTGAAGGACGCTGTGGGGTAGCCATGGGGATCAAATCTATGGGGGCTCGGGGTCTAAGACCTGAAACAATTTCAAATGGGCTCATTCCTGTGGACCTGTTCACTGAAGAGTTATAAGCAAACTCTGCTGTGGGAATAACAGTGTCCTAGGTCCTGTGGTGGTCTCCAACTAGACATCTCAACAAATTCACTAGGCTACGGTTCACTACCTCTGTTTGACCATCCGACTGAGGATGATATGCTGAAGAAAATTGAAGCCTCGTACCCAAAAGATGCCAGAGAGTCTTCCAAAAATAACTAGTGAACCTAGTATCTCTGTCAGACACGATGGATCTAGGTACCCCATGAAGTCGCACAACCTCCTGAAAGAATATCTTAGCAATGTGGGAGGCATCTGAGGTCTTATAACAGGGTAGGAAATGGGCCATCTTAGAAAACCGATCAACGACCACGAGTATGGAATCAGTGCTTACGAATAGTCTTGGGAAGCCCAAGCACGAAATCCATACTGACATCTTGCCACGGGGCATGTGGAACTGGCAAAGGAGTGTATAAGCCTGTATTTTGTTTCCTCTGCTTTGCCAGTTGACATGTCCGACACTGCCCTACAATCTTGGCCACATCTCGCTGGAGATTAGGCCAATGGAAACGATCAGAAACCAGGGCAACTGTTTTATCTCTACCAAAGTGACCTGCCATCCCTCCAGCATGAAGCTCCCATACTAGAAAATCACGGAGGGATGTGCGTGAGATGCAGAGCTTGTCCCCTCTAAAAAGATATCCGTCTGTAAGGACAAACTCAGCACTCCTCGAGGGTGGGTCACTAGACAACAACGCATAGATGGTCCCAAAGTCAGGACAAGTTGAGTACTCACCTTTGAGTTGCTCAAAGCCTGTAACTTCAATGCTCATGGACCGCAGCGTCATGACACGACAGCTAAGCGTGTCAGCAACCTTATTCTCTTTACCGGCCTTGTGCTTAAGTAGAAACGTATACTCCTGAAGAAATTGAGCCCACTTGGCATGCCTAGGGCTCAACTTCTTTTGAGAGCTCAAATATTTCAAGGCCTCATGATCAGAGAACAGGACAAATTTTTGCGGTAATAAATAATGCCGCCAATGGCGCAATGATTGCACAACCGCATAGAACTCTTTGTCGTAGGTGGAGTAGCGTTGTTTAGCCTCATTCAGTTTCTCACTGAAAAAGGCTACAGGATGTCCCTTTTGGCTTAACACTCCCCCTATGGCAAGTCCTGACGCGTCACACGCCACCTCAAAGACTTTAGAGAAGTCAGGTAGATGCATGACGGGCGCTTCCGTCATCTTATTCTTAATTTCAGAGAAAGCCCGTGTCGCGGCTTTAGTCCATTGGAACTCCTCTTTTCTTATGCAATCTGTGATGGGAGCCATAATAGAGCTAAATCCACGGATGAACCGCCTATAGAATGTAGCTAGGCCGTGAAAGCTTCACACGTCGTGTATATTACGCGGCTCGGGCCAATTGACAATGGCCTTAACTTTCTCAGGGTTTGCAGACATACCCTCTGACGAAACAACGAACCCCAGGAAGATAACTCTAGAAGTCAAGAAGGAACACTTCTTGAGGTTCGCATAAAGCTTTTCTGCTCGCAAGGCGTTGCAGACCTGCCTCAAGTGTTCAAGGTGCTGGGTAGGAGACGTACTATAGATGAGGATATCATCGAAGTACACAACTAAGAACTTACCCATAAAGGGTCGCAGCACCTGGGTCATCACCCTCATAAATGTACTTGGAGCATTGGTTAACCCAAAGGGCATAACCAACCACTCATACAACCCATCCTTCGTCTTGAAGGCAGTCTTCCACTCATCTCCTGGGCGAACACGAATTTAGTGATAACCACTCTTGAGTTCAATTTTCGAAAAGATAGTAGAGGTGGCCATCATGTCAAGCATGTTATCAAGCCTCGGGATAGGAAACCGATACTTGACAGTAATCTTGTTTATGGCTCTACTATCGACACACATGCGCCACGTGCCATCTTTTTTTGGCGTAAGAAGCGCAGGCACGGCGCACGGGCTCATACTCTCACGAATAAATCCCCTTTTAAGCAATTCATCCACTTGCCTCTTCAACTCGGCATGTTCGGTGGGATTCATTCTGTAGTGAGGGAGGTTTGGTAGGGTCGCTCCTGGGACAAGATCTATCGCATGCTGAATGTCCCGCATTGGTGGGAGCTCGTCTGGAAGGTCCTCAGGGAAGACATCCCGAAACTCCTCTAAGACTGAACGAACCTCCTGGGGTAACCCTATAGCAACCTCGGGTGTGCTCTCTCTAGCCAGTAAAACGTACACCATAGTCCCAGTTTTGGCCTCTCTCTCAAACTCCTTAGCATCTATGATGTGGAGAGACTTCGACTAAGGTGCCCTTTGACTCTTAGAACTGCCTCGAGACGCAACATCTATCGCTACTGTGGACGATTTGGGAGGGAGCGGGCTCAAGACAAGCTTCTTTCCTTCATGCTTAAACACACAATTATTCGTACGCCCGAATATTGTGTCATCTTTGTCAAAGAGCAATGGCCTTCCCAAGATGATATGGCCAACGTACATCGTGACCACATCACACCACAACTTGTCCTTGTATGGCCCGAATTCAATTGGCACAAGGCATCGCTGAGTCAAAGGAAGGGATATCGCATCAACCCAAGAAACTCGGTATGGGTTGGGGTGAGGGACTGGCTTCAACCCCAGGCGACTCAAAGTACTTGGAGAAACTACATTCTCACAGCTCCCGCTATCTATGATCACTTTGCAGCTCTTATCTCCACACTTGGCGTAAGTGTGGAAGATAGTGGTTCTGCGCCAATCCTCACTTTCCTTCACCTGGGCCAAAGCGCATCTCACCACAGCAAGTGGGGTAGTCTCCACAGTATCATCCTCGGCATCACTGGCTGGCTCAAGGGATTGGACGATGATTTCCTCATCATTCTGGTCACCTTCAACTTCATATGCCACTTCTTCTTCTGTAGAGTGTTCAGAAACAAAGGCAATACGCACACCCCTATTTGAACACTCTGCGGCAATGTGACCCATGCCACCACAGCGGTAGCACTGCCTTGGCATTGCAGTCCTAGTACTTGGTCCAGCCACATTGTTGCCTCGATTTCTATTGACTGGTTGGGTACCAGGTTGAGCTCTAGGTTGATTTCCGACCTGAGGTCTTGCTCCCTGCGGAGCTACTCTAGGCACAGTAGGTCGAATCTCAAACCCTCTAGCAGGAGATTGGCGCACATAGTGCTCCAGTTCCTGCACCATCTGGTAAGCGTGCTCTAAGCTGGTGACCATATGAGGCATGAGCTCACGCTGGAGGTCAAACTTCAGGCCCATACGAAAACGGGAGAGAACCACAGTAGGGTCCTCATCTACATCGCACCTCATCATGTATTCATCGAACTTGGCAATGTATTCCGTTACCGTCATGGATCCTTGGCGCAAAGTGTGCCATTGATCCAACAGCCTCTGCTTATAAGAAAGGGGAACATACTTCTCTCGCAACAGTTCTTTCATTTCAATCCAAAAGAGAACTGGCCCCTCTCTAGATCGCTCACGGCGACGCTCCACATTTCCCCAATGTAGTTTGGCCTGGCCCACCAACTTCATCTTGGCGAATCCAACCCGCTGTGGGTCTGGCAGACCGTGCCACTGAAAGAAGTGATCCATGTCTGCTAGCCAATCAGAAAAAACTTTAGGGTCCAGTCTCCCATCAAAACTAGGAGCGTCAACCTTGATGCCCTTCATGACCCTAATAACAGGGTCCTGCTCATGGTATCTCTGAGGTTGCGGATATCGCACCCCACCATGGCCCTCCAGCTAGGCGGGGAAAACAGGATCACGAATCTGTGGGGGTGGCTGATGATGAGCCCCATCGTGTCCATTGCAAGGCCCACGGACCTGACCTGCGCCCAAA
Organism: Liriodendron chinense; assembly: GCA_003013855.2. NCBI lineage: Eukaryota > Viridiplantae > Streptophyta > Magnoliopsida > Magnoliales > Magnoliaceae > Liriodendron > Liriodendron chinense. The sequence continues at coordinate 1,569,889 of ML058505.1, forward strand.
TCATCCCTAGGCGGGTCAGGGCCCACAACTTGGGACTGATCGACTGCCCCAGTGTCGGGGGTTGCTTGGGGACCATCTAAAGTGGTAGTCTGGATGCCATCCTCTAAGTGCATGACCCTCTCCTCTAAACGTGTGAACCTATCATCCTGATGCGCAAACTGCTGCGCGATCTCACCTCTCAAGGTCTGAAATTGCTGATCCATTCTCTTAATTAGACCCTCCAAAGCTTTAGTAATTTGATTAGATTCCATAGTATTATGAAGACCAAACCTACGACCAGTGCGCGTAGGCATACACCAGGAGTGATATGTGAAAAACCCTAGATCTAGGTGCGCAAAGGTGTAAAAAAGGTAAAATCTAAATGCAGTTTTGACTATCCTAGTTCAGTGCAATACAAGCTATCCTATGTGGCCTAGATCTATATGAGGACTCAACAAAATCTAGAAAAAAAAAAGGCTAACTAAACTCAACGAACTATGACCCCTACGCAGAGTTGGACGTGGGTCGAGCTACGCGGTCAGCTCGCCGGGGGTGCAGGGGGTGGCACGCCCCTGCCCGGGGTTCGGGGCAGAGCGCCCGAAAGGCCTACGATTTTTTCGATTTGGGATATCCGGTTCCTTTGAAAAAAAATCACCGAAAAGGGAAATTTTGGGTAAACTGACCTACGCTAGGAACCTTTGCTCTGATACCAAAATTGATGCAGGGGCATGCGATGATCTAACCCTAGATGCATGTATATCAAGTTGGAAGATATTCAAATAATAAAATTACGAAACTAACTACTTTCAATCAGAGGAAACTAACAAATCTCAACACGAAGATGAAATCCGTCCGTCCGGATCATGCCCCTTTGCATAAAGCCATGTAAAATCGTAAAACAAGGAGGATCTAGGGATATGAGGATATCCCAGATCTAGCATAAACCAGTCCACAGTCAAGTTTGGATCCGGTTATCGTGGCTAGGCATCCCTCTTTTCAATCGTACCAAAAAGGGGGAGGGGTTTCAGAAAAGGACGAGGGATGTCGAAAAACAATGGGTTATCATGAAGTACGAATTAGGAATCAAAAGAAGCTTATCTTTCCTCGCACCTTGAAGAAAGAGAGAAGAGAAAACGGAAACTCCGGGGTGGAATCCTCAACACCCGAGGGCCAATCCTGAAACCCTAATCTCTCAACAAAGAGGAAGAAACTCACGAATTTTATTCATTCAATAATTTCGAAATAGGGTTCTCACAGTATATATAAGCTACGAAAATTAAAAAAAAATGCACTAAAGTGCCTGAAAACCAAAGAAATAACATAAAAACGTATAAAGTAAATGACGACACTAAAGCGCCTATAAACAAGAAAATAAATAGAAAAGCGCCTAAATGTAAATCTGCTCCATGGTCCTAGCGGTCATGATGCTCCTGCGCGATCCTGCATCTCGCGTACTCGTAACGCGTCAGAAAATGGGCCCAATGGGCCCGGCGTCCATCCACATCAACTCGTCTGCTCCAACACTCGATCTGCGACGTCGCCTCCTCTGGTACACTCTAAAGGGTGCACCACTGATGTCCGCATCAGATTACCCATCAAAAAAGAAAATAAAAAAAAGAACAGAAAAGAAAAGGAAAGAAAATAATTTTCTGGAGAGATTTGGCCATTCAAAGTCTGATAGTTTACCACCCCACTTTTGGCATCCCTTAAAAGGGTTTCTTAAGTTGAAGTCTGGTGTGTAGAAATTTCTAGTAAGTTCCAAACAGTGATGCATGAACTTCACTTTCAAGTGGCTTCTAAAAATCATAGGAAACATTAGTGAAGATCTTCTCCACAGTAACGTGCCTGTATCTTACAATGATGATATTCACATGATTCTACCATCAAACATGATTTTATCATATAACATTGACATAGACACAGAGACTACAGAAAATCTGAACACTGACACAGCAACTCGTCCTTACAGTTACAAAATAAAAATACATTGCATATAAATACTCATTAAAAAATGCATATAACATAAAAATATATATGATAAGAGTATATTAGTACCATATCAATGGGACACAAACTATACGAAAAGATAACAAGAAAATGATAAACCAAAGCCTTCTCCTAATAGCCATGTCAACATGTGTACAGCGAAACCGACATGGGGAATTTAAAAAGTGGTGTCATTGTTACATAGTGGTCTCGCATCTTGCAATATCAGGGAACACTAGCAGTTTTGGGTGCTTCTCTAAATTCCAACCATGGCTTTCAATGGGTTATGCGTGGCATCTACTGGATTTGATGGGTTCCAAATCCTGATCACTTTAGTTTATAGAACCCATGTGATCCACATTCATTGGGACATGGCTGATGCTTCCCCAATCACATATCAAGTTGGAGAATCAATAGCATCAGTTGCCTTATCTAATGGGATGAGTGCTTTTATGCAGGCTTCACAATGATACGAAAGGACAACATTGAAGGATAAAAAAGCATTAAGCAACATTGCTATGAACGCTTTGCTGCCACAAGCCAGCTAAGAGCTTTTTAGGTAGCCTTGATGAGCATTATGGTTTCTTTGTTCATTAAAGATGGAGAGGGGGAATTTTATACCAACCATTGAACCCTCCATATCAAGGGAAGATGCAAGATCAAAGACTGTTTATATTTACCATTTATTTGTAGTTTGTTTTCAGTGATCTTCTTTACTAATGCGACACAGAAAGTGGAAGTCCAAAATAGATAGCAAACCAATGGAAAGCTTCTTCTACATTTCAAATATATCATGATTATGTGATCTTTTTTCTATATTCTAGAAAATATTAGCCCAATAGGCCTTGTGAAGAGTCAATTCTTGCAACATATCAGCATAGAATATGCCACCAAGAAGAAAAAGGCCAACAACGCAATAAAACTAAGGATTATGGATGTTCTTCATGTAAACAAGAAAAGAGAATGCATGATGAAATAAACACAATACCTGCAAAGGAGAATCCCCTGATGATTTTTTGACACCTGTCACGGAGCATCCCATGATCAGCCCATGCCGGCGCACTCCTCGGTACCACTTGGGACCAATCCTTTTCAACTGAACATCTTTGAATCCAGCCTTTTCGAACCACTCTATGTACTCTTCCTCCTTGGGGAAGAGCATCCACACGTCTGCAAAGAAGCGGGACAACGAAAAGGTGGGATATACAGGGCCGATCACACATGCTTTTCCGCCTAGTCTCAAGACCCTGTATGCTTCTTTGATCCCTCGCTGAGGGTCAGGCCAATACTCAATGCTGATAAGAAACAAAAAAATGACAACTTCAACGGTGACAAATCATCATTGTTCATAGTAGATGAACTTCTTGGATGCTAAGGATAATCTAGTCACAAACTCTTAGGGCATGTTTGCATACTTGGAAATTGGAATTCAAGGAAAAGAAAGGAAAAAATGGTAATTTTCTAATGATGATTTTCATTGAACTATTAAAACATGGATTTCAATTTTAGAATTCTATCTCGATAGCAAGTGGAAATGTCCCAAGAATCCTGATTATGGAAAAGTATAACAATTGTTTTTGTGGAATCCATCTTTTTATTTGCTATCCAAATGAAAGAAATTGTCACATCAAAGGAAAAACACCTTGCTATCCAATCATGGCCTTAAGAAACACAACCACCCCATGAAAATGTGGATTGAAGTGCTGAATCTGGATCCAAAGAGAACAGAGATAACTAAAAGTAGGAAACAATGCCATAGACCACCTCATGTAGGCTTCTTTTGCTTTCAACGATATGATAACCATTATCAAACAAAAAAGTGTTATAGACTGATAAAAAAATGCACAAAGCAATTGTTTCCAGATAAACTGAAGTTGGATCAATTGGCCTTGAGAATAACCGTGAAACAATGGTGTCTATATATGGAACAGAGGTATATACTGATATGATGACGGTTTCCAAGAAAACAACCACATATATCTTATTCAGCACAGATAACTGCTTTCTCTAAGGGCCCATTTGGATACCACCAAATAAGTTACTTTTTCTACTTAATTTATTTTAGATAAGTAAGTTTGGTTTATGATTAGTTATAAGTAACTTTTTTACTTAAAACTACTTTATCACTTCAGTTAATTCTTTTAGCTTTTGTACTTTTCATAAGTTACTAAAGAGAGGCATTAGGAAAGATGAAAGGGAGGAGAAGCTGGTTAAGTATTTTGTTTACCAAACATACTTTTTTTTTTGAAAGGTGAATCTTTATTCTGTTAGTCATGCAACACACCCACCTGGTCAGTCACACAATGCACCTAGTGCAGTTAGTATGTCTCAAACCTGAGACCTGGTGTTTGAAACGCCAAGGCATCAACCAGCTAGGCTAACAGGCACTTGACGTTTACCAAACATACTTAACTACTTAATAAGGAGAAACCAAGATAAGCTACTTGAGGAATAAGTAGCATATCTTAAGTAACTTACGATCCAAACATCCCCTAAGTTATATTAACACAAAGTAGCAACAGATTCCATTCCGGAGTCAGTGAAGCATCTGTTTAAAAATGTTAGCAGGTACAAACAGCTAGGAGGAAGAAGTACGTACCCATGACCCCAAGTGAGAGTGGCAGTTGGGTGAAAGGTTTGTGCAACAAAGCTATAAATAAGAGGAATCATACAATCTTGTACTAAGCAATTAATGGTCTGGATCATTGGCCTTACTTGAACAGAGTATGCACATGGAGGCACTATAAAGATCCTGATGCATCAGAACCCTATAATTCAACTGTAAGCAATTAGAGTACAATGGGGACGAATCATGTAATAACATAAAGCTGAGAGATAAAGCACATCTGCAGCGGTTTGATACCAACGATTTTGACATTCCCCCAATTAGAAGAAAAAAGGAAAATTTCACAAAAAAAAGCAGAATTTCCATCTAAATTAGAAACATGTAAGAGGCAAATGCAATATCAAGTAAATTACCTTCCAGCGGACACATATCTATCAGCGTAATCTGTAGGGAATGGGAGGTCCTCAGCATCCCCCTCGATAATCTTGCACTCCTTCAATGCCTCCTTCTGCTTCGCCTTGGCAAGCTGGTGGGGTGACTGGTCAAGGATCGTGACATTCTTGGCATCAACGTGCTTAACGATGCCCAACGTCGTGAAGCCGGTCCCGCCGCCGACATCCAAAACAATCATTCTCCGATCGCTGAGGTCGGCGGGCTCAAGGGCGTCATCCCTCATGTCCTCAGTCCAATGGCCAGGGTTTATGACATGATCATAGACTATGGAGAGGAACCTGTAGAACCAAAAGGCCTCTTTCTTGTGCTGTATGAATCTAGGCTGGGAAGCAGGCCTTGAAGAGGAGAGGCTGCATTTGGGTGTTGGCGCTCTTGCTTTGGGATTCCCAACCAAGGACAATACACTCATCTTGGGTATATGTGACCCATGAAAGGACGACCCAAAGAAACCAAGCCCAGTTGGAGCTCTTCCTCTGAAGAGTGTGAGGTTTTCAGCTCCATTGATCATTGAAGAAGCCATGAAATGGTGAAATGAAGAAAACCCACAAGCAAAAACTGATTCTTTCTTTGTTCTAGTGATTCAGCAGACCAAACAAACAAGGAAAACAGAAATCTAGTGATTGGATTCTAGAAATAGAAGGAAAGACAGTCTCTGTCTCTGTCTCTCTCTCTCTCTCTCTCTCTACTTGGCTATGTAAGAAATTGGTTTTTCTTCTTCTAAAGAAATGGAAAGTGAGGGAGGAGAGATGGCTTACGAGCTTATCGTGGTTTTGGCAAATCCATGAGAGAGAGAGAGAGAGAGACAGCTGAATGAGAAGCGATGAAGTGGTGCAACAGATAGCACAGGTTTGGAGGGACATGTGGCCTGTGCGCTCCTCCTCATCAATTCGTCGTGCCCCACTGGGAAAGTTACTCTGAGGTAGACCTCATGGGAGCATAAGGCCAAGCCAATGGACCCCACAGTGATTTTTAAAAAAATCTGAACCGTACATCTGGTGTAATCCTTGCATTTAAGTCAATTTAGCAAGAATCAACCGTATCCACAACTCAAGTAAGACACACTCTCTGACTCCCTGTGAGATCATGCCTATATTGTATACAATAACTTGGTGGGGCCCGCATGAGTTTTGGAATGGTCTCAGCATTGGTTTGACTCTTCCTACATATGGTGATCAGAAAATAGACGCGCCGGATGTCTGAACCACATCTCTTTGGGTCCCACAAACTATTAGGAATGTTTTAATGCATGAGCATTCACTTTCAAGTATTTACTTTGGTATGGCCCAATTAATTTTTATATTATCCTTAATTTTAGTTCTATGGTCGATAATGGTAGGGCCCATCTGATGAACGGTGTGGATGCCCATAAAGCCTTACCTTATGGGAATCTCTCATGAGGTCCACCTTGTAGTACCTTTTCCACCTTTAATAGGGTACCTTAGCCTTACTCGAGCTTTGCACACCATATGCAGGTTTTCATTTCTGGCAAGTGGGGCCGTCGTTCCTGGATTGGACCGTTGATATGTTGCGTCCCATCTCGTTATCATGACGTTGAGTTTTCTAAATTGAATATGAGCTGTCGCTTTATTTTTTTAAATAATCTACTGGTAGGCAATAAATCAAAATGTTAAAATTGTCGACCCGACCGGAGATTTAAAGGGTCGTCCATTAACAGTGGAAGAAAACAGATCAACGGTCTCGATTTTTTAAGCATGGCTCCAATTTTCATAAATAAAAAGACAGGTCCGTGTTAGGCCGTGTGTCAGAGAACTTTCCAGTAACCTGCCCATCAGGGGCGTGAGTACTATTGGGATAGAAGGGCCCGTAGTGGAAGCAAAGCCAAACACAAGTGGCAAATTAAATCAAACAAGTAATACAATGCAATCACAATGCATACAACTAACTATACATAGACAATATGAATTTAACATGAAAAAACCTCTCACAGGTAAAAAAAAAACCACAACACAAAGCGACGTCAATCCACTATAATATCAGAAGTTACAAGAGATGGAACTCAAAATCCAAGATTATAAGCCCACAAGAGAAATTCCAAGCTTTTCAAAGAAGAAAACCCTTTTCTCAAGCTCTTTCTTTCACTTAGAACCTCTTTCAATTACCTTTCCCATCTCGGATCCCTCTAATCTCGTAATAAACTCTTTAAATAAGAAAAAACCGAGTTTAGAAACTCTTTACGCAAAACCGCACAACAATTTTACTCCAATTAGGAAATTGCTGACCTGGTCGGTCAGATGCCCAAAGAATGGTCCAGCAAGTTTGCTTTTGGTTTCCACCGTGATCGACTGGTCAAACGATCGGTCGATGGCCTTTCATGCATGATGATTTGAGGCATCCAATTCCAACAGGTACCACCCGCACATGGAACTAGCTAGAGACGAACGGTCATGTCAGGAGCTGGTGAGGGTCCATTGTGATTTATATGTTTTATCTCCGCCATCTAATCTATTTTGACAGATCATTTTAAGATATGAGCAAACAAAGAGGCAGATAAATGGCTCAAGCAGACCACACCACACGAAGCAGTGGGGATTGAACTCTTACCACTAAAATCTTCCAAAGGCCCATCGTGATCTTAATTTTCCATCGAACTTGTTCAAAAGGTCACATGGGCATGTATGAAGGGAAAATATAAATTTCAGCTTGATCCAATATTTCTATGCCCGCAAGAAGTTTTCGATAGTAGGATTTAAATCCCCACTGCTTCATGTGGTGTGGTCTACTTGAGCCTTCAATGTGCCTCCTTTTTTCGCTCATGCCTTAAAATAATCTGTCAAAATAGATGGGCGACGTGGATAAAACATACAGATCACAATGGGCCCCATAGAGCTCCTAACATGGTTGTCCGTTTCTAGAGCCGTACACCAAGCCAAACCGAATCAAGTTGGACTTAGCTCAACTTGGCTAGCCAGCAACCCTAGCTTGAGCTCGGCTCGGCCGGCTGTCTAGCTAGACTGGCAGTGTTGGCTTGATTCAATCAAGCTTTCAAGCCAAATTCGAACTCGAGCCTTTTTGAGTTGAATTCGAGTTGAGGGTTGAGATTGGAGGGCGGTGGCGAGAGAGAGAGAGTGGTGGTCAGATGGACGAGAGAGAGAGAGAGAGAGAGAGAGAGAGAGAGGGAGAGAGAGAGAGAGATGCCCTACTTGCCGATGGAGACTGAAGAGTTGGCCGAACAGATGGGATTGGGCAATAATAGCACAGCTAGGGTTGGGGTCGGGGGGCACTTGGGTAGGGTTAGGGCAGGGGATTAGGGTTTTTATTTTTAACTTTACACACACACACACACACACACACACAAGTTAAACCAAATTGAAGCTGAACTTCGAGCTGTGTCGAACTGAGCTTGGGTCGACTTGAGCTTAGCTCAGGAATCCTTTCAAGCATGGGAAAATGATTCGACTCAGTTCGAACCCAGCCTTTGAATTGAGCTAAATTGAGTTGGTCCGAGCCGAGCCAAGCCAAGTGAACTACCCCCATTAAGACCTAGCTAAAGATGGATGGTCATGTATGGGGCTCCATGGGCCTACCAAGATTTTTGTATTTTATCCCCTCAATGTATCTATCTTGATTGGTCATTTTAGGGCATGAGCCTAAAAGGAGGCAAATAGAGGGCACAAGTGGGCTACATCAAAGGAAGTAGTAGGGATTGAACTCTTACCATAGAAAATAGGAGCTTGTAAATGGAGGTAAATGAATTGGGAGTAAATGGCTCACTAAATTATGTTTGGATGAAAGTAAATAAAATTCTTTTGAAATTGCTTAGATGAGAGTTAATGGAGGAATTGAAATGATGAAAGTAAATGAAATTCTTTTGAAATTGCTTGGATGAGACTTAAGGGAAGGAATTGCAACACATTGTAATTTTTTAATATATTTACGAGAACATATGAGATATCTCAAATCATCTTTAATATCCTAAATTATTGCACATATAATCAGCCAGTGGTATCACAAAAGTGGTTATTATAATAACTAAATGATTATAATAAGCCTCAGGTGGACCACATCATAGGAAACAATGGTTATTAAATGACCATCATTAAAAGTTTATTGGGCCCACAAAATTTTGGATCAAGGTGATATTTGTATTTTCCCTTCATTCATCCAGTATGTGTGACCTAATCAACAGATTGGATGGCAAATAAACATTACAGTGAACCCTATAAAGTTTTTAATGGCTGGTGTTTAATCACCATTGCTTCCTATGGCGTGGTCTACCTGAGAACTGGATCTACCTTCTTTTTTTTTTTCCCTCATGCCCTCAAATGAGCTGGCAAAATCAAAGCACGACGTGGATAAGATATGTACAAAAATATTGGTGGGGCCTAAACAGGTTTTCCAGCACTGAAGTCTGAGTCCAACACAGACAGCGCACACCATTGAAAGAAGTTGAGATGGGACGCTACCATTAGTTTTGCATAAGTCCACTGTAGTGTTTGTACCTTGTCCAATCAGCCACCATTCAATTGATGGGTTACAAAAGTTTTGGATCAGGTTGATATTTATATTTATATTTTACCTTCATCAGGTCTGTGTTACCTTGCCAACTGATTGGATGACAAATGTTTATTTTCCATCCAACCTGTTGGAAAGGTCAAATAAAATCGGACGGAGGTATAATACAAAGATAGCTGGATCCAAAACTTCTATCACCTAAGTTTTTAATAGTCAATCACCCTTATCCAGTGGTGTGGACTGCATGAGATTTAGATTTGCTTCAGTTTTGAGACCAAGTCCTAAAATAGGATGGAAAAATGGATGGGTGGCATGAATATACGATTCGTCAAGGTGGCCCCCATGGAGTTAGGGTAACACTCGTCATTGTGTTACCTGAGTGTTACCCTAGTGTTACCCGAGTAACAACTAATCCACAAGTGAAGGAAGTGGATTGCATGTGACCCCGGCACAGAGATATCCCTCTATGTGGGGCCATAGAGATGTGTGGACAGCCCACCTTTACAAAGCATGTGAACCACTTGTTAACTTTGACTCGGTAGAAATCAGGTTTACTGTATGGTTAAATGCGTGTCCCCGAGGTGGTGAATGGTTCGGATTGGCCTGGAGACTCAACATGCAGCTGTGAAGGCATGTATGGCGCACGAGAGCAAATTGTAACTCAAACCATCAGAAAAGAACCAAAAGAAGGAAAAAAAAAAATACAAAAGAAAAGAAGAAGAGCATTAGCAAACGGCGGGCTGCCACTACCCATCTCGGCCACCCGTACCCACGGTTGAGCCCGTATTTGACGTTTGCGTTTACCGACATGCCCCAGCCAATCAACACACCGATCGTGGCTGCTCCGAAGTAATGATTCATTTCGAAAAATCGCACCACGTCTACTTTGCACTTATGAGAAAATGTCAAATCACCTTGCTCATCACCTTAGATCGTCTATTTAAGACAGACGAAGGGCATGGCCACGAAGAAAGTTTTAAGAGGGCCAGAGAAAGCGACAAAGGCTTCCAGCAAAGCTTTGCCAAAACTCTCTTGCAAAGGATTAAAAGACGTGAGGCGGTTGAAGCTTTACCCCATTGATCAACTGTTTAACACTAGCAGAGCAAGCCCTTGCTTCTGCAATCATATATCAGTGACCGATTCTCTCTGTCTCTGTCTCTATCTCTTTCCCTATTGAGAAGTCAAAAGCAACATCGAATAGGGTCGTAATCCGGGACGTTTGACATCCTCTATCTTTTTTTTCATAAAGAAGGGGTGCCGGATTTTTCATTTTCCCTCTCATATCTCGGAGTGCTTATTCTCTGTCAATCATCCTTAAAATCAAAGTCGATGAGTAAGGTCATAATTCTAGGCGTCTCATCATCCATTATCTTTTTCATGAGAAAGTGTGTCTAACTCTCCCTTTTTCTTCTCACATTTTGAAATCAAACCGTATTTCACTCCGCGCATTCCCACACTTGCACTCATTTACTATTGTTTTTGTTTTTGCCAATTCCGGGCCTAAAAACCTACATAGTTTGGCCTAACCCTATTATATTATTGCTATTTTTTTTTAGCCTACCCGAGCCCTAAAAATGCTATGAAATATGGCCTAACTTGAAGGTTTTGACTCTTTTCAAAATCCCTTTAAAATCGTTAAGCTTCACAAAATAGAGATCGTATGTTACACGGACGATAAGAGGATGCCTAACATCTTCCTCTTTCATAACCGCGACCTTTACCTAGAATTGATGGGGTAAACTAAACTTACCAAACTTGGAGTCATTTAAAGACCAAAGGTTCTACGGAATACCCTCATTATTCTGGCGTTTTCACAGATTTTAGCTGACCGTGGGTTATGAGGCCTATATTCAGTTGGTGGTGCCTCTATCAAACCTATCGAATCTAAGAATGTCATTCCATCATTCTTGGATAGATTTTGCACAATCAAAGCAAATCAAAGCTAAGTGAATAAATATTTGTAAACGTGAACCCCACTCTAAATACAAACCAAAAGAAACCAAACCAAAAGAAACCAAACCAAGAGAAATAATGAGCCCTCACACCACAAGCGCATAACAATGTCCACAAGATGACAAATCTATGTCATTGACAAATCTATTTTATCCATCTGTCTTGAAAGACTCTAATTTGCAGATCCAAACCTGCATGCGGGGCCATATCACATGGGATTGAAAGCTTCCGCATGCGGGGCCATATCACATGGGATTGAAAGCGGAAAAAGCTTTGGATTACAAAAGTTTTGTATTAGGATGATATTTGTTGTTATAGGTTATAAGAGTAGCAATGAATGCTTTTTAATAGATGTTTATGTTCTCACTATTTCATTGGTATGGCTCACCTGAGTTTTGGATCAATATATCACATGGGATTGAAAGCTTTGGATTACAAAAGTTTTGTATTAGGATGATATTTGTTCTTATAGGTTATAAGAGTAGCAATGAATGCTTTTTAATAGATGTTTATGTTCTCACTATTTCATTGGTATGGCTCACCTGAGTTTTGGATCAATTTTAGGCCTACCTGATTTTCAGAATCAGGTCCTATTGTGTTCTTTCAAAATAGATGGACGGAGTGGATTTGTCACGGACATTTTCTTTGGGCAGCACATAGCCCTGCAGCACACAGCCCTGCTGCAGGCTGCGGATTGCCTGTGACGTGGGCAGGAGAAATTCTTATGCTATCCCCTATGCATGAGGCTGTGGGGCCATAGAGATCTATGTGACAACTGTTTTGAAAGACTTCGATAGAAGAGGAATTTAAAAATAGGCAGATCCAAAAGTCATGTGACCCGCACCAACGAAACAGTAGGAGCAAAAATGTCCACCATTAAAACCTTCCTCTAACTAACCATGATGCTTAGATGCCATCCAAGCTGTTAATAGGATTATTAACACTCAGATAAACGGTAGGCACAAATATCATCCTGATCACAAAACTTCTGTCACCTTGGCGTCTAATCCCCACTGTTTCGTGTGGTATGGCCCACCTGAGTTTTGGATCTTTCTGATTTTTAGATTCACGTGGATGGTCTTTCAAAACAGATAGATGGGAGAGGATTTGTCACAAATCTTTCAAAAGAGATGGATGGAGTCGATCTGTCACCCATACAGTGGGGACCGAATGAATATCTCTGTACCCCGTGTCATTTCGCTTCCTGATGGTTCTGGGCGTGACTTTCGGTGGATCCCCATATCCCTAGGGTGGGTGTATCCCTGATTGTGGGGCCACCATGATGCATGTCTTACATCCACACCGACCATACGTTCTGAAAGCTCATTTTAGTGTACAAAACTAAAAACAAACCATATCCAAATCTCTGGTGGACCACCCCAGAGAAACAGTGGGGACTGATCATTAAAAACTTCTCGTGGGCCACAAAAGTTTCGGATCAAGCTGATATTTGTGTGGTCCCTTCGTCCAGGTCTTTGTGACATTATCAATAGGTAATTTCACAGGTTGGATGGAAAATAAATATTCAGCTAGCCCAAAGAAAATAAACATTCACCTTAAATTTTCTATCTTCACAGTACAGGTGGCAGATATCCTGCAATTGGAACTGATGTTCTGGTGGGCCTTCACCTGGACATCTTATTTACTAACTCAATGGGATTGAACAGCTGTCTTTATCTGTATCAGTGGTCTTCAAATAAATGGTTTCAGCAACTGTCCACATTCAACAAGCAAAACTTGCAATTGAACTGGTCAGATAGCTCATTCCACCAGATCAATGGTCCCGATAATTTGAAATGCTTGTCACGTATCCACCAGATCCAACGGTCCCAATAATTTCAAATCTGTCACGTGGGTACCTGAGGATCAATTGTTGGATATGAATCATACCCGCTAGATCGGGTATTGGTCCAAAATACACCTGATTGTAAAATGGGCTACGACCTGAAACATTAGCAAACCTCGAGATTACAAATCGGTCCAGTCAACCCGGTAGAGCAGGGGTGGCAATGGGCCGAAACGTCGTACCCTAAAGGGCCTGGGCCTGGGCCCTAAACTTTTTGCCCAAGACCGAAATCTAGCTCTAATGTTAGGGCCGGGATTAGTGCTCTCAACAGGAGCGGGTCAGATCCGATTCGCGAGTATTAGGTATAATGCAGATTTGGATCTTAAAAGTTTGGTAATCAGATAAGTAATGATAAGCAACTTTTTTTCTTTTTTTTCATACGTAAAAGTAAATAATCACTTCAACTAATCTTTTTAGCTTTTCTACTTTTTTGGAGAGAGGAAAAGTTGATTATTATGTTATTTACCAAATATACTTATTTTCTTAATAAGTAGAGACTAAGATAAGTAACTTATCTTAAGCAACTTAAGATCCAAACGGGATACCACCAAATAAGTTACTTTTTCTACTTGCAGCAGTAGTTAAGTTAGTTATTTCAGATAAGTAAGTTTGGTTAATGTTAGTAATAAGTAACGTTTTAACTTCAGCTAAATTTTTTAGCTTTTTAACTTTTCTAGAGAGATAAAAAAGAGGAAAGGCTAATAAGTATATTATTTACTAAACATACTTATTTTCTTAGTAAGTAGAAACTAAGATAAGCTACTTGTGGCATAAGTAACTTATCTTAAGCAACTTACAATCCGAACGGGCCCTAAGTGTCACCTTTCACAACAACAAGAACTGTGCACTATTTCTCAGTGGACCACACACCCTCTACAACAAGGACCATACCATCAACCCCCCAGCAAACCACCTCATGACAGGGCCGGGTGGTATAAGATCAGGCGGCGTTGATGGTGGCGGCAGAATTCCCGGCGGCTTCGGCGGCGTGACATCCGGCGGATGCGGCAGCTCAACATCAGGTGGTGGTGGTAATGGGATCTCTGGATCAGGCGGCGACGGCATTGGTGGGACAGGGATGTCTGGATCAGGCGGCGATGGAATTGGCCGGCGAGGAAAAGCGGGCTCAGGTGGCAATGGCACCTCAATGGTCTTATCGGGCAGTAACGGGTCTAGATCAGGAGGTGTAGTGATTTTCGGCATCTCCACTGGAAACGATGGCTCGCCGGGGGTTGGTGCTGGTGTGAATTCTGGTGGGCCTTTGGCTGGTAGATCAGATGAGTGAAGCATTACTAATGGATGGTGGAGATTGGAGATTGGGAAAGAGATGGAATTTGAGTTGTTGGACGATTTCTTAGCTTTTGTAATTGCAAGAGATGAGAAGGAGAGAAATGAAGTCCTAGGCATGGATTTCTTGAGGAGGTTGGTGGACATTGCTACAAGGAAGACATCTCCTTCATGTGAAGAGGAGCATATATGGGAGAGGAGATGGGGCCGTCCATCGGATACGTGTCGGCGAGAGGCTAACACGTGGGAGTATGGAGAGGAGCCTCGTGGTAGATAGAAATTGACACGTGTTAACAGCTGGCAGGATATGGGGTACTTTGATTCTCAATGGTGGATGTTTCATGGATAAGAGGGTTTCAATGGTGGAAATCATTATTCCCACTGTTTCTTCCTGTAGTGTGGTTTACTTGAGACTTTGATATGCTTCAATATTGGGTTCATACCCTAAAATGATCTAAAAAAATTAAAGGAGGGCGTGGATCATAAGATGTCCCAAAAGGGTTTACTTAGTACACTTAAGCATACTGAGTTACTGAGTCCAATTCTGTGTGACCTTATGAACAGGCTGGATGACAATTAAACATCACTATGAGTCTTGGGAAGGTTCAACGTTGTATGTCATTATCCCCACTTTCTATGGTGTGGTCACCTAAACTTTGGATCTACCTCATTTTTTAGATTCATGCCTTAAAATAAAATGAAAAAAATAAATGAACAAGGTAGATAAAACACATACTTCATAATAGGGCACATATCTTTGACATCCCTAGTGTTAAGCCACCAGTCGAACTGCCTCCTGATAGATTGTCTTTGGCATCCAGATCGCTCATCTGGTCAGCCCCATCTTTTAGAATGTGGTTCAAAAAAACAAGGCAAATAAAAAGCTTAAGTAGGTCACACACACCATAGAAAAAAAAATAAGATAAGACTCTGACTGTGACCATTCAGAGGCGTTTGGAGCCTAAAGAAGTTTTTTATTATTGGTTTTTAACCTTCATCCTAGTGGGATTCGCTTTATGAATGGGTTCGATGCCATATAAACATCATGGTGCGTCCCGGAAAGGTTTCAACGGTGGTGGGCCAGTTTAGCTCTGGATCTGCCTGATTTTTAGGCTAAAACCTCAAAGATGATCTGACGTAACTGATGAACAGAGCAGATGTTACATAGACATCTCAGTGGGACCCACAGAGGTTTTTATTTTATTTTATTTATCTATTTACTGTGCATATGGGCTCTCCACATTGCTGTGTTTTGGGGCGTGTTTGATTTCCATTTACACAGGGTAAATACACGCAAATGGAAAATTATTACTTTTCATGTAATTCTTGTACTTCTTGACAATGACCATTTTGTTTTTTATGCACTAAAATCAAGGAAGGTACATATTTATTGTGGGGCCCACTATGATACACGTGACTTATCCACACCGTCCATCCATTTTGCAACGTCATTTTAGGGCATGTACCCAAAATCAAGGTAAATCCAAAGCTCAAGTGGACCACGCCACGTGAAATAGTGGTTTGAATATATACCATAAAAAATCATTTACGACCACGATTTCCTATGGTGTGGGCCACGTGAACTTCAGATATACTTAATTTTTGGGCTCATCCTCTAAAATATACATTTAAACCAGATGGACAGCATGGATATATGACAGGGATCACAATGGGCCCCATGAATGTATGGTCATCCTTCTTTGGACGTATTTACAAGAAGTAAATACTCTCTTTACCAAACAGATAAAAATTGTAATAATTACATACTTGCACCCATTTGCTTTCTTTTACGCTATGTAAATGAAAATCAAACACGCCCTTGATGAAAAGGACATTCTAAGTGGTGCAATGGGTGTGGCGGTGTGCAAATCACCACTAGGGTCGCCATAGCATTTATAATGGCCGAACCCATCATATGGAACCAGTTTCAAATACATGAGAAAACTAACGTTGTGCATGTGATCCTAAAGCTTCAAATCATAAACCCATGGCTTGAGCAAATACATAAAAAGAAACTCAAATAAAAGAAAACGAAAAAAACAAAAAACGGAAAACCCACTACTCAAATACATAAAAAGAAACTCAAATAAAAGAAGAAAACAAATAACCCAAAACCAACTCATGCTTTCTACAGAGATGTCAGCTACAAAATCCAACCCATGACCCCAAATGGTATTGACTTACAAAAAGCTTATTTTTGTAGAAACAAAGCACTTATTGACTGTGACGCTCCCAAACAATGAAAATGATCAAGAAGAACCATATCAGGACCCCAATGAATGTGGACAGCTCATAATCACCTTTTAAATCTCCATATGCATGAATCCCTTAACAATCATACCTGTCCAATCTGTGGCCTTTAAATGGATTGTTAAAATGAAGTTGATAGTTGAAATTCAGGGGCTAAAAACAGTCAGCGGTTGCAAAGATACTAGCATCTGCAATGGTCCATGTCTGATAATCAAAATTCTCTGACTGCAGTTTCAATCCAAATGAATGGTGGCCTTCAAATGGACCGTTAATTTGATACCACGGATTTCATGTGAATATTCTAATATGGGCCATCTACAAATATGATCATCTAACATGCTAAACCAGCTTCAGTATCTTACCATAAGGCACACCACCCTGAGCTGATTTAGTTTGGGCCCCACTTATAAAAATAAGTTGCATTGGGCCTGCGATAATTGTCAAGCCTTTAGGAAGACTTAAGGCCCATGTCTAACCCACAGGCCTTGAGGCTCAGCCCAAACTGGAAAAAAGAGGGTAGGACTCCTGTGGGGGTGGACCAGCCCAGCCCATTTGCCACCCTGCCTGAATTAGGTAATGTTAGTAGTGACTCAGGTTAAGCCTGTTTGTTTTGGTCCCTATACCAATATGATCAGCCGGCTCGGGCAACATGGACCTATAGGTTCACCCAAATTGTGGTGAATCGACCCGACTCAGACAATTGTGATCTGAGTCATGCCCATTGTGTTGCTCATCTCAATGTTTACCTTGTCGATTATTTAGGACTTGATCAAATCATATTTACTGGTCATTGGAATTTCCTATATCTTGCTGAAATGCTTACCACCATTGACTTGTTCACAACCCTTGCGACCCACTGAGTCAACTCAGTGAGTGGCATGGGTTAAGTTAATCAAATCTAAGATGGGAATATGGGGGCGTCACTTAAAGCATTGCTAAGTCAACCAGATCCAAACTAGAATTGAGATTTAACCAACATACACTAACCTTCCAATAACAGACCAGTCGTACACACTATCCAGGTGGGTGATCTTCTCATCTTTTGAATAATTCTAGACCTTGATGTTTACTACCTTTCAACCATTATTAGTAGATTTAAAATTTCTTTGATTGAAGTTGATCTGTATATATGATTGACATGTTTACATTGTGTTTGATTTGAGTTGGAATAATGTGTTATGATGCACTCATGTACATTGTGCTAGATTTGAATTTGAACAATATACTATTTGATTGGAAATCGATGATGCATACATATTGATTGTATTTTGAGAAATTACATTCATTACTTAAGCAGACATGTTTGTTAGAACTAGAAAATGTGGCAATGCGTTTTCTGGTGTATTTTTGCTCTATGATTCTGAGTAAGGGAATATTCATAGACAATTACAAATAATCATAAAAGTACACATAAGAGAAAATATCGTAAGGTGAATTTTATTTCAAAAAATTTGAGATCTTGTACATTTCAGGTCGTGATTTGGCATAAGTTCTTAATTACATTGATGGTTGATAACTCTTTATTAAAATGCAAAAAACTAAGTCATCGGAGACTGTGGTCTTTGAGTTCACGGTCATGTAGACCGATTTAGTTTTAGTATGGACTGAATCATATGTTGGCAAGCCAAATGTCTATGTCCCATGTTCTTTCAAATGTCCGAGTTGAGAAATGATTATGTTTTTATCGAGTGGTGCGACGCAAAGTTAGCGATCGTCACTATGGATGGGTGATCGTAGGAAGACCGATTACGACCGTGTACCTGATTAGCTCGACCAACAGATGCCGCTTTGGATGGGTAGGACATCGACTAGTTTTAGGATATCAATCCATAACAGATGTTCTTATGAAGATTCAAACTCATTAGCTTTAGATTTTTAGTGGTAACCATAACCCCTTTTGATTAGTTGAAGCCTTAATCCAGGTTATGGTTTAGTTGTACAATACACGATTAATACAGAACTCTCATAATTGTTTGTTGAATCATGTTGGAGTTTAGTGGTAGCTCATCTTCGGGAGAGTTTTAGGTTTAATACTCTTATCGGTGATCGATTACACAACGTATGCTTAGTCATAGATTTGCTTGTGTGCATGGTATGCCACATAAAAGTATACAAATATGTTGGATATTGAAAATAAGGGTAAAAAGAGTCTTTATACATGCCAAATATGACTGAGTGCATGCTGAATTGGGTAGAGTGCATGTCAAACAGGCTAGGCGCATGCCTTTCAATTGGGGCACATGCCATCTCAGCTGGGGTGCATGCCAAACAAGCATGCGCTCAGGACTCGTTACTTAGTTTTTTGGTAAAGGTGCATGTGCCCCCACTAATTTGGCTTGGGCTTCCCTTTGCTTAGTCTTTTATAGTTGTCCTGACATGCGCTAAAGATCTGTTAATCTTAAGTAGGTAGTCTCTTGACTTAGGTTACGGTGTACATATGGTATTACATACGCCAACCCCTCATGTACTTTCCGAACTTCGCACCTTATACATCGGAATGATATAGCTTCGTCAAGGACTCCGGCGTGGGTTTTTGGGTTTTCGACGACGGTTTCTTGAAGATTCCGTCGAGGATGAGCGAATGCTGCAGAGCTCACTGATTCTCTCTCCATGTGTGATAGGGACTTAAGGCCATTTATAATAAGGAATTGCAGGAAACAAACCAATGGCAGCAGAGCGCATGCCATTTCTACATTCCGAACGATGTTTGGAAAGGAGGGCATGCTGTTTGGCATGGGGCAAATGTCTTCCCCGGGGGGGGATGTGTTTTGGCTATGGCCGCTCGCTAGCTGAGTTGCCACATGAAGGGGCACATGCTATTCTGCAGGGGGCTCATGCCATTCTAGCTTGGTACATACATGGGCCTAGGCCTATTACTTGATCATTTCCTGATTTTTACCGAGTTTGATTGTCGTTTTCGAGTCATCATTTCATCTCTTAGTGTTTACTGACATTTTGAGCCCTAATAGGAAGTCATTGTGCTAGGAAGCTAGGCAGGGCCACCATGATGTTTGTGAGTAATCCTCCTCGTCCATCCATTTTGCAAGCTCATTTGAGGACATACAACCAAAAAGGAACCAGATCCAAGATTCAAGTGGGCCACATGAGAGGAAAAACTAGGAA
The DNA here is from genome assembly GCA_003013855.2 of Liriodendron chinense. Taxonomy (NCBI): domain Eukaryota; kingdom Viridiplantae; phylum Streptophyta; class Magnoliopsida; order Magnoliales; family Magnoliaceae; genus Liriodendron; species Liriodendron chinense. The sequence continues at coordinate 1,589,805 of ML058505.1, forward strand.
ATGAAATGCCTATCGTTAAAACCTTCTTGGACTCCACCTTCACTTTATATGCCATCCAAACCATTTATAAGGTCATTCCCACTAGGATGAACTAAACACACAAAAAGCTTATTCGATACAAAACTTTTATAGCAATACAAATGTTTCAATGGTGGTCATTCAGTCCCTACTGTTTCCTCTCATGTGGCTCGCTTTAGTTGTAAATCCGGCTCATTTTTCTCGTATATCTTAAAATAAACTTGAAAAACGGATGACTATAGTGGATTTCTCACAAACATCATGGTGGGCCCCACTTTGTTTCCCTGCCAAGGAAGGCTTTGGCAGGAAATCTACATCTGTCGGTTCCAAGGTCACAACCAGCACCACTTTGCGGTTGGAGTTTCAAAAGTTGTGGGCCCTATCATGATGTATGTGGTACATCCAGTATTTGAAGTATCAGTATTGTTGCAAGTTTTGCTGGGTGGGGATACAGAAACAATATTGATGTCATCAGTAATATTGTCGATAATCGAAAATGCTAAAAAACATTAGAGAAACATAAGGAAACAGTGAAGCTTTGAGACATATTAAAATGCACATATTTGCATATTTAATCATAATATAATTGCAAAAAGAATGTATACATAATAAGTATTATTTAATGGGGGCTTAAAAGCATGTGTTGTCATAAGAAATTAGTCCAACTGTCCTATCTATCGATCCAGTCATCTAACATTCCATCCAAACACCATCGATATTTTAGAATATTACAATACATGATATTTCATCGATAAATCGCTGACAACTGAAAGTAAAAGAAAGATTGTGTCTTGATATTGCCCATGTTGCAATAACGATAATATCATGATACCATCGTCGTCAATTGAACACTGCATATAACGATGCACTTATAAAAAAGATTGAAATGAAATTTTTTTAATAAACAAATTTTTGGCAAGATCAATACATTGACAACATTATTGAAATGTCGCCGATACACTGGTGATGCAAGCAACACCTAAAAGTTACATAGTAAAAAACATTGGCAATAAATTGATGATACTTTAGCGATAAATCGCTGATACTAAATTTTGTATACTATTAGTGTTATCAGTATCGCTACTTGTGTCATTGGTATCGCTGAGATGGAGATACAAATAATATTGAGGATATTTCAATAATATCATTTTCGATCATGGGCTCAAATATGAGGCAAATTCAAATCTCAAGTGAACCACACTATAGGAAACGAAAATGATTAAACGCCTACCCTTGAAAACTTTTTGGGGGACCAAACACGTTGGTGGAAAAGAAGAATTATGATGGGCCCTTAATTTAGGTCCACGTTACCTAATCAATAGGTTGGATGGCAAAAAAAATTATAGTGAGCCCTAGCAATTTTTTTAATGGTAGGATTTAATTGGCATCGTTAACTATTGTGGGTCCACGTGAGATTTGGATTTTTTTTTTCATTTTTTGGCGCACGCCCTAAGATCATATCAAAGAAAGATAGACATCGTGGATCAAACAAATGCATCATTGTGGACCCATGGCATAGTCCACTATCGAAGTGGATTCTACAAGTAGAGTTGGGCACGAGTTAAGTAAACTCGGTTGACTCGACTCGTCCGAATTGTACAGACTTGACTCGAATTGATCCGAAACACTGAGTCGGGCTCGGACCAAGTAGACAATGTCGAATCCGAATCTCAAACGAGTCAAGTTTGGATTACCCTGTGATCCGACTCGACTCGACCCAAAACAGATCCAAATGTGATCCAATCCCATCCAACTCAAGCATCAGCTGGTTAGCTTAGATGGTTGTCCATGGGTTTAGCATACCTACATCGTTTGAAAGAGGGGAGGGAAAGATTGTTTTCAATCAATTTAACTTTTACAGATGAGAGGAAAAAGTTACCTTCAATCAATTGAACTTTTTGACTGATGGAAAAAGTTACCTTCAATCAATTCATCTTTTTGACAAATGAGAGGAAAAGGTAATTTGTCATTGGAAAAGGTTGTCAGATAGAGTGGGCCCCACTATAGTGTTAAGTGAAATCCACCCGACCACCAAATGTGCCACCTCACGTTAGGCCCAGTGCCCAAAAATTAATCCTGTTCGTATTTTAGGTGGACCACAATATTGGAAGTCGTGTATAGGGCAACATTTACCCTTCAAACTGTTTCCCTCTGTGTGGCCTGCCTGATTAATAGATTGTCCTAATGTCTATAGCCCAGGCGTAAGTCCTGATTTGGTATCTAATGGTTAGAGAAGATTTTATATAATGATCATGGTGGGACCTTTAAACATCAAGGGTGAATGTCACTCTTCCAACTATTTAATTTTCTTGGTGTGACCCACCTGAATCACAGATCATTCTAAATTTTTTGTCATAGACATGACGTGGGATAAAACATCTAATGGTCGGAATGGATCTCACATGAAAATCAAAGTGAGTCTCACAAATATAAACTATGCGCAATTGGAGGCTAGTTATTGCCATATAGATGTTGTAGAGGGTGTGCGTCTCGAGGCTCTTTAGAAATGATTTTTTTTTTTTTGGGAAAAAATGGGAGACGACTAGTGTGGACGCCATCAAATTCAAGTTGACTCAACTTGGTTCTGATTCGAACCGACTCGGTCCCTATGACTGGGTCGGATTCGGTCCGGATTAGTCCAGGCCAAACCTAAACTCAGATCGAGTCAAGCATGCTAGACTCGGTACCAAGTTGGATCGAGTTCAGGTTAGGTCTAATTCAAAACCAAGTTGGGTAAGGTCGGCCCTAACTCGGTTCGACTCAACTTGATGCCCAGCTAAATCAGCAAGCCTCGCGCCCAGGAGCAAATAGAGTTTTCTAACAACCATAAGTCAAAGTAAAAATGAGTGGCCTTTTTACTGTATTTTGAAATTATAGGCAGGTTTTTTTAAATAGTTTAAAAGCAAGCCTTTATTCAGGAATTCAACCAAAACTTAAGTGCCGTACAACATTGTCTCAAAAATTTATATCAATCAAGTTTGAAATATCTAAATGCGGCCTTCATTCCTTTACTAATGGCATGTGATTGATTGTCTAACAGGGAGTCCTGCATAAATTAAACTAGAGATTTGATACAGACCAACCCAATTTAGATACCAACCCGTGGATTAAGAGGGTTGGGTGTATATCTTGTTGATCTGTGCCAGACCCAGTTCCAACGCAAACCATCTGATTTGTACTGGAATATGATGGAGTTTTCCTCCTCAAACTGTCAAAGGAGAGAAGTTGCATCTGGGGATGCCCGGTCGCCTGGCCACTAAATGGCCCGGGGCGACCGAAATTGGTTCGGAAGGCAGAAAACTCGCTGGACTGTTTTGGCTTTAGCCAGGCGCCCGATGGTCTTGTGACCGGGCGCTCGATGACCCGGCCGGGTGCCCGACCATGTTGGTCCGGGAGCCTGAAATTCAGTTTTCTCTTGGTTTTATTGCTGGACTGTTTTTGAGTTAGCCGGGCGCCCGACGGTCTGGTGACTGGGTGCCCGACCTTGCGCGAACTGCTTAGACGCAGTTTCCTAATCTGGCTTTGTTTTCTCCGTTTTTTGTACTTAAGGGTTCTAAAACGGGATTAGGGTATCCCATGGTGTTGAAAACACGTCCAAGATGAGAAAGAGAGAAAAAGAGGAAGAGAGAGAGAAGAGAGAGAGAAAGCTTGTAGAAGGGAGAAGTTGCTTGAAGAAGAATTCTTCTGCGCAACCGTCGTCCCAGCGCTTCTACGTCCTCGGGATCGGTGAGATCACTTCTCCTTTACTATTCTCTTGTTGTTTATCCATCCCTGCGTGGGTGAAGAAGTTTGATCCAAGCGGTGTGTGCTTGTGATTGGTTGTAACAGTTCCCTGAGATAATGGATTGTTGATCTGGACTAAGTCCCGTGGTTTTTACCTCTTTTGAGGGTTTTCCACGTAAAAACTCCTTGTGTCGTGTGGTTGATATTTATTCTTGATTATTGCATTAGCATAGTCCATAATTCTAGTGTATTGGGGGGCGAGATCCGAAGGTTTGTGTGAAACGCACCAAACAAAGTGGTATCAGAGCGTTCAGGTTATTTGAACGGTGTGGGATCGGTTCTGAATTATGGAAGGTGGCTCATCAAGGATGATCAGCCTCAATGGTTCTAACTGGACCATATGGAAGGCTAAGATGGAGGACTTGCTCTATTGCAAGGACTTGTATGCTCCAATTCTATGCATATCGGCGAAGACAGAGGATATGTCAGATAATGTTTGGAAGAAATTGGATCGGAAGGCGGTGGGGTTCATTAGACAATGGTTGGATGACTCGGTTTTCCACCATGTGTCTACAGAGACCTCAGCCGCTAGCCTATGACTGAAATTGCAAGGGCTATATGAGAGGAAGACAGCCGGCAATAAGATTTTTCTGATAAGACGACTTGTGAATCTCAAGTTCAAAGATGGTGGTTCTGTGGCTGAACACATGAATAGGTCAGCAACATTGTGAACCAGCTCTCCGCCATGAAGATGGTCCTGGATGATGAACTTCAGGCTTTGCTACTGCTTAGCTCATTGCCTGACAGTTGGGAGACATTATTGGTGTCTCTAAGTAACTCCGCGCCAGACGGAAAGGTATCCATGGATCAGGTAACAAGCTGTCTCTTCAATGAGGAGACAAGGAGGAAGTCCCTAGGGCCTGCTCAACAAGAGGCCCTTGTGACACAAGATAGGGGGAGAGGAAATAACAGAAAGGGCGGAAGGGCCCGAGATAAATCAAGAGGTAAGTCAGTTGCCAGAAAAGATGTTGAATGCTAGAATTGTGGCAAGAAGGGCCACTACAAGCAAGAATGTCACAAGAAGAAGAGTGACAAGAAGGGTAAAGGAAAGGAGAAGGATGATGATTCAGATTCTACTGCGGTCGCCTCAGATGGTGACGTAGTTGTTATTCTTTCGGCAGATCACGATACTTGTCTCACGGCTTCGAGTTAGGACACCGACTGGGTGATAGACTCGGGAGCCTCGTTTCATGCGACTCTACGCAGAGATTTCTTCACAAGCTACAAGTCAGGTGACTATGTGACAGTGAAAATGGGAAATTCTGGTGTTTCGAAGATCGTAGGGGTCGATGATATTTGTTTGAAGACCGACGTGGGCTGCACATTGGTTCTCAGGGATGTGAGACACATTCCAGACCTTCGCCTCAACTTGATGTCGATGGGAAGGCTGGATGATATGGTTATGAAAGCCGGTTTGCTGGTGGGCGCTGGAAGCTCATCAAGGGTTCGTTGATCGCTGCCAGAGGAAAGAAGTGTTCACCCTTTACAAGGCAAGCGTCAGTGTGTGCAAGGGTGGATTGAACGCAGCGGAAGATTCAGCTACTGACGTGTGGCACAGGCGTCTAGGCCACATGAGTGAAAAAGGGCTTCAGCTACTAGCGAAGAAGCAACTCCTTCCAGACGTGACAGGTATACCTCTCAAAACCTGTATTGACTGTTTATCTGGGAAACAGCATAGAGTTTCTTTTGTTAAAACTGCTTCTCATACTAATAAAGTACATGCATTAGATATGGTTTACTCTGATGTTTGTGGTCCTATGAGGACAAAAACCTTGGGTGGGGCATTGTATTTTGTCACTTTTATAGATGATGCATCTAGGAGGGTTTGGTGTGTTTAAATTGTTTCATGCTATGGTCGAGAGAGAAACAGGCAGATCATTGAAGTGCATCCGCACCGACAATGGTGGTGAATACATAGGTGACTTCCACTACTATTGCAAGTCACTGGGTATACGGCATGAACAGTCAGTTCCCAAGACCCCCCAACATAATGGTGTGGCTGAGCGAATGAATCGCACCATAGTAGAGAGAATCAGATGCATATTATCCCATGCAAAGTTGCCCAAGATGTTCTGGGGAGAAGCAATGCACACGGCGGTGTATTTGATAAACAGGTCTCCATCAGCCCCGTTGAATGGAGAAGCACCTGAGAAGGTGTGGACTGAACGTGATCCATCGTACAATCATCTCAGGGTGTTTGGATGCAGGGCATCCGTTCACGTACCAAAGGACGAGAGGTCCAAGCTCGATATGAAGATCAGGCAGTGTGTGTTCTTAGGGTACGGTGATGAAAAGTTCGGTTACAGATTATGGGATCCGACCGAGAATAAGCTCGTCAGGAGCAGAGATGTGGTTTTCATTGAAGATCAGTGTATAGAAGATATTGAAAAGCCAGTGAAGACCCAACCCAGTTCAGGTGAACTGGAAGACATAGATCCAGTTACTCCTCCCGTGGTGCCTGATGACGGGGGAGTACAGCAAGGTGCAGAGGATGAGGGAGTCCCTACAGAAGATGGACAGGGGGAGCAGCCCCAACTTGATACACCTGTTGAGCCGCAGGTGAGGAGGACATCAAGGGACAGACATCCATCCAAGAAGTACTCGCCGCATAAGTACATTATGCTCACTGATGGGGGAGAGCTAGAAGACTATTCTGAGGCCCTAGCCGTCGGGCATAAGGGGGAGTGGTTGAAAGCTATGCAAGAGGAGATGGAATCCTTGCATAAGAACCACACTTATGACATGGTGAAATTGCCTAAGGGCAAGAAAGCTCTGAGCAACAAGTGGGTGTTCAGAAAGAAGAATGAGTAGAAGAATTCACAAACAAGGTTCAAGGCCAGACTTGTGGTGAAAGGGTTTGGTCAGAGGAAAGGAATAGACTTCGAAGAGATATTCTCATCAGTGGTAAAATGACATCCATACGGGTGTTGCTTGGATTGGCGGCTAGCATGGATCTGGAGATAGAGCAGTTAGATGTTAAACTGCCTTCTTCCATGGTGACCTGGAAGAAGAGATCTACATGCGCCAACCAGAAGGGTTCGAAGTCAAGGGCAAAGAGCATATGGTGTGCAGGCTTAGGAAGAGCTTGTATGGGCTGAAGCAAGCTCCTAGGCAATGGTACAAGAAATTCGACTCGTTCATGTTGAAGCATGGATATGACAGAACGGAGTCGGACCACTGTGTGTTCACACGCAAGTTCTCAGACGGTGATTTCTTAGTTCTGCTATTGTACGTTGATGACATGCTCATCATGGGAAAAGACATCAAGAAAATTGACAGGCTGAAACAGGAGTTGGGCAAGTCGTTTGCGATGAAAAACTTGGGCCCGGCTAAACAGATCCTAGGAATGGAGATAACCCGTGACAGAAGCAGAAGGAAGCTTTGGTTGTCACAAGAGCGGTATATTGAGTAAGTCCTAGAGCGGTTCAACATGAATGCAGCGAAGCCGGTCAATACTCCACTGGATGGTCACTTCAAATTGAGCGACAAGCAGTGTCCCAAGACGAAGGCGGAAGTGGAAGAGATGCGGAAGATACCCTACGTGTCAGCGGTAGGAAGTTTGATGTATGCTATGGTGTGTACGCGCCCAGACATAGCATATGCGGTTGGTGTTGTCAGCCGGTATCTTGTCAATCCTGGCAAGGAACATTGGACAGTGGTGAAGTGGATACTACGGTATCTGAGAGGCTCATCCAGGTTGAGCCTATGCTATGGTGACGGAAAACCTGTGTTAGAAGGCTACACAGATGCAGATATGGCAGGTGACATAGACTCCAGGAAGTTTACATGGGGGTTCATGTTCACGTTTACAGGGGGAGCTGTCTCTTGGCAGAGCAAGCTACAGAAGGTCGTAGCATTGTCGACGACAGAGGCCGAGTACATCGCGGTCATAGAAGCATACAAAGAGATGCTTTAGATGAAGAGGTTCCTACAGGAACTCAGCCTGAAGCTGGAGGAGCACGTGGTCTATTGCGATAGCCAAAGTGCTATACACTTGAGCAAGAATCCAAGTCAGCATTTCAAGTCGAAGCACATAGAGATTCGGTATCACTGGATCAGGGATACTTTGGAACAGAAGGTGTTACAGCTTGAGAAGGTCCATACGGACGATAATGGGTCAGACATGATGACCAAGGCTTTGCTCAAGGGCAAGTTTGAGGTTTGCAGAAACCTGGCTGGCTTGAAGAAGGCGAATTTCTCCTGAGTCGGAAAGGGGGAGATTTGATGGAGTTTTTCTCCTCAAACTGTCAGAGGAGAGAAGTTGCATCTGGGGATGCCCGGTCGCCTGGCCACTAAATGGCCCGGGTGACCGAAATTGGTCCGAAAGGCAGAAAACTCGCTGGACTGTTTTGGCTTTAGCCGGGTGCCCGACGGTCTTGTGACCGGGCGCCCGATGACCCGGCCGGGCGCCCGACCATGTTGGTCCGGGTGCCCGAAATTCAGTTTTCTCTTGGTTTTATTGCTGGATTGTTTTTGAGTTGGCCGAGCGCCCGACCCTGCGCGAACTGCTTAGACGCAGTTTCCTAATCTGGCTCTGTTTCCTCCGTTTTTGGTACTTAAGCGTTCTAAAACGAGATTAGGGTATCCCATGGTGTTGAAAACACATCCAAGGTGAGAAAGAGAGAAAAAGAGGAAGAGAGAGAGAGAGAGAGAGAGAGAGAGAGAGAGAGAGGAAGCTTGTAGAAGGGAGAAGTTGCTTGAAGAAGGATTCTTCTGCGCAACCGTCGTCTCAGCGCTTCTACGTCCTCGGGATCAGTGAGATCACTCCTCCTTTATTATTCTCTTGTTGTTTATCCATCCCTGCGTGGGTAAAGAAGTTTGATCCAAGCGGTGTGTGCTTGTGATCGGTTGTAACAGTTCCCTAAGATAGTAGATTGTTGATCTGGACTAGGTCCCGTGGTTTTTACCTCTTTTGAGGGTTGTCTACGTAAAAACTCCTTGTGTCGTATGGTTGATGTTTATTCTTGATTATTGCATTAGCATAGTCCATAATTCTAGTGTTTTGGGGGGCGAGATCCGAAGGTTTGTGTGAAACACACCCAACAGAATAAACATAGACCCAACCTATATATTGGTTGATGGGGTCTGGGTCTGAAATTCAGCCCCAGTCATTAGGAAAGTCTGTGACCCATATGGAAAAAAAAAGGAGTCAACATTCTTAATTCAATAAACAAATGTCCATTAATAAAAGATCACAATCGTCACAACTTCGATGATTTAATTTGAGTTACATGCGTCCCTCCGCGTGCACAATCAAACAGCATACGCAGCATGAGGACTCATTGCGTTGGTGCTGGAAAACCTCTGTGGGCCCACAATAATGTATGTGTTTTATCCACACCATCCATCCATTTTGGCCCCTTATTTTTGTACATGAACCAGATCCAAATCTCAGGTGGACCACATCACAGAAAACAACAGTGATTAAATGCCCACCATTAAAGACTTCCTAGGGCCCACTGTAATGTTTATTTTCCATCTAACCTGTTGATTAGGTGGGCTAGGAGCCTTGCCTCGTTGGTAGACTCCACGGAGTTTCAACAGGGGGTATTGGTTTCCAAAACCCATAAGTGGTGAAAATCTACGCTGCCGCAGCACAAGTGGATGGGTTGCTGGTTGGGTGGGTTGCATGACTGCCCAAAAAATAAAAAACCTGCTAATTAGGTCACAAAGACATGGATGAAGAGGAAACACAAATATCAGCTTGATCCGAAACTTCTGCAGCCCGAATAAGTTTTTAATAGTGGACATTCAATCACCACCGTTTCTTATGGTGTGGTCCAGATGAGATTTGGGTCAGTCATATTTTTGGGTTCATGTCCAAATGAGCTGGCAATTAAATGGATGGATGGAGTGGATAAAACACATACATCACGGTGAGGCCCACAGAGCTTTCCCAGTAGCATACTGTACACACGATCGGTGATGTGTACTCCACTGCACAATCCAACTCCGAACATTGACATTCTGCTTAGACCAGGTATAATAACATACTATTGGTTAGGAAGTATTTGGTTGCACAAAATTTCATAATTAATCAGTTGAATTGGTGCAAAATATCATGATATCTGGTGCAACCAAACGCGCCCTTTATATAGCATGCCTAATGTGCACGTTTTCTATAACGTATCGTCTTAGCTGTAACTTTAGTAGAAGATTTCATGAAATTCCAAGGGTGTACAAAAAGCTAAGTGGAGAAAGCTATTTTGCGCCTTGGTGGTATCGCGTCAAACGAGTGCCCAAGGATGCTCTTGGAATTTCCGCGGAATCTAGCGGAATAACCATTGGTTATTCCGCTAAAAAAATATGAAATGACAGCTCCTGTATAAGGCAAGAAATCTTTTTAAAAACATGCCACTGAATGTTGGACTGTGCACGATCCTTTCGGTCTATTTACTCATGAATCTCTCCGGTACACGTGGCAAGGTTCCGAACTGTTGATCCTATGGGACTTACCGAGAATGGACCATTGGACAAAATTCAAGACTGATTGGACTATCCTCACCGTTTATCTGGAGGAAAGAAAATTTGAACAGTTGGTTGACTTTTCCTGAGCCATCTGTTTACTTTCCTCAACAGCCCTCCAAATTAGGATTAGATAATCTTGTGGTTTTCTGGATCTAGCCCAATTAAGGTGGGGACTGTCTGTCAGGTGACACATGTAAAGAATCTCTCCATTGATTGAGGGGATAGCGCTAAAGTACTGACCTAGATGTAAGCTTTAAGCACTTTAGATTAGAGACTGTTGTGTCACACCGAAATGGTTCACCCGTTTTGTGGAGTGACTCTGCTGTATGCGAAGACATATGAACCAGGGGTGTCAATGGGCCGGGCCTGGGCCTGTAAAATCAGAATTTTGAATAGGGTCGCCCTATGGCCAGCACAAAATAGTGTAAAATGAGGGCCGAGAGCTACCTCAAGCCTGGCCCATTAAAACCCCTAATATGAACCCCTCCTTCCCACATGGACCTGTGGCATGACTTGGGTAGATAACCATAGCTTTAATACCACAGTTGTGTCACACCCAAAAGGTGAACTCGTTAGGTGGAATGACTCCAGTATATATGAAGATATATCCAGGCCAATCGTCACATCCAAACTAACCAGGGACAAACCAACAAATACTTGCCCAAATTATAGTTTTCTCTATTATCAATACCTTTGAATCAGTGGGCTCCATTGCAGATAAAGGTCCAAAGCCTACTGATGGCTTGCAAGATGACAGTTAGAATGAAAAGATCAACGGCGCACATTCACCCAGGCAGTATTCCATTTGTTGGATTATTAGAATTATCAAGCCATCTTCACACCATGGACCATTTACAAAGGGGCCCACAAGATGAATCCATAGCTATTACATAAATCCTAGACGTCCAATTACAAGAGCGCAAAGGCTACTTCCATAATTCCACCAACGTTGCATGGCTCTTTAATAAATCACTAAAAATCGCCGGCCTGTCCTCACCTACACAAAAAACACCGTCTCCAAAGCAAATTCAAGTCATTCTCCTCTTATATAAACACCACCAATTACTCATTTCAAACCTCATCTCCCTCCCTCCATGCATAGCCATAAAACAGAAGAAAACACTCATACATAACTCAGAGAAGAAGAGAGAGAGGGTACAATTCCTCTCATCTTCTCCCTTCTTTACCTTCTTCTTCTTCTTCTTCTTTCGGAATTCTCCAGTAGCAGCCCAAAATGTCGAATTTCACACTTCCGGCGAACCTCGCTCCAACCGAAGCGAGCCCCGATTGGATGAACAAAGCAGACAATGCCTGGCAGCTGACAGCGGCGACAATGGTGGGGCTCCAGAGCGTTCCAGGCCTCGTCATCCTCTACGGTAGCATCGTGAAAAAGAAGTGGGCCGTCAACTCAGCCTTCATGGCTCTTTACGCCTTCGCAGCCGTCCTTGTTTGTTGGGTTGGATGGGGCTACCGAATGTCCTTCGGCGAACAGCTCGTTTTCTTCTGGGGAAAACCTGGGGTGGCGTTAGACCAGGAATACCTCCTGCGCCAGGCATTCTCCGGCTTGTTCCCAAACGCGACGATGATCTTCTTCCAGTTCGTGTTCGCTGCAATTACTTTGATTCTCATCGCTGGTGCTCTTCTTGGGAGGATGAATTTCCATGCATGGATGTTGTTCGTGCCGCTTTGGCTTACGTTCTCTTACACCGTTGGCGCTTACAGCGTATGGTGCCCAAATGGGTGGTTGTTCAAGGCCGGAGTCATTGATTACTCCGGCGGGTATGTCATTCACCTTTCCTCGGGTGTCGCCGGATTCACCGCAGCTTACTGGGTAAGGATCATAAACTAGTGTTCTAATCCTGACTATCACCATTTTTAGATGAATGGACTGTATTCAACTCCAAAATTCAAAGGTCAGGATCATTGTGAAAGTGTGATTATTGGGCCAGTGAGAACGTGAGCGACGAAATCGGATTGGGTGGAAAAGCTCTTTGGGCCCACCATGATGTATGTGTTTTATCCACGCCGTCTATCTATTTTGCCAGCTCATGTTCGGGCATTTACCAAAAAAATGAGGCAGATCTAAAGGTCAAGTGGACCACCCCATGGGAAACCGTGGGGATTGAATGACTATCGTTGAAAACTTCTTGGGGCCATGAAAGTTTTGGATCAAAATCATATTACTGTTTTCCTTCGTCCAGGTTTATGTGACTTTATGAAGAAGTTGGATAGAAAATAAACATTTTGGTGGCCCTCAAGATATTTTCAATGGTAAGCATTCAATCCCTGTGGTGTGGTCTACTTGATATTTGGATCTGGCTATTTTTTTTGGTCCACGTACTAAAATGAGCTGGCAAAATGGATGGACGACGTGGATATTAAAAAAAAAGTGAGAGTACATCATGGACCAGAGCCTATTTGCTACATGAGCGAGTCAAATCAATAGATGGGGCCCACAGGTCGAGTGTCTCGAGTAGAAATTCACTGACTTTGGAATTTCAGTCATCTAATGTCGCCACTTGTAAATAATTGTACAGGTGGGACCCAGGGCAACAAAAGACAGGGAGAGGTTCCCGCCAAACAACATTCTCCTGATGCTTGCCGGCGCGGGCCTGCTTTGGATGGGTTGGACCGGTTTCAACGGTGGAGATCCTTATGTGGCCAGCATCGACGCATCTCTGGCCGTCCTTAATACTCATGTCTGTGCGGCCACCAGTCTACTTGTTTGGCTCTTTCTCGACATCCTCTTCTTTGGAAAGCCTTCTGTCATTGGTGCCGTACAAGGCATGATCACTGGCTTGGTTTGCATTACACCCGCTGCAGGTATTTCAACCAAACCACCTTTTCCTGATTTTCTGGATAAAAACATGACTCCTGCTACAGCGAGTCGAGTCGGCCCACGGGTCAACCTGCTCGACCCGCTTTGGAGCCTGCTTTGGGCTGTGCTAATTAAATGGGTGTTGATTTGGGTCAGGCCCAAAAATGAGTCCCATTTAGGTAAATGGACTTAACTAATATTTCAAAAACCTGGACACTCGACTCGACTCGACTAGATATCTAACCGGGTCGAAGCGACTTGAAAACTCTATTCAGGTTTTGAATGACTTGATAAGGTGGATATTAACATACGTTTACAGTATATTAAAAGATATAAAATGGAAGAAGTTAGCAGTGATTTCACGTTTGGTCAGCTATATAAATTGGTCCTCCTAAGGGAAATTTTATGTTCAAATCTCCCCTCCACTTTAATATTTTATTTCAAAGTGGTTGAATGGGCAAGTTACTCAGCAGAGTCAGTGCGGGGGTCACATTGAGTCAACTCCAGCGAGAGTCTCTAAAACTCGGCTAAGCCAAGCTCAGAATCAAGTTTCGGGGTTGCTCGGCTTGAAATGTCCCCGAGTCGAATTGTTTCATCATAATACATTCTCAAATCTAACTATTTTAAACTCTTATTAGCAGTGCTAATATTTTCAATTTATAATAATTAAATTATTGAACCGGTCAAGTCCAGTCTTTGAGTCAACGTGACCTGGCTGAACATTGAGTCAACTCGTGGTACCCCACACATCTGTGGCGACGCTCAACCTGAACGATTAAAATCATTCTTCTCCTTATTCTTCTTGGGTCAATGTTGGAATGTTAAAGTCCCTTGATATGCATTTATACGCCATCCTTTGAAAGCTCAAGCTTTTAGTTCAATTAGTTATTCGACTTAGTATTAAAGCAGAATGTCTTGTTTTCGAATTCCAGAAGTAGCAAATATGCCACTGGAATATATTGTCTGTCCCAAAGGATGCCGTTTATGGTGTGAGTAGATCTCAAGTTCGAGTACTAAGGAGACATGTGGCTAACCATATGGGTGTGTTGCGCAGCTAAGAAGGTGGGTGCGTTGAATGACTTAAAAAAAAATAAGCCTTGTAAAAAAGCCACCAACTGGTCTACCACATTTTTGCTTATTTTAGAACTGCTTATATTTTAGATATTTTTACATTTGATTATTAAGGGCTCGTTTGGATGCAACTAAATAAGTAATTTTTCTGGCTGATGTCAGGAGTTAAGTTACTTATTTAGAAAAAGTAAGTTTGGTTAACACTCAATCATCAGTGACTTATTTGCTAAAACTTAGTTAAGTATTTCAGTGATTTTTTTTTTTTTTTTGCTTTTTCACTTTTTTTTCATTTGCTGAAAAGTGGAAAGCCATTATCAACCCGAGAAAAGCATGGGATCGAAATCTACTACACAGTGATAGTTCACCACCACTCCAACATGGTGGTGACTCTTCAACCGCACACCTGTCACAGTTTGACTGGGTGGGCCTTTAATCACCACTGCACCCTACAGTGGGGTCCACTGGAGCTTGTGGACGAAGCTGATACTTATATTTTCCCATCATCAAGGTCTGTGTGACCCGATTAACTGGTTAGATGGAAAATAAATGATAGGGTGGGGCTTGGAAGGTTTCAATGGTAGAAATTCATTCACCACTGTTTCATGGGGGTGGGGCTAGGAAGGTTTCAACAGTAGAAATTCATTTAACCACTGTTTCATGGGGGTGGGGCAAACTTGAACTTTGAATTTGTTTCCTTTATGTGGCTAGGCCACGATGAGGCCCGAGTGACCTTACAATCAATTAATTAGATGGCAAATAAACATCATGGTGGACCCAAAGGAAGATTTAAAGGTGGATGCTCCATCTACACTATTTCTTGTGGTGGATGTTTCATCAACACTATTTATTGGGGTAGGCCCACAGCCGTTTTGGATCAAGCCGATGGTTGTGTTGTCCCTTCTCCCAGGTTTGTGTGACCATAACAACAAGTGAGACGGCACATCACCATCATTGTGGGCCCCATAAGGAGATTCAACGGTGGGAGTCAATCACCATAATTGCTTATGGTGGGGTCAATTTAGGCTTAGATCAAGCTGATATTTATGTCTTCCCTTCCAAAAGGTCCGAGTGAAAAAAAAAAAAAACAGCATGGTGGGTCCTACATAAGGGTTTCAACTATGGATAGAAAACCACCGAAGCTTCTATGCTGCCGTCCATCAAGCTGGATGGTTCACATCAAAGGTTGGCTGCACATGATGGAGAGTGGATGTAAGGGGACCAAGTATACTTGAATGATGGAGAGTGGATGTAAAGGGGACCAAGCATACTTGAGGGATAAATACCAATGATGTTGGAAACCAAACATACTTATCTACTTCTTGGTTGATAAGTATGTTGTTTACCAAACATACTTATCTGCTTAATAAGTAGAAATCAAGATAAGTAACTTATCTAATAAGTAGCATATCTTAAGTTACTTACAATCCAAACGGGCCCTATGTGAGTAGGGCTTAAGTGAATACACCATAGTTCAAGGAATGCTAAGGATCCGTTTGGAATGCACCAAAGTTCAAAATCTCAGTCTCAAAATTTTTCCTAATTGGGGGTGTCAATGGACCTGGACAGCCCATGGATCAACTGCCCCGACATGCTTCGGAGGCGGGTTTTGGAGAACCTAAATATTGAGTGGGTTGGGCTTGGGTAAGAAATGTGGCCCATTTATATAAATGGGTCGAGCTCTGGCTTTTTCTCTAAATGTAGCCCGTTTATGTAAATGGGTCAAGTTCTGGCTTTTTTCTGGAAATGTGACCCATTTATGTAAATGGGTCGTGCTCTGGCTTTTTCTTCCATCTTTCTAAGTGTAACCTGTGTTGGTCCAAACTTTCCATTGTCCAATTTTGTTTTTTTGATGTTTTTGTTTCTTTGACCGAATTTTCTACTGTCTTTTTAAGGGCCCAAACTGAATTAAACAAGAACACCTTTCATAACGTTTTTTTCCCTATATGCCATTTTGCTAACTATGGTCTCAACATAGCCCATAAAGGCCACCATAACTACGCGCACCGTGGTCTGCCTTAAGGTTCATGGACATTTCAAAAATAAAAACAAAAACATGGACCTCACCATGGAAAGGGATGCCAAAAACAAAACTCCCAGTTTAGAATATTTCAAACCTTTGATTTAACTCTTTTCCTTTTAACATGGGCCAGGGAACTTAGTTTTGGGAATCACCCATCTGCGTGAAAAATAACTGGGGCTCTATAGTAGCGAATCTCTTGTAACTGTCACTGTAAACGACTGTTACAAAACCATGACTATGAGTAGCAGCCAGCCATTGTTGAAACTTAAGAGTGTGATCAGTTCTTCATTGTTAGAAACTTCATTTTCAATGAACTTATTAACATGTGTGCACAAGATATGCTGGTGATGGAAAGTGTGCCTACCTTTGTTGACTTTCTGATAGCCAGGCCAGGTGGGACACACTAAAGATTCTGTAGTGAAATTTCTATATGGATCGTTTCTCATTTCTATAAGCAAAATGAGGGTTTTTGCCTTTGCTCTAAAAGGTGGTAGTGAAAGGGTCCAAATCAACAACATTCATGAACCTGACTTCACTTCATTGGGATAAGGCTTTGATGACAATGCCTTATACAAACCAATTGGAGTTGGGTACATGATTTTTTTTTTTTTTTTCTGCCGTTCCAGTCTATCAAGGGCCGTAAAATAACTCAGATTATAAAGTCATTAAGAATTTTCTTACTATCTCTATTCGCGTCCTTTTAGGCCTTTTACTTACTCTTTAAAGCTGTTCTTGATCTCTGTTGTGCATGAACAAACCATCTCGGGCAAATTTCATGATGATGATTATGATAATAATTCAGAATGGCTTTATGTCTCCATAGAGAAACTTGTGCCCTTGTAGATTATACAAACAATAGCTGAGTTGGGCTAATTATGGGAATCGAGCATTTTTCTAATTAACATGATAGCATGCATATGTTGGTTTCAAAGATTAAAATAGCCCTAAATTCTAAAAATACCTATGAACAGGAGTGGTGCAAGGTTGGGCTGCCATTATTATGGGAATACTCTCAGGAAGCATCCCTTGGTACACAATGATGGTCATCCACAAGAAAGTCTATCTTCTAAAACAAGTCGACGACACGATGGCTGTCTTTCACACGCATGCTATTGCGGGGAGCTTAGGTGGTATCCTTTCAGGCCTTTTTGCCGAGCCTAGGCTCAACCGTCTCTTCTTCGGCGATGACCTAAAATACGTTGGTCTTTTCTACGGGCTCCAGATGGGCCGGACCAGTGCAGGGTTCCGTCAACTAGGCATCCAACTTGGAGGAATTCTATTCATAATCATCCTCAATATTGTTGTTACTTCCTTGATATGCTTGCTTATAAGGCTTGTCGTGCCACTTCGATTGAGTGATGATGACATGCAAGCTGGCGATGATGCGATCCACGGAGAGGAGGCTTATGCATTGTGGGGTGACGGAGAGAAGTTTGAGAACTCAAAGCATAACTCAGTTTACGACGTCGAGGATTTCCTGTCAGTGAATCCCAAAAGAGGGGGTGCTGTTGAGATGACATGAGGAATTCTTGTTTGAAGGAAGGCATGGTTTTGGTTTTTGTTTCATGGGTTTTAAATGTTTCAAGTTTCGCTTGTTCTTGTAGTTTGGGGGAATTTGTAAGGTCTAGTTTAGAAGAAAAGATGCTTGTTTTATCATATGCTGCTACAACAACTGAAATATGCTTAATTTGTATTTCTTGTCATTGGCAATAATGAAATTCTAATGGTATGGAATTGAAATCAAAGCCAAGTGCAACGCACTTAATAAATTGATATAAAAAAATCATAGCCCGCACACACACCTGATTGAAATATTGGTACAAACAAAAATATGTTGGGAAACCGGTCAGTAGAAACATCGAGAAGATTCAAACGATCACCACACAACAACCAATCACACACGCACACAACCATGTAGAGACAATCTGAATTTTACATGAAAAACCTTTGCGGAAAAAAAAAATGACACAAAGCAACAATAGCACTATGAATCAGAAGATTATAGAGATAATTTACCCGCAAGCAAAGCCCAAAAGATGAACAAAGTACTCTCTCGCTTCACAATTCTCTCTCCAAACCGTAATCTCGAATTAGGACACCTTAGTAGCAACTAGGATGCTTCTAAATATGATTATGAAGTGTCTATATAGATTTCCAACCGAAAATAGAAACACATTACGCAAAACCGCATAACCATGCAAATCTCCACCGATACTGTTGACCAATCAGCAACCATCGCCAACCGATCGGGTATGGCAAAAAACGGTCCAAAGAGTTTGCTTGAAAATCAACCTGTTCAACCTCGAAATAAGACCGGTCGCATGTACCCTAAAATTATCCAGCGTTCAAATAGCTTGTTGATTGATTTTCAGTCCAAAATTCAACTGATCGTTCTAGTCTAGCTGACCGGTCATGGGACCCCGTTTCAGCATAGTTTAAAGGCTCTTCCAACAAAATGTGGATATGAAAAGTCTAATAACGCATTTGAGAAAAAGGAAATGGGTGGAAAAGAAATTACAATAATCATACTTTAGCACACTATAATTTCTGAGAAAAAATCATAGACATGGAAATCAGTTTTCACACACACACACACGTGTCTGTGTGGAAATCAATTTCATTTCCTTTGTTTTCCACCAATGGCGTAATTCTCCTTCTATGTTTGTTGACCTTTCAGCATGCGGGACAACTCGCCGTGTGGTAGGGGAATGGCATCCAACTATAGTAGAATGGCCAGTGCATCCTATACCATACATGTGGATTGACCCATCATTGATTTGCACAATCCATGTACACACTTCTTGGCTACCCATTGAGGGACTGACCATTCACACTCACAAACATTCATGATAATGACGCTACTCATATAATGATACCATGATGCCAAGGCCTAAAATCAGACCCTTTGCTTAATGTAAAGGCCTCCAATGTGTCTTTCTTCTAGAGAGAGAGAAAGGTAGATTGGGTCGACCGTGTTAGTTTGTCCCACATCGGTTGGGAAGGGGGCGGGGTTTGTCTTCATATATCCTGGGGTTACTCCACCTAATAGGTTAGCCTTTTGGATATGATACAACAGTGGTATCAAAGCGTAGGTTATCCGCCCGGTCCATGCCCCAGGCCCACGTGAGCGAAAAGGAGGGGGAGGCCCCATACATGTGTGTTACACGCCCCAAGTTCCGCTGTGGAGAGGGGGATTGTTGGTTTGTCCCATATCAATTGGGAGAGGGGCGGGGTTTGTCTTCATATATCCTGGGGTTACTCTACCTAAAACAAACAAAGGCCTCAACGTATGTTGAACGTCATATCTCCTTGTTTTTTCGTTTTTTCTTTTTTTTGGCTCAATCACTAATTACTTTTTTTGGGTGACTGATGTTTGGCCCACAAGTTTGACAAAAGTTACAGCTTGAAGAAATCATTCAATTAGTCATGTACAGGCTTCTTAATCATGTCAAATCCTCAAAAATCATATGGTGTGGCCCAGCTGAGTTTTGGACAGGCCTGATTTCTGGGGTGTCCATTTGTTCTATGAGCACATCTTCTAGATTGATTGGATGGCATATAAAAATATGAATGCCGACGTACGGGGCTTCGAAGAAGATTCGTAATTGTGCATGTCCCCATCCCAACTGTTTCCTATGTATGGTGTGGCCCACCTGAGCTTTCAATCAGCCTAGTTTTTCGCTATCAAGGAAAACACGAGGCGCTGACGTGATGATGGGTTGGATGTCATGCAGACCTCATGATGGGCCCCACACAATGCGTCATAGGCTACGCGTAACCTACGTAATTTATGGTGTCAAGGATAAAAACTTGTCATTATTCATGAATTTTTCAAGAACAAATGTTTCCAGGCTAATTCATGAATTAGGCTTTTTCAAATGATACAAAAATTATAAAATATTCAGTAGTCTAATAAGAACCCAAAATTCAAGAAAATAATTTGTTCCTATTTCTTTAAAGAAAAGTCTCTGCCATCTCAGTTGCATCTTCTTCTCAACATTTTTTTTTACTATCCTCTGCAAATCGTGACTGATTTCTTAATGAACTATTTCCAAATGGATTTTTATACCATTTTTATAAACAGTAGAGTTGCAACAATATTCTATCCAAGTACAAGAAAAACTACCAAAGATCAATAGAACCAAGAAAAACAAAAATAACCCAACATCGAAATCTCCCTCAAAATGATCAGTTAGAATAATTAGCCTCCAATACCAACTGTTAGCTATGTTTCAACGAGATCACAATCATCCGATCCTAAGAAAAGAGATAGGAACTTAAGTCTGTGGTCTGCCTTTAATTTTCATCACCGATATATGCTTGAGGAAGACAATATGATGATGTTCAAGATCTTCTCGTCTATACCCTTATGCACTCTCTAATAAGGACTTTGTGCAGCCGTGTGTAAGAATTTGAGGACTAGACATTTTCTCATATCAGAATTTGTAAAATCCTTCCCATCTTCGGATTTCTACATCTTTATGTCTCTAGATTTGCATGTCCAGTCCACGTTTCATGGTACTCATAGATAAGGAGCTTAGGTACATCCACGCATATAGAAGCATGAACACGACCAAATCTCTGGGAGTCTCAATCGATGATCCATGCCATCCAAATCCAATGCCTGCACATGATCACTGTCTTATGTGCATGGCTCACCCTTTATGGGCTTAATGTTAACACTAATGGCTATGGTTATAGAACATGTGTATTTTGAACCATCTTCCATCACAACGGGTCCCAAGTTATTACAAGTTAATCTGCTACGTGAGACATGTCATCTCTCTGGCCGCTACAAATTACCCTTGAAAGTAGCACTGGGACATAAGCATTGTGAAAGTGTACAAGTTGCAGATATCAAAGCAAATCCAAATCAGCTAAATCGTAAAACCCACATTAAGGGTGGCGCGCAATAGCAGCCCAGCCTGCAGTACTAGTGATTGGCCCCTAAACTTTGACCCAAGGGCTCGGCCCAAGCTTGAAATCTACGCTCATTATCTGGGTCAGGCTGGATCAAGGCCAATGATTAATGGCCCAACCTAACCCTTTAGAATGGTCTAATCATCAAGGGGGTTACTATTATACAAAAGAATATATATAGAATGTTTATAATACCCTTGTGAGCAGTCTTATTTGACAAATATATGTAACTTAAAAGCAACTTTGGATTTTGAGGTCATGCTTTTATGATCAAAACCATTTATACGACGGTGAGGTTAATTATGAATGAAGGGAAAATTGCAAAAGAAAATTTATAGAGTCAAACTACTTCAAATATTCTTTGATCATGTCACTTTTTTCCTCACAGGCTTAACCCTAGTTTAGCCCAGCCTATAGGGCTAGGGCGAGGGACAAGTTTTTCTAGCCCGATTAGGGCCAAGGCCTAAGAGAACTAGAGCCAGGCTAGGGCCAACCTTGTGGCAATGTCCCATGTCACTAGGTCATAGTCCCAGAATCAAACATGTTGAACAATCCTAACCTCTTATTTGTGAAAACTTGAAATACGGCCATGGGATGCGTGTTATTTTTAATTGTCCAAAGAAATCAGGAGGCATTTTTCTTTAAGAAGAAAAAAAAAAAGTAAGCTACTTAATCTAACTACCATTAAAAATTCTTCTAGAAGGCACCAAAGTGAAAATTACCTAATGAGTTACCTTAATGAAAAACTTTTTTGTAGAAGGCGAAGAGATGCAAATTTTAAAATAATGTGTTAGTCTTTAATTTTTTTTGTTAAATCCCTCATGGCAGAGTTAAGAGAGGAGAATTTTGGCATAGCGGGTGTGTGGATAAAAGAGAATCTTCTCAAAAATAACACTTGAATCTATATTAAGAGAGAAATCACCAAAGGAGATATATCGTACCAAGTGCATGGATAAAAGAGAAGACATCATTGTTTTCTTCTAAAAAATTGCCCTTGAATCCATAATAAAAGACAACTCTCTAGAGAATGAGAATTAAAAGTAATATTATTAATGAAAAATGCTTATTATAGCATATTTGATGTACTTACATAAGTAAAAGAAGTCCTATATTCCTAATTTGACTCAAAATATGATACTTTCTCCACATTCCAACCTCATCTTAGAAATCTTCCTCTACCTCTTGATCAAGGTATGATCATCCTCATCTGCTTTTCTGAGTTAGTAGTTAAGTTAGTCATCTATATCTAAGGGCATTGATTGGATAGATGCTCAAGTTGACTACACTTGTAACACTTGGCCAACTAGGGTGGAGCGTAAGAGTTCTAAGATGTGTTTCTTGTATTGGGTGCTTCTCCCTATTGCCTAGATTGTCCACTCCTTGAATCTCAATTCGTGGAAGTAGGAGGTTGAGAAGATCTCCCGACAAGTCCTCGATCAGTAAGCCTATATTGTGGCCTGTGTAAGTTTAACAGTGGTCCTCTCTACTACCAATTGGCTTCTTACAATAGGTTGGTTTAGCTATATCTCCACTCTAACCACTAACTTGATAGCCTCATTAAGGGTATTGACAGATTGTATCATGATATGATCTTATATAACCATGCACAACTTGCCCATGAATTATTTGTTGTGATTCGATCTATGTTACCTCGTTATGTGAGGATGAGTGATAACATTCTTTTGTAGAACCCTTCACCTACAGCTTTCTTAGCAACAATTTTGGTAATGTTCAAGCAATACTTGATTGACTTTGCTAGAAAGAATCGTACTTGCATCAAATTCCTCATTTATAGCTAGGTTCATATCAATGCCTTTGATTGTCATGTCTACGAGAGTTGGAGTTTCGCCTACCATCCTAACACTCCGATTTTAAGCTCGTTGTTTCAAGCTTTATTTTCTTCTCCTTAAAGATATTTATGTAATTGAAAAACTGCCTCTACAAGCTAATCAAGAAAGTTCTCGATGTGAAGCTGCTCATTGAAGAAATGGAGTTTTACTTGAAGTTAGTGGTATAGATCTTGTCCAACATCTTTTCACACGCTGTGTTGGATGATGACCTTGTCAACCTCCTCATCACTAGACTTGTCACCAAGAGGTTGCAGTTTATAATTTGGCACTGGGTGTTAGATTTGTTCAACTACGAACTGGTGACCACAAACCCTTCATTGGACATGGACTATTCATTGCCACTAATTTGGTTGAGCCTCATGGTCTGAGTGATCAACCGAGTAACCGTCATTTGCAGCTCTTGTATGGTTTGCTGTATCGTCGTGAACTCTACCATAGTGATTGGTTGATTCTCTGGAACACCATATGAAGAATTGCTGCAACTCAATCCACTATTGGAAGCTAACATAGGGAAGAGCGTGAAATAACAATGAAGAAGATCGCTGTATTCCTCGATCGTAGTAAAGGCCTTGAATCCACAAGGTAGTTTCTTAAATCCACAATAAAAAAGAGATAAAAATTGGATATTTTATTGAATAATATTAATGTGTATGATTTTTTATTACACCGCTAATAAAGAAAAATTTAAAAAAAAAACTAATTAAGAGCCCTAATTCAAATAAAATAGAACTTACCTAAAATAATAAGTTTTATAAAAATAAGAAGTTCTAAATTAACCTTATCATATGATTCTCAATATGGTTACAATCAACCTTTAAAAAAGTCTGAAATCTAAAGCTCTAAAATTAAAAAAATGCAATAAAAATCGAAATTACTAAAAATAGTAAATGTTCTCTGAAATCTTTTTTTTTTAATTAGAAGTGTGCGTTTTCTCATGAAACGGATGGACATGACCCACTTTGTGGGTCTGTTGACCTCGGATGGCCCGTTACATTAAAAATTGATAGGTTATGCGTCTTATAACAATATGTAGATCAAAAGTTATGGCTGACTTATAGTTCACACTTCAAACAATCTTCTTATTCGGAATGAATTTCTTCAAACTAGACATGCCTAAGGCCTAGTTACATCATGCCCTACGTAGTATTGGGCCTAAATCTGACAAACTACTCCAACTTTCTTTTGGCCTTCTTTTAGTCCAACCATACTAGGATATCTGTGCCACGTCTCATATCAAAAGCCATGACAGGAGAAAATCCTTATACTTTGATAGCAATTGGTGTAGTGAGTGTGTAGATAAAAGATAATTATGAGCTACCATCTTCTTCTAAAAAATAACCCTTAAATCCCCAATAAGAAAGAAAACTCTAAAAAGAAAAATAAAAGTAATATTATTGATGAAAAGTATTAATTGCAATGTATTTAATGTGCTTACATAACAAAAGTAGCCCTAGATTCTTAATTTAATTCGAAATATGACACTTTCTCTAAATAGTGAAAATTACTAATAGAGTAAAAACTTCCTATCCTACTAAAACTCATAAACAATCCTTTCATTACTAAAACAAAGATTTTGTATCACAACCAAATACTTAAAACCCTAAAAATAGAAAATAAAGCTCACTAAAAATAGTAAGTTTTAACTTTTAAACCGTAATTTAACTCCTAAAACCATGAATTTTATGAACTCATTTGAGGGCCAATAAACCTTGGATCATATTAGCCATGGTATAGAGCTCATCAATAACTTTCCAGTAATGTACTAAATGGATAATTAGTCATAAAATTATTGCCGTCAGAAACTATAATGTTATTTAAGCTATTTTTTTAAATCCTAATTCAAGCCTTCCAGCCGGATTTCTTTCAATCCTAGCCATCCACAAAGTCAACTACTACCTGTTCTGCAAGAAAACCAATATGGGTCCACTTACTTTCAGTTGCCCACATATGGGTTCCACGGGCCTATGTCCAACAGCTATAGTATCAAACTCGTGGTACCTTTCCTTTACGTCATTGTCCATTTTACAGGCCATTGAAAAATAGTGTTAATCCAATCAAACGGTCCACCTTAATTGTAGGTAGCCCCACATGGGCCCTACGTAAATTCACACATTGGTAATGTGCAAAGAAGAATCCACATCGGATGATACCTCCCAAATAGGAAATCATTTTATGTTTGGCGTGGCTTGAGGCTTGGCTACCTAGAATTAATAGAGTGGGGATGTGTCCATGATAGATAAAACTAAAATGAAAGAATTTTATACCTTCCCACCACAGGGTACGTGGACTTTCCATATCTAAAACACATATAAAAAAGGAAAGGGAATCTGCACCTGAGATCTCATTGTCAAGATGGGTAGCGGATTAGGTGCAATACTGCCTGTGGGACCATCTTGATGTATGTATTATATTTCATGCCATTCATCCACTTTCCAGCTCATTTTAGAGCACGAGACAAAAAAAAATGAAGTGAATCCAAATAGCCGACTACACCATAGGAAAGAGTGGTGATTGAATGCCCACCATTAAAACCTTCCTAGGGCACACCATAATGTTTATTTGTCATCTAACTTGTTTATAAGGTCACACGAACCTGAATAAAAGGAAAAAATATTGATCCAAAACTTTTGTGGCCCACACAAAGTTTTTAATGGTCAATCGCCACTGTTTCCCATGGGTGGTCCACCTAAGATTTGGATATGCTTCATTTTTGGGCTCATGACCTAAATGAGCTAGCAAAATCGATGGATAGTGTAGATATACAATATGGACATCAAGTTAGGCCCCACAGTTAGGGCCGCACCTAATCCGGTATGTCAAAATGAAGGTGGAATAGATTAAATCTTCTTTTATTTTCTTTTCTTTCTTTTTTATTAAGTATTTTAAGGATTGGTTTATTTTCCTAGTGATTCCTCTTAGGGCCCGTACATAGTGGTCGTTTCTCTGTGGGCCCCACCATAGTGTATGTGTTTCATCCACTCCATCCATCCATTTTCCGTGATCATTTTATGGTACATGACAAAAAATTAACAGGTAAATCCAAATCTCAAGTGGACCACGTTACAAGAAACAGTGTTGATTGAACGTCCACTATTAGAGTATCTGATCAAGTTGATATTCGCTTTTCCCCTTTATCAATGTCTGTGTCATCTTCCGAACAGTTTGGATGACAAATAATCATCATAGTGGACCCCAGAAAGGTTTCAACGGTGAAAATCAGCCCTTCCACCATTTCTTTTGGTATGATCCACCTAAGTTTTTTACATGCTTCAATTTTGGTTTCAACCCCTTAAATGAACTAGAAAAGCGGATGGACGGTCTAGATAAACTATATACATTTACAGTGGGCCCAATTGAGTTTACTCAGTACAATAGGAGCGTTCGGAGTAACTCAGGATGCAATCCGATTCCCTGCGCTGGATTGCGAAGGCCAGGCACAACTCCCGAAACCTAGTGTGGATTTCGTAGAGGTCTCGAGGTGGACTGTGAGAGACAAGCACAACTCCCAAACTACAGTGAAATTTACTTACCAAACACGGCAATTTTGAGAAATCCTACCAAATCCTGTTCTATACACTTTAAATCCCTGCGCCAAACGCCCCCTTAAGTCCTTTGAAAAACGGGGGCAACTGGTATGTAAAATTATTTTTCTAAATATTTTCCTCTATTTTTTATAAAATGCTTTTAAACTTCGATGTTGGCGTCATGACCGGTGTGTGTCGCATCAGTCTTGTCTACCAGGGACGCCACTGCTTGAAAGTAAGACGACCAAAAATCAGGTGATATAACAGTCACGAGGGCTACCATGTGAATGTTCAGTGGTTTTCATGTGGCTGTCCATTGTATTTGTATGGTGTAGTCCACTTATTAATTGGGCCGGCCTATCTTTGGGGCACCTTGGGCTCGGGTAATGAGTGGTTGGATGACATATCCACAGCTGATTTTATCTTTGTTCCTGTTGTTAGATATAGCTTGTGAGTTTCTCTCTCTCTCTCTCTCTCTCTCTCTCTCTCTCTCTCTCTCTATATATATATATATATATATATATATATATATATAGGGGAAAGGTATTATGCGATCGACACCAATGTGTGGGCCCCATTGTGATGTATGATGGGCATCCACACCATCAGTTAGATGCATCATTCCGTGGTGGGATATGGGCCTAAAACTCGGCCAATCTATGACTTGGGCGGGCACACCATATACAAGAGTTAAGGGTGGATATCCACCCATTAAAACCTTTATGATCGTTTATAGGATCGACTGAGATGTGGTTGAGAAATCTAGCCCATCCATTGTATGTGTCCCACTTAAACAAGAGGTCACACCAATTTTCAACCGTATACAAAACTCAGCAGGTCCCCAACAAGTGCTTTTAGATGTTGTAGGCATGATTTTACATTGTTTCAGTTGCAATGGTCCGCTTGAGTTCTGGATAGAGCCGATAGGAGACCCAACAAATGCATGGTACGAATGTCAGAGACACATCACAGTGGGGCCCACACAGCTCAACCTCATGGAATGGAAACTTCCCATGAGGTGTGTGTGTGTGTGTGTGTGTGTAGTTAGAGGTAGATGCTCACTCGTTGAAACTTTCTTAATTGTATGTAGGGCCTAGTGAAATGTCGTTGAGACATCCAGCTGATCCACTGTGCCCCACTTGGACGAGGGGTTACACAAAATTTAAGGCCAATTTCAAGACTCAAGTAGGCCCTCCAGTGCTTTTAAATGTTTTAGGTATGATTTCCTGTGATTTCAGAGAGAGAGAGAGAGAGAGAGAGAGAGAGAGAGAGAGGATGCTCGAGCTGTTCTTGTCCGTCCATCTAGTTGACATGTGGGGACCACCATGGTGTTTGTATGATATCTCACCTGTTGGGTAAGATACTCCCAACAAGAAAATGGGTTGCTCAAAACATCAAGTCAATTTAACCATTAGTTGCGCCCCCACATGAATGTGAAGTTTTATGGGTGGTTGTTCATTGTTTTCTATTGTGTGTCCCACCTAATAGGTGGATCAAACGTATTTTTAAAGCATCCCATTTTCACAACAGGACAACCTTGTTAGATGGTTGAGATGTTATACAAACACCATGGTCAACCCCAAACGCTAACTGGTCGGACATGCAATTAGGTGGGTTGGCGCATTTTCTCCGTCGGACAACCTTGTTGAAGGGCGAGATCCCATACAAGTGGGCCCACAAGCTAACTAGTTAGACTTACCTGGTGTGTGCGTGCGTGTGTGTAGGAATGCTCACCTGCAAACCATCTCTCACGAGAACTCGTAGGAATGTGTGTGTGTAGGAATGCTCACCTGCAAACCATCTCTCACGAGAACTCGTGAGAGATTTCTTAGGGCTCATCACACGTGATGTGTTCCTAAAATTTGAGCCGTCCAAGTGATGCAGCACTTCGAAAAAATCCCATGGCCCAAATTTCAACCTGATCTAGAACTCTGGTCGGCCATAGAAGAGAAAGAAAGGCAAATCAGGGATGAAACTGTTTCCATTTGCCATGGCCCACCAGATTTGTAAACTAGGTTGAAATTTGGGCCACGTGAGTTTTTCGGGTGCTGCATCACATAGACGGCTCAGATTTTAGGAACACATCACGTGTGATGAGCCCTGAGAAATCTCTCACAAGTTCTAGTGAGAGGTGAGAGATGGTTCGCGCAGGTAAGCATTCCTATATATATATATATATATATATATATATATATATATATTGCTGAAGATGGTCTTAGCCACCACCTGAATTTTCTCGTTGAATTTGGACCACTCATCATTTTTTTGTTTAACTGTCCATTCAGTGGGCACTGATTGGACATTTACTATGTGACAACAAGGGATTTTATCTTGGGTATGTCCCCCATGATTTTGGATAGTCTGGATTAACGTGGATGCCACATGCGCAGAGGATGATTCGACTTAGAGCCTCATCGTATTTGGGTAGTGAATTACAGCGAAGGTATGCGATAGAGAATGAAAAGGACATGTGGCCCACCACTTTGTAGTGCCAGCGACAGGAAAGTGCAGCGTTCATACTTGATACAATGGGTTCTGGTACCAAGCAAGAGGGATGCTCAGATGCACATCGCATCATGAAAGACCTGTGGGGGCTCAACACATCTAGTGATAGAAACTATTCATTTTGTGGACCACTGTGTCAATGGACTACAGGATAAGATGAGTGAATAAACCGTTATGACCATCTGATTTTGTGTTTTCTGTTTGAATGTTGATTGTATCTCCATAGAACCTTTTGGATTGACCATCTGATTGTGAGTTCCCTTTTGGATTCAATCAAAGTTGTGCCCAAAAACACCTTCAGAGCTGGTTATGAATGGCATAAGCTATCAAATTATGTTGTATGGATGGTTACTATATTTGTTAATAGAGTAAAGATACGGCGCCCATAACGGCCACCACCACTGTTATCTTTAATTACGACATAGGTCGTAATGGTTGTTACGGCTTCTGTAACGATT
Organism: Liriodendron chinense; assembly: GCA_003013855.2. Taxonomy (NCBI): domain Eukaryota; kingdom Viridiplantae; phylum Streptophyta; class Magnoliopsida; order Magnoliales; family Magnoliaceae; genus Liriodendron; species Liriodendron chinense. The sequence goes on from ML058505.1 coordinate 1,619,240, forward strand.
ATTATAGTCTCCTTTTTTTCAAGAAAAAAGGCCATAAATTTTATATCTATCTTGTAATATTTAAAAAATAAAAAATAAAAATATATATTTATACCATAATAAATCATTACAAGGTTGTTACAGCCTTTATAGGGGGTGTAATGGTTTGTTAATGACAGTTACCAGTCATTTTTTTCATAATGGCTGTTACAGCCGTTACCATCCTGTAACATGTTATGATTGTCATCATCACATTTATGTAACGACCTTTATGACCTATAACGGCTTTTACAGTCAGCGCTATGTAGATGGGGTGAGATCGATCACCATCTCTCTCACAAGAAAAGCTATTTCGAATCCACGAGCAAAACAGAATTTAAAACTCAAAATAACTTGTATTAATAGAAAAGGAACAACTTATATTAATCAAAGAAAAACTACTCAAAACGAGTTTTAATCTAGTATTTATAATAAAATTAAGCCTTAGAAACCCTAGAATTGTAACTAAGGAGTCTTAATTAAAAAGGAAAAAAATATGAAAAAAATAAAAAATAAATCTTCAAAATAGCAATTTCTGCACAATCTTGTAGGACGTCATTCGACAGAGAGTCGTTGGCCGGTTGAAGTTGGTAGTCGGCCGATCGATGGGCTTTGGCCGATCGGTCGACAGGGCCAAAATTGGTCCAGTGAGTCTGGGTTATTTTTTAGCCTAATTTGACCAGTTGACCAGAGGCGTCGGCCAATCGACAGACACTATCAATGGGTCATCTTCTGAGTCTTCCTTCGGTCCACCTCTATCCTAAATGCACTCGATCCTCGTCCTTGATCATGCTTTCCACTCCCTACATTAGTTCCCCCCACTTGAAGAAAACTCATCATCGAGTTTGGCTTTAGCATCGGGGCACAAACCATCATCGGTTTTAATATCAAGGGCGCGACAATAACTTCTTTTCGCGACGTGTAGGGCTTGTACCCTTCTCTCTTCCGTCGGGGCTTCCTTTCCCTGCTGCATAAGACAATGAGGGATTGTCCTTCAACCTTGGACATTTTGTGGACCTCCTTAAGGATTGCGGGAGCGAGAACAATTCTCTTTTCGTCCTTGATGAATGCAATTGTGATGTCTCTTCCACTATGACTGACGTCTAGATCAAACTGCCACAGTCGCCCGAGTATAATGTGGTAAGCATCCATATCAATTATGTCACACCAGACTTGGTCCTTGTAGGTCTTGCCGATTGAAAAGAAGATGAGTCATTGATCTTTAATCGTTGTTGCATGGTCCTTTTGAATCCAGCCAACTGTGTATGGCAAAGGATGCGGCGTGGTCTCAAGCTTCAGTTTCTCAACCACCGTCTATGATATGGTGTTCTCACAACTACCACCGTCAATTATTATCTCACAGACCCTTCCAGCCACTCTGCAACTTGTGCGGAAGAGGTTGTGTCGTTGGTGATTAGGTTGTATGTTTGGTGCAGCCGATTGTCTCTGTATAATCAGGGATACACCATGATCTCCATAAACCCATTCAGTTCCTTCTTTCCTCATACTCAGCTTGCTCAACATCGTTATTCCCTGGGTTATCTTGTGATTCTTCTTCCGCAACAGCTAGATTTGTTGATGGTCGCTGTGGGATCTGTTTGACAAGTGGCCTGGCTGTCCGCACCTGAAACAATGATCTGGCCTTGGTCAACCGTAGGGATTTGGAATCTTGCTCGAGCCTGGCACAATTGTTGATCGTTGGGGCCTCACAGGGCTTCTTCTCAATGCTTGGGTCACAACCACAACGGGCTGATGATGATCACCTTCGGGTGCCTTCCCTTTGGACAGGGATGTGTTTTGAACATGACCCGTTGTAGGTACGAGGGCCGAAGGGTTGGCACGTGCAAGGGCCCTCGTCAATTGTGACTCTACGCGAGTAGTGAGTTGGGATGCTTCTGCTACCGTCTAGACTAAACTTAGCTAAACTTGATCTTGGATCGCAGATCTCCGACAACTCATTGCGTGTCGTTGGACGATCAAATTCGACCGAATATTCTGCGACCTATCGATTGCCCTGTTTGCAATCCTAGTATTGCTAGAACAATACATGCTCATAATCGTTGGGCAAAAATTGATATCGCAGCAACCGCTTCATTTGCGACCATGAACGGATGAGAAGTTTTTCCTGGTGGGCGCACATGATCTACAGTTGTTCCCACTATGCAGAGGCGCCTGATTTTAACTTGTATGCGACAAGATTTACCTGAAGATCCTCCGGAACTCCCATATAGTCGAAGTATTTTTCAACTTCGGCTAATCAATCGAGAAAATCCTCGATATTAAGTAGTTTGTTAAAGCTGGGGAGATCATTCTTATCTCAGAATCCTTTGTTGACGCAATCAACGTGCATATCTCTAACTGCGAGTTGTCGGAACACCTTTCGACTTCATCATTGCTGGATCCGATATCTTCTACAATAGCTTGATGGTTGGCTATAGGCGATGCTCTGCAAACTATGTCGTTGCGCGGCAAGGCTCTTGCAGGAGGCTGGATGTCGTTACAAGCTTGGGGTGGAGCGAGCGTTGCGGCGAGACAGTCAAACAAAGCTTGCGGTCCCTGTATAGCTTGAAGTTGCTCCCATCAGAATTCTCTGAACTCTGTCGATGTCAGAGGTCAATCCCATATATCACCATCCATGGGTTTGTTGTCATTATTTGCACTATAAGTGTAACACCCCAAGATTTCGGCTTCTGTGTACATCACGACGGCCGAATTCCCAAGGTTATTTGGAATATGTGAGGGTTATACCCCTTACATAATTTTCACACAAACATTCACATTTCATACTATTTGGAAAATCATGAGCAAGACGGTGAAACCAAACTTATATATTATTTCATTAACTAAACTAAATCATCAAACCATGTAACCATCATTCAATCAAACATCATGTTCATAACTACGTCCTCGCGTTGGGACTTATTACAATTTCAAATACTAAATAAATGCTAGAACTATGAATGATTATGCGGTCTCGTCTTCCACCATCTGCTCCCACGAGCCATCATAATCGTCTCCTTGAGGCTCGGGCTCCTGAGGATCGTTACCTACATGTTCTAAATTATTTCCACAAAACACCTTCAAAAGCGGCATAGTGAAGAACTACTTTAAGGTTAGAAATAATAATCGCATAAAAATCATAACAAAACATCCATTACTCTTTCTTAATGCAATGTATGATAATGCATGACCCAGCGTAGGAATCCTTAGACATGCCGCTAGGGGTTTTGGGACACGCAAGCCCATAATTTTGCCCGACCACGTAAGAAGCGGGACGCTCATAGCCCAAATCCACACGTGACAGTGTATGGGAGAAGTAGGACGCTCTAGCCTATTCTCAATTCCATACACCCGCATGGAGCCAAGTGCATGCATGAATTAGCCATTATTTATTATTATTACCAATTTACACCAAGCCACTTATTGTCTAACAAACCTTTGGTACCACCACATCCTTCCTTATGGTTCATCACTCATCAAAATAGTCGTAACCGATGCATCACATCCCAGGATGGCGGCCCCTACTACTAAGCTTCATAACAACCATACTCAACTATCGTCTTATGGAGATCCTTAACAACTTTAGGAATAATAATAATAGTAGTAGTAATAAATGGATTTAACAACCACTTAATCGGGCGATCTTGATACCACCACCACAGATCAAGGTGGCCACTTAACTGGAAAAGCTAAAAACATCGTCTCAGGTTGGGGCAACCTCTTAACCGGGTGTTCCGATATTCATCACCACAGATCAGGGTCCATCCATATATATAAAAGGAATATAGCAATATAAGAATCTTCATTAGATAATCACAACTATTCTTTATACAGTATAGAAAGAAAGGTGGTCCCTTTAAAGATGGTCACACAAATCTCATATGTGCAACAAACATTTACTAGTTCTCCACGTCCAATGTATATCCTCATCACCATGAGATGGAAAAAAAAGTATCTAAAAGCATTCATATATAACTAACTAAGGAGAGAATAAATAAACACATGTAAACAAAAAAAACACATAAGAATTATCAACCTACAAAACATGAAATTATTAATCCAATCTTAAAGAAGTTCTCACCTTATGATCTTCGACTTATTAGAGATATAAGATGATGAAATAATAGCAAGATGGTATTCCTTCTTTCTCTTACCTCCCTCTCTCTCCCTCTCTCTCTTTCTCTTTCTCTCTCTCCCTCTCTCAAATTCGTGGGTGGGGGTCACCTTTGTCTAAGAAAGGCCCTATATATAGAGGTAGGGTTGGAATTAGGGTTTGGAGGTGCGTAGTAGAAATATGGAGAGGGATGTGCACCTTGTGTAACAACCTCTCGAGGTGGGTTTCTCAAATCTTAATATTCGGATGATCTTTGATCAATTTTAATCCGTTCATCTTATCAAGCTCGAAGAGTAGAGTTAGAATACATAAATTTCTTAATGATCCACATTCTAGATTGGCCGATCCTTAAAAATGGCCTAACGGGTGCTAAAATGGGCTATATCTCAATTAACGGTCTACGCTTGATGATCAGGGCCCAAATTTTGAAAAAATATGTAGTCATGATAGGCAAACAATTGTACAAAGTTTAGTGGTTGATTGATGGTGAGGAATGCCTAGATCTGAAATTCCAACTTTTGGCGGAAAAGGAAGGGGCTGGCTTTGTGGTTCAACGGTGTAGGATTGTAGATCGGGGTCCAGATTTTGTGTAAACTCGTAGTCATATGATTATAATGGGTGGTCCAAATTTAAAAAGCGATTGATGGTGAGAAGCGGGTAAATTGAAAGGTTCAAATTTGAGAAGAGTTGGTAACTCATTAATTTCTAGAACGGGATAACTTCGCACATAAGAAAGAGGCTTATCAATGTGGGGCAATCAAATCACACTAGTGGTCCATGATAAAGATGATCCAAGTCATTCATATGAAGAGAAATATTCGACTACGACTAACCATCTACTTTCCTCACTCGATGGACATGAAAATTAAGGGTTAAGGGCTGATTTGACAATTGGACTACTTCTACTATGATTTAAGGGCTGAAATTTGATATGTATGGTTAATATGTGCCCAAAAGCTCAAATCCAGGATTTTACGTGAAAGTGATCGTCAGAAACTATAATACTTAAAAATGGCATCTTAACTTAAGTTTAACTAATGGCATTTTTGTAATTTTTACAAATATTCGAGTTTAACGAAATCTAACTCTTCTACATTGTTAATGAGGTCATTCTAAGCAACTTTAATAAAGGGTACTTCATATGATCTCCTACAGATGTCCCGTTATTTGAATTTTAATATCAATGGCCGGTATTTAATATAAAAAATAGAAATAAATTTAAAAAAAATTTAAAATAATTACGGTAAATTCCGAGCGTTACAATAAGTCATCCCGAGGGTTGTCCTCACTCTGATACCAACTTGGCACAGTGTAGATGGGGTGAGATCTCTCCCAGCAAGGATAACTATTTAGAATCCACTAAACTATCGGGACCCCTTAATCGATTTTCTTCGAATCCACGAAGGAATCCTCGAATCTACGAGTAAACCAGAGTTTAAAACTCAAAATAACATGTATTAATCAAAGAGGAACTATTCAAAACAAGTTTTAATAAAGTATTTATAATAAAACTAAGCCTTAGAAACCCTATAATTGTAACCAATGAGTCATAATTAAAAAGGAAATAAATATGAAAAAATCGAAAACAAATATTCAAAATAGCAATTTCTGCGCAATCCTGTAGGACGCCATCGGCAAGTCGACAGAGGGCCGTCGGCCGGTCGAAGTTGGCAGTCGGTAGGTTAACGGGGCGAAAATTGGTCTAGTGAGTTCGGGCTATTTTTCAGCCTAATTCGGCCAATCAACCGATCGATTGGCGATTTTCTAAGTCTTCTTCTCGCCCACCTCCGTCCTAAATGTGCTCGATCCTCATCCTCGATCATGCGGTTCACTCCCTACATCAACAGCACACCATGCCATGATATATATATATATATAAAGGTAATCTAGTGGAGAGCTTAAAGTGAATAGTATTAAAGGGGATATTGTCACATGTAGCAATTATAATACATATAAATGTTGGTATATATGCCACATTTTAGGCACTCGAAGATTAATGGGGACACGCCTGTGCATCAAGTGATGTCCACCATGATGATGGAATTTCTAAAAATCAAGCATGTAAATCACATGAGATATCCTAAAGAAAATAATGGACAACTACCCAAACAAATCCAAATTAACATGTTGGCCCACACGATGGTTGGATTTTGTCTGATTTTTTGGTGTCTAATTTCATAGATGAGTTTAAATCCATACAAACACCATGGTGATGTTGGGCGCGTTGCACAAAATCTTAGGATCTCGCCCCCCGAACCACTGGAATTATGAGATATGATAATGCAATAATTTAAAGCAAATCACCAACCACACGAGGCAAGAGATTTTTATGTGGAAAACCCTCAAAGAGGCAAAAACCATGAGACCTTGTCTAGACAAACAATCCACTATCAAGAGAATCGTTTAAAACCTCGATTACAAGCATAACCCGCTTGGATCTAAACCTTCTTCACCCACATAGGAATCGATAAACAATAAAAGGACTAGAAACTAAGAGATCTCACCGAGTACGAAGATGTTGAAGAACCGAGACGTCAATTGTACCATGAATCACCTTCACAAGTAAAGCCTTCTCTTCCAATAAGCTCTCTCTCTCTCTCTCTCTCTCTCTCTCTCTCTCTCTCACCTTGGACGTGTAGTACCCCAAATTGGCTTACTAAATCCCGGATTAGAGGCCATTTTATAGCCTTTTGCAAGTGTTAGAGCCCCATTAGGAAACTGCATGTTGCAGTCTGCGCACACCACCCGCCGACCGAATGCATGAAAATTAGTCCAAAGTTGTTGTGAAGAAAAAATAGCATTTTGACCTGTCTGCCGACCGGTCAGACTGGACAAAAACAGTCCAGTGAACATGTGCATATTCCAGTCATATGTCTAACCGGCCGGCCGGGGCCCCGGCCGGTCGGTGACCAAATATTGCACATATTTCTCTCCTCTTGCTGAGGAGGAAAACTCCAACAGGTGGGCACGCCAAAATAACCTTATTTTGCATAGGTAAACAAATACTCATTTTCCTCTCCATTCATCTTTTTCTCTCATCCCAACAAACCTGACCCATAACTCCGGGATGGTTTAGTGTGAAAGGTCATACTTAGGGTTGAAGATGTCGTTGAAAATCTGATAAATTGAGTTGGGCTATGGGTGGAGACCTTGACCCAATTTGAATTCAGGTTGGGCTTGAGCCGACCTAAGCATGACTCTATCTGCCGATGTAAGCATGACCTTACCTGCTGATATTACACGCTCTGGTAATAGTTCGTCACCATTTCAAGAGTGGTGGTAACTCTTCAACCTTGCACATGGTATAATTGTATATCAATCCATACCATCTAAATCAAATAACCAATTGTGGATGTTTTGGGATTATACCATCGTAGTGACGTGGTGTTTGATGTGGATGGTTTGGATAGCTATACGTGGGTGCCACGTTACTACCATCTTTTAAACGGTGGCAAACAATGATAGGAGCGTATCTCATAGTCGTTTTCCCAAAATATTAGAAAAGGCAAATGAAAAATGAAAAGCAAAAATAAATATACGTACAAAGAAAAGGGGCATTTCAATGCATTTTTAATTTTTTATTTTCCCCCAATAGTTGTAATGTGTATATATACGACTGTCTCAGGGTGTTTTAGTAATATCCTAAATATTTCTTGCCAAGCTTATTCTGCACTTTCCTGTGTGACATCCACTCCATCCAAAAGGTGGGACCTTTCAACTTCACCTAGCATCCGAAAATTTAGACTGATCCAAACTATAAATAGGTCACATCACAAGGAACAATTGGGAATGGAATGCCTACCACTAAAATCTTTAAGGTTGTGTGAGTCCAAAGGTATTTTTCATATACATCCAATCCATTTAGGGCTGTAAATGGTTGGGTTTGGAGTCAGTTTAGCCAAAAACAGATCCAACCATTTACTAAATGGGTGTGGTCCAAATTTTTAACATAAACCGTTTTACTAAATAGGCAGGTCTAGGTTGGACCCGAGTCGACCCCATAGACCCATTTATAAATGGGTATGAGCCTAGTAGAGAGAGATCCACCTAGACCCATTTATAAATGGATTGGGTCTAATGGGTTTGGGTATGCGTCTGGATCTAGATCTGGTATTCAAATATTTTTATTAGGTTTAAAATTGGGTTTGGCCAGTCCAAGCCTGGATGGGTCCCTTGCAACATAGACCAAACTTGCCCATTTACTAAATGGTTTTGGGTCGAGTTGGGCCTAATGTAAAAAACCCTAGATCCAGATCCATTTAGCAAGTGTGTCTGTTCTTGGACCTAGACTGTACCATTTAACAAATGAGTTTGATCAGGTCGAGTCTAAACGGGTTAGGTCTGGGTACCTCATCGGGTCCACTGACCCATTTACATCCCTAAATCCATTCATAAAATGCATCCCACCAATATGAATGGATGACCCATAAATCAAGTTATTCTTAAGGTAGGCCACGCCACATGATTTTAGAGGTTTTAGGTATGACTTTACATGGCATTGCCGGCTTGATTTTTGGATTTACTGGAGTTTTATGTAGTCCACATGACATCCAAAGTAGTTTCATACACACCCATGATTAAACCATTCCAAAACTCGTGTAGGCTTTGCCATATAATTTTAAAGGTTTTAGGCATGATTCTACATGGGTGGCCCACTTCACTTTTTTATCAACCCCATATTTGATGTCTAAGGAGAGCATGAGGGGGTTCACATGATGGACAGAGTGGATTTCATACATACCACAGTGGCGACCATCCAAATTTTTTTTTAGCATAAGCTTATCCTATAAGAGTTGAATATACAATCTCTCCATTTTAAAATTTAATTTAAATTTCTATTTTAAGCAAAATAACAATTGTAAAGATTTGTCTCTTGTAGATTTTAATTATATAAATAGATAAATTTAATTATAAAAATGAATGAATTATAAGTAAATTAAATATTTATTTTTATAATAAAATTTATCAAAACTATGTGTTCTCGTGCACGGGGCGGTTAACTAGTAAAATAAAATACGAAGGTCGAGATTCCCAGCTTGATGAACGGTTTCACATTCAATTGAAAATCAAGCAAGTGGGCTTATCTTTCAGCATTAAAAAACGATAAATGAATATGATAGAGATATGTGCGGTGATAGATTGATGAGGGTCAATCCAACGTCTGAATGCCAACCTGGCATGCACGTACAAGATCCATGCCATTCATCCAGAAGGGTCCTTAAAAAAATCATCAAGCACCAAAAAAAGGCCTGTCCCACTAGTCAAGTGGGCCACACGTACTTGATAAAAAAATGGACAACTGGGAAAAAGATTGACCAATAGACTGTATTCAAGATACATGTTGGCACGTCAGAACAGTAAATCAAGCTGAGTTTGGGGCCATGATATTTTCAAAGTGGACTTCACTTGATGAATGGCCTGGATGTCTCACGTCTCAAGTCAGCACGTGTGGCAGGAGCCTCTTCTTCAATCTATCCTCATGCGACGGTTCTGATACTTGGTATGGCAAATGATTACACGCAAGAAACAGGACAGGTCAGTTTGGACGTATGATTCTCGAGTAAAAACGATTTCTCACGTTTGGTAGGGATGTGTACTTGAATAATGTACTGGTGGACCATTTTACACATGGGGGGCCCATGTTTCGGTCATCGAAACCGTATCTTATGAGACCCCGGGCTCACCCAAGATGGTGCAGCCGGTGCCGTAGGGCCCACCTTGATGTGTGTATTCTATATCCATGTTGTCCATCTATTTTTCTAGATCTTATTAAGGAATTATCCAAAAAAATAAGCAGATCCAATTACTAGGTGCACCACATCATAGGAAGTATGATAATTAGATCTCCTTTATTTTTTGGGATAATGCCTTAAAATGACATGGAAAAACAGATGGACAGCGCAGATAAAGAATACATACATCAATGTGGGCCCCATGGTAAGGGCCTCACCTAATCCGCTTCTGGGTTAAGATGGGTGAATTTTAATTTTCTTCAGTTGAGAAATTGGAAGTTGTCTTGATTTTTTTTTTTTTTTTTTTTCTTTTTCATAATGAACGGTCTGGATCTTCATTTTATAGGCAGACGCAAAATACATCTCTTCTTTTATAGTGTCCATAAAGCTGAGTGCTTTTAGTCAACATTTCCCTGCATTTAGTCGCAGTGAGGGGCCAGCACTTTTGATTTTAAAAGAAAATTGGGACGTGTCTCATTGCTCAACCACACAGACAAATTTTGCTGTTTAAAAGCTTTTATGTGATTAGTATGCTTCTTAGGGTTGTGAACGGGTTAAGTCATCAGACTTGTCATCGGACCCAACTTGAAAACTAAAGAGCTAGTGAGTCCAAGTCCAAAATTTAGACCCATTGGATAGCCCAGGTCCAAAAGTTCGGCTGGAATTATTAAATGGGTTGAGTTTGGGTCGTCTCAAAACTTGCCCGGCCTAACTTGATTCTGACTGAATGCAGGATTAAATGGTATGAAATTTCATTAAATAGCATTAACACTATTATTATATAATGATTGTGTGTATGGAAATACCATAGTATTTTAAAAATCTAGTCTAACGTTTGGAATCAAATTTTTTGAAAAAAAATATTATATTAAGTGAACATTTTATGTTTGGTGGACCATGGATTTATAATCAATAGACCATACTTCACAATTAATGTTAATGACCTGCATGCATATGAAACTTGAATGCATATGTATGGACGACGTGGATAAAACACATGCATTAAGATAGGCCCCACGAATGTAGTAGATTTCGAAATCTATCAAACATCTCACAATGTCTATTTTTGATATTGGATAATATAATACCTAGGTTATCTCAATCCTTTTTGTTACTTCCAAATGAAATTTGCATGGGTCTCAGGCAAATTTCACACCATCTAATCTTACCCCCAAGTGTGCCCTTAGGACCTGTTTGGTATGTGGGATTAAATATGGTTGTAATAGGCTAGTAGACCTAATGGGGTACTCAAAATTGACCTATATGTGCCCAATCCGCTTGTTAAATGTTATAGGTCTAGGTCCAAGAACAAATTCAATTGTTAAACGGGTATAGATCTGGTTTCCATTATATTAGGCCTGACTCAACCTAACCCAGCCTGATCCGAACTCCTTTAGTAAGTGGGTGGGTTTGGCATATGTTGCAAGGGATTCATTCGGACCTAACTTTAAACTTAGTAAAAATGCTTACTTACTAGATGCAGACCCAAACTCATTAGACCTGACCCATTTATAAATGGGTTTAGGTTGATCCTTCTCTACCAAACTTAGAATCATTTATAATTGCGTCTTGGGTCAAATAGTTTGATTCAAACCTAACCTAGGCTCATGTATTTAATAAAAAAGTCTAAGCCTAATATTTGGACCCAGACCCATTTAGTAAATGGGCGGGTCTAGTTTTGGCTAAACCCACTCAAAACACGGACTATTTATAGCCTTAGGTTTAAATGAGGTGAAATTGCATTAGATGAAATTAACATCATCATTGCACAATAATTACATGTATTGAATCCCACCCGTTTCTTGAAAAGGGTTTGATGACCTAATTGTCTCTGGATACCCTGACTCGTACTTCATCCACACCTGATGACTGAGATCCATCCTCCGTGAGAAATGGGTTGGGTTTGCATTGAGGAGGACCTTGGCTTGACCTAATAAATTAATGGTTTGTCTTTTTTTGACTTTTGACTTGACCCTAACTCAACTTGAATTTTAATGGGTTGGGTCTGGGTTCCAAATTCTGGCCAATTGGGGTGAGGGTGCCCTGCACGAACAACATAGCATCGGAGGACCATGTAACAAACAGTTTGTGGGGCCCATAGTTCTAAAACTTCTTATGGCGTATTATAATGTTTATTTGTCATCCCATCTGTTGACTAGGTTACACACGGTGAAGGGAAATTACAAATAACATCTTGATCCAAAAGTTTCCCCAATAAGTTTTGAATGGTGGGTGTTCAATTACCATTTTTTCCTAAGGTGTGTTCCACCTTAGAATTGGAGCTGCCTCATTTTTGAGCTCACCCTCCAAAATGAACTGACAAAATGAATGGACGGCCTGGATAAAGCACCTATCATGGTGGAGCCCACATAGCTTTCCCAAATTCTTTATAAGAACGGCGCCCGCGGTTTTTATCGGCCTAGTTTTGGTGGGCATGTACTTTGAAATTCTGCCGTTGAATTAAAACTCATGGTTTGTACCGTTTGGATGAGTTTGTAGGGTTAGAAATTGTGCCTGTGTATTAACTATCTTACCTTTCCAGAGTAGAAACGCTTTTCTCGTGCAAAAGAGAGCTTTTACTTTCTGATGAATCTTACCCACATTCGACGTACCGACATAACCGCACATTCAAGCTGTATGCGAAATACAAATTTTGCGACTTTTCATACTTCCCGTACATCCAGGAATATAACTCGAGCGGTCCGACACACCACAATGGGCAATGTACAACATACTGTGTAGGCCGATTTGATGCGTCCCTTGATCCCCATGAACGGTCTGGATGACACTGTAAACAACACAGTGGACCCCACATTACAGGTGGAAGTTTCTACGGTGGGCATCACCTACCCAATGTCCCCTGTTGATCCATCCGGTGTGTCCCACCTGAGTAATGATGGGTCAGGATGGATTTGGGATCTCTACCTAATTCGCAGGCGCATTTAGTGGATGGATTGGATGGTAGTCATACATAGAGGTGGGCCCACACAAGTCCAAGATATGTATGGTCCTTACCGTACGAACGTACAAGATGGCTAAAAGCCCATGCCTTTTTTAATGAGGTAAAAGCTTTGGAGTTTTTCCCGCCTGGCTAATTACGTTATACAGCACAGATACAGAAGCTAAAAAAGATTACTGTAGGAAAGGACGCGGATTGTGTCCTTCCTCCGGTGGACAAACTCGGTCCACGCAGGGCCTCTGTGGGGCTTAACTTAATGTATGTGTTTTATCCACACCGTCAATTCATTTTTTCAGATCATTTTAGGCTATGACCCAAATGAAGTAGTCCAAGGCTCAAGTGGACCACACAGTAAGGGATGGACGCCTATCATTAAAAACATCTAGGGAAGCTGTATAAGTTTTAATAAAACTGATATTATTGTGTTCATCCAAGCATATGTGACCTTATGAACAGGTTCGATGGTAAATAAACATCACGGTGGGTCTTATAAGGGTTTCAAAGTTGGGAGTCCTTATTACCGCTGTTTACTGTGGTGTGCTTCATTTGAGCGTTGGATCTGCCTCGTTTTTGGATTTATATCTTAAAATGATCTGGAAAAATGGATGGACAGGCGTGGATAAAATCCATACACCACGACGGATCTCACAGATCACTTGCCTGAACCAAGTCCGTACACGCGGAGAAAGTACGCAATCCACTTCCTGCAAAAAGCCCATTCGCAGGAAATCCATTTTATCAGGATTGGCTTGCAGGCGAATACATCCCGCCGTTGGATTTTCTTTCCATGATCCAAACCGTTTACTTGACAGGGCTCTCCTTAGATGAGAGACACCTGAAAAATCTCTACGATTAAATCTCTCCACCTTCTGGTTATTTAACGGTGATGGTGGCCCTTCGTATTCATATCGAAACAGCCAAATTATCAAAGAGCCGAAGTAAGCCAATCGAGAGATTTTATTTGTCGAGTTTCCACCTTTTAAAGGGGAGACTTGTCAGATTAACGGTTTGGATCATTTGAAGATACCCAGATTCAAAGTCTCTATTACCCTACCACCACCATATTGCTGCATATCCGTCGGATGCGTGCAAGAATACATCCTACATATACGAAGGTAATTCATCCTTCCAATCCGATTAACTTCGAACGATCCAAACCATCTACCGATAGATCTAGGTTCGTAACATACATACTAATCAAATAAAAGCTATTAAATTGTTTTATTTCAACGATCGATAATACGGCACTTTTGCTGTCAAATATGAACGGTCAATGTTAACTTAATATAATCAAAGGTGTAAAATAGTAAATCTAAGATATTTATATGTGAATCGCTCATTTAAAGTGAGAGATATCAAATAAACGGTTTGGATTAATGAAAAGAGTAAAAATCCAACTAATTAAGTCCTGACGTATGGTATTTCAATGCGTCGGGATGTATTGTAAGAAACATCTCATATCGAGGAGAAAAAGAAAAGAAAAGAAAAGAAAAGAAGGGAAAGAAAGAAGAGAAAAACGCCGGCATCATGTGGCTGCCTCCCCCCAAAAAAAAGAGAAAAACCCCACTTTCCCAACCCTCACTTTCTGTTCTGCCAAACAGCCCCAGCAATAGGCAATCAAAAGAAGAGAGAGAAGAGAGAGAGACTCGCCAAAAAAGACAGCTTTCAAAACCATCTCTCTCTAACGGCAAATATCAAAATCCCTTTGCCTTTTCCCTCCTTCAAAAGGTCCGAAAAAAAAGAAAGAAAAAAAAACCAGAGCTTGAAACCCTCTTTCTATCTTTCTCTCTCTGCTTCTCGTAGTCTCTGAGCTATTCAAATCCGATTGTCTTTTGCAGGATCTGGATCTCGACATATAGTTGATGTAATTTGATTTTGATGAGAGCGCGTTTTGGAGTTTTAATTCTCTTTTAATGGCGTAGAGATCTGCTGATTCAACTGCAAGTCTGCGGATTGTTAGCTGCCCGGCGAAATGCAGGCGGCTTCGGTGGAGACGGAGTCTGTATCGTCTTCGATTGACAGCCAGATTCCTTCAACGGCGGCCGCCCCTGACACGCGTGGCAAGCATCGGATTCTCGCGGAATTGAAGCGGTTGGAGCAGGAAGCAAGATCTCTTGAGGTTAGCCTTTCACTAGCTTGCTTGATTCCTTTGGAGGAAGTGATCGATGATTATGTTTTGTTTTAAGCTTTTTATAATCTCTGCTTACATCTGTTCGATTCCAAAGTGGATTTGTGATGCCGGTGCTTTTTTTTTTTGTGGAAGATTTTAGGTCACGTTTGGATGCGGAAGTGAATTGGGTTGTGATCCTCAGTTCAATAATCGGGGGAATTATATGATGCTTGGCATTCGTATTTACTCTGTATGCACGTGTTTTCAATTCTGATAAGTGGAGCCCATGGTTCAGTAATCCAGACCACTGTTCTGGTGAGTCCCTTGGATGATGGAACATGCCTCCAAAAGTATTGATTGAGAGATCCCGCTGACCAGTATTGGGGTCTTTTTCAGTTGAACATTGACTATTGTCATAGTCTTCTTCTGAACCATCCAACTGTGTAGGCCAGAAATCAAATGGTGAAGATTGTCCTCTTGAGGAGATCTTTGAGGCATAGTCCATCCTCGGTGGGACACAGCAGGCCCGCAGTCTGGATTACAGAACCATGGGGCCCACTTGTCAGAATTGAGAACTTGGGCATACCGGTGAAATACTCAGGCCACTCATCATATAAATCTTCTTGGTGGACGGTTAATAATGAAAGTTAACAATGTTTCTTGATATTCATATTGAGGAATTAGCCCTTAAATTGCAGTTACATTCCTTTTGAATCCCAACCTGAAAGTAAAGTAATTGCAATTTGGAGATCAAAGTCTCAATATGAATGCTGAAGAAGGAATTGCAAATTTTATTTTATTTTATTTTTTAAATTTCACTTGATTTGACCTCTTTTTGTTTGTATTTTATTTTGATCATGCATCCAAACGGACCCTAATATCTCCATCTGATTTGAACAATTTGAGAGCTTTCGCAAAAGGCAGGGAGTTTGTAAAATTGATAGAGCTGTAAACTAAGTTTTTCGTGGCTCAGAAATCAGTTTCATTAATAAATTTAGAAATAAACAGAATTTTATGCTTGATAGTTAACCAGTTCTCTCTAAACCTCCATGACTTCGCAGACTTTATTAACAAACTCTTTCATATTTTCACTGAAAACCTAGTGAATTGTGAATCATGTAAAACTGAAGTGAGGGTGAATTAGGAAATTATGGTTGGTGGTGTGGGAATTAGCTTCAAGTATTTTATGTACGACTTATGAAAGAACATTTATAAGGAGAGTCAGCCTGAGCTTCACCAGTTTGATGGATGCAAGATTGAACCATCATGACAGTGAGAGGGTTGAAGTCTTCGGTTCGAAGTTGAGAGTGAGGGTGGATTACTGTTTTGCTTCAATTTAATTCTGGTGTTTATATTTCGATGCCCAAAGTTGGCGCCACTCTCTCATACGGAAGGCTGAAGTCTAGGTGAAAGAAAAAAAGAGAATAAAAAGCTTGATATACAAGCTTCAAGTGTAGATTAAGTAGACTACATTTGTGATCTTATAACTTAAAAAAGTTCTATATTCATGCTATCGTTGAAAATAATGCTGCATTTTTCATATTCATAATCGATGTTGGATCAAAATTGGTGAAAATTCACACCTATACAGTCACTAAAGTATCAACTGATATGTATTGCTTTCAGTTGGTGGACGATGTGTGCTCCATTGAACCCTGATCTGTGCATTAATAGGTTGCTTGAGAGTTATGCATGGCTTTGTGACTTTTCAATGGTGATGTCATCATTGGAGGGTCCAACTTATGCCTTTAGATATATAGACTATACGTTAACGTACATAAGAGGTTTGGAAGAATTAACTAAGTCCAGATTTAGTAAGGGGGCCATCTCATATCTTAAAATTTGAGAGGTGCCTATTTGTGAAAATAATTATTCGGTACAGTTCTTCAGGTAATCTTAGGTAACTATGGGCCAACTAGGTGTTTTTGGGGCATATTGGTAATAGAAACCTACAACATAGGAAAAAATTAATGTTGGTTTGAAGTTTGAGGTTTTTCTATATGTGCTAGGCAATTGCTCCTTCTATACTAATCATACGCGCATCTTTACGATGTTGGGACTCTTTCATCTGTAGTTAACTAGTTGTATAAGGGGTTAACCCTTGCTTTTGAGAATATACTTTTTGGTAAGTGTGTAGGAGAGTTTCTTCTTCTTGGTTTGTGCCTCAAACACTAAAATAACCCCTAAAAACATGTGGTGTTTTGTGGTCTTGGATGGTGTTCAATGTCTGGTACTCTTATCTCTTTCTCCTCCCTTGTATACTTCATCTCCAATCTCCAATCCACATTAGATAGGTTTACAAGAGCTAGGGTGGCTTCTTCTTTGGGATGGATTTGAAGAGCTGCTAGGATTGTTGTTTGAGTCACATGATGGAATTCTCATGGGGGACGAACTGGTTTGGATGAGTTTGATGGCATTAACCCATTGTACTAGTGTTTTCTCGATAGGCATTATTTCCCTATTTGGCTGGATAATTTAGTCAGCTACGCTTGATTAGCTCTTTCTTTGTTGTCTCCTTCATCGACTTGTGTTTTGGTTGCGGTTGAAGGGAATAAGAGAGATTTCAATTCTCATGGTTATCCTTTGAGCTTTCCAAGGAGAAGATTGGGAAGGGATTGCTGTTATAAGTGTTAATTGAGATGGCAGATAAGAGCATTATTATGGTCATTCTTTGCAGGAATATTATTGCTGTCCTTGGCTACAAAATGAAAGCAATGCTGTACTGGATTTCGCCCAACCATTTATACTTATGTCTATGCATATCAGTACAGGTTCGGTTAAGTGAATGTAAATCCAGAGGAAATCTGCATGATGTCATATTTTTGGTGGTGTTTTATATTTTGGGTTTTTAGCATGGTGAGTGATCTTGTTCTCAACGTTTTTTGTCATGGGAATTTCTTGAGAGATTTTGGACATTTGGGGGTCTTCTTCGGATACTTTTCGGTGAAGCTCATGGAAATCAAATATTAAGAAAAACAAAACAAAAATATTGGTATATGATTATAAATTTCAGATAAAAAGAGAATAAAAAATTGAGAAAACTTTTGGGAGGAAAAGGGTAACAAAACAAATGAGTTACACAACCGAAAATTAATACTATGATGTCACTATATACACAAAATTTTTCCACCAATCTATATATCAAACTACTAACCTATAGTTGTGGAAAGTGAGAAGGAAGCATGGACATATTTGAGCATGGGAATGGGGAAGTGTTTATTTCAAAATATTAAGAAGTATTAACAACTAACAACTTAGTAGAAGAAGAAGAAGAAGAAGAAGAAGAAGAAGAAGAAGAAGAAAACAAGTATAAACAGCTAGGAAGTGGGAGGTGAGAGTGTTGAAGTGTGATTGGGAGCAGGAGCAACATCCTGGCAGAAGGTTCATGCTACTAAGCACTAACCAACCCATCAGTGTAAATCATCCATGATTCATGAGAAGTAAAATATCCAGTCATCAACCATCAAAATACAGAACCATACAGATATGGAGAGGCATTAGCTAAAATGCTAAGCATCAGTGTCAATGGTATATGATACGGCCAAGAGTGGACCACAATCAAATGGACTGTTAGGTTCATCCAATGGGCACTGGCACTATTCAACTTAGATTGATGTTCTCATGGTTTGATTGGTTTAAGTGTCTAGACTTGTTCGATTTTAGTGTTTTTGTTGTTTTTAGTAGTGCATAAGATCCACATATAAATTGTGAAGCAAGAGAAATGTTTTGAGACTAGAGAAGTTTTAGGTTTTTTATTTTTTTTTAGATTAAAAGGAGTCAAGTTTGATATTTGTGGGTTTTCTTTTATTCAAACAAGGGTCGTATGGCTATTTCTATATGTCACGAGGTGATGATGGCGGCATAAGGGTCCCACATGGGATGTTTGTGGGCCCTCTTAGGAATGCTCTGGTTCTATCTTCCATTGAGGTGGAGAGGTGAGGGCCTTTTGGGTTGGGGCTGAAGGAGCTATTGGGAAATGGTTGCATGTGCAGCCCATGATAATAGAGGGAGATTCTTCTAATGTGATAAAATGGGACTGGATGGAAGGTGATTCTTTGAAATTGATGGTTAGATGGAGGAAATAGGGGAGTTAGTGTCACGGACTTGCTAACTCCTTAGCTTCAATGTCTGTGCCGCACTTGTGGAGTGAGTCAACTGGTATATGGATATGTGTGTTTGATGATCTAACGCTATTCAAGACAACCATCCTACCACTTGCACCATTGAATTTAGTGCGAATGCAAGATATTTCTAAGGGGACACAAGAGGGAGTGAAAAGGAACTTGTAGTACGCCAGAGAGAGAAAAAGGCTTTCAATGCTTGGCTGATTTACAAATGAGCGGGTCTCTCCCTTATATAGATCTTAGAGGAATCTAGAAGTTCAAATCTAAGGCTAAGATTTTGCCAAGTGACACTCATCCAATGGCCAAGAAGACTCTAGAAAGGTTCGAGAGAATTCCCCATAAATCTTGCTCAAGACACTCCCAGATATTTCTAGAACCTTCTAGGAATCTCTACACAAACTCTACTACCTTCTTGAATACTCCACATCTTATGTACAAGTGTCTTCCCAACCCCTCATCTCAGCCTCTACCCCCTTTGCCTACCTTTCCTACTACCAAAGAAGAGATAGAGGACATCTTGGACCATGTGATTGTCTCGACATGGGACAGTGGATTTTAGAAGTTCCTCATCAAGTGGAAGTCACGACCGTCTTCAAATTGTTCGTGGCTCAGTGAGGAGGAGCTTCAACGGCTTGATCCTGATATTCTAGAGCAATACAGGAGCTTTATTTCATCAGTGGCGAAATCTTCGCAGCCAGGGAGAGTCGATGGGGACATCACCTATGTACCTTCACTACGCACGTACGAGAGGAGGAGGAGGATCCCACCGTTGATCTACCTTGGCGACAACATGGATTGAAGACCCACAACTTGTGGGGCGGCTCACGAAGGAGGGCTCGACCGGGGCCTAGCCTAGCCTGGGCTATAAGATAAAAGGATATTCCGTGCCTCCCCCATCAGCTCTGGAGCTTTTGGTGAGTTGGTCGGATGTCCTGTGTCACTTAACGTACAAAGAAAGCAAAACATTGAAAAAGTTATGGCAAAACCTCTAAGCCTGTGACATTAGGGATACTTATTCGTTTCTTTCATCCATTCCCATAAGGAAATGGTGATGCTGATGGTTTGTTGAGGCATGGGATGCAACTCCAATCTCTTTTAGTTGGAGATTCCTCCCTTGCTTGTAATTCTGTTTTTGTTAGTGAAAGCACCCTTTAGTCCTCAGAAATAAAAAAAAAGGACTTCAATGATTGCTTTTGGAGGCTTTCTTGGTGGTACAAAGGGGTTATACATACACAGTTGTCTGCATGATACATTTAGATAGAGTCCAAGCTCTTTTGGGGTTTCAGGTAAACTATTAAAGTTAGTTTCTTAAGGTGTGAGTCCTATGTGTCATGTTTCACTAAGGGATATTATTTGTAAGGGGTCCTTAATTTGTTTAAATAGATAGTTTCCAAGCTGGTGCTTACGTGACAGCAGTGATTAGTTCTTGTAGAAACTTGTGTCTAAAACTATCTTGAATGGGATAATAATTACAGTTAATAGGGAAGTAACTTTGGTGTGTACAGTTAGTATTTTGGGTGAATTATCTTTCTTGCATGGAGTCTTTTGGTATAATACACATGCACACAAACACAGGCGTGTGTGCGTACACGAATACACACATACACACGATGACATATTGATGCCATATCGCTGAAAAATTAGTGATTAAGAAAAGTTTCGTCTACTTTGTCTTGTGACTGGATGTTTGAGGAAAGATTCCACTCATTTGGTGAGACTGCACCCAAAAAGAATATGGCTGAGAGTGCATTTCTGGCTCTTCAATCAGTGGTGTGACACTGCTTTTTCTGCATTCTGGATCAATTCGTAGTTACTAACAATCGCTAGTAAGATTCTTTCCCACTATTTTGATTGGGTCTTCCATCTGCTTGTGCCTGCTGATAATCAAATACAAAGACTTCCTGCTATTATTCAATCACAAAGACCTTTTGGAATACCTGGTTCAAAACCTGAACAAAAGATATGCTGGAATTTTTAGTCTCTACAACCACAAATGTGCAACAGGTGCTGGAAATCCAGTTTTCAGGTCCCATTCTGTGTCAGTCTCGTTTCAAGTGTCTAATTTCTGTAAACTTTCAAACTCATCTACAATGGGCTGTAATGCTTAAGGGGTGTCTCTGCCATTACTGTCAAAGAGCTCATTGCAAGGGCGAACTTCATAGTCTAATGAAGTCAAATCTTTAAAAGTTTGGAGGCTCTTTCTCATACGTCTTTCACTCTTTTTCTTATGCAAATTCATTCATATATGTACCAAATAAATGAGTAATGCAATATGGATGAGTCAAGTTGGTTCTATTTCTTAGTCTAAGTTGTCTCAGATGTGCTTCAGTTTTCTTTCATATGCTGTAGCGCTACGCGACTGACTTGATACTTCAATTAGGACATTGCCCCCACAAAACTCCCATCAAAACTGATGCAGACATCAGTGGTGCACCCTTTAGAGTGTACCAGAGGAGGTGACGTCGCAGATCGAGTGTTGGAGCAGACGAGTTGATGTGTATGGGCGCCGGGCCCATTCGGCCCATTTTCTGACGCGTTACGAGTACGCGAGTTGCAGGATTGCGCAGGAGCATCATGACCACTGGACCATGGAGTGGATTTACGTTTAGGAGCTTTTTTGTCTATTTCCTTGTTTCTAAGTGCTTTAGTGTCGTTATTTATTTTAGGCGTTTTTATGTTATTTCTTTGGTTTTCAGGCACTTTAGTGCACTTTTATTTTCGTAGCTTATATATACTGTAAGGAACCCTATTTCGAAATATGGAATGAATAGAAAATTCGTGAGTTTCTTCCTCTCTGTTTGAGAGATTAGGGTTTCAGGATTGGCCCTTGGGTGTTGAGGATTCCACCCCGGAGTTCCTGTCTTCTCTTCTCTATTTCTTCAAGGTGCTTAGGAAAGGTAAGCTTCTTTTGATTCCTAATTCGTACTTCATGAGAACCCATTGCTTTTTCGACATCCTTCGTCCTTTTCTGAACCCCCCCCCCCCCCCTTGGGTATATGATCGAAAAGAGGGATGCCTAGCCATGAGAACTGGATCCAAACTTGACTGTGGACTGGTCTATGCTAGATCTGGGATATCCTCATATCCTTGGATCCTTTCTGTTTTACGATTTTACATGGTTTTATGCTAAGGGGCATGATTCGGACGGACGGATCTCATCTTTGTGTTAAGACTTGCTAGTTTCCTCTGATTGAAAGTAGTTAGTTTCATAATTTTATTATTTGAATATCTTTCAACTGAATATACATGTATCTAGGGTTAGGTCATCGTATGCCCCTGTGTAAAAAACCCACCGAAGTCCTAAACTATAATCAACACATGCATCTAATAATCAAGTTTTAGCTTAATGGTAACACATTCATAAACATAGACCAAAATAAAGTATTCAACTGAACAAACCTTACTTCAAAGGTTGGTTGTAGTATCGCCATTGCGACAAGGCCTGTACTCAATTCTGTTGATTTTAATGAACCTAAGCTCTCTCATAACTTAGGAGGCCTTGATAAGTGAAATCTAAGATCAACCATTACCATACTTCTGAAATTTGTAGCCTTTTTCAATGTTCTTTAGTAATTCACTAAGTATTTGTTGCCCTATACTTGTATTTTGAGTAGGAATGAAAGAATGGGGCCCTACACTCCACCTTGAAGTTGATCGACTCAATAATGATCCACCTATGGGTGCAGTTCGGGTGATTCATGTCCGGTTAAGGGTCAAGCCAAGCCCAACACGGAGTCGGCCTGAGGCCTGTCCGATTCAACCCTAGACCCAACTCAATTTACCTGACCCAAGCCCAACCTCTAGGTACTGAATACTCAATCCTAACACAGTTGCTTTGGGTAAGATTAGGTTGGCTTGGGTAAGATCGAGTTGGGTACACTTGCAAGTTGCAACTAATAAACTAACACACAAAATCAAACATCTAATCATCAAATAATATTAGTTAAGTAATACCTATAAGTACCAAATAACATGAGCAAAATAAAGTCTACAATCACTACTCATAAACAAATGAAATGAAAGAAATAGATAAACAACTCACCAATGTGAGATTATTCAAAATACATCGGACCACTCAACATGTGTGCCTGGGTCAATTCCAATCATGAACCCTATTTTCCATGCATGGATGGGCTCAATCATGAATGCTATATGACATTGAGTCCATAGCACAGATGGTTCTAATCATGAAGCCTTTTTTCCAATCAAGACATGATTGTATATTTATATCATATATACTAGTCATACTCACTTGTATATTTAATGCGTTATGCATATGAGGTTGGGTTGGCCCAAGGCCTCAACCCAAGCCCAACCCAACTTGGGGTTAGGTTGAGGATTTTCAGCCCAAGCCCAACTCAACCTAGCCTGATGTTCGGATTCGACCAATCGGATTTGGGTTGACCCAAACCCAAATTGCATCTTTACATCCATCTAATCAACCCCTTAAAAAAGAAATTTTACCTAATCGCCTACTTTAAAAAAAAATAATTCTACCCTTAGAAGTCCAAAACAGTTGTTAATCCATCACATTTTGATATCTTCTTACATCTTTTAGCATCTGTTGTCAAATGGTAAAATGTTTAGCTCCTTGTGAAAGAAGTCCCAAAAGAAACTGCGACAACTTTATTAAAAAGAAATAAATGAATTTTTATCAAACTACTTTATTGAGGAGGGAATTGATGAATTTTTGAAGGCAAAGTCGCTTTTAAAGGAATCATAAAAAGAAGAATTTTGTTTATGATAGCAATTGGCCCCTATTAAGAGTAGAGTTTAAGGGGATTTTCTCCGGAGAATCTGGTGGTGGAACTATCAAGTGATCTTGTTTGTTGCTTTTGGTTAGTTATCGCGATTCTTTAGTTGGCTTTCCCGATTTTGGAGGTAGTGTGGCCATTGGGGGGCTTCTGTTGCACTATAGAGAATTTTTGCTCCTTGCGAAGGTTGCATGTCTTGAGTGACGAGGGTAACTATTTAGGCATTTGCTTTATTTCTATTTGTTTAGTAAAATTTTGTCATCGTTCCAAAAATAAAAAAATCTTGCTAGAACATATTATATATAAAAGAAATGCTCAAACACAATTAGTTGTACACCCAAATAGTTCGCCAAATTTAGGGATTAATTAATGTTTTGAATGTTCAGAGAGGAGTTATTTCATGTCGCTTTGGAAAAGGGGTTTAAGGCTCGAGTGAGTCCCATTGTGGTGTTAATGTGAAATCCACCGCGACCATCAGGAAATCCACCCTGACCATCAGGTGTGTCACCCAGTGTTCAAAATATCGATATTGTGTTCTGTTTCACATCCTTGGGATACAAATATGTATTGTTTATCGCACGGGATATATCATTTGTATCGGGTAATTTATCGCACTTTTTGAGAAACATGTGGAAACATTGGGAAAATGGTTGATTTTTGCAATGAAAGTTCAGGGATTGTTAAAAAAGACCTTAATACACTTTTAAGTCATAACATCTTACAAAAGAAGCACACATAATAGGTTTCCTTTGTATAGGGTCCTAAGCTATGCGCTATCTGACTCAACTAATGCAACTATATTTAAATTGAATGCATAACATTTAGAGTGTATGTGATGACCATTTCATCAAACACTCCTAAATACTTCGAAATTAGTCTCAATTGACAGCTAATTGAAGGGAAATTTCGAAAAAAATAATATTTTAATACTTCTTAATTAAGAATGATTTTTATTTTTTGAAAATTGACAAGGACTTAACAAATCTGTAGATCAGCCCTCATACATGCTTGATTTCATGTTTGGATGTAACTAGTGTTCGAAGTTTCGGTATCGCTACAAGTTTCGCTAGCCGGGGATACGGAAACAATATCAATATCGTCAATAATATCGCTGATAACCGGAAATGCGAGGAAAATGGAAAAAACAGTGGAATTTTTCAATGAAACCTTGGGAGTTAATAAAATACACATAGTTACATATTTAAGAATAAAAAAATTACATAAAGAATGCATACGTAATAGGTTTCTATTTAATGGGGGCCTAAAAGCATATGTTACCGTAAGAAGTCAGTCCAATCATCTCATCCATCCAAACATCCATTGATATTTCAAAATATCAGCAATACATGAAATTTCCAAACAAATCGTTAACAATTGAAAAAGAAACTAAAGATTGTGGTCTCGTTATTGCCATGTTGCGATAATGATAATATCGTGATATTATCAATGTTATCGTCAACAAATTGAATGCTGCATACAACCATGTACCCATAAAAAATATGAAATGGGAATTTTTTAAATATATAGATTTTTGGCATATCGATATATTGGCGATATTATTGAAATATTGTAGATACATTGACGATACAAGTGACACTTGAAATTTACACGGTAAAAAATATTGGCGATACACCGACGGGATCAATGTATTGACAATACAAACGACGCCTGGAATTTACACAATTGAAAATATTGATGATATCGATATGTTAGCAATATTTAGTGATACATCTCTGACATCAAGAATTTTTTATACTATCAATGTTATCGGTATCGCTACCGGTGTTATCGGTGTCGCTGAGCTAAAAATAAAGATAATATCGGAGATATTTCGATAATATCGGAGATAATGCAAACACTGGATGTAACATTGCAAGCAATTTGGAAGAAATTGGGGAAATTTCGAATTTTCCCCAATTTTTCCTAAATTGGACCATCTACTCAAGTCTCAAAATTAGAGTGTATTTGATGCTCATTTCATCAAATACTCCTAAATACTTTGAAATTAGTCTCAATTGACAACTGGTTGAAGGAAAATTTCGAAAAAACATGGAGAACTTGAAGAACTAATAGATATTGAAATCAAAGCTCCAACTCCATAATTTTTCATGCAAAACATGAAGAACCAATGAATTTATAACCATTTGATACTGATTTAACATAATTTTAACAAAAAAAAAGGGATCAGAAATTGAAAATGCTCACCGAGTCAAATATGTGGGATATATCAACACTACTTGTGTGTTTTGTATCGCATAAATTGGATACAGGATATATCGGCCCATATCGTCAATATTTAAAACATTGGTGTCACCCCATGTTAGACCCAGGGCCTGGAAATGAGCCCTATTTGTGGTTCAAATGGACCACCTGATCGGAAACAGTGTACAGGGAAAAACTTACCCTCCAAACTGTTTCCCTTGGTGTAACCCACTCGAATCATGCATGGGCCTGATTTTTGGGCCCTAGGTCTAGCTTTTGGTATGGCATCTAATGGTTGGAGTTGATTCACATACTCATCATGGTGGGCCTGTAAAAAGAAAGCGTGGATGTCTCTCTTCCAATCGTTTCCATTGGTGTGGGCCACTTGAATCACAGGTTAGCCGGATTTTTTTGGCTTTGGGCCCATGCCAACATAGGATTATACATCTAATAGTCGGAGTGGATCTCACATGCACATCGTAGTGGGCCCTGTAAAAAATCAAGGTTAGGATTTTGTCTCCCACCTGTTCCTAAAAAATAGTGATATTCCCAAAAAGGAGAGTTCTTAAGTCCAACCGATTGGACCACAAGCTACAATCCACCTAGATGATAACTTCCAAAGTATTACGTGCATGTGACATTCTGCCCTTCCAGACTTCCAGTAGGTTGACCCCACCACGAGGATTGCCTGGGGCAATGGTCAGTACTATCTACACATCAAGTGGTCCACACCATACTAAAAAAATGTTCAGACATTGGTAAATAACGTCCACACCTTTATGATAACTTCCAAAGTATTATGTGCATGTGACATTCAACCCTTCCAATCGGTTGACCCCACCATGAGGATCGCCTAGTGCAATGGTCAGTAGGGAGCAAGGGGGATTAGTGTACCTCAGCACTATGGGAAGTTAATGTCAAATTACGTCCACACCTTTATGATAACTTCCAAAGTATTATGTGCTAGTGTCATTCAACCCTTCCAATAGGTTGACCCCACCATGAGGATCGCCTAGTGCAATGGTCAGTAGGGAGCAAGGGGGATTAGTGTACCTCAACACTATGGGAAGTTAATGTCAATTCTACAATTATGGAAGCATAATGGTACATATGTAATTAACAAGGTGCTGAAATTTTTGGGTAGATTTTTGTGCAGGCATGTGCCTGGTGGTTGTATTTTCTTCCTTGGTTTTTTTTTTTTTCCTTTGCTTCTTTTTCCTTTTCTTTTTCCTTTTTTCTTTTTTTCTTTTGTTTGTTTCTGTGTTGCTGTTTCCTGTGTTTCTGTAGTTTCTCTCTCCTTAATAAAATTATTCATCTTTTGAAATAATAATAATAATAATAATAATAATAAGTGATGGCAATCTGTAAATATCCCAACTAGTGATGCAGTTGTTTAAGAAAAAAACAAAAGAAGAATCTGTCAATTCTACAATTATGGAAGCATAATGGTAAAAACGTTACTAACAAGGTGCTGAAATTTTTGGGTAGATTTATAATTACTTGGGGATGACAATCTGCAAATATCCTAACTAGTGATGAAGCTGTTTAAGAAAAACAAAAGACGAATCTCTTTTAGATTCAGAAAACTCCATTTAATCCCTTGTAAGAAGGGCATGGGTCTGTAGCATTTCGCACATACAACCTATTCGTTGAGAATTCTTCTTCCCCCTCTTTCTTTTCTTGGTATAAACCTTACATCCTTTTGAGATAGAAAGCTTAGAAACATTGATATAGGGTCCTAGACTAAGTATAGGTGGTCTCTTCTCAATCTTGGTCAAAACCCAGCATCTCTATCTTAATAATCACGGGTCATAACCATAAATATTACATTTCATTTATGCATAGGTATTCCTTGTATATGGGGTTGTGTAAGGACAGTAGAATTCTTTGAATGTGGAGTCGTGTGTGTGAAATTCTCTACACCTGATGCCTTTAGATAAGACATAGGTGCATGCTTCCAAATCTAAGAAAGACTCTCAAATAACTCCATATCTATTGGAGATCCTTACAAATTATTGATCACAGGACATTTACAAATATATCCTAAATATTCCTATACTTTATTAATGACAGTTTTTTGCCACTATGGTTTCATAATTATAAATCTTCCTTAACCTCATAGCGTCGAGACACCCATTATTTCAAAAGTGAAGCTATGTAGCCTTTCTCGTATCTTCTAGGTAGAGTTTGAAACCTTTAGGACTATTTATTATCCCTAGGGAATGATGCTGCACCACAGTGACACGTCCCATTCCCAGGAGGAGATGAAAGTGAGAGGGATGTCCCACAGTGATGGCATGATATGAGAAAGGCTTGTGAGAGGGACATCCCATTCAGCCATTCCTAAGATATGAGAAAGACTTGGGCAGTGACACTTCCCATCCCCAAGATGCTTGTGAGAACCGTCCATGTATTGGGGGTGCGTCTATGGCCTAGATTGCCTAATTATTGGTAGATTGTGTCCAGAAAGGATAGATACATAGGATAACATTCATCCAAGAACAAGAAAAGAAAAAGGACTACCAACTTGAAAATGCTAGACACATGAGAAGCACCACCTATTGGCTGGTTGAAGCTGAATTTTGGCGCCAAAAAGGGAAACCTCAGACAGGTTGACATGAAGGCTGATCACACCACCTACTGAGCTTAATGTTGAACTCTGGCATACTAAAGGAGAGCGGCCCATTTGGACATTGTTGAAAGCCTGTTGATAATCTTGTCCATGCGACAATCTCTAGGCCAGATATTGCTTATGTTGTGCACATTGCCATTCAATTCGTATGCGCTCTTTGCACTCTTCATCGTGTAGCCTTCAGAGAGTAGAACATTGAGTTGGGTCCAAGTCGAAATAAGCTTGGTCATATGGATCTGTTTTGGGTTTGAACTATAGTTTGCAATCCAAGATTCAGCTCAGGACTCGTTCAGCCGCTAGGTTGGGTTGGGCTGGGCCGAGACTCAGTGGGGTGAAGAAACAACTTCTAATATAACATATAAAAAACTTTTATTATAAAATTCTTCTTCTTCTTCTTCTTCTTCTTCTTCTTCTTCTTTGTCTTGGGAAAACTAGCTAGAATCCTGAGTTACACTGAAACCAAGAAACCAGGCCAAGTCATGCTAAAACCAGGCTTTTGAAACCAGGACGGGCCTGGCTTTCCTGATGCAGTCACCCTTAATGATCTGGACTGGTTGACTCGGGCTAATCTCAGGTTGACCAACCTGGTTTTTAAGCTATGATTTTTACTAAGATGATCCATGCTGGACACATTTAGCTACTGGTCAGGCCTGAGTCAGGTATGCCAACTCCCTAGTTCCCTAATAATATAGATTTCCTATTAAGCACCATAACAATAATTTGTGGGGCATTGTTCAAAAATTAAAAAATAAAATCATGAGGCAGGTTCTACTAATTGCCTTTATTATGGAAGCTACTTAAAACTATATCTACCCTTTCTAGAATGTGAATTCACAAATGATGAGAAGTACTTAAAGATAACAAAGTCCGAAGTATCTTGGGAATTTAAAGAACTGGGTCCAAGCTGGGTCAGATACATTTTTAGGTCGTTCACATCTGACCCATTTAAAAGTCAGGCCTGAGTCGGTGTTGGGTTTGCTTAGGTTGATTTTGAGAGGTTCCAGAGTTGAGCCGTTTGATTATTGGGGGTTGCTGTCAAGTTGAACTGACATATTGCACCCCAACTTTGTGCTATGGTTTTTCCAGAAGTGGAACAATTAGGTGCTCCTATCAACAAGGGTTGTTGAATATAGTGGCTACCTTCTTTGTTCAAATGTACATGTGATTGTTATATATTGATGCATTTTCCATCCACTAGATTTTTTCTTCCTCTTTATTTATTTATTTTTCGTTTTTCGTTTTTCGTTTTTCATTTTATAGTGTTTCATGTTCCATGGGAAAATTAAAAGAAACCAAAAGCGTTAGTATTCCTTGGAAAATTTCTCTTTGTCGATTGGAAGTGCTATATTGGCACGGATGTTAATTTCTTGATTCACAGTTGTGGAATTTGATGTGGCAAGTGTGATTAGAATGTGCTATGGATTTGGTATAGAAGTTCCTGTTTCAACCTTGCTTTGTTGTACCATAGCTGCACAACAACTAGCAAATTGGCCAAAACGTGTTCCAAGTTCTAGCTGCGCTGACCATCCACCTAGTAGTTGGGTGGTCTAACCGGTTCTGTAAACTATTTTGATGGGAATACCAAATGGAATTCTGGGGAGATGAGATATGGAATAGTTTGTATAGCCACAAGAAAACATCATCAGCAGCTAAAAAGGGCTCAACAGTTGGATGATATGCAACATAAAGTGGATGAAAAGCCCATGAAGTGTGGACCACTGGTTTCTGCATGGCTGATGTCATCATGATGTCATGCTGGCATCAATAGGAGTCCAGTCAACCCTTTATTAGGCTCGAAGACTCACAATCTAGATTTAAATTCAATTTTAGTGGGAGATATTTCAGGTTGAAGGGCCTGAAAAGAGGATGAGAGGAGACCTAATAGGACTTGGGTCAAGGTGGTGAGAAAGTAGATGAAGGCTTCTTGTTGAAATAGAATTTGTAAAGCTAACCCCAAATAGCTAAACAAGGTTTGTGATGATGGTGATGATGATGATGCTAGGCTGCCCAAATATGGGCATGGGTATCATGGACAGTGAATCAGTGACATGTATGGTGGATCCTCGAAATCCTGAATTCTCAATGTGTGGGCAAGTTATTACAACTCATAATTATTTAAATATATTTCTCAACAATATTCATAGGTCAGTCGGTACTGTTGTACATCTGATTTGATGTCAAGTTTGCAAAGAAGATCAAGGTCCATCCTCATTAACAGCCAAAAGGAATGGCTTTCCATTCAAGTATGCGATTATCATTAAATTGCTTATATCTCCATAGTTGATGTATAAGATGATGCATTATTCCGCAAATTTGACTAACAATTGGTATCAAAGCCAACCTATGCATCAGTCATGGTGGATCTGTCTATATAAACCATGTTCAAGATCCTATTTTTATTTTTGAGTGATCTTATGCTCTCCCTTGTTCTTTGCGTTGAGCAACCAGGGCGTAGTACTCGGTGTGAGGATTCATGGTATGAAATTTCAATCTAAAACAAAAAAAGGGAACAATAAATGGGCATATAGTTTAGGAGATCCAAGGGTTCCAATTTTATTGTTTCGTCGAAGGTGAAAATTGGAGGTGCAATCGTTAAGGAGACGGGATGATTCAATTCTAATCCGTTGAATTTGATTGATTATTTTTTGTGTGATGAATTGTGTGGTTTGATGATGTTTATTGCTTGATTTAATATTAATTAAGAATTCCATTTTTTTTTTTTTGGTATGGTTTAATAAAGGGTACTGTTCAAAGATTACGTTGTAATATAGGGCTCATTGGAAAGGGCTCGGCGAGAAAAGGGATATTGGATAGTCGGCATCCCTTTCGGATGGCCCATGTGGAGCCCACGCATGGGCAACCATGGCCCCTCTTCCGATTCCTAGCATACGAAAGAAAGAGCTCTCTTTCATTCTCAATACCAATTAAAATTCCTTAATAATATTTATTTTAGAATTTTTTTTTTGTATATATATTAAATAATGAAAAAAATAGATGCAAATTTGATTGTCCATGGAATATTAGAATTTGAAAACAAAATTCAATTTGAAAATATTAAAATTAATATGACCCTTATTTCCCATCCTATCATAGCTACACGTGTGTGGGGACCACTTGAAGCAGTCCTACTACTGTACTAGCCTGTATGGTTGCGTGAGGCCCTCATCTTGATGAGCATGCCCACAAGATCTTGCTATCTTGATCGTTGCGTTATATTTTCCTTTGATCGTGCGATCACTAGCTTGGTCATGTTATGTGAGTCAATAGGGTAATGATCTATCGTTGAACACTATGGGATGGACACTGCATGATCTATTGTTAGTTAAATTTGAGGAATAATGGATCGTCCTATACATTAATTATGGAGATATAAGGAACTTAATCATTATCACATATGCCTAAATGGGAAGCATTTGATTATCATCCTCAATGTCTGTGGAAAACAATCCCATCCTATACATCAATTTTGGAGATATAAGGAACTTAATCATAATCACATACTTGAATGGAAAGTGTTAGATCATCATTCTCAACAGGTCTGTAGAAAACTTGTGGAATGCATTGTTGGTCAAATTTGTGGAATACCGGATCGTCATATACATCAATTGTGAAGATGTAGGGAACTTAATCATAATCACATACTTTGAATGGTAATCCTCAGATTATCATCCTCAACATGTTCGCTGAAAACAATCCCGTCCTAATCCTATACATCAATTATGGGGATATTAGGAACTTATCATAACCACATATTGGGAAGCGTTAGATCATCATCCTCAACATGTCCGCGGCAAACAATCCATTGGGCTACCATCCCATGCAGTATTAAGCATTAGATCATCATTTCATTGACTCTTATCATGTGACCAAGCCTGTGACCGCGTATGATCAAAGCGAAATCTAACTCAAGGGTCGAGATTGTATGATTGCATGGGCACGCTCATTGAGATGAGGGCACAACCACATGAGTTGGACGTGCCGTCACCACCCATAATGTGTGGGTGGGCCCCACATGTCCCATACACGTGGACGTCCAATCAAGTGTGGCCCACTTAAAGTGGTCCCCACACATATACGACTATGATTGAATGGGGCATAAGGGGCATATTAATTTTAATAATTTTCATATTGGAAAATTTCCAAATCCCAACATCTCATGAATGATCATATTTGCATCTATTTTTCATTAGTTAATATAGATTGTGAATTTTCTAAAATAGAAATTATTAAGAAGTTTTAGTTAGTATAGGAGAGAAAGGGGTGTGTCAGCATGACCTCACTCCCTCTCCTTCCTTCCGTTGTATCCTGGAAATTGGAAGAGGAAGAGGTGTAGTGGCATGTTGCCCCATGCGTGGGCCTCATATGGGCCATTCGAAAGGATGTCGACCGTCCAATATTTCTCTCTCTTTGAGGCCTTTCTAATGAGCAATATATTGCCACGTGATTTTTGAACGGTGTCCATGATGTCTCTTCAATGGCTTGAGATGGTGTGTCCAAAATCTTCAATTTAGATCAAAATCTCGTAATCAGAGCTCTCTAATAGGTTAAACAAATTGAGATCTACCATCTTGCATAAGAATTTCTAAACAACCCGAGAACAGCCAAAAATTTGTTGGGCTCTATAAACCGTAAAAAAAAAATGGAATTCTTTAAATAATATTAAACTGAGCCTAAACATTATCAAATTGCACCATTTATTACATAAACAATAATCAATCAAATTCAATGAATTAGAATTGATTCGATAAGCTCCTATGTCCTTATATGGTCCCAAAATTGGAACTCTCAGATCTCCTAAATTGTCCGCCCATTTGTGCTAAAATATTAGACTATGAATCCTCACACCAGTAGTACGACTTTGGTTGATCAACCTAAAGAACGGATGAGCACATAAGAGCATTAAAAAACAGAAACAAGTTTTCGAACATGGGTTCAAATAGATGGATCCACCATGATTGATGCATAGGTTGGCTTTGATACCAATTTTAGTCAAATTTGTAGAATAACGAATCATCCTATACATCAATTATGAAGATATAAGGAGCTACATAATCCAACTTTGTCTATATACCTAACTCACATAATCCAACTTTCAACAATCCGAGTTTCAAAGGGTTTGAGTTTGGCATGATTAAAAAAAAAGGGATTTTTTATAATCATAGTTGGTCAATTGGACGCCTCCGCTGCAATTAGAGCTGAACACAAACCATGCCAACTCGGTTAGCTTGGTCGGTTCAACCCGATTTAGCTCGGCTTGGTTTGGCTCGAACAGCCTGTTCAGAGTTGGGTTCGACCCGATTCTATTCGGCCGAGTATGAATGTGGTATAAATGCAAAAAAAAAAGAAGAAAGACCCCTAACTTTTAAGTTTGCAATTGCAACCTCACCCGAGTCTCGACCGAGCGGTGAGCGCCATGGTTCTGAATGACAGTATCGGTCGCCGTATTGGCCCCGTGAAAAAATATTACGATACAGTGTCGCGTATCGGAATTGGGGCCGTATCGCGGTCTGTATAGGCCTGCATTGGTCAGAATTTTTTTTTGAAGCAAAAAAATATGAAAAAAATCAGAAAATAGGAAACAAATAAGATATTCATGAATATATTATTTTGAGTGTGTTTTGACCATGTATTGAATGGTGTATCAGATCATTCTTTTGATGAGAATGTTGTTTGTCAATTTGACTTGTTGATGGTCAACTAAATGGGCCCTAATTGAACACAAATCAAACATGATTTGGTGAACAATGACCCATTACATTGGAAATACGACAAAAAGAAGATGAAAATATAAAAAAGAAAGTAAAGGTTTATTCTTCTTTTCGATTTTTCCCATAATGGTCCACTTCGCTTCGATGAGTTGAATCCCATTCAAATCATTTGTTTTGATACCAAAATAGGTTTAAATCTAGCCTATAATGAGTTTTTAATATTCTTTAATGGTTTAAATGAAAGGAAGAACAAGAAATATGAGTGAATTTTTGAAAAAAAAAAAAAATCAAATTTGGGATTTTATGGGCGTATCGGCCCTGTATCGGCACTGTTATGGTCCGATATGGTCCAACCGATTCCGATCCGGCCGATCCAACCCCGTATCGCGTATCGTATTGGGCCAATATGGATATGATACGGCCGTATCGGCTGATACGATATCGATATTCATATCTGTGGAAAGCGCCCTCCTCTCCTCTCCTTCTCTCCCTCCCATTTTCCCTATGCACCCGACCGAGTGCCTTCTTCTCTTCCTCTGCTCCTCTCCCATTCTTTGAATCTCATCTTCCTTTCTCTACCTACACTTGACCGGCTGACTCGTTCGCTGCTCAGCTTGCCCGTCACACCTGACTCCCACTTCACTTCTTTTGTCTACAATTACAAAATCAAACCAATCAAACAAGCTAAACTCGATCTGACCCAAAAAGTAGAACTCGAATAAGCTCGAACCTGGCTAGAATCCGAATCGGCTCGAACCTGGCTCGAGTTCGGCTCAATTTGATTAACCAAATCGGGCTGAGCTGACCAGGTTGGCTCGATGATCAAGCCGAGCCGAACTCGAGCCAAGCCCCTTGGCTGAACGAGCTGAGCTGAGTTGGGGCAAAGTTTAGCCCGATTCGGCTCATGTACATTTCTAGTTGCAATTACAGTGGGACCAACTTTGGATTGGTAGTAGTTTTGGTAGGCTTCTCTGATGATGAAGTTCTCTCTGCTGGGTGACATTGCGTATGGTGTGAAGGCACGAGTAGCGGCGTCCCGAATTTCAAGGATTGAGTACAACCTCGATCCCTAAGATTTTGGGTGTCACTTATGATTTGTGGAAGCGTGATTTGTTGATTTCGGTTCATAAGGCATCAATGCACAAATTTAGAATCAATTTAAGCAGTAAAGTAAAGACGGAATTTAAATTTAATTTGACCAACATCTAAAAGTTATACATCCAACAATCAATAGTACGGGGCCCACGCTGTAGGTGACCTCCAAATACACGTCTCAAAATAACATCCATAGAATATCAACATAAAATGAGCCCATGACTCCAAAATAAGAAAAAGGCGACATGACACTCTAACTGGGCCTGGCCACCCGACATCTGAAAGTATGAGTAGTACTCGACAAACTCCTCTTCCCCCTCTTCGTCCGTGTTGGTATCTAGGGTACCTGCGTCAATGGTATAGTCTAGTTGATGTTTTAAAACACCGTCCTAAGTGGGAGCGAGTGATCAACTCAGTTGTTACTATAATTCTAAGTTAAACATGTTATCAAATCAATCAGGCTTAGGTAAGGACAACACCCTAAACACACAGTTACCCAGGCTAGCTGTTTAAATGCATCGATGCCATGCTCACAAATATAATGCCTGTCTCGAGCAAATAACAACATAAAGGAAATGATGCGCTAGTCTTTAACAGTCGACCAACCACCCTATAATGCAAGTATGAGGGTCATTTTTCAGTACACTGTCCTTTAATAGTTAGACAGTTACTTGGAACACCTATGGCATGTATGCATGATTAGTTCGGCCTTTATTAATCATTTCTCATACAACAGTGTTGTCGAAGCTGGGATACTACCATTATATCACAAGTCGAAATCCGAACCATTTGGCTCCCTTCGGTGCATCGCCAATCATCGCCAGTAACTCCCAAATCCCTATTTCGATTTCCACGTTTGTATGATTCATTCAATTATCAGTTCACAAACAATGGCTCATCAACCAATTCAATTTAGCACCAATAGGGCTCGTCACCCTCATGGTTGCTCAACAGACACTACACCCCAGTGTAGGCCGACAGCTCGAACATGGTATCCCATACCACCATGCCCGGTCCATGAGACTTTGGCGGGATCGTATCGCACTAACGAGTATAAGTGGACTTATCTCCACTAGTAATGGTAGTATTTCAGATTCTGTAATGTGACTCAAGAACGATTATCAATCAACTAAACCAGGCATTAGATTGATTCGATTGACACGGGGGAACGCTGATCAGACCTGCATTGGGCACAAAACAACCCGTGTAGTTCAACTACTCTCTGTCGTCCATGTTCAACCTCGGTCAATCGACCCACCTTGGGGTAGCCAACCCAATGGGGCCACCCTCATACTTTTTTGGTTAGCCACTCTTAATCTACCAAAAATCCTTAGTCATTCTAACGAGGTAATTCATATTTATGACATCTATCAAACCACACATCAAGGCATGTTCATTCAAGCATATTTGTCATCCATTACTAATCTACTAAACCAAACAAGATCAAGTCACATTAGAATTCTAACATTTAGAATTTAAGTCATTCGAGCATTTTATCGAACACTTATACTACTTACCCAAGCATATATCAATGGTTCCAATAAATAAAACAATATAAGCATTTATAACGCATGAATCCTATCTACATCGTATAATCATTCTCTAGCACCGTCAATGGTCGATAAATGAAAACCTAGAAGTATAGTCCGCACCTTAAGGGTTTGGGTTTCTTGATTTTCTGAACGCCTAGGGTTAGGGTTTGTTGGGAAATTGGCTATGCATATGCACATACTAAGGTCAAGGTGAGATTTATATAATCAGATCTAGAATAACTTGGAGCAGGAGGTATGATTCATATCTTACCTCCGATCGTAAAGGGAGTCAACCTAGACAAGGGAATCGATGACTAGAGTGGAGAACTTGCACCCAGAAGAGGATGATCTCTAGCACAAGCACTTGCCTCACACAATTCCTCTCTCCTTCCCTTTCTCTCTATTACTTTCTACTTTTCTCCAAATCCCTAAAATTTCGGACTCGGGGAGCAATGCCCAATTCAATGCTATTTATAGTTCCAGAAATGGTGCAAATGGCCCTAAGAACTTAGTTGTTAGATATCTAACCTATGGGGGCCTAATTCCACCATTTGGGGCCCACTTGGGTCTGCATGGGTCCATCTAGTCCATGAGATAATTGCTACAAGTGAAGATCCATCTAAGGCTATGATCGCCCACAGTTTGCATGTGGTGATCAATGGATATGGCGCATTGTTTGTTCAATGGTCGTCGATCATCGATCGGGACCGCAACTTTAAGGATGTGTGCGGGGAATTATTCGAGACTAGGGTTCTTAGTTCCAATGTAATCTAATGGCTCGAAAGCCACAACTTTGTGTGAGTTTAGGTCGCAAGATTTACTTGAATTCTGGATAGTTTTCGGGCAGATTCACACACCATATGTGCTACCCTCTTGGCTCCAAGTTGAGTATTTCGGTGCATAATCTTGGCTCAACATCTCGCGAGGGTTGTCAAGCCCAGTAAGAAGAATATTCTTCCTTTGTTTTGGGTTTATTGATACCCCAACGAATGACCTAAGAACCATTTTGATAATTAGGGCCTTTCTAGGGATGTTTGAGTGTCGGGATTTCTTGTATACATTAATTAGGGTTTAGGCTTGCCAAGTTCGTTGTCTGGCGTTCATGCGATTAGTGGAAACGCCACCTTGGTCTTATTCGTACTAATTCAAGGATTCCTAGATTAGAGCTTGATTTAGGGGATCATACGACTTCTTAGCTCGCGTACGTACTTGGATTTTTGTACGGAAATTTACGGGACGTTACATGGCGATCCACTCCGGAGATCTTTCCATGGGAGAGCCATGTGAGGTATAAAATAAAGAGTCAGCAAAGGGTGGATCATGATTAAGAGTCTCCTTAAGTATCAAGTTTCGTTGGATGTGTAAAGACAATGCTAGGATTTGGACAAGAGTTGGGATTTTAAATAGGAAGGAGAGAAACAGAATTATGTATATATGCATTTGTACACAAAAGGGGAGAAGGTTAAGAGTTAGAGAAATTCTTAGTGATAGAAGAGGATGTTCTTTTCTGGCGTGGCAAGCTTTGACTCATCCCTAGTTCTTGTGGTGAATTCCTTTCGCTGTAGTTTGGTTTTTTCCTTCTCTACTTGTTTTGTTAGTTAATCCTTGATTTCACTTTCAGAAGTTTGAATTAGGGTGCTGATTTACAATTTCAGTTGTCAAATTCAATAATGATCACTGAGAAAGATCGAGTGTATGCAATTTGAAGCAGTGCTTTCGGTATCTTGTGATATCACCGATATGTTCCATAATATATCTAGTTATCCTAGTTTGGCAATACGAAACCCAACTTTAATATCCATTTTTCATGGTATCGCCCAATATATCGCAGGATATCGCGGATATCGTGCAATATATTCACACTTTCCCTTTTATGTATTCTTAATGTATTGTGCAAAATCTTTCAAAATAATAATAATAATAATAATAATAATAATAATAATAATAATAATGTATCGTGCAAAATCTTTCAAAGTAATAATAATAATAATAATGTATTGTGCAATATATCGAATATCGATATCGAGTGCGATATCAAAATGGATAAAAGGAAACCAATGTTGTTGTCTGGAAAATCTTAAAATTTAAAAAAAAATCATTTTGTTTTGTAAAAAATAAATAAATTATTCTTAGTACATTGTAAGGTGATTTTGACTAGTCCACTCTAGTTAGTCGGAAGGAAATTTTTGAAATTTCATCCGAAATCGTGATCGAAAGCTTCTTGGGGTCGGATTCTAAAGGGTGAGCATTTTTTAGTTTCGATTTGCTTTTTTTGTTTTCATATGTTGTAAATAGTGTCAAATGGTAAGAAGTAGATGATTCTTCATTTTTTGCATAAAAAATTATGGATTTTAAGCTTCGATTTCGAGATTTGGGGGAGAGGCTAAGGGCCTATTTGTCAGCATTGAAAAAAGACAGTGAATGGGGAACTCAGAAAATTCTCTGTGTCAAGTATTTTTTGCTAACGTCGAAAATGGAAAGCGCTTCGTTATTTTTGTCTGATTTTTTTCTGCTGATTGAGGTCTGACTTAATGGTGAATATGAAATGCGCTTTGTGAATTTTCTTAAAAAAAATAAATTTCACTTCCAGAAGAGCCCCTGCGCATGTTACTCTCTCTCCCAAATAGATTGAGTAATACACCACCTAACTTCTAACATGTGGAACTTCTCTGGCCTATTTTGAAATTTATGTGATATATCCACATCGTCCATCAACTATTTCAGATCATTCTAGAGCATGAGCCCAAAAAATGAGGCACATCCAAAGCTCAAGTGGACCACACCACAGAAAGCAGTGAGAATTGAACGACTACCATTGAAACCTTCCTAGCGTCCACCGTGAGGTTTATTTGCCATCTAACCTCTTCATAAGGTCACACAGGGAAAACACAAATATCAGCTTGATCAGAACCTTCTGTGGCGCCAAGAAGTTCTCAACAGTAGGCATCCGATTCCCACTATTTCCTAGAGTGTGGCTCACTTGACCCTTATATCTACTTCGTTTTGGTCTTATGCCCTAAAATGGTGTGGAAAAATGGATGAATGGTGTGGATAAAACATATAGATCACAGGAGGCCCCACACCCTTGACAGGACCGTGTCTCCAGCTGTTGCAGGCGCAGCTTTGGTGGATCTTGGATACGTACGTTAATTGCCTACCAGTGCTGCCATGGAGTGAGGTGGCTGCTGACAATGCTTTGCGGGCTCCACCATGATGCATGTGTTTTATCCACGCTGTCCATCTATTTTTCCAAATCATTTTATGGCACGATCCAAAACATGAGACAAATCCAAATCTCAAGTGGACAAAACCACAAGAAAACAGTTGTGTGATTGAACGCTTGCCATTAAAAACTTCCTAAGGCCCACTGTAATGTTTATTTAGCATCCAACCTATTGATTACGTCGCACGGACCTTTATGAAGGGAAAACACAAATATCAGCTTGATCAGAGCCTTCTGTATATAGGAAATGGTACTATGAGGTCGACCTCATGGTAGCTTCCCATGAGGTCGAGTTGTGTGGGCCCCACTGTGATGTGTGTTGGACATCCACACCGTGCATTTAATGGGTCCACTCTATGGTTATGGGATAATCCAAAAAATCAGCCGTATACAGAGCTCAGGTGGTTCGCACCATCTAAAACTGTATAAAAACATGTTAAAATATATGAAAGTACTTGGTGGGGCCTACCTGAGTTTTGTATACGGATGAAATTTAGTGTGCCCCCTTATTCAAGTGGGAAATACACAATGGATGGGCTAGATGTCTGAACCACATCTTAGTGGACCCTACAAAAATAATAAATGTTTTAATGGGTGGGTAACCACTCTCAACTGTTGCCTGTGGTGTGGCCCATCTAAGTCATGAATTGACCTGATTTTTAGGCCCTTGGTCCACCATGGAATGGTGCATTTGATTGATGAGGTGGATGCCCAACACACATCATGGTGGGGCCCACACAGCTTGACCTCATGGGAAGCTCCCATGAGGTCGAGCGCAAAGTACCTTTTCCCATATATATATATATATATATATATATATATATATATATATATATATATATATATATATATAGACACACACACACATGCTCGACCTCATGGGAAGTTCCCATGAGGTCGAGCTGTGTGGGCCCCACTGTGATGTGTGATGGTGGGACATGGGCCACAACCTCAGGCCAATCCATTGCTTGGGTGGGCCACACCATAGTCAACAGTTAAGAGTGGATATCCACCCATTGAAACCTTTATGATCGTTTATAGGATCGACTGAGATGTGGTTGAGAAATCCAGACCATCCATTGTGTGTGTCTCACCTAAACAAGAGGTCAAAACAATTTTCAACCATATAAAAAACTCAGGTAGGCCCCAACAAGTGATTTTAGATGTTGTAGGCATAATTTTATACTCTTTCAGTTTGTATGGCCCACTTGAGTTCTGGATACAGCTGATTTTTGAGATATCCCATAACTATTAGGGGACCCACCAAATGCATGGTGTGGATGCCCATCAAACATCTCAGTGAGGCCCACACAGCTCGACCTCATGGGAACTTCCATGAGGTCAAGCGCATAGTACCATTTCCCTATATATATATATATATATATATATATATATATATATATATATATATATATATATATATATATATATATATATATATTACTTATCTGGAATGTTTTTATGGATGCCTGCGATCATGTTGACCTATATGTATTGTGGCGTTGGTGGTTAGGAGTTGATTCAACTGATACAGTTATACTTAATTCCTCTTTTCTTTGTCAGGTATCTTGAATTCAAGTTGTGTTTTTCCATGGTTTCATTATGCCATTTTAAACTCATAGTTTACTTGATTCTTTGTCTTGAAGGCTTCATTAGGAACTAAAACTTTATGACTTCGACTTCAAAACATGACAGGGTTATGTTTTGAAGGGATGCAATTTTGAAATCCATCAAGTTGGTAGCAATACTTTTTTGGGTTGAGTTGGTATGTTAATTGTTCAATATATCTATTTTGGACTTGAAATTGATGATTGGGCACAATTTTGAAAAGCTCTTTTTTTTTTTTTTCCTCGATTCCCTGGAGTTCACCTTTTGAAAAATCTTGTTAGACTTCTAATCATCTCAATATCTTGACAATGTTATTCTTTGATTTGTAGGCAAAATTTTCGACTTTTAAGTTTTGATAATGACTTCATCAAAACCTTTGAAGTTTGAACTAGTGAAATGACCATACTTAGCTTGATTTGTGTTAAAATAATGTCTAAAATGTGTGGCAGTAAGACATCCCACAATTTTTTGCAGAGGTGTCTAGGTTCCTTGTTTTGATGTCTTAGTTTTTCCATTGTCTGTATGAGTGGCTGAGGTGAGCAGTTTGTTTGTTCTTGGTCAGTGCCTTATTGTCAGTAGTGTGTTGTTTTCTTTAATAAATTCATATTATCCTTCAAAAAAAAAAAAAAAACTACAAATTATGGGTGTAGGATGATAGAATAATGAATATTTTATTGTCTCCTTCTAGTTTTTTAGATTTTGTGAACATTATTTCACATACACATATATATATATATATATATATATATATATATATATATATATTTTTTTCTTCTATATTTTGTGTAAAAGATAATAAAAATCCAACAATTTTTTATTTATGATTTCAATCCTCTTGCGATTTTTTCGATCTGATTTGACTTTCAAAATATTATGTGGTGTTATGCTCATCCCCCTGGGAGACATCATGTGGAAGGAAGAAGCACTTAGATGGGGAGTTTGTTGCCTTCATTTGTTGCACCAATCCTCTATTTGGATTGAGTGCAGCTCCTCGATAGTAATATGTCAAAATCTTGCTTGCAATCCTGCTTCCTATGTATTCACAGTTCCTAACATTCGAGAACAGCTGCTGCCACACCCAAATTCTCTCCAGCTCATGCTTTTTGCAATTATGTTCTAAATGTTGTTATTCTATGACTAACATCCATGGAAAGGAATGTTAAAAAAAAAAAATCCATAGAAAGGATTACTGATTAAAACGAAACATCCATTGAAGGAAAGTTGGGTCACCAGTATGTTGGCTAAGAAGCTTTGAACTTTCAAGTCACTCAGTATGGAGCTACGATGGGAAGCTCATTTTACATTATCTACCTAGTACCTTTTCCTTGTTGTGGTTTCGAGCAAATCGTAAATTGTTAAAAATTGTCACTAAAAATAATTTTTACTTTCGACCCCCAGTGTAGACGGAGTGTAC
Organism: Liriodendron chinense; assembly: GCA_003013855.2. Lineage (NCBI taxonomy): Eukaryota > Viridiplantae > Streptophyta > Magnoliopsida > Magnoliales > Magnoliaceae > Liriodendron > Liriodendron chinense. The sequence continues at coordinate 1,662,465 of ML058505.1, forward strand.
ATTATTCCAAGAAGCCTTTTCGATATTCTCCTCTTGGTGTCCCCCAACCTCCACATGAAGAAAGTCTCCCAAAGAGTAAGCTGATCAGTTTGTTCAGTTTTACTTTTGGAAGCCCTTCCCTGTTATCGTTTATGTCCTCAGTGTTGATTTTCTCCTGACTTTCATCTTCTGCACTGTGTCCCAACTGACTGGATTATTTTCTGTCATTTATTAAGTAATAACCTAAATTCATAGTTTGAAAGTGCTATTGAGGCTATTGATTTCAAGTGGTTCGATTGTACAGACTCTTATGAGTTTTATCTAACCATAGAAGAATATATTGGTTTATCTAAAAGCAACATCCATATAAATAACATATTCATCAAAATAAATAAATAAATAATGGGATATGGAACCTACATCGTTAACTGGATCTTACTGAGAATGTATCATGTATAATTTTGTTTGCTTGTTTGTTGCCTTAAATATTGATCCTTTTAGCAGTATGTGTGCAGACATTAGCATTTTGGGTTGTCTTGTTTTGACACCCTGCCACACCTATGACAACATCTCCATGTCAGGATTTCACAGATCAACCGTATTGATAGCAGCTTAAATTTTTTTTTTTTTTCAATGACATTTTTAGGGTGATCATGAAAATTTCCTAAGAAATAAAGAAGATAAATCAAGAAACGGGGTATGAGTTCCCAATACAAAGCGTCAATTGCGGAACCCTCTTTGGATAGAGAGTCGGTCGTCCCATTTGTCTGTCACCTAACAGGGGCAAGCAAAATGTTGGTACTTGAGGCCAAGTCCCTTTTTCTTAAAAGATGAAAGGTAATTTTCATGGCTTGGATCCATTTGTACTCGCGAAAGATATGGCATTTCTAGAGTCACCTTTAAATTTTGGAAAAATAAAAGTGTATCTTGTTTGCCAATGAGTGGGTGCTGATTTATATGTATTCTCGCCCAAGAGCTGGGCAGATGTAGTGGAGATGTACCTCTTGAGTGCTATGTGATTCCCACATTTGCCAATGAAGCTCAAGAGGAAACCTTGCTACTAGACTATCCTATTTTGGGGCAGAGTATTGGGAAAATTAAAAGGCAACAGGGGTTGAAAGTTGTAGAGATGAGGATGTTGAGATGGATGTGTGGGAAGACTTAGAAGCCATAATTAAGAATTAGGTCATTCGAAGCAACCTAGGAGTTGCCCAAATTGGGGATAACATGATGGAGAATTGACTGAGATGGTTCTCCCACATGCTCAGGAAACTGGAGATGGGACTGGAAACAAAGGGAACTTTGATGAGAAGCTGAAGAGCCTGTAGAAAGGACAAGAGGAAGACCGAAACTGACTTGGATAAGAGGTAAACCTGACCCCAAATAGGACTAGGATAAGGATGAGGTCATTTGAAGCAACCTGGGAGTGCATCCCAGTTGGAGATAACTTGAAGGAGACTTGACCAAGATGGTTTGGATGCATGCTAGGAAAACCGGAGATGGGACTGGAAAAGGAAGGGAACCTTGATTGTGGGTTGAAGGGTCTGAAAGGAGGACGGATGGAAGACCTAAAAGGATATCAATAAGAGGTAAAGCTGCCCCCAAATAGTGAGGACGGGCTTATGATGATGATGATATGTGTTCTAGGCGAGTTAGAAGCCAGAGCGAAAGAATTTATCCAGTTCAATTTAAATAACGTTAACTGTGGTAAAATAGTTTACTTGTTGTGGCTAGAGCTTAGTCCATATCCTGTATGGATAGAGCCCCAGAGTACACGGGGTAGCCATGCACAAGAGGCTGAATAACATTTTGAGAGTAGTTTGAGATGTGTGGATGCTGTTGCATAAGTGGTAGTTGCCCTTCCCATTCAATTTTAAACCCAACTCTACTTGTTTTTGAGAACTATCACCTACAGCTGGTTATAGGCTACCGCCCACTTTCACGTATCTGATATTTTCAAGGGCCAAAATCTGAAACAAATATTCAGAGGGCATTGAAGAAATGTGTGGTACCATACAACCCGTTGTAGGTGATTGGTTCTCCATGTTTTTATGGCCATTACAGTCTCAACTGCATGTATACATACAGTATCCATGCAGTTTCTTTTGAGGTAGGTTCTTTCGGCGCTCAATCCAACCATTCGACTCATAACTGGAGCCCCCCACCCACCCACCCACCCACCCACCCACCCACACATTTGCTAATTGAAGTATTTGTCTATGGTGTCATCCATTTTGCTGCCTTCATGGTATCTTAGAAAATTTAGACCATGCCTCTTAACCTTTGTGCTTATAAATGCGTTCGCAGGGTGAGGTGGAAGAGCTTGAGAGAACAGACAGGGTTTCAGCTGCATGTCAGGAGTATGTATGAGAATATGTATATAGATAGCCACCCATTCGTGTACATGGTTTTGAGATTGATTGCATCTATTATCCATTTTTAGGGACTGAATTTCGTTTGGTGTCACCAGATTGCTGCCGAATGTTGAAAACAGACCCGACCCGCTCCTCCCAGTGTAATAATCTACTAATATGCTCATAGCAGCCTGCGCGCAGGATGATTTTTTCTGCTTCTCGGCTTTGCTAATCCTTTTTCTTTCCGTTGTTGTCGCAGAACGAACGGCCCGGCAAACCCATCTTGGGACCGGTGGTTTGAAGGGCCGCAAGAATCACAAGGTTGCAGATGTTGGATTCTCTGATGGCCTGATTCAGTCTTACCGTTTGTTTCCAGAAGCTCCAAATGACATTTTGTTTTAGACTGTTCCTTGATATTTGTACACCAATTTAGAAGGTTTGCTCCATTGTTTGAGGCCATTGTATCAATATTATCATTAAACAAAACCATATTGATGGATAACACGAGAGAAAAAAAAAAAAAATCCTCGTTCTTACTCTCTTATATGGGGGCATGTCATACGCGCAGATGGAGAGAAGGGAAGAGTGACCCCATGTTTTCTGGCTCACTCAAGTTTTAGACCTGCCTTGTTCATGGGCTTTCATCATATTATGTGATCTGGTGCAACAGATGAATGGAGTGGATTTCATGGTCATCATGGTGGTTATGACCTTTGTTGCATAAGCTCCTAAACTGAAATGGTAGAGGTATGGGCTACGTGCACCAAGGAAAAAAGGGGTCACTGTAATGACAGTGTGCATGCATGATGTGGTCCTGTGGCCCATGAGGTTCTCAGTCGATCTTGCCTGCCTAAAGTCCCAGACCTGGTTTATCAGAATAGGTATTTTCAATAAGGTGAAGATTTGTGACACTCAACGGTGGTTACAAAATGAGCAAAACCAACGACCTGGGCCTCCTATGTTGTGTGTGGCATCCAAACTGCGGATCAAGGGGGCCCACCATGTTGATGGGATGGTCCGAAAATCATGTGTTTCTAATAATCTGATGGGCCACACCATAGAAAACACCACTCTAAATTCTCCATATGGTGGCCCACGAGAGGATTTGATTGGCCTGATTGTTGGGTCACCTCACTATAGTGCGGACGGAATCAAGGTAGGCCCACGATCATTGCGATTTAAGGATTATGCACCATAGGCATTGGGGCCCATGATCAGATGTTCTAGATTGACGTACACGAATGGCGGGCTTAACTGGGCCTTATAATGAGTAATCAACCATCATCATAAAATAAAAATCAGCGGTGGTGGATTGAGTGCCTGGAACCGAATGTTCTCATAGATGAGAATGAGCTGGGCCCAGATGCAGTTTGTAGAGGGCGGTGGACTTGCCAGGATTGTCCAATCCAACGACCACGATCTTGTATTCCTTTGCAATAAACAATGTGAGCTATGTGGGGCCTACAGATATCGGGTTTGAAATCCACTCCGTTCATCATTTTGTCAAAAATCAGCAAGATCCAAAACTCAGGTGGACTACACGATAGGAAACGGGGAGAATGGAAACGTCCGCTCTTGAAGCCTTCCTGGAGCCGACCACGATGTTCATATGCTATCCAAACCGTTCATTAGGTTATTAACACTTGGATAAACTGTAAAAACTTATGTGTAACCCACAGTTTTCAATGGTGGGCATTCAATCCCTGCTGTTTTGTATGGCGTGGTCCACCTGAGTTTTGGATTCCTGTCCTATTGCGAACTTGAGAAACTGATGGACGGAGTGGATTTCTCACGGAAATCTCTGCGGACCCCAAATGGCACAGTCAATTGGCGTCCATATCAACGCCGCGCTAGAGGCTGGAACTTCCAAATCAACAGCAGAGATGAGAGTGAGAGCACTTTTTTTTTGGGCTTTAGGAAATGGAGAGGCTTCACCTAGCGACCTTAAGGGTCCGTTTGGTTGGCATCTGGAAATCTATTTCCAGCTTAAAATTTAGATTCCAGCATAATTCAATTTTAACTAGTGTTTGGCAACAAATTCCAGCCGAAAGGGATTCCATCCGGAAATCTAAATTGGCTGGAATCTGGATTAGTAGATACGGTGTAGGGGCATTTTTCATGGTAAGGGAAAAGAGGCGGTGCACACCTTGATTTATGCGTTGTCTATTTATGATGTATGCATTTTATATACACATGGTCCATCCATTTTGTGAGCTCAATTAAGGGCATTAGACAAAAAAATGAGGCAGATCTAAATCTCAAGTGGACCACACCATAGGAAAACAATGCTGATTGAACGTCCACCATTAAAAACTTCCTAGGGCCCACTATAATGTTTTGTCATCCAACCCGGCCATCATCTGTCTTGCGGGATTGCTATAGGCTATGGGTCAAGTGCTCAGGAGGATCCGAAGCCCAAGTGGGCCATGCTGCAAGCAACGGTTGGATTACACAGTTTTCAACCCAACAGCACGATGGAATCTGAGTTTCCAATCTAGTTTCTTCAATTTTGGATTCCAACACTGAGAAAATCTGGATTCTGAAACCAAACAGGCCTTGTTTGTCTACTACATTGGGGCGTGCTAATGTGGGGCCTTATGGCCCATTTGGGAGCTTGGATTTGAAATGCATTGGAATCCGAATCACAATTACATTGGAATCAGGGTGATTCCAAATTCTCATTTGTGTTTGGCTGAAATGCATTGGAATCCAAATCTCCTATAGCTTGTATTTTGAGGGCATTGGAGTTTTTGGGTATATTCACATGACTTAGATTTGGTCAGCTAAATTTGCTTTCATACTCTAAATTAGTGTATATATACACACATGTGGTATTTGATAGAATGACTCTAATAAGCCCATTAAAATATATACTTTGGCCAAAAAAGAGGAAATTTTGAGCCTTGGGTGGGCCACAAATGCAAGGATCATAGATAGGCGACTCACTGATGTTTTCTAACCGTCCATTTAAATGTCCAACATTTGAATGGTTCAGATCATTCTATTGATTTGATTTTAGTATTACAACCGATAATTGACTTATTTTGGGGTATCATAAACGGCCATATGTGCCACGGATTAATAGCTTAGAGACATTTTTGTTACATATGTGACTCTCCTCTCTTAAAAGGGAGGCAAAATGGGCATTTCCTCTCAATTCCAGCCGAATCTCAATATATTACTAGGATTTCAAAACACACAGAAAAAAAAAAAAAGGAAGATTTGAAATACCACCGATTCCAACTGCCCCAAATCCAAGGCTGCCAAACACAAAAATGAGCAATTCATAAAAAAAAGAGCCGTGAAAATGGATTGACGGCGTGGATAAAACAAATATATAATGGTGAAGCCCGCATAGCAGTTCCACCAGCTAGCTGAGTGGTGTCAGGGTCACCACCCAATGCGAGTCCTAGAACTCCTGGGACTCCGGGAGGCGGATTGCGTAACTCTGTGGGGCCACCATGATTACGTATTTTATCCACTCCATCCATCCATTTTATCAGATAATTTTAGGGCTTGAGCCAAAAAATGAAGCATATCGAAAGCTCAAGTGGACCACACCACACAAAAATGGTGTGAATTGAATGTCTACGGTTGAAAAATTCTTGGGGCCACAGAAGTTTTGGTTCAAGCTGACATTTTGGTTTTCCCTTCATCCATGTCTGTGTGATCTTATGAACAGGTTGGATGACAAATAAACATCACTGTGGGCATAGGAAGGTTTCCACGGTGGAAATCATTATTTCCATTGTTTCCAGTGGTTTGGTCTTCTTGAGCTTTGAATATGCTTCAATTTTGGGCTCAACCCCTAGCATAAGCTGGAAAAACGGATGGACGGCGTGGATAAACCACATACATTCACAATGGGCCCAACAGAGTTTACTCAGTTTGCAATCCGATTTCGGTATTTTTGTACTGTATACATGGGTTTTCAAGTCCAACAAGTGGGGCCCATGGTTCTGTAATCTAGACTCTTGGTATGTTGACTTCCCCCATGGATGGGGCATGTGGCAAAATATGAAGGTCTCAGTACTATATATAAGAACAGGGACGGTTGTTTATTTCTCTTTTTACATTACCTCTATAGTCCATAAAATGAGGGGCTAAGATTAATCTATTGAGGGTTTCAAGACATGGCACGCAACAAGCTAATGGTCTGGATTGCCGAACCATGTGCCTAAAGAATTAAGAACCTGTGTCTACTTTGCAAAACTGCAAGCTTAATTCCCACGCATGAGCCAGCACCTTAGCTGAATCCCACCCCACGATAAGTACATTTCCCTGAGGGACATTGATATTCTGTTAATGGCGTGACCATATGCCATGCCCAATGCTTTCAATGTAAACCGTCCAGATATGGGCCCCACTGAAGATTGAGAATAACCCATGGTAAGATAGGAGTGGACTTAGATCAGCTTTGCTAAGTCCTCTTCCGTGTACAAAGGCATGCCATATATACGCCACCACATATGCCAGGTGGGTCCAACCTTCAAGGTTTTCTCGCCCATAAATAGAGGTGGTACACTTATAAGAAGGTGGGTCAAGGAACAGGTGGACTGGATATATTTAGAAAACAATGGTTAAATTCTCAACGGCATTATTTATTCCGTAAACTTCACCCAACTTACTAGTGGACCAGCCTCATTTTTGGGCCAGGGCATTCACATAGTGGTACTTGGATGGCTTGGATCTCATCAAATTATATATATATATATATATATATATATATATATATATTACACACAGAGAGAGAGAGAGAGAGAGAGAGAGAGAGATTATCACTTGAACGGTTCTACTTTTAGCCTAACGAATTGTATCTTTTTAATCATTGAACGGTCCACTTTGATGTATATATTCAATATCCATGCAATTAATCTGTTTTTCCAGATAATTTTATGGCGTGAGCCCAAAAATGAAGCAGATCCAAATCTCAGGTGGATATGCTGTAGGAAACAAAGGTACTTAATTGAATGCCCCACCATTAAAGATTTTTTAGGGCCCATTGTAATGTTTATTTTCCATTCAACCAGTTGATAAGGTGACAAAAAACCGGATGAAGGAGAAAAAAACAAATATCAGCTTGATCCAAAACTTTTGTGGCCAATAAGAAGTTTTAACAGTTAATCACCACAGTTTCGTATGGTATGATCCACTTGAGACTTGGATATGCTTCAATTTTGGGCTCATGCCCTAAAATGATCTAGAAAAACGGATGGACAATGTGGATGTACACTACATACATCAAGGGTGAGCTCCACGGAAGGGCTGCACCTAATCGTCTCACATTGTGATTATGCAAATATAGAATGGATGTGATTTAGGAGGCATTTGGATCATAAGTTACTTAAGATAAGCTACCTATGCCTAAAGTAGCTTATCTTGATTTCTACTTATTAAATTGAAGTGATTAAGTAACTATAAATAAAAAAGTTACTTATAAGTGATCATAAACCAAACTTTTCTCAAATATGTTACTTACCTACTACCGTAGGAAGAAAAATTTACTTAACTTGTCCAACTCTTCCTGCACCTAGAATATTATCATAGCTAGCAGATTGTTGGGATGGTGGCCATGAGTCATTGCAATGGAGGAACATCTCCCCACATGCATAGATGCATGCGATGTGTACGTGTTGGCTTGATCTAGAAGGTTAAGTTGAAATGTTCTAATATTAGCTTGTACTTGTTGTATTTATGCTTTATTCTCACAGTTAAGATGGCTTTAGCCTTATTGGGGACTTAACTCATTACTTTTTTATTTAATTTTATTTTGGAAAGTAAGAGACATCCAAGACAAAGACCCAAAATAGATACAAACAAGGATGGGGGGCAAATCAATGAGGCCGAGCATATGGAAATGAGACGAGAGGTCGATATTCAATATTCCCATGAGGCCGAGCTCTATACGCCCACCTGTTTTATTTAAGTTTAAAACATACATGTGTAGAAATTGATCTTTGTTTGCTTTCATATTCAATGTACATGTGGCTCGCTAGATGAGTAAATTACGAGATTTTTAAGCTAAGATAAAATCATGAAGAGAAACACTTGATGAACATCCATGTTCATGTACGAGCTTGCATTTTAAATTTGGTACCTCCGTTTGTCATAATGGAGATGGAACAACTTCAAATAAAATTATTTGCAAATGACGCTGGGTATGATTTGTACAATTCAGTCCTGCAATGTAAGTCATCCGACCATTAGTCTTCATGGGCTCCACCACACACCTACAATGGCCTGAAGCTCTTCTCGATATTATTGCGACTCTAGTCCCCAGATGTTAGTCTGTGGGGCCCACCGAATTATAAGTGTGAAATCCACTCTATGCTAGGCCACAAGTCCAATGGGCCACGGCACATGGAACGGTCGAAATAGGATGCCGGCTATAGGTTTGTATCTGGGGCCACCATGTGGTGTATGTATTTTTAATTGACCCTGTTAATGATGTCTAATTCACCAAGATAAAGAGAAGATATAAAAATAAGCCCGATGAAAAATTCAGGTGGGCCGCACGATAGGAACTTAGGGTTTTTGTAGTAATTTTTCTGTGGAGGATTTCGGTCTTCGTTTAAGAGCAAATAATCATATTCCTTGAAGGTGAAGTCAGTTTATGAGCAGAAAAAGGCACAAAATCATCCTTTGCAAACTACAAAATTTGGATCCTTTATTTATTATATTACTATTTGGGGTGCTCTAGTTGCACCAAATATCACGAAATTTTATGATATTTCATGATTATCAATCTAACTTGGTGCAAATCTTCATGATATTTTAGTGAAATTCAGTGCAACCATACAACCTCAAATATCAAATAAATTTATTATGAAATTCTCTTATCTAGTCTTTTTTTTTTTAATAAAAAAAATGAAGGTCAATGCACCATTTGTAGTCTAGTCGATTTGCATCATAATGCTGTGTTGGTGCATTACACGTAGGGGTGGCAATAGGTCAGGCCATGCTAGGCTCGGGCTGGCCTGACACTTTAGTCCCAAGCTTGAGCCCAGCGTGAGCCGGCTTAGCAGCCCCAAGCCTGATTCCAACTAGCCGAAAATTAATAAAATCACTGGATCCTGATTCCTACTTGAATATTTCTAATCTTATTTATTGATCAAGTGCACCTTAGGAATTGTTTGGCACCATGGAAACAGTGGTAAATCATGAGAATCTATGGTATCGGAGTAAAGTAGGTGTGTTTGTAGAGAAGTACAGAGGTGGTAAATGGATCTCTTTAAGTCGTTTCGAATTCCTTGCCAAGGGCTATATTTTCAAATATCTTTACTAGCCATTCATAGATAATGCCATCCTTAAAATGAATAGTATGTTTGCTTTAAGAATTGGTGGGGTCCTATTATCATATTTACATGGATCCATTCAAATCAAATAAGTGCATCCCCTTAATTTAACCACGGAGTCCAAAAATAAGTTCGTTGCATAATTCAGGTGAGCCATATCAAGGAAAAAGCTAAGAGAGATACCTACCCTTAATTTTTTTAGGTTCACTATGATGATTTTATGAAATCTACTCTGACTGTTAGATACAATTTAAAGTGTAGGTATGTAGACAAAAAATCTAGGCCATCCTTAATTCATATGGGTTGAGAGGAAATAATTTGGAGGGTGAGGGTTACTGTTTCCCTAAGTATGAGGTACTTGAATTATAGAGCCATCTCATATTTGGGCCCTACGACCCAAGTTAAGCAATACACATGGTGATTGAGGTGGATTTTACATAAACATCATGGTGGCCAGGGCTAGATGGGTTGACATGAAGATGTCTTTACTTGAAAATGACTTAGTTGGCTTCAAGAATATCACCCCGATCATTAAGTGTGCCACTCCATTTTAGCTATAGGGCTCAAAAGTTAGTCCGATTCATGTTTTAGGTGTGTTATACGAAGGGAAATAATTGTTAGAGGTATTCCCTGTATATTGTTTCTAATCATGCATATGGTCCACCTGAATTACAAACAAAGTTATGTTTTGGCCCTACGACTAATATGGAATGACATACTTAGTGATCAGAGTGAATTTTATATAAATATTAAGGTGGGCCACCATTAAGAATTTAGTGAAATGCATAGAGAAAAGGTGACAAATACAAATATTGAATTTACACACAAATTTATATGCATCATGGCAAACACTACCTAAGATTCTAACTCATACGGATTCCAATGCAAACGACCCCTTACGTGCAGAGAAAAATAGGCATATTAGAGGAATGGCATATTTATAAGAGGTAACATGTGTACATATAAACTCAGGTTGGGCCGGAATGGCCGGGCCAGGTCAGTTAAAAGTGACTTGAGCCCAAGCTCAACCTCACCCATGCACAAACCTAGTAGTTCGGCCGGGCTAGCCAGCCCATTGCCACCCCTAATCACGCATGCTACTTACGAGTGAATTATCAGATGCGAATCAGACCCTCCCAATTTCTAATCGGATCTGGATTATTGGAACTGCTGCTTCTGCTAAAATAGTGGTAACTAAGGTAGATTGATCCTGTCCTCTTACACACATTGCTTAGGTTACTGTAACATCCATCCGTTCAATTTGGGCTCTTCACTAACTTCCACCCTTTAGACCCGACCCAGTACGGCCACACTTGGGTTTAAGAATAGAACATGGTTCCAAGTAGTGGATACTTAGAAATGAACATATATCATGTGTATGTATCTAGGGAAAAGGTAGCATGAGGTCGATCATGTCGAGCTCTGTGGGCCCCGCTGTGATCTATGTTGGACATCCAACCTATCAATCGGATGCACCCTTCCATGGTGGGCGACGGACTTAAAAATCAGACCAATCTATGACTTAGGTGGGTCACACAATAGACAACAGTTGAGAGCGGATACCACCCATTGAAACCTTCATGCGTTAAGAGGGTCCACTGAGATGTGGTTCAAACATCCAGCCCATCCATTGTGTGTGTCCCACGTGGATGACGGGGTTACAACAAGTTTCAGCTGCATCGAATACTCAGGTGGGCCGTACCAAGTGATTTTAGGTGTTTTAGGGACAATTTCACAGTTTCAGATGGCATGGCCCACTTGAGTTCTGGATACAGCTGATTTTTGGGATATCCCATAACCTAGGGGGGAACCATTAAATGTTTGGCCCCAACCCACCTCATAAGCAGGTCACGCCAGTTGACCGGCGAGCTGACTCGACCCATTGCCACCCCTGGGCACAACAGATCAACGCTCAGGATGACTGAACCATGGTTGAAAACGTACATGACTTTCCTGTGCCCTTCCCACCCCCACTTATGAAGGAGATGAAAAGAAGATCCAAAAGTCAAGTGGGCCACCTGGCAGGAAACACTCCCACATTGAAACCTTCCCACAGCTCACCTTGATGTTTATACGTAATCCAAACCCTTCATAAGTTTATCCCACACTATACCAAACAGATGAGATGGGATGTATGCCATTAGTTTTGTGTAGGACCCACCATGATGTTTATATGTCATCCAATCCATTCATCAGATTTTATTTATCAGGATGAAATGATTACCCAAAAATCATAGCATTCCAAAACTCGTTGGCATACCATGAGATTTACAAGTTTCTGTGGTCAGCCCATTGACAACACTAACCTTTGGTGTTGTTTGGCAGTCTGGATTTTGGGTAGTTGTCAATTGCAATCTAGGATTTTCTATCTAATTCATGTTTGGCATTCCAAAATGCTGAATTTTAAATCCAGCTGGGATTGAAAATTCTCATAAGGTCTCTCTTTTAAAATCTAATATTGGAAAAGATAAGGTCCAATATTTTGAATTTGAAGGTTCCTTAATTTGAGTTGGATTGAAAATTTATTGGGCTTGTTTGGAATGCGGGGTTAAATGGTTTGGAATTGCATTAGGTGGAATTAGCACTATTATTGCACAATGATTATATGTCTGGAAATAGCATCGTATTTTGACTGTCCAATCTCATGTTTGGATTAAACTCTTTTGCAAAAAAAAAAAAAAAAAAAAAAACACTATAATAAGTGAAACTTGTGTTTGATAGACCATGGAATTGTAATCATCAGAGCTGATGAATATGCAACTTGATTGTTAAAGGACACATATGGACGTCCGGCGCCATGGATAAAAGACATGCATCAATATGTATGGCCTACATACATAATGAATTTCGAAATCCTTCAGAAATCTCACTGTATCTCCTGATGGGATTGGATCTGGATTAATCTAATCATTCCTGCAGTTTCCAAATATTGAATGGAATTTACAGCCCAACGCAATTTTATACCACCTAATCCCATGGCCCTTAATGAAATATGCTCTAACTAGAGTTGTGGCCTTTAATGATGATGATTAGTGTCGGAGATAGTTCTCACATCCTTCATGATTTCCTTTCAGGTAGTTGTCATCTTTTAATATCAATTTTGATCTTAAATGACATACATAGACTTTCATGGCTTGTTTGTTAGGTTGTATGGATAGCATTTTGACATGGGTTGCCATATCATCTTCCTTGCATTAATGTGGCCACGTGAGCCTCATCTTGTATTTTGTGTGGCCAAAGTTAGGCTTAAGGTCTGTCCACTCATAGTCACCAGCATCTGTTGCATGGTGGGTCCCACTTGCAGACCTGGTCATGATTGAAATTGTCCATGTTCTGTGTACTATAAATATGAATGGCCCATGGTCTTATAGCCTCACGTATGTCCATGGGATTGAATGTTGTCCATTGAGAACCCTAGCAATTATCCTTTTTACCAAAGGTTTCTTACTGTGGCTTGTCCAAGATAAGGTGGACCATTTTTATCATTGGACCTTTATTTTTGGGCCCTAATTAGGCCACACGGATGGAGATCACATGGAAGCCTACAAAAGTTTCCAGTGGATATGAAGATGGACGGGAAGTTAGGTGGGGCCCACTGTGATGTTTGTGAGAAATCCATTCTGTCCATACGTTTTTCCAGATCATTTTAGGGCACAGGACAAAAAATGAGTCAGATCCAAAACTCAAGTGGGCCACACGATAGGACAAAGTGTGGATTGAACATACACTTCATAAGGCCACAAGTTTTGGATCATGCTAATATTTTTTGTTTTCAGCTCATCCGAGTAGGAATGACCTTATGAACGGTATGGATGGCATATAAACATTACGGTGGACCCGAGGGAGGTTTCAATGGTTGGCGTTTCCCTACCCACTATTTCCCGTCCTGCGATCCACTTTAGTTTTAGATCTGCCTCATTTTTGGTCCCATGCTGTAAAATGATCCGGAAAAATGGATGGACGGGATGGATTTCTCACAAGCCCCAACTAGCTTACCCTCCCAGGACCTTTCTTTGGTGTCCGTATGGAGATGGGACTAAGAGGCTTGGGGCATGTTTGTTAACACTGAAAAAAAACAACGCAACCGGAAAATTATCACCGTGAATGGTTGTTTGTTAACGCAGATATCGGAAAGCGCTCAGTTACTTGTCCCTGAATTTTTTCGGCGACATAGGTTTGGCTCAAGGATGAATGCCGATAGCGCTCCGGAATTTCTCTTATATCTTCTGTTTTTACTTCCAAAATTGCCCACATTCGCATTGATGGTGAGATAGACAGTCCTTTCAGGGGACTTCATGGGGGCCATTGTGATATATGAATTTTATCCAAGCCGTCCATCTATTTTGAAAGATTATTTTAGGGCATGGACTTGAAAAGGATGCAGATTGAAGGCTCTAATGGATCATACTACAAGAAACAGTGGTGACAATGACCCCACCATTGAAACCTTCCTGGAGTCTACGGTGAAGTTTTTTTCCCGTCCAACCTGTTCATGAGATCACATAGACCTGGATGAATGGAAAACATAAAAATCAGGTTGATCCAAAACTTCTGTGGCTCCTAAGAGGTTTTCAGCAGTGGGCAATAAACCCCACTATTTCCTGTGGTGTGGTCCATCTTAGTATTTGATCTCCCTCACTTTTTTTTTTTATTATTTTTTTAATTTTTTTATCACATCACTTGAAATAACTTTTAAAAATGAATAGACGGCATGGATAAAATGCGTACATAATGGTGGCCCCATAGAGCCCCTGACAGGACCGTCCGTCACTAGATAGATCCTAGCTGGGGTAGTATCCAAACACCGGTGATTACATGTTCCCACATAACAGCTTAGTAGGTGTTACCCCTACTGTAGGGGCTCACCTTGATGATGTGTTGTATATCCATGCCGTCCATCCGTTTTTGCAGCCCATTTTAGGATGACATACCAAAACATATGCAGATCCAAATCTCAGGTGGACCACACCACAGGAAATATTGGTGATTCAGTGTCCTCACCATTAAAAATTCCAAAGGGCACATAGTAAGGTTTTCATAATGTTTATTTGCAATCCAACCTGTTGATTATGTCAACTGGATGAAGGGAAATTACAAATCTTAAATTGATCCAAAACTTTTCTAGCCCACAAAGTTTTTAATGGTTATTCCAACCTGTTTCCATTCGTATGGTCCACCTGAGATTTGGATCTTCTTATGATTTGTGATCACATACCAAAATGAGATGAAAGATCAGATGAACAGTGTGGATGTACAACATATACATCAACGGCAGGTGCCCAATTCCCACTATGTCCTATAGTGTGGTCCTACTTGAGCGTTAGATTTACCTAGTTTTTGTTCTAATATACTTAGAATGGTATGAAAAAATAGATGGACAGTGTGGATCTGATACATATATGGTAATGGGCCCACAAAAGTTTCACACATTAAAAATTGTTTTATATAGCACGCACAAGAAATATGTGCTTTGTTAGCCGTCAAATTTTGGGGGCCCAATTGGGCTATCATGACACGTGTTTTATCCAAACTAATCCATCCATTTTGAAACAGTAAGTTTGGGGCATGAGCAGGAGGCAGATTGAATGCTCACCTCGACCACACCATTGAAACAGTGGGGATTAAATGAGGCAAATCTAAAGAAGAAATGGGCTACACCTCAAAAGTAGTGGGGATTGAATGCATGCCATTGAAAAATGATATTGCAAAATGGATGGACTGTTGTAGATATAACACATATATTCATGTTTATCTACCTGTGGGTATTTTACATGCATACCCAGGGTTGGAGTTGGATTTGTGAGAGTGTAATTGGTGGGTGTTCAATGACCTCCATTTTCTATAGTGTTGTCTACCAAAGATTAAGATTTGCTTCATTTTTTGGGCTATGCTTTATTTAAATTAAATGGATGTTAACTTAATGATTTATCTCTCATAGGTGTAAGATACCTCCAAACAGAAGACAGGGCAAATGTCAAATTAGTATATTCAAACATTTCATATGTTTGCTGGCAAATAAATTGTTTCAAATTCGGTACTTAATTTTCAGACTTTGACCATAGTTACCAAACAAGTTTTAGACTTCAGCTTTAGACTTCAAATTCAAATATCAGATTCAAGCTTTAGACTTCCATTTAACAATCAAGCCCTTGGTTTGCCCATATTACATTGACTCAAAAAGAAGTTTGGCTGTCTAGCTTAGTTGTGTGAACTCAAAGTTCCCATGGGTCCATGCTTTGAAGTTCCCGTGATGTATATCAAAATAGGCCCGACCATTATGTGTCCGACATCCAAAGCAAACATCAGTTGTGCCCCAAAATGTCATGCCCAAATCCCAAAATCAGCTTGATCAATAATTCAGGTGGGCCACACCCACATGGAACAATGGAGGGGGATGCCTGACATATGTTTTATGTGTGGGGGCCACCATCATGCTGTTTATGTGCTATCCAACCTGATGAAGGTACATACCAAAAGCAGGCCATTCCATAATGTGATGAGCCACGCCATGGGAGTATAGAGGTTTCATGCACGAGTTAATATCGCTCCTTACGGTGTGGCCCACCTGACTTTTAGACTGTGCTAATTTTTGAGGTGTCCCATTTTTGTGGTGGGGTGCATCTAATGCACGGATCTGATGACACATTTGAAATTTTCTTAATTTTTTTTAATTGCTTGTAATGTTGCACTCTAAACATGAAATTAAGAAGTTATGACTAATCTGATGAGTTGATTAAGTCCCTGTCAAAATTGAAAAATAAACATTATTTTTAATTAAAAATAATAAGCATTAACTAGCTGTCAAATGAGACTAATTTCAAACTATTTTGAAATGTTTCAAGAAATGGTAATCATATATATTTTAATTTTAAAAATTGAGTGGGGCTCGATTTGTAGAAACTAAAAAAAAAAAAAAAAACTGAATTTTTTCCAATTTTTCTCAAATTATTTATAATGTTGCATTCCAAGTATGAAACCAAACATGTATGTGGGTTGATTTACTGATTTAATATGTTTTTGTCAATTTTCAAAATAAAAAGTATTTTTTGATTAAAAATATTTAAAAAATATTAAAATGTTAATTAAAAAAAATATTTTGGACGTAGTGTCTTGCCTTTGTTAACAAAATATTCAACCACTCGCCTTATAAGAAATTAAACCAACGACGTTCAGCCAAACAATGTATAAGTTAGGACCTATATAAAGGAAAACTATTATGTGCACTTTTTTTTAGATGTCATTATTTAAAAGTGTGTATTAATGTCCTTTTTAATAATTCTTATAGTTTCATTGAAAAATTCAACAAATTTCTCAATGTTTCTTAAAATGTGCGATAAATCACCCGATACAAACAATATGTCCCGTGCGATAATTGATATGTATTTGTATTCCAAAGGTGCAATACGTAACACATATTTCGAACACTGGATGCAAGTTGGGGGAAAACAGCTAAAGGGTCTATTTTATCTTCCAATTACAATGATAATTAGCTAAAAATGGACATGATTACTTACCCCTAAATGGCCAATAATTTCTTATTTTACTGAAATAGTAACATTATGCCATTATTTGTTTTAATGGGGGCATGAGTGTAAAAATAGGCTTTCTGTTATGTAAAAACGCAATGATTACAATTTTCTTAATCCATTGACTTTACATGAAAATGTATTGATCACAATTTTCTTTACTTGCTTGCTACATGTATATTTGACTCTCATTTTTTACACTATGATTTTCTCTTACCCAAACACCCTCAAAAGATAATAATGGCTCATTTAATTTAAATTACACTTGAAATTGAAAACTAAACTTGTCCTAGATGTGCACTATCACTTTTCGACGGTCATAAGTTTATCATTGATGATGTCATTAGAAAGGCTATTGATGAGCACTACAATGCGGTCCCTAAGAAATCTCTAAAAAGATAAAAGCCATTTTTTGGATTAAGATTGTGTTTTATTTTAAACTAAATTTTATTTTAGTAAGTTCTTTTTTCTTTTTTTCTTTTTCATTTTTAAGGTTTTAGGAGTGATCCAAAGTCTTTTTTGTAATCATTTAAGTGTTGCGTGCAAGTTCGATAGATTTATCGCATCTTTACTAATTTTAGTAGATTTTACTATTACAAAAAAGTTTTCTATTTTAAGTCAAATGAGAAGTCAAGG
This sequence comes from Liriodendron chinense, assembly GCA_003013855.2. Lineage (NCBI taxonomy): Eukaryota > Viridiplantae > Streptophyta > Magnoliopsida > Magnoliales > Magnoliaceae > Liriodendron > Liriodendron chinense. Next base: position 1,680,255 of record ML058505.1, read on the forward strand.
GCTCTTTTTATCATAAAAGTCATTAGTTACCTTGTGAACAAGATTTTTTATCAATAAATTTCATTTTATTCTCATTTTTGAGATTTTATTTTCTCAAAGATTCAAACGAATAGTTCAATCTTCTTCCTTTATCCAAGCACCTGCCATGGCCCTCACATAGCCATTTGTTGTAGGGACCATCCTTCAACAGGCCTTAAAATTCATGCAAAGGTCCAGACCATGGGCTCTAGTCTCAACCCAAACCCAGCCCAATTTGTGTGGTTCTCGTAACATGGGACATCCAGTGGGCCCCACTAGATGGCAGTCCTGATTCACATGATCTCAGCCATGTGAAGCGTGCAAACCGAGCACCATCTGTTTCCTGATTGGATATCGTCTACGCCAGCTTTGTCGTTCTCGTACATTCATCAACTAGTGTGCAATCTAAACTGGGTCTATCTTGAAAAACCACATGGCCTACCAACCCATGTTACAAAATGGGCCATCTACAATTATTTTAAGAATTCGGTACCCCAACATATACGAATATGCTATAAATATTCAAATCTGATGGACAGAAAGAAGTGGTCCATGGACCCAAAATTAAAATACGGCTGCTAAAACGTTTCTGCATTTAAATATCCCTAAAATAAATAATGATACACATAGTCCCATGTTTTAACAATTTCAAGCTTGTATAAGCTACAGAGGTTTGATAATATCCCTGCACCCCATCAGGTGGGCAACATTGTTGATGACCTGCCTAAAGTTCAAGTTGGTCCACTCATCTTCTGGTCCACCCAAATAAATGGTCTGCATAAAATTGGCTTAGCCATCCATTTTGTTTCATACACTGGCCCACCAGCCAAGCAGATAACCCAGCTTTTTTTTTTTTTTTTTTTTTTCAGAGGCATCTACAAAGCAAGGTGAGTGGACGGCTTGGATTTTCCACGTGTTGCACATTAGCATGGTTGTTGATCAGTAGTGTATATACCCGCATGTGAGGTTGGCAGACCTTAAAGCAATAATAATAACCTTTATATTCCTATTATAATGTGTGCCGGTACACACAAGTGTACATCTGTGCTAGTGTACATGCCAGCATATATGTCAGCATTTTATATATATGGACGATCTGAGCGTTCCATAATGTGTGGCGCACGGTCCAGATCATCTGGCTCAAAAATCAGGTTGGTTTTTTCCTAATGTGGGCCGTGGAGTATAAAATAAATGGACGTCTAGAAAAATATTCATTTGTACTTCAATTTGTTTCACATACTCTAGCCTGCCCAAGAAGTTAATCCTCTTGATTTTTGGACCTGATAATCTATAAATGTGCTTATTTCACATGGACGGCACAGATATTGTATACGTTTGTATCATTTGGCGCATGAAATGTTACCTGTATTAGATGATATATACACACAAGTATGTGCTTAGCAAACATCAAAGCTATAATAACAACTAATATAATACATCTCCATATCTATCTATGCTTCGCCAAACTATAGCCACTGAATCTGGGTCACTTTCAATGATACATACCGTTTAAATGATGGACCTCAATTTTTTTATGGTGGATAATGGTCAAGGACTATTTTAAACTTTGATAATTTAGCTATTTTGCTCTCATTATAGACGGTCGCCATCATAACCTTTATATAATCCGAAGGGTTAAAATGATCAGTTTTATTTTTAATTTTTTTATTTCATCCCCCATCCAAGGTGAATTCTTATCACATAAAAGGTTGGATCATTTGAAGAATACAAATCCAATGAATAAATTCCTAATGTATGGTATTGCAATACATCTGATGTATTCTATCAACCGTTAGATATATATGGATATGGATTTTAGGAGCTTCGGATAGTATTTATTTTAAAAATCTAAGGCACAGAAATAGATGAAAGGCAGCCCATTTGACACTTTAAAATCACGAGTAAACTGCTGCAATTTTAGAAAGTAGTGAACCAAGACTATTGTTACACATATCTACATGTATCGATACGCGTAGAACTGTCACCACCTTACGATTATGTGGTCCCAAATCACAATAGTATATCTGGGCATCCTAATTTATGATAGATCTCACTCACTGTATTAATGTATTCCTTCATGGGGGAGTAAGAGATTTGATAAACACGCAAGTGTGTATAGGTATGCCATACACGTACGTAGGTAGGGCTGGTCATGAGTCGAGTCAGCTCGAGAAACTCGATCGACTTGACTCGAAAAAGCTCGCCTTGGCTCGACTCGACTCAGTAGAACAAGTCAAGCCAAGCTCTTCATTTAGGAGCTCGAGTTAGAAATCGAGTCAAGTTCGACCATTAGGTCACTCGACTCGACTCGACTCGAGTCAAGCTCGACTCGTTTCATATAGATATTTGTTAATAAAATAATAATAATAATAATAATAATAATAAAAACCCTAATCTTCTTATTTCTTGGTTCTCTCTCCCCCCTCCCTCACACATACATTGGGGTCCAAGCTTAGGACATATAAAACCCTCATACGTTGGGGGGTTTCTTAATCCTACTATTTTGTTCAGGTAAGAACATTCCTTGTTGAGCATATCTACTCATACGTTGGGGGGTTTCTTAATCCTACTCATTGTATTAATGTATTCCTTCATGGGGGAGTAGGAGATTTGATAAACACGCAAGCGTGTATAGGTATGCCATACACGTACGTAGTGACGTACGTGTGTTTCTAAACCGACATGAACGTGCAAGATCTAAGCTGTCCATCAGGTGGGTCATGGTGTTTCAATGTCCTGTTCAGAGAATCAGGCTGGTATACTTGTTAGGTGGGCCACAGCGTTCAAAACAAAGGGACGACTGAACTTGATTTGTTTTAAAATTTTGCTCAGCTGAGGAGTCGCATGGCCTAATTTTTTTGGTATGCGCCTGTGGGACCCAAGTGATTGGTCGGATCAATTCTTTCACACGTGTTCCATGTTTTTATGTGTGAATGGGCAGCCTTATACATATGTCTGGGCTTAGCAAAGCTCTTACCACAGTTCTCTTCATTTCTCATAAGCAGCTTGTTAGAATACATCCCCATCCAACTGAAAGAATGCATCCCCGTTCAATTGCGGTAGCATTAGCATTGTACACCAGTCGCATAAGCTTGATTAACTCGCTCGACTCGACTCGGAAAAGCTCGACTCTACTCGATTTGATGCTGGGTTTGGGCCAAGTCGAGTAAAATTTTGGGTGCTCAAATTAATTTGAGTCAATCACCAAGCAAGGCCACACTCGACTCAGCTTAACTCCTATAGTGGCTCGAAACCGACTCGATTCGACTTGGTTCGGCTCAAATCGAGTAATTCAAAATATAAATATCCCCAAAAAATACTATATTCTAAATTTCTTATTTTACCCGTCCGACCCAAACCCCCCTCTCCATAACCCTAACCCCCCCTCTGTGTGTGTGTGTGTGTGTGTGAGAGAGCGCGTGCGCGCACGCCCCCGGCCCCACTCCCTCCCTCTCTCTCAACTCCGCTGTCGGCCACCCCCTCTTTCTCAGACTTGCCCTGCCCTTGCATGTCATGCCCGCCGTTCGGTAAGATCTCATTCCCTCCTCCAATGTACTTTTGAGTTGGATTTTGGGGTGATCGTCCAGGCACTATGATGTGACTGTGTTTGGGAGACTCAAAAACTCAGACTCAACTCGAACTCCCTCTCAGTCTATTGACTAGGTAGGGCCACGCTCGACTCTGCCAAGTAGAGTTGAGCATCGAGTAGGGGTAGGGGGGTTCGAGTTGAGCACCGAGTAAGGCCAAGCTTGACTCATGTACAACACTAAGTAGCATATTATCGAGTTTAGCCATTTGATTGGAGTCCTTTTTAGTTGACCAAACAACTCATACAATGGGCCTTACTATGGATGGTCGATCACAAAATAAAATCCCATGTTGAAATATTTCAATCATTTGATTATTGTGTAAGAAATTATCCATGCTCAAAGAAAAAAAAAATCTATTAACATTTACACACGTGAAGTGGAGAAGATGAAGAAGATAATGGTGATGGAAGATGGGAAAGGAAGAGGTATGCATGAAGCAACTAGAAGGGTTTGTTCTGCCAAGAAGAAGTATGCATGGAGTAACAATGGCATGAAAAATTTGATTCAAATGTATTATCTCATTATTTCATGTATAATGTAGCTGATAAGTTCATTTGCTCTAAAGTGTATAGTGATTACATTATTATTATATGTTTATATGTTGATTACATTTTAATCATTAATAATACAATGAAAGGTGTAATTGAAATGAAGATATTTCTCTCTTTCATTTTCAACATGAAGGATCTTAGACGAGTAAATACTATACTAGGTATCAAAGTTTAAAAAAAAAAAAAAAAACATAATAGGGTTTATGCTTTGTATCAATCTCATTACAATGAAAAGATACTGAATAAGTTTTTAACTACTTGAAAATTAAATAGGTAAATACTCCATTTGATTCAAGTATCAAGTTAAAAGAAAACAATGGAAGAGCGGTTGTATAACTTGAGTATGCTAGAGTTATAAACAATATTCTTATATATGTTATGCAATGCGCAAAACCGGATGTAATATGCGCCGTGAGTAATCTAAACAAGTTTATTAGTAATCCCAGTACAGAACACTGGAAGGCTAGCAGTATGGTTCTTAGTTATCTCAAAGCGACCGAAGAACTAGGGCTATTTTACTCAAAATTTTTGACTATGTTAGATGGGAATACCGATGTAAGTTGGATATTGAGTGCAAGAGATAAAAAGTCCACAACGGAATGTGTATTCACTTTAGGAGGTGCAACTATCTCTTAGGAACCAGAAATAGACATGCATAATGCACTCGACAATGGAATCTAAGTTCATAGCCTTAGCTGCGATAAGCAAAGAGGCTGAGTGACTAATAGATTTTCTATTAGAAATCTCATTCTGTGTGAAGCCTATACTGGTTGTTTCATTTCATTGTGACAGTGAAGCCACTCTAGTGAGAGCCTACAACAATATATATAATGGAAAGTTCAGGCACATAAGTCTGAGATATAATTATGTAAGATAGTTGATTCAAGATGGAATCATTGCAATCTCATATGTAAAGTTAAGTAATAAATTGACTAATCATTTTACTAAATTAGACCTTTAACAAGAAAAGTAGTAAAGACATCATCTAAAGGAATGAGGTTAAGACTCTTTACTCAAAGTTCCACCAGTCATGGAAACCAAACCCAACATTAAAAAATCTCTAAGTTTGGGTTTAATGGGTAAGAACGAGCTATTAATAAGTGAAAAATTTCAGCACTAAAAAAATAATAAGATGACCTCATCTAGGATAAATAGTGCTAGCTTGTTACAAATAGAAGGCTGAGTCTTAGAACTCTCAATGAAATTCAGTCTAAAAGACAAGTGCTTTTAGTATTAGAGACACTATAAGGATTTTACCTACATGAACGTAAATGTGATGCTACCTCTTATTAGAGTTAGAGTTTCTCTCATGATCATTCATGAAATAAGATAAGCACATGACCTTTAAAAGTGTCGAGCAAGTAATATATGGAAGCTCATTTAAAACAGATGTGATTATGTGTGTAGTATCTTCGATTTTGTTATTAAGAAATAATTAATTCAAAACTACTGCTACCAATGATTTCGATAAAACTTTGAAATACTTATATTAAGGGAAGACTCAAATTGAAAGATATCTTTCTTTATACATAAGAACTATATCTAATATCTGACAAATATTTATATTATTTAATTTAACCAAGTGGGGGATTATTGAGAATTCATTATTTGTTGGTTAAATCAAATAAGGTTTTTAAATTTTGAAAATCAAATTATATTTTTTTCCTTCCAACTCCATTTGAAAAAAAAAAATTGTGAAAAAATTATTTTAAACTTTGTCTCATATCGCTTAGAGATGGGAGATTTTTTGGGTTTATAAATGATTTTGAGAATAGCTTATTTACTTGGTAAAGATGGAGGAAGAGTGAGCTTGGGTTTGTGTATTCCAATGCGGAGCACTAGGAATGCACGCGCGTTGGCTGGTGTTGGTGAGGGCAAGGGCATAGTCATGTTTAGTGAAGCAGTGTAACTGAGTGGTTGTAAAGGCGCTAGTTTTTATAAAATGGTTAGATTCATCCATTATAGAGAACAACTAGAAACTGACACCAGTTAATGCCAATGGTCTAAAACGGCCAATGTTTAGTAATCCAACGGTCAAATTAATAATCCAATGGTCTGAAATGTTTGGATTAATGAGCCAACATTCAGAAACGTTTTTCCAATGTTCTAAACCTTGATGGCCTCATGTGCAATGGTCCACTCCCTCTATCCATATAAACTGGATCCCTCAAAGGCTAGAGCATTAGAAAAGATCTAGAAACGATGATCTCTCTACCATGAAAATTATAACAACACCTCTCTTTTCTTTTAATTAAATTAAGCTTGTAACAAACTAAGTTTTTGAACCTCACTGAGTCTGCAAGAGATAATGACTGTGTTAGTTGAGTTTCTAAGATAGTCACATAGAACTAGACAATGCTTATCGTATCTAGGAAGTAATTCACCTACAATCCCTCAACGATCTCTAATATGAGAAGAGAGGGGGGCGAATCACGCTTTAAAGACAACTTATCTATACGTGCTTCAACCTAATTTGAATCAATTTTTAAAATTATTTTTTTACTAGTCAAATTGCTTATTTCAAAATTTTAACCAACACTAGGTCCAATGTCGAAGGTCGATCTATCCTGTTGCAGGAATGTCTTCCCGCAAATCTTTTTCTTATATTTAGATATTACCATGTGGTGGGATATTCTTATTACATATTCTGCTTCAAAATTCAGACTATTCCACCAATGTGGGCTATAATGGACAAGACGGTGGAGAGTTGAAACAAATTTTTTCGTCCATTTATTTGGTCCAGTGTGGCCGCTCCAAATGAACCGTTTTGAGCCAGAAAATCTAAAAGGTACAAGTTCAGACGATGGGAAGCTCCAAATCTCATAGAAGTGTGCCATATTGGCATGCGCGCTCATGTGTGGATGATAAGGCTCTATACGTAGATGGGCCTAACAAATCTCTGCATGTGTGCTATAGGGCATCGGCACGTGCAATGCACATAGAGAGAAGAAGGCAGAGACTTCTCGGGAGGACCGTAGGGCCCACTTCGATGTATGCATTGTATATCCACACCATCCATCTATTTTTCTATATTATTTTAATTAGGGCAGGGTCTAACCATCTATTCTTCTAGATTATTTAATTAGGGCAGGGTCTAACCATCTATTTTTCTAGATTATTTTAATTAGGGCAGGGTCCAAAAATGAAGAAGAAATAAGTTTCAGGTGGACTACACCACAGAAACAGTAGTGGTCATTGAACGCCCACTATTAAAAGCTTCCCAGGTACCACTGTAATATCTGTTGACCATCCAAACCTGTTAAAAAGGCCAAACAAACATGGATGAAAGTAAAAAAACAAATATAAGATTGATGCAAAACTTTTGTGGCCTACAAAAGGTTTTTAATGGTTGATAACCACTGTTTTCTGTGGCGTGGCCCACCTGAAATGTTTATCTCTTTTATTTTTGGAACCATGCTATAAAATAAAATGGAAAAACAGATGGATAGCGTGGATGAACAATGCATTCATGATCCAGGTGGGTGCTACGGTCACAGTGGCCATGCCCTAAAATAAATTGGCAAAACAGATGGATGACGTGGATATACAATGTATTCATCAAGGTGGGCCCTACGTTAATGGTCCCACCCACATCGCTGGCTCTAGTAGCAGCCAAGTCATGCTCTGCCATGTCCTTTTAAAACCCAAAATTAAATACTCATTTTAAGACCAACTGCTGGGGTAAAACTGCCAACTGTCACCTGCAGTATCTACAGCAGAGATGGTCTCCTTCCTAGTTTTCCCAATTCCACAGCCACACGTAGCTCTTCCAATCCACAAATGGGAACCTTCTTGCCACTATAATCCAAGCACGTTTAGATCGAAACTTTCAGTCAGGTGGGCCACGCAGTTTAGTTCTTGCAGACCCAAAATCAAACCATTTTTCTCCTCTAGTGGGCCACATTATACAAAAATAATAAGAATAATTAAAATCTACCAACGTTATTCTATCCATCCGAACGTTTATTCTATATAATGTAGCATATCTGATCTCTAATCAGAGACACCCACATGATGAAAAGTCCAGATTTCACACACATGTGCCTGCATATGGATGTGCACGGTTCCACATGCATGCACGCTGGCATAGCAAATCTCCAACCTTCAAATGCTTCCCAATATGAGTTGCGGTCCACACCTTATCCAAGGACTCAGGAGAGAAGCCCATGTGAGGTGAGTATCCCTCGGTAGAAAAGCCCACAACTTTGGCTACACTTCCCCAAGAAAGGAGAAAACAAAGCTCCATTCAAAGCCTGCAAAGGACACAGCATCATCAGCCCCCTTTGAGTCTTCCTTTTACCACTCCTTTGTCCTCATTGGTCTATCCAAGCCATTATCACTGTCATGGGGCCCACTTATCAGGAAAATGTACTACTCCCTTGGCCCCCTTCCCTCCATCATTTTCACACCGAAGCGTTTGGATGTGTATCTCAAAAGATTCTCCCTCATTTCCACCAGCCTTCATGGGATACACAAGCACGTGGCTACAGTACATATGTTATATATATTCATCAAATCAAACCGTCCAAATTGTGGGGCACGCTTTGTTTGTAGCATATCTTGAAAATGTGATTGTTTTAACGGTCCTAAACTCCGATTAGTTGATACTTGTTTAGTTTAATGCTTCACCGTCCATTTGATGGTCACAATTCAGATAGTTAGGATCATTCATTTATTCAGGTTTCAAACTATTCCTCGTGCAATGGAACCCACCACTTGAACCGTTTGGATTGTGGTACATATATGCCACATGCTAGCAACTGGGTGCATGCATGTGCAGATGGACTTAAGCTGCCAGAGTATCAAGTAGGGCATCGAAGTGTATAAACATTGATACTCGTGCGAGAGTTTGACCATCCATACGCATGCACATAGAGACTGTACATCTGGATACACGTATAAGAAATCTTCAAGGTTCAGATCGTGTGAACTACTACAGATGGGACGCAATCTCAAAATCAGATTGGTTGGGAATCCTTACCTTGGTATGACAGATTTCATTGATTTTGGATCGTCTGTTTAACTTCCCATTTGATGACCATTAATCCGACCGTTAAAACCTTCTTCTGAGTACCATCTTTAGTTTAGTAACCAATCCAAAAACTGCCCCATGATTTGGACTGTTTGGATTGAAGCAAATGGATGCCAAGCACGGTGAGTGCATGCACATGAGTTGTGGTCCTCTGCCATAGTATCAAACAAAAATCCTTGAGAGGAAGACCATCACTTCTCTTCCCACCTTAAAGCATGGAGAATTACTCCTTAAAACATCTATCTATTTCTATTATTAATACTAATCAATTCCACTAATACAAATGCATTTACTAATCAGCAATGCTAATCCAAAATCAAAGATGTAGATTTTTGCATGTGTTAAGTGAAAATGGGGTCCCTCCCAAAGATTCTGATGTTGTTAGTATATGTGTTATTTAAATCAAGCCAATCCGGCAACGGTCTTATTATGGGAAGAATAAAAATGGGGTGGGTTAATTAAGTTCATGAATCAAATGTATTAAACATACATTGTAGATAGACCTCCTTTCTAAAGATTCTGATTCTTTCTAGTTTTTCAATACATTGACTATGTGTATATACGTATGTATGTCTATGATTGGGTGCGTGTATAGAGAGAGAGAGAGAGAGAGAGAGAGAGAGAGATGAGGTAAGGTGGGGCCCACTGTGATGTTTTGTTTGACATCAACTCTGACTATCAAATATGTTACATTATGTTAGGGCTAAGGTCCAAAAATTAGGTTGTGTGGACCACACCAAGGGAAGCAGTGATGCCCACCCTTGATTTCATAAGGGGCCCATCAGCTGTGCAAAATGGCCTGATTTTTTACATGCACCTTAATCTAGGGCAGATGAAGAAGCTGAACAGTCCAAATTCCACATATAGATTATGTGGGCTGCAAACAAAATCAAGGGTGGACATCCTATTTCAATTATTTCCTTTGGTGTGGCTAACTTAAATCATAGATGATGAGTCCTAGGCCTAACACAGGTTGACATATATATCATCATTTGATCATTTTGGGACATCAACACATCGCCATTTTACTCACAGTTGATGGGGCCATCCAAACTGCATCTAAAAGCTTAAAATTCATGTGATGAGGGCTACTTGAGTTTTGGATCAGCCTGATCTCCAAATTGTCCCTTCACCCTAGCGGGCCGCACATGATGAATGGGTTAGATGGCAATTTAGAAGGCTCCTCCCATGGGGTGACCCACCTAAATTTGGGATCTAACCTGATTTTTAGGACAAAGACAAACATGGAGGGTTGCAACTTGCAACTGATGGACAAGATGGGATATCATGCACACATCAAGGTGGGCCCCAGACAGCCCGACTATATGGCAAATTACCACAAGGTGTACTGTATATGATCATTCCATGTATATATAAAGTCAATGTCAGGGTATCTTAGGGTTTCATCATCTTAAAGATCCATCAATGCAACGTTAGGTAGTCATGTCATGCCAGCCTGATGGTCTGATTTCGATACTACAAGTTCTTATGTTCAAGAAAAACGAGATTCAGAGGTTTCTTGCCAGAAAATTTTCGATGCTCTGACTGAGTGCCATTGTTCATATGCATCCATTCAGAAGTTGTGTATATGGCATGCATGCCTCTAGAATTGAACGGTAGAAAAATTGTGGGGTCCATGTCAGATGGGCCTTAAGCCAAAAATCTAACTGAGAGTTTGTTCTAACTGGCAGGTTAATGGTCATTTAATGGACGGTTAAAAAGAAAAATTAGTTGACAGCCCAAATCTAACAAGAAAAGTTCATAATGCTAGATAAGATGATTCAAGAATCTTATCATGGGCTCAAGACCTATCTATACTAGGTCCCATGATTGACAGCCAAGTATGCCACGTGTACAGGTCTAATTGGTGAGTGTGACCCATCCAACTATACCAGAGATCCGGATTTCCTGCGAAAGCCTTGCGCAGGAAGTTCCTGCGCTGAAGGTGGGCCCAAAGTGATTTTTTTGATGAATCCACCCTGTCCATCCGTTTTGGAGTTCATTTTAGGACACAGAAACAAAAATGAACCGGATCCAAGACTCAAGTGGGCCGAACTAAAGGAAAAGGTGGGTAGGTAAATTACTACCGTTGAAACCTCCTTGGGATTCACAGTGATGTTTATATGACATCCATACCGTTCATAACGTCACTACTACTGGGATGAACTGGAAACACAAATATTATCCTGATTCGAAACTCCTGTGGCTCCACAAATATTTCAACTGTGGACGTTTCATCCTCACGTTTTCGGCCCATTCAAGTCTTGGATCCGGTTCATTTTTGTTCTCATGTCCTAAAATGAGCTCCCAAAACGGATGGACAGGGTCGATTCATCAAAAAAATTACTGTGGGCCCCACCTTGGTTCCCAGCGCAGCAACTTCCTTTCGCAGGAAATCCCCGCCCGGGCGGGACTTGGGTGAGACCCCGGAACTAGCGATGTGGGTGGGACTCTGAACCTAGGGCCCACCTGAATGTATTCCTTGTAGATCCAAGCCGTTAATCTGCTTTTTCAGGTTATTTTGTACTATGGTACCAAAAATGAAAAAGATCAAAATTTTGGGTGGACTATAACATAAGAAACACGGGTTAATGACCATTAAAAACCTTTTGTGAGCCATAAAAGTTTTCTATCAACCTGATATTTGTTTTTGCCTTTCATCCCTGTCTACGTGACCTTATCAACAGATTGGATGGTCAATAAACGTTACAGTGGACTCCAGGAAGTTTTTAACGGTCACGGTTGAATGAGAACTGTTTCTTGGGATGTGGTCCACGTAAAATTTGCATCTGCTTCATTTTTGGACTGCATCTTAAAATAATATGAAGAAACAGATGGACGGCATGGATCTACAAAGAATACATCCAAGTGGGCGCTAGGTTCAGGGTCCCACCACATCGCTGGTTCCGGGTCTCACCCAAGTCGCGCCCAATTGTGGTCTCTACTGCGGAACCCAAAATGAGGCAATGAACCTAACCTCTTATTAGTGGACACTTGTTGGTTAAGATAGGATTATTGATTTTTTTTTTCTTCATTTTTAACTGTCCAATAAATGTCCCCAAATACCTCCTCAGATAATAATAAAATAAGTGTAAATTCTGGCACATGTTACGTCTACAATAGCAAGCATGATTTGAATTTTGAGCTACGAGGGTTTTAAGATTGGGACAAGTCCTATTTGCTTTGTTTGGCTTGAAATTCGGTGGTGTACATGTGTGTATTGAGCCCAGTGTGCCAGAGCATTTTATAAACCGATTGGAACTAAATGCTTTTGACTCCAAATACTAATTAAAATCTAAACCGATTGGAACTAAATGCTTTGGACTCCAAATACTAATTAAAATCGTCCATGACCGAGAACTAAAGTAATTCAACCACCTATTAAACCTATATGCAGAATCAAAGGATTTGCAAAAAGAAAGGGTTTGTTATTCTAATGAGTACTTTTTTACCTTTTGATCTAAATAACTTTTTCTTATTGTGATAGTTGAAATGATCCAATTTACATAAGTAAAAGGAATTTAATTGCATTAATTGAAATAAAAACAAAAACTTATAAAGATATCTCTCAGAGATTCAGCATCTGTGACGTACATGACGAAACCTTAGACCTAAATATCTCTTGATTCAATAACTTGGGCGTAGACGAAGAAAATTATACTACTAAAAAGAAAAAGAAAAGTCTTGCTTAGGATCTAGTGGTCAGTGTAAATAAAAGGCAATTATATTACTCCTAATCTAGACAAATAGAAGCTATAATTGATCTAGTATAGCACCAGAAACGAGTTGACATATACTAAAATAAGATGTAAGATTAAAAAAAATAAGTATTGTTGTGCTATAAATTTGATTTAATATGTGTTGGGTTGGCTAAGGTCAAGAATTCTCTATCTTTCTCCTATTTATAGAACCTTTGAGATGGTTGCAATGAAAGATTTTTATAGTCACTTCTCCTATTTGTTGATGTGAAGAAACCATCTAGGCCCAATGACAATCGTGACCTATCAAATGATGTCATGTATGCTAGTCATTTTTTATGGGTTGGTCATTAGTTGTGCGCACGTCCTTCCCTCGTTATGTAGATGAGAGTTTTCTTGCACTGTCATGTACAGTAATAATTACTTGTTTCTCTACACAAATGTGAATAATGCACTATAATATTAAGCCGACTGTTGACTTTAAATCACGTCACAAAATATTGATCAGGGACCAACTTGAATCTTTGCCGTCAGATTGATGATTGATGGTGGGGATTTGAGACCTGGAGAACCTGCAAACACCAATAAGGGTTAGGACGGCCGTCGATGGTTCCGACTGATGGCCCTCCAATGCCTAAGCTAGTGGATGTAAGATAATCACTAAAGAGGAATGAGTCTCCGTATTTTTGTATGCGTACCTTTGATCACAGAATGGAGGGATATTTATAATGTGTATTCTTACAATATTCGAGTAGGATTCTGACTCTATCGAGATCTATCTCCTACGCAGGATGGGTCACAATCATGGTTAGATACGTGATTGCCTTGGAGAGATTAGCGAGATTATCTACGCAATCCAGATATCTCTCATATTGGTAGAAATGTGAATTCCGTGACTTGCGGAACACGCGATTGAGCTTTTGGTTGTTCAGAGAGTAGCACTCAGGGGACAATGCTCGGTCAGAAGTAACCAACCAGTTGTCAGGGTCAATTGTAGGTGAGAGAAATAGACGATCACTCAAGTCCGAGGCGGGCGGTCGGGGAATTAGGGAATACCGACTGCTCATGTCTGATGAGGTCGATTTGGTATTGGAGAGTGCCGACCGCACGGGCCTAATAAGTAACCGAGGATAGTAAAGTATGGCCGCAGTCAATCCAAATACTTGAGTGTTCGAGCATAAAGATGACAAATGTCAGTAACACTTAGGGCTGTCAATGGCACGGATCAAGATCCGTATCCGATCCGTATCCGATCCGATTTAATCGGATTCGGATCAATAATCGGATAATCGGATCGGATACGGATATCCAACAATGATCCGTTTAATATTCGGGTCGGATTCGGATCAACCTTGATCCGGCCCGTTAACGATCCGACCCGATAAAAAAAATAAATAAAAATAAAATAAAATAAAATAAAATAAAAACATATGATAATCTCTCTCTCTCTCTCTCTCTCTCTCTCTCTCTCTCTCGGATATCCGGTCGGATATCGGGTCGGATCATAATCGGATCGGAAACGGATTTTGAAAAATTTAATCGGGTCGGGTTCGGATCATATACTTGTGATCCGAATCGGATTCGGGTCGGATTCGGGTCGGATATATTCTTAATCGGGTCGGATTCGGATCATCACTGATCCGGCCCGTATCCGACCCGTTGACAGCCCTAGTAACACTCGTGCGTAGCTTTGACCGGTCAAATCAAATCAATTAAAATTGCTCTCAAATCAATTAAATTAAACTTGGGAGCAGGGGGGCTGATTGTTATGGGTTAAATCTGGCATACCCCAAAGATGATTGGTCAAAGTTACGCATGAGTGTTACTGACATTCATCATCTTTATGCCCAAGCACTCAAGCATTTGGATTAACTGCGACCGTACTTTACTATCCTCGGTTGCTTATTAGGCACGAGCGGTCGACACTCTCTAATACCCGACCGACCTCATCAGACTTGAGCCGCTGATATTCCCTAATTCCCCGATCGCCCGCCTCGGACTTGAGTGATCGTCTATTTCTCTCACCTACAACTAACCCCTGACGACCGGTTGGTTACTTCTGATCGAGCATTATTCACCGAGTGTGACTCTCCGAACAACCAAAACCTAAATCGCGTGTTCCGCAAGTCACGGGATTCACCTTTCTACTAACATGAGAGATATTCGTACTGTGCAGATAATCTTGCTAATCTCTCTAAGGCAATCACGTATCTAACCATGATCGTGAGCCATCCTGCGTAGGAGATAGATCTCGATAGAGTAAGAATCCTTCTCGAATACGGTAACAATACACATTATAAATATTCCTCCATGCTGCGATCAAATGTAAGCATATAGAAATACGGAGACTCATTCTTCTTTGGTGATTATCCCACATCAACTAACTTATGCATCGGAGGACCATCAGCCGGAACCACCGGCGGCCGCCCTAACCTTTGGTGGTGTTTGCAAGTTCTTTAGGTATCAAATCCCCACCATCAATCATCAATCCGACGGCAAAGATTCAAGTTAGTCCCTGATCAACATCTGATGATGTGATTTAGCGTCAACATCGACTTATCGTAATCATTACTCTGCTCCTCAAGTATTTTCAATCATACGAAAAATACTAGACACAATGATGCATTGGACGATCGCACACCCCATACACTGACACCACAATGGATAATCGAATCATGACCTCATGTTGAAACTCATGAGTCTACCACCAAGGCATGAGTAAGGACCCGCCCGAACCTACTACTCAGTGTGACTGTATTTCGGTCAATACCCAACTATGGTCATGAGGCTACCATAGTAGTTAGCTGGCTATGCCACTTGCATTATTGAATACGTGACACGTGTCCTTGCTGTAGCTAGTTGAGCTTACCCTTTTACGGCTGCTTGTAATTTTATGAATCCTAGTCATTGGATTCGGCCTTTAGAGCGGCTAAAGAAATCTTTCTCCTGTTTCTTATTGAGATCTTATTAACACCTGACATCATCTAGGTCGCTGAATTTGACGCGGTTTGATCATGCATAAATTGACTCAAACTCCGTCAAACATTATCTAGCTCAGCACCTCAAGTTACCCAAATGATTCACCCCGAACGTGGCCGAATCAGGCCAATTTGCTTCTGACTCAGCCTAGTCGCGATTGGATGAGTCAGGTAGTCGTTAGTCCATGATTTGAACAGTTTAATTGACTTAGTTATACACCACACATGCAATTTCCTAGTAAATATTAGGCTCATCATGCATCTCACTCTGACAGAGTATTAAAGTTTTTCTCTTCTTACAAATCCTAGCTTGAAAATGCTAGAGAAGATTTTGCCCCGAAGCAATTGTAAATGACCTTTCCTTCAAGCTAAGAGCTTAGTAAACATGTATGCTTTAGCCGTTCATTCAAATGGGCCCCACTGTTAACATGCATTTACCTAAAAAAAAAAATGGCTCACTAACTCATCAGTTCCGCCTCATATCTAGAATGATACACGTAGATGATGGGGATGCACAATAATCATCCATATGGTGGGCCCAACTGCAATTCCCACAGAACAAATTCATCACTGACCCTGGAACAATGAATTTGGCCTATCCCACTCATCCGTTTCTAGCTGTCCATTTTGAAGGAAACTTTACAGATACTCAGAATCATCAAACAAGTGGCAAATCAATGATGGGTCCCACAGAATAAACGGTTGGGATCGAATTAAAACATGCAGGATTCAAATGGGGCCCAATATCTTATCTCATCAGATACTATCATTAAAAAAAAAAAGAAAAAAAGAGGAGGGTACAAAGTACAGATGTAAGCTAGTGATAGGATGATCCAATAGGTAGGGAGTGGTCCAAAAAAAAGGAATCGGAATCCCATCTTTCATGATTGAATCAGCATTCCGAAATCTGAAATGGCAAATGAAAAGATATAAAAAAAAGTAGAATAGAAAATGATTATATTTCAGAGAGGTGTGTTTGGATGTACACATTAGAAAATGTGGGCACGATTTCCTTAGCAAAATACAAATAGAAGTTGCATCTTTTTCATTTGTTTAAACTCTTAGGGTTGAAGGGAATGTGAAAAGGAGGGAAAGATCTAAGGAATGTGGGGAGCAGGAGGGCCGGTGAGAGAACATGGGAATTGGGATTGGAATCTGTGCATTTGAATGCACCAGATTCAGTTTACTGGCTCATGGGTACTTGGGAAGGCTTATTTATTTATTTATTTATTTTTTTCTTATTATTTTTTGGTGGTGTCTTCATTTGATACTGGGGTATTGTGAGGCCCACCTTGATTGTGCACTAGAGCTTCAGATCTACCAAAGTGGGGTCCACCATGTTTTGTATATGTCATCTAAACCATTCAATAAAAGGAACACCATAAAAATCAGGCCATTTCAAGTCCCAAGTGACTGATACCACATGAATTTAGAGATCTCTGTAATGATCTTTGTTCTCTTTGTCGTGGCCCACCTAAGTTTTTATCAAACCAGCTTTTGTTTCCTACCGTGAGAATGAGAAGGAGGACACGATTGACGTGATCCAGGTGGGCCCCACAGCAGGCCGGTAACACACCACAACTTGTTGGGGAGTGGATTGCGTACTGATTCATTCCCTACGCTAGCTTAAGCGTGCTGAGTAAACTTTGTGGGGCCCACCATGGAAGTATGTGTCTTATCCATGCCGTCCATCCGTTTTTTCAGATAATTTTAGAGCATTATTCAAAGATCAAGTGGACCACCCTATAGGAAAAAGTGGGAATAATGATGTCCACCGTTGAAACATTACTAGGGCACACGGTGATGTCTATTTGTCATCCAATCTGTTCATAAGATCACACATACATGGATGAAGGGAAAACACAAATATCAGATTGATCCAAAACTTCTGTGGCCCCCAAGAAGTTTTCAATGGTAACCGTTCAATTCACACGTTTTCTTTTGGTGCGGTCTACTTAAGCTTTGAATATGCTTTGATTTTCGTCTTATGCCCTAAAATTATTGGAAAAAATGGATGGACGGCGTGGATAAAAGACTTAAATTACAGTGGGCCCCACCGAGTTTACTCAGTACGCAATCCTTTACCTAAAACAGATTGAACCTGGACCATTCAATCTTTTCCATTTCAATCGTGCATTAGATAAGCATCCATTCTATGCTTATTTTTTTTTTTCTTTTTTCTTTTTCTTTTTTTTTTTTTGGGTGTTGTGACCCATCTGATGGGAACCACCATTTGGACGATCTACTTTAGGGTAGAGGTAAGTTGTATGTACAATTGGTGTTTGCACGTGTATGGATCATGATAATATGTAAGAGTATGAAAGTTCATCATATAAAATGGGTGGGTTTTTTTTATGGAAAGGGGGCCGTGGATAATGGGGTGGAATAGTCAGAGGATCATGTTAGGGTGGGTCAGTGCATGTGGGGTAAAAGAAAAGTAAGTAAAAGGTCTGCATGCTTTTCTATAATAATTAGACCTGAGACAAGACACATGGATGAGGAATAGATGATGTATACTGACCCACATGCAACAGCCAAAGGGTGGGGTCCTTTCTGTCTTAAGACAGGCCACATGGGTTGGCTGCCAGATCTAGCTGTGATGATTGGTGGCCCACCACCATCATCCCCCACTTCGTAAAATTTCAAATCAATATATAAACTAACTTAGATGAGGAAACCATGATAAAACAATTCATGGGTACTTAGTTTAAAATCCTAATCAAAGAAAGTCCATGTTAACCACACAAATGTGAGTATGACACGTGCAATGTATGCAAAGAGAGAGTAAAGGTGCGTCCTATATGAGAGAGGAGAGATAGGCATGCAGAATAATTTCAATAATGACCACTCATCCCTACCTTTTTTGCTTGTAATTGAAATACTATGCAGGTTCATCTCCACACTGGGGTGGGGTGGCCCATGAGGTGGGGTCTATATGATATAGAATGGCTACGAGGTGGGTTCTGTGTAATGCAGAATGGCCAGGAGGTGGGTCTCATTGTGGGACATGTGAGATGCGGGGTAGCCCATAGGGAGATCTTGGTCGGTTTGCCTGGAAAAGCCTGCATAAAGGGATATTCTGGTGCTTCCCCAACAGCTTTGGAGCTTTTGGTAGACTGGCCAGCACTCCCAGCATCAAGTGGTATCAGAGCAAGAGACTGTTAGTGCACTTTTTATGGCATACTAGTGCACCTTGTTTGTCAATCACTTAGGTCATTGAGTCTAGTGTCAGTTGAGCCTAATGAAGACGAAGACCGAATATTCAAGCGGATCTGCTGCATTAAGAAAGAAGAAACAAGTAAAAGAGATGCCTTGGTGAACCTTAACCTTGAACCTACCCAAAACTATAACCTCTAGATGACCGTGACCATTGGCACATCATTAGTCATTTTAGAATGGCCTTAGGTGTCCCAAAAGATCACCCAAAGAATGGCCTTAGAGGTGCTTGAGTGGCTGTGAAAATGCACAAGGAAAAGCCATCTCAAAAGGATTGACGACTTATCTGAAGACAGGTCACGACCGGTAGGGACAGGTCGTCAGACCAAACGTTGGGGCAGCAACCTTGCCGGAACCCCCCTGGCCTTGTCCGACTAGTCCTGACCGATCGGCTGGACTAGACTGATCGATCTTGACCGGTCGGACTGCCCCCCAGTCTAAATAGCAACACTTTGTTGCAAAAAGGCCTTTGGCCGACTGGTCACGACTGGTTGGGACAGGTCGGTAGCTAGCCGTTTTTGCCCATTTTATGACTATTGGAGCTCGAACTTTATAAATATTGAGCTCGGTTTTTAGGCATTTTGAGAGGGTTTTGAGAGCCTATTACCCACACCTTTTGCACATCATATGGGGCCTTAAAGAGGAGGAGATTCAAGTCATATCCCTTGTATTTAATCATAAGTGAGGGCATTCAAATGCAAACATAAAGATGACTTAATTCCTCTCTCAATTCTAGAGATGAGACACTAAATCACATACTTAAAACTCTTGTCCAAGACCTCTAGAAGACCCTCTAGGTGAATCTCCTAGTTAGAACAAGCTACATATCCCATGTAGGATATTCAACCATTCTCCCTTCACATTGGTCATCTCAAAGAAGATCATATACAAGGCGTTTGATCGATGGAGCTGAAGCCATGACAAAGTTGTGGCAACATGATCGAGGGAGCACAAGGAGAACTGATTTAAGCACAGGTGAGCAAGAAGAAGTAATCTGATACGTCGCTGAACATGGGGCTCATCCGACAAGTAAGGTTGTCATTTGTTGAGAGTCCATCCAATTGAGTATAGAGTTTGTTTGTAAAACTCGATCTAGGGTCATTTGCCGATCCTTGACGTGTTAGTTGAGCCTAAAACTCTAA
The DNA here is from genome assembly GCA_003013855.2 of Liriodendron chinense. NCBI lineage: Eukaryota > Viridiplantae > Streptophyta > Magnoliopsida > Magnoliales > Magnoliaceae > Liriodendron > Liriodendron chinense. The sequence goes on from ML058505.1 coordinate 1,700,480, forward strand.
GGACGTTGGCCGTTCCCTAGCACATTTGTCGGCCTAAATACTAGGGGGCATTTGGCGCTCCTTGGCTAGTTTGTCAGGCCTAAACAAAGTCTTCGAGAGGGAGCCTCCGACACGGGAATGAACGTGCGTTGGATTGAGTGTTAGCCTTGTCCAAAAAACTTCGTTTATGGTTGAGAGGTGAACCAGTAAAGCCTTTGTGTAAAGGTTAAGGTGTGAACCTCATTTAAAACCTCCAATAGTAAATGCCTGTGTGCTCAATGGGGTTGAGTACTTGAACCGAGAGTGGAGTAGATCTAAAGTCGAACCACTATACATGCTTGTGTTTGTGATTGATTTGAGCACATTTTTATCTTAGCATTATATGATTAATTGTTAATTATGAATGCTTGATAGGAATGTATGCTAGACACTAGATAGGCACATCCACACACAAGATGTACTTTCAATAGTTGTGTGGACTTGAGTTCATTAATCCATTCTCATAAGTCTACATAGGTTGCATAGATTAAGAGCTTGATTTGCTTTATCATTTGAGTATTTATGCATGCTTAGACTAGGTTATTTATTGCTTAAATAATATGTTAGTCTTGTGATTGGACCCATCTAGGCTTGGAAGCCGAAGTGTTCTTGCTTACTTAGTTTAATTTGTTAAATTGTGTAAGTAGGCGAAAAGAATTTCAAAAGGTCCTAATCACCCCCCTTTAGGACTTAGCCATAATACTAATTGCTCTTTAAGCTTTCGCACATACGAAGGTGTCATGTTAGACTACCGACGTAATTTTAGAGACAAGTGTTCGAGTCTCCTTACCGGTGTGGGTGGATGATGCAGGTGTATCTCCACACTCGGGTAGGGTGGCTCACGAGGTGGGGTCTATATGATGCATAATGGCCATGAGGTGGGGTCTGTGTAATACAGAATTACCACAAGTTGGGTCCCATTATGAGACTTATGAGATGCGAGTAGCCCACAAGGAGATCTTAGTCGGTTTACCTTGGAGGGCCTAGATAAAGGGATATTTCAGTGCTTCCCCAACAGTTCTGGAGCTTTTGGTGGACTGGTCGGTACTCCATGGATCAAGTGGTATCAGAGTAGGAGACCAATGTTCTAGTCTCATCACCGGTGTAGGTGGATGATACAAGTGCATCTCCACACTAGGGTGGGGTGCCCCACGAGGTGGGGTCTGTATGATGTAGAATGGCCACGGGGCGGGTACCACTGTGGGACTTGTGAGATGTGAGGTAGCCCACGAGGAGATCTTGTTCGGTTTGCTTGGGAGGGCCTGGATAAAGGGATATTTTGGTGCTTTCCCAACAACTTTAGAGCTTTTTGTGGACTGGCCGACACTCCTTGCATCTAGTGGTATTAGAGCAGGAGACTGGGGTTCTCTCCTTACCGGTGTGGATGGATGATGAAGGTGCATCTCCACATTGGGGTGGGGTGGCTCGCAAGGTGAGGTCTATATGATGCATAATGGCCACGAGGTGGAGTCTGTGTCATATAGAATGGCCATGGGGTGGGTCCTACTGTGGGACCTGTGAGATGCGGGGTAGCTCACGGGGAGATCTTGGTCAGTTTGCCTGGGAGAGCCTGGATAAAGGGATATTTCGGTACTTCCCCAACAACTCTGAAGCTTTTGGTGGAGTGACTGGTACTCCCTGCATCAAATACACTGAAATCTAAATCATGTGATAAATAAAATCAATATGAATTTGAATCCTCAATTATGTTTGTTGTGTGTGATTAGGTCTTTTTTGGCATCATGGGTTCGGAATCCCTAGATTGAAAATCTCTTAGATTTGAAGTTCTCCAATTGTGTTTGGCATCCTTGATTTAGATCCCCCATAATCCAAAAACAGTCGTACAGTTCAATTATGTAATATATTATAAGAGTTTGAATTTAATTACTGAATTAACTTTAATATACCTAATTAGTGTACATATGTGATTTTGACATAATGATTGTAATAAGCTCATTGAAATATATATATATATATATATATATATTGTGGGCAGAAAATGATGAAATTCCAAGCCCTAGATGGGTCACAAGTATAGGATCACAATTTTACTGATTGACCAATATTTTTTAACTATTGATTTACATGACCAATGTTTGAATTGCTTGGTTCATTTGACTGAAGTAATTTTAGTGATGCAGTTGATAATGTGATTGTTTTAGGATATCATTAGCCGATCATATGTATAATTGATTTAGTAGTGTAGTCAAAACGAGGATTTGAAATTCCTTAAATTGGGAATACCTTCTAATCCATCTTATAAAATGATCGACGACTTTAGAATGCCATCGACTCCCTTAAATCCACAGTAGTAAAAAAGATTGTGTTTGGATGGCTATAATTGAAATTATTTGAGTAAATTGATTTTAATACTACAAATTGTTGTATTTTAAAGTTTTTTTTTTAAAATAAAGTGTGTTTCAAATTTTAGAATCCCTTCATGTTTTATTTTTTGAATTTTTTTGTCTTTTTGTGTTACTCTTTAGTCCCATATTGAAAATGAACAAATGAAAAGTTAAGATTATAAGATGGAGTTTTGACATAAGGCTTAAGCCCCCTCTTAGGGGGTATGTAAATTTGGTCCAATGGGGGGGGAGGGCTATGCCATTAGCCAGAATCTATGTCGTTGACCACATGCGCGGGCTGCGCGGTGCCATCGCCATCGCCGGTGTTGGGCCGGGCTCAGGTTTGGGTCTGGATCTGGATTTGGGTCTATGTGCAGAAAAAGAGTACGCTCACCTGAACGGTTTTTCTCCGTGAGTATACTTGCACCGTTTGATGTTTTTGCGAATTTCGAATAAGAGACATGGCTGTTCGAGTGGTCACTCATGTTGGGTCCAAACCCAACAGATCTAACCCATTTGAAACAATGCTTCAAGCACATAATGGTGGTCTATATATAGATAGACTCTCTAATTCATTTACATCAATAAAAATTGAGGTTTTCTTTATCTGGTTCTTCAAAATTTATCTCTGGTTCATTATTGTTTTATTAATTAAGTTTGTAAAACGAGTCAACTCACTTCAGGTTAAGTTCTGCACGTTAGTTCAAGCCTATGTACAATAAGTTCACCGTTGGGACCGGGCATTAGTTATTGTATCCTGGAGGCCAACCTGTCTAAGAAATCCTATTGCATTTGGGACGTAGCCTAAGGAGGGAAGATTTGGTTTCAAGCCGAGTGACTCAATCACACCTCGACTCAAACACACAAGTTTCTTTACTTCTTTTAATTTCACTATTATTTTTTTTCTGTTTTCGATTTTTCATCTACTGTTTTCAGCAATTATATCCAACAATCTTGAAACCAAATATTTTCTATTGTTGGAAACAGTAGATATCTATTTCATTATTTATTCGAAAATAAAAATTTCTTTGTTCTTTTTTTTTTTACCTTTCTGTAATCAGTGGTTAACTGATTCTATAACTGGTTGAAAATCAAGTTGCAATCAGAATTCCTTTGTTATCAATGACCACCATCACAGTCAACCCTATAACTAAACTGTCCAAAATTGAACCATTCGCTGGACGGAATTTCAAACGATGAAAAAAGAAAATCGATTTTGCACTACAAACTGTAAAGGTCTCGTATATTCTTTCAGATTCATTTATAGTTCATCCAGCCAATAAAACTGAGTTTAAAGATGTCAACAATTGTAAACATTATATTTTAAATACCTTGTCCAATTAATTATACGATATTTATGTTTCTTATGAATCCACTAAAGAAATATAGACCGCACTAGAAAAGAAATATGTGCTTGAAGATGCAGGTTCTAAGAAACATATTATCACAAATTTCCTTTATTATGAAATGATAGACGATAAACCTGTCACGAACCAGATTTACAATTATCAAATCTGGTACATGAATTGACAATTGAGGAAATAAAATTAGATGAGGTATTCTTATTAGGAGCACTAATTGAAAAATTATCTCTTTCATGGGAAAAATACAAAAACATAATGAAGCACAAAAAAAACGGTGTCTTTTTAGAAAACATAATCGTACATATAAGGATAGAAAAGGCTAACAGAAATAAAGACCAGATTAATAATATAAACTGGTCAATATCTAAGGCTAACTTGATTGAAACAAGTCAGGCACATAATGACAAAAGGAATGAAAATTATTACAACTGGAAAAAATCTGGTCATCACTCTAAAGAGTACAGGCTAAAAAGGAAAACGAATGGACAATTCAAGAAAAAAAGGTCCTGTAACTACTGTAAAAAGCCTACACATTATGAAAATCAATATAGACTTAAGAAAAAGAATACGAAGTCACAAGTCAATCTCACTGAAGTTGGAGTAAATTCGGACATGATTATCGTTGTAGTGTTCGAAGTGTTCCTTCTAAACAATATGGAATGGATATTAGACACTGGGGCATCTCAGCATATATTCAAGGATCAAAGCATATTTACCTCCTATCGGGTGACAGGGGATGAAGAATAAGTGTTCATGAAAAATGTTCTATCCTCTCCAATTGTTGGAAAATGAAATATTCTTTTGAAGCTCACGTCGGGAAAGACTTTGTTACTAAAGAGTGTGTTACATGTGCCTGATATTCGTCGCAATCTGATCTCTGGTTCACTGCTCAATAAGGTTGGAGTTAACTAGTAATAAATTCTGATAAGCTTGTAATAACCAATAAAGGAACATTCCTTGAAAAGTGTTCCTATAATGATGGTCCGTTTATTGTAAACGTTTCATATAATAATGATAAGATGTTATTCAGTTCTACTTATATTGTTGAATCTTTTTCATTATGGCATAGTATATTAAATCACATAAATGTAGAATTCTTAAAAAGAATGAAACGAGTCAAATTGCTACTAGAAATCACGGTGAATAACTTCAGAAAATGTGAAACTTATATAGAATTCAAGTTTGCTAGAAAATCGTTTAAACCTATTATGAAAAGTTATGAATTATTAGAATTAATATATAGTGACTTAGGTAATTTTAGAAATCACATGTTTAAATGAGGCAAAAAATATTTTGTGACGTTCGTAGATGACTATTCTAGATACACTAGAGTATACCTTTTAAGAAATAAATATAAAGCTTTAGAATCCTTAATTTAATATAAAGCAGAAATTAAAAATTAACTTAGCAGAACATTAAAAGACTCAGGTCAAATAGAGGATGAGAGTATAAATCTTCTCAGTTTCAAGAACTTTATAAAAAAAAAAAAAAGGATAGTACATAAAAATAATGCTCCATACAACTAGAACAAATGAAATAGCTGAACGCAAAAAAGAACATTGAAAGAAATGATAAACGCTATGTTAAACAGTTCTGGTTTACCTCCTAATATGTAGGGAGAAGTCATATTGTCTGCTTGTTATATTCAAAATAGGATACTTCATAAGAAGACTGATAAGGCACCATATAAACTGTGAAAAAATCATATGCCTAGTCACAAACACCTAAAAGTGTAGGGGTGTCTAGCTAAAGTAAGGTTACGTAAGTCTAAGAAAAGAAAACTAAGCCCTAAAACAACTAATTGCTTGTTTATAGGATATGTATAAAACAGTGCAGCGTATAGGTTTCTAGTATTGAAATCTAAGGATAATATTTTAAATCCAAACACTATTATAGAAGCTACATATGCAGAATTTCTAGAAAATATCTTTCCTATGAAGTCTAGATCTGTAAAACTAAAAGGCATTAGTGGATTAGATGTTGTTTCAACAAGTAAAATCGTGAATACCAGAACCTAGAAGGAGTATGAAAGCTCGTAAGTAGATCAACCTAGGAGATTGGTTCTTTACCTTCTTATTAAAAGATGATCCTAAAACCTATTCAGAAGCCATTAACTCTCTTGATGCATCATTTTGAAGAGAAACTATAAACGATGAATTAGAGTCGATTATATCTAATAAAACTTAGAAACTTGTAAATCTTCATACTGGAAACAAGCCTATAGGGTGTAAATGAGTGTTTAAGAAGAACCTTAAACCAGATGGATCAATAGATAAATTTAAAGCTATATTGGCCGCAAAAGGTTTTAAAACAAAAGGAATGATACGATTACTTTTATACCCATTCACCTATAACTAGAATTATAACGATCAATGTATTAGTTGTAATAACATCCATATACAAACTACTAGTATATCGTGGATGTTAAAACAGCGTTTTAAAATGGAGAGTTAAAAGATGAAATATATATGGAACAACCTGAGGATTATGTAACTCCTGAAAAAGAAAACAAAGCATGTAGGCTAATCAAGTCTTTATATAGTTTGAAACAAGCTCCTAAACAGTAGAATGAGAAATTTGACAATGTCTTAAAACCAAATGGATATCTTGTTAATATATATATATATATATATATATATATATATATATATATATAATTCTGTAGTAATGATGGTGTGATAATTTGCTTATATGTAGACGATATGTTAATCTTTGGAACTAATGTTCATTTAGTTAATTCAACTAAATAACTTTAGTCGTCTAATTTTGATATGAAAGATTTATAAGAAGTAAGTGTGACACCCCGGATGCCAGGGTCCGTGGTTGCCCTCGGCCCCCGATATCCCGGGCTCCACATTATGCGATGCATGAGTGCATTATAGTTAACTGCAGAATTGTAGATTTAACCAAGCATAAACAACTTAATCATGGGCAAAGCATTTCCAAAAGAATGAGGAACATGTATATCATATATGGGTCAAAAAAAGTACATAGACTGTATCCCTCATATTGGGGCCCATTGGGTCCCCTAGAACAAGTTCAGAATATACTGTCCCAAAAAGCTGTACAACAATGCCGAACAGGCGCAAAACACCAAAAGAATACTCCCGACGCCACAACCCTAATAGTCCTGTTCGCCTGTGTACTGAAGATACTCGTCGGCGTCCTCTCTGAGTTCTACGTAGTCGGTCGCTTCGACCGCCTCCTGTATACCTGGGTCACATGGGTCATCTGGTTGGTGGTTTAAACCACCACCCCAGAAAGGGGAGTGAGTGGCCAACTCAGTGGTTTCATTTCCTTAGGTTACACATTCACCAATACAAACAATATAGATAATAATTTCATTTTCCAATAACAGAATCAAAGAATAGCTCAGCATCACAAGCATGGTTATTAAGTGAGATGAGTGCATGTAATGCAGATGCATGCCCGATTGCCGATGCTTGTCACAGCCGCCAGTGGGTGGCACCACCACTCCACCCGCACAGACAATGTATGCCATGCTTAACTATACATGATTAGCCGAGTAGTTAATTAAGTCATTTTATCACACAGCCGATTGGCGAAGCCTCTGTACCCACGTTCTATCAATTTGGCCGACTGGGACCACTTGACTCCCTGCGGGGCGAACGCAGGTCACAGCCAGTAGCCCCTCGATCCTATCTCGGGTCCACAGCCCCCGAGGTACCTGGTTTGGCCGCGACTCGTCAGACGCGCCCAACACAGGCGGAATAGGGTACATCGCCCTATCCCATAGTCGAGTAGTAGGTGTGTCACCTCTACGGTGCTCAATGGACACTACGGGGAGGCATCACCCCAGCGTAGGCCGACAGCACGGGAATAGGGCCCATACCACCATTCCCGGCTCATGAGTCTTGAGGGATCGGTACGCCGTATGCTTTCTAGTGGGCTTATCAAAGGTGCGCAGGTACCTGGATTCTACATAAGTGACAGAAATACATTCAAACACTCGGTACATATATTGCCACCCGACCCGGTGGTGGGCCAGGGTCCTCGGCTAGGGGAAGTGAAGGGAAGACCGACCTTGAGCATATACCGCCCGCGTGGTCCTTGACCACAGTCGATCGCCCCGTCTTCCGCCATAGTCGACCACCCCGCTCCCGAGGCTGCCGACCTGGTGCGGCCGCCTCAACTACTGTACTTACCGGGTCGGAAGCTACTATCCGTCATCCCAAACACTTCCCGATTCCCCAGCTCATGCATAATCAAGTTACAAAACATATAATACTAAAATCTCAGCTATCACATATTAGTATAATTTCTAAGACATCTTAGCATAGAAGATTTGCATAATGAGAACATGTGTAGGATGATATGAGCATGCAAATGGCCCTAGCACACACCTAGCATCTAAATCCCTAGGCAACGAATTTCCCTAGCTACAATCCATCTTCCTAACTTGGAAATTGAAAGAATCAACTACCATTATAGGCATTGGTTGCAAGGCAACACATAGGTAAATGATACACACCTTGGTTTGAAGGAGGATTAGCAAAATCCTGCAAGGGGGTGTTGGAAAATCAGGAAAAATGGGAAAAACCTAGGTAAGGAGCTAGAGATGGGGATTTTATGATGGACTTACTGCTACAAACGTCCGTGAAGATCTCTAATCACGAGAGAAGCCGGCTTGAGGATGTAGAGGCGGTTAGGTCCGGATAGGGTAGCATGCAAGGGCTTCACTTGAGAAGCCTTCTCTCACAACTCCTCCCTTTTCTCACCCACACACCCCTTTTCTCAGAAATTAGGTTAGAAATGAGAGAATGGGCTGAGAAAAATAGGTTATAAAGGTTGGGGAATTGGGACATATAGCCCCCAATCTTTTAAGTTGTATAAAAGTGGCATTCTGTGCCCTGATTTAATTATGTGGGGCCCACCTGACCCCTCTGGGCCAATCCAGTCCATTGGATAGCCTTACCATGTTGAGATCCTTGTTTGGGTAAGATTTGGGACCGATCGGACATGGCGATTGCCGGATCTAAAGCGACATCAGTTCAACGGTCACTGGTTGTCGATCGGGGCTCATGTTTGGGGATCATATGCTGGTTTATGTTTGAAATCCATGGTTCACATTTCATGGCCATGCAAGGGTCCATAGGGTCCACACAAGAAAAGTGAATTGAGTAATGATTACTCACTAAAGGTATTGTGCAAGTATACTTGCACTCCCATGTGCAACTGCAAGACACTGCAATTTATGATTTCGGGTGCCGATTTCGACGTAACATTCGCCTACGAGTGTCAAGCCCAGTACGTGGGTGGTCCTCAACAAGTTTTGGGCCTAACAGACTCAGGACGGGCGGCGGAACGAGCTCCTACGCGCGTATCTAAGTTCCCGACACCACGAGACTATAGTTCTCTAAGTCATGTGTGGCCAATTTTTTCGTCTAGAGGGTGATACGTGTCTAGTGGGTTCGAGCATGGGTTTGAGTACGAAGGAAGGCGATTTTACGGGGCGTTACAATCTCCCCCCCTAAGAAAAATAATTTCGTCCTCGAAATTTCGTACCTTCTTGGGTTCTTCGAAGAGGTAAGGATAGTTCTTTCGCATGCTGGTTTCAGTTTCCCACGTGGCTTCTTGTTCCGAATGGTGGGCCCAAAGTACTTTGACCAATGGGATCGACTTGCTACGGAGAACGTGTTCCTTCCGATCTAGGATGCGGACAGGTTGAAGTATGTATGTAGCATCCTCTCGAAGTTCAACTCGTTCCCACTTTATAATGTGCGACGGGTCCGGCACATACTTCTTTAGCATTGAGATGTGGAACACATCATGTACCCCAGCTAGAGGAGTCGGTAGCGCGAGTCGGTATGCTACAGCGCCAACACGGTTCAAAATCTGAAATGGTCCGATATATCGTGGAGTCAATTTGCCTTTCTGTCCAAATCGCAGGACCCCTTTCATCGGTGAAATTTTTAGGAACACATGAGCTCCCTCTTCAAATTCGAGGGGTCGACGTCGCTTATCTGCGTAGCATTTCTGACGGCTCTGTGCAGTCTGGAGGCGTCTTCTGATGAGATCAACTTTCTGGGAGGTTTGTTGTACCAATTCTGGACTGAGAATTTTTCCTTCTCCAATCTCTGTCCAGTAGTGTGGAGCTCTACAGGGGCGCTCGTATAGAGCCTCATACGGGGCCATGCCAATACTTGCCTGATAGCTATTGTTATATGCGAATTCTGCATAAGGGAGGCACTCGTCCCAACTATCTTTGAAGTCCAAAGCACATGCCCTGAGCATGTCTTCCAATATTTGGTTCACCCGCTCAGTCTGGCCATCAGTTTGAGGGTGGAAAGCTGTGCTGTAAGTCAGTTTCGCACCCATGGCTTGCTGGATTCGAGTCCAGAAGATTGACGTGAAACGGGTGTCACGGTCCGACACGATCACACGAGGCACCCCATGCAGCCTTACTATTTCCTTAATGTATAGCTTCGCCAACTCTTCGGTATTGTGCGAGGATCGCACGGGTAGGAAATGGGCAGATTTAGTCAATCTGTCCACTATGACCCATATAGAATCATGCCCCTTTCTAGTCCTTGGCAATCCTGAAATAAAGTCCATCGAGATGAAGTCCCACTTCCATTCGGCTATGGGTAGAGGTTGGAGTAGCCCTGGTGGTCGTCGGTGTTCGGCCTTGACTTGTTGGCACGTGAGACACCGTGACACATAGTCTGCAATCTCCCATTTCATGTTCCCCCACCAGTAGTTTCTTTTCATGTCTTGGTACATCTTAGTACTCCCTGGGTGTATTGCCAGTTTCGACTTATGGGCTAAGTTCAAGATTTCTTCCTTCAATTCTGAGACGTCTGGGACACAAAGGCGGCCTTGGAATCGTAGGCCTCCATCACTCCCAATACGCCATTCTGACTTGTCTTCCTTGGCCGCTAGGTCCTTCTTTTTACGCAGTAATCCATCTCGGTCCTGGGCCACGATGATTCTGCAATCTAGTTCTGGCTCCACACGAAGATGGAATACTTGTTCACATGGCCCTTCCACGTTAAACATCAAACCATAATCCTGCAACCATTCGACCATATTCCACTCTTCTACCATCAGAGTGGCTACACTTTCCAGCGTCCTCTTGCGACTCAACGCGTCTGCCACCAGGTTTGCCTTGCCTGGATGGTAGGATACATCAAAGTTGAAATCCTTAAGCGTTTCCATCCACCGACGCTGCCTCAAATTCAGATCACGCTGGGTGAATATATATTTTAGACTCTTATGGTCACAGAAGAGCTCAAATTCTTCCCCGTACAAGTAGTGTCTCCACAACTTCAGAGCAAAGATGATGGCAGCCAATTCCAAATCATGAGTGGGATAGTTCTCCTCGTGCTTTCGTAACTGACGAGACGCATATGCAATCACCCTGTCCTTTTGCATTAGGACGCATCCTAGACCAACCCGAGACGCATCGGTGTAAACTGTGTACTTAACGCCTTGTTCGGGTAGAGCCAGTACGGGAGCGGATGTTAACTTGTCCTTGAGCTCCTGGAAGGCAACTTCCGCTTTGTCATTCCACTCGTATTTGACGTCTTTACAGGTCAGCTGGGTAAGTGGCCGTGCGATTTTTGAAAAATCCTTGATAAATCGACGATAATAACCGGCCAGTCCAAGAAAGCTCCTAACTTCCGTTGCGGATTTGGGCTGTTCCCAGTCCTGTACGGCTGCAACTTTAGCACAGTCTACGGCGATACCATCAGCTGAAACTACGTGACCTAGGAATTTTACTTCTTCCTTCCAGAAGGCACACTTATTATAGGCAGCATACAGTTTGTGTTCTCTAAGGGCGTTTAGGACTGCTCGCAGATGTTCCTCATGGTCTTCTCGGCTCTTAGAGTACACGAGGATATCGTCGATGAACACGATAACATATCGGTACAGGAATGGCCTAAAGACACGATTCATCAAGTCCATGAACACTGCAGGAGCATTGGTGAGTCCAAAGGGCATTACTAGAAACTCATAGTGCCCAAAGCTGGTCTTAAAAGCCGTTTTTGACACATCCTCCTTTCTGACCCGTACTTGGTGGTACCCTGACTGCAGGTCAATCTTTGAGAAGTAACGGGCACCCTTTAGTTGATCAAATAGATCGTCGATTCTGGGCAACGGGTATTTATTCTTTACTGTCACCTTATTCAGCTTCCGATAGTCTATGCATAAACGGAGGGTTCCGTCCTTTTTTCGAACAAAGAGGATCGGGGCTCCCCACGGTGACACGCTGGGTTGGATGAACCCGAGCTCCAACAAGTCATCTATCTGTCGTCTCAGCTCTTCCATTTCACACGGGGGCATGCGATAGGCTGGTAGGGCAATTGGAGTTGTGCCAGGCACCAGGTCGATCGTAAATTCGACCTCTCGTTGGGGTGGGAGTCCTGGTACTCCGCGAAATAGATCACTGAATTCCCGCACCACGGGGGTTGAGCTCACAGACAGACAATCAAAATAGCCTGCATCGCGCAGGGCATAAATTTGAACACGATACCTGTGGCTGAATTGAATAGGGATCGTGAAGCAATCTCCTCCTGGAAGTTGTACCGTCATGTTTCTCGCTCCACAGTCTATCTCGGCTTCTACGGTAGTTAGCCAGTCCATGCCGATGATGACGTCGTAATAGCGAATGCTGGCGACGATTAGATTTAAGCATATTTCCTTCCCACCAATGACGACGGTACATTGGGGACAGGTTTTCGTGGAGTCGGAGAAGGACCCTACGGCAGTCATCACCGAGATTTTCGGTATATTTGTAGTCTTCAGTCCTAGTCGCTTCACTAGGGAATATGATATGAAGGAGGTAGTAGCTCCAGTATCAACCAGTATATACACGGGAGTATCATGTATGTGGGCGATACCTTCAAAAGCTCGAGGAACTGGACCCGAGGTGTCCGGCTCGTCGGCGATCATCGCGTGGACTCTTGCTTGTTGAACCCGGTTAGCCCCAGATGCAACGGAGGCCGGGTGTGACCGACCTTGGGGAACCGAAGCTCGCCCAGTTTGCAATTGTGGCTTTGGATGTGCAGAAGGTGCCACGTTGGTGCCCGTTGGAGAACGGCCTGCTGATGTGGAGGGTTTGATGTTGTGGTCCTTCATCTTGGCAAAGCAATATCCCTCAGTGTGCCCTGTCTTAAGGCAGTAAGTACATGTTCGGGTGGAACCTGAGGTGGGTGGCGGCATCAGGGCGCGCAATGAAGTTGGTTCTGTGCGAACCCTCTTGCTTAGGGTTGTGAAGGTAGAGGTTTCTGGCCTCACTCGCGTACCGATTTGCAGGCGGGCGCGTGAGAGTCGGATAGCGTCCTGTTCTGACTCCAGCGCCTTAGCAAAGGCAGCCGCATAAGTAGTAATCTTGGTGCAGCACATCTTTGTGCGTATCCCAGGCCTCAGTCCCTCCAAAAAGTGGTGTAATTTCGCCCCCTCATCTGTGGCCGTGGTCGGCGCGTACCTCAATAATTCCGAGAACCGGGTCTCGTACTCCCCGACACTCATATTGCCTTACTGTAGTTTGTAGTATAGGGCCTCTTGGGCATGTCGGTACGTGATCGGGAAGTACTTCTCGTAGAACCGATCCTTAAAGTCTTGCCAGGTCCACACGTGGTTTCTCGGGACCGTACGCTTAACGCTCCTCCACCACAAATTCGCATCTTTTTCAAGCGAGTAAGCAACAAGAGCCACTTGCTCGGCCTCGGAGCATTGGAAAGGCTCAAGCATCTCTTCCATGCGATCAAGCCAATGCTCGGCATCTGCCGGGTTGTGGGTTCCGGCGAAGGTCGGGGGGCGCATCTTTTGGAAGCGCTCGAAGATGCCCTCCCGGTGAATTTGAATCGGTCGAGCTGGCGAAGGAGGGGGAGGTAGTGTCGCTCGAGCCTCATCGGAGCTCGCAACCGGCGCGGACGCAACCCCTCCCGCACTCTGGGCAATCACCCCCATAAGTGCGGTAAGAGTTTGTTGTTGTTGTTGCAGCGCACTCAACAGTTGCTGCATTACATCTTGATTTTGTAAGGCCTACGGCAAGGGGGGAGGTGGCGGCAGTGATGGCCCTTGGTGAGAGCCTAGCGGATATTCCCCCGTCACCTCAGGGCGCTCACCGCTAGAACTGGGGTCATTGTTTCCCCCTTGCGGGGTGTTAGCATCTTCGGGTCCCCCACCCCGATTCGTTCGAGTATACACTCGATCGAAGTGATGTGACATTGAGCTGCACATGCCAATGGACGTCCGTTAGTATCCTAGCGGAGGCCCATATGATAATAAACGGTGATGAATTTCTATTACCATGTGCGTGCACATACAAACATGCACAAACAAGCGTACATGATTTATCATATAGACATATACATACAAGCGTAACACAGTTTAGAAAGAAAGACATAATTATCATACTTTACAAGATTCAAGACAGACATAGCATTCATAATTAGAATTTTCATTTCATTCACAAGTACTGCCTACAAGTCAGCCACTACACCCACAACCATCCCCATACTTGGCCACATCGTGGCCCAAAATCGGTCCTAATACTTAGCCTACTTGGGGAAGTAACACTCTTCACCCAAGGCCCTAACACATACATTAATTTACTAAAGACGAAAAGGAAAAAGAAAGATCTAAGCCTATGGAGGGGGTGCGCCCTCCTTGTTCTTCTCGAGGCAACATAGGATCCGTTTGAGAAGACTGTGCATCTTCTTGCCCCGATTGTCGATTTGCTCGACCTTCCGTTTGAGATCAATAATCTCGGCCCGAAGATCCATGGGCGGTTGGTCGTCCCCGCCTTCGGTCCTCGGCTCAACGTCTTCACCTTCGTCCTCGTCTTCTTCTTCTAATATCTCCGGATCAGGTTCGTCCGGTGAATCTTTTATCACCCGCATCCGTTGGAGGGTATTGATACCGATCGGCTTGACCGGTTTAAAATCCCCCCTTGGTCCCACGATTCGGCATCGTTGGGCCAAACGGCAAATGAGGCGAGCAAACGGAAGGGCCGGTGGTTTGGCACGAAGTGTGGAAGCAGCCTTTACAATGTTCCTGAGTATGAGGGTCGGAATGCACACGTCCTCGCCCCGCGTCACTTGGTAGAGAACTTCTATCATCAAATATGACAGCTCTGTGGTGTTCCCCTTCCGCGGGTACACATTTGCGGCGAAAATTTGATGGAGGACCCGATTCTCCGTCCGCATGTCACTAGCCAGCAGGCCCGCGTTGGGCCTCCAGCTAGCCATCTTTCCACACAAGGTACGGATCCGATCGTACCTGTCCTGGTGTGGCTTGCTATCGTCTTCGTCGATATATACGGTCCCCAACGGGATTCCCAACTCCTCCGCGATCACTTCGGCGTCAATGCGATATACCTGACCGCCGCCCTCTATGTCAAAGCCCAAGGGGTCAAGGCTAGGGTTTGTGATCTTGGAATAGAAGAGGCGCGTTAATCCCTCGCTGGCTGGGTCGTCGATCTTGAAGACCGGGCCCCATCCTTTCTCTCTCAAAGCGTTGAGAGCCCCATATTTCTCAAAAACTTCATCTTCCACCGGCCGTTCGAAGATTACCGGCCGTTTTGCAAACCTTCCGGAGGATTGGCTTGAGGAAGACGCCCCTTGGTCGCTCTTTTTCTTCTTGGAAGCCTCTCGGCTAGGTCCGGTAGTGGCCCTCTTGCTTCCGGTGAGAGCAACGAGGAGGGGGATAGCGAAAAAAGAAGCTACGGTGGAGAGGAAGGCAGCCATTGATGGGTTCTTGAAGTTGGAAATGAAATGGGGTGAGATTTCTAGAAGATTGGGGGAGGTTTTTGGGGAGTTTGAGAGCTAGGGTTTGGTAGGAAGTGAGAAAGAAGAGAGAAAATGAGAGAAGTGAAGTGAAAGAAAGAGAAAAAAACTAATTTAAAGCAGCCCACATGTGCCTTGGTGGGCCCGTCCGGTGGTACCGGACAGGCCTGGAACAATTGAGACAGTTGGGTCCGGTGGTACCGGACAGGTCTGGACCATTGAGGGCAGCAAGGTCCGGTGGTACCGGACACTGTCAGGTGGTACCGGACAGGTCTGGACCATTTTGGGACAGCAAGGTCCGGTGGTACCGGACACTGTCAGGTGGTACCGGACAGGTCTGGACCATTGAGGGCAGCAAGGTCCGGTGGTACCGGACACTGTCAGGTGGTACCGGACAGGTCTGGACCAAAATCCCCAAGTCAAGTGTGGGTCCAATTCCTCTACCATTTCCCACATTTGGGTATCCTTCCTTTCACCCCAATCCTATCTTAGGCCACTTATTAGCGTCTAAGCTTTACCCATCACACACGTACCCTTCTAATTCATGGGGTTTATGATTAAACCAAACCTACAAAGATTGAGTGGATCAATCTTGTCCTAGACTTAAACTTTACTCGTCCCCACTCCGTATCTCCTTTCTTTTGGTAAGTCCATACCCATAGTCCCGTTGTTTCTAATGCCTTGGCTCTGATACCAACTTTGTGACACCCCGGATGCCAGGGTCCGTGGTTGCCCTCGGCCCCCGATATCCCGGGCTCCACATTATGCGATGCATGAGTGCATTATAGTTAACTGCAGAATTGTAGATTTAACCAAGCATAAACAACTTAATCATGGGCAAAGCATTTCCAAAAGAATGAGGAACATGTATATCATATATGGGTCAAAAAAAGTACATAGACTGTATCCCTCATATTGGGGCCCATTGGGTCCCCTAGAACAAGTTCAGAATATACTGTCCCAAAAAGCTGTACAACAATGCCGAACAGGCGCAAAACCCCAAAAGAATACTCCCGACGCCACAACCCTAATAGTCCTGTTCGCCTGTGTACTGAAGATACTCGTCGGCGTCCTCTCCGAGTTCTACGTAGTCGGTCGCTTCGACCGCCTCCTGTATACCTGGGTCACATGGGTCATCTGGTTGGTGGTTTAAACCACCACCCCAGAAAGGGGAGTGAGTGGCCAACTCAGTGGTTTCATTTCCTTAGGTTACACATTCACCAATACAAACAATATAGATAATAATTTCATTTTCCAATAACAGAATCAAAGAATAGCTCAGCATCACAAGCATGGTTATTAAGTGAGATGAGTGCATGTAATGCAGATGCATGCCCGATCGCCGATGCTTGTCACAGCCGCCAGTGGGTGGCACCACCACTCCACCCGCACAGACAATGTATGCCATGCTTAACTATACATGATTAGCCGAGTAGTTAATTAAGTCATTTTATCACACAGCCGATTGGCGAAGCCTCTGTACCCACGTTCTATCAATTTGGCCGACTGGGACCACCTGACTCCCTGCGGGGCGAACGCAGGTCACAGCCAGTAGCCCCTCGATCCTATCTCGGGTCCACAGCCCCCGAGGTACCTGGTTTGGCCGCGACTCGTCAGACGCGCCCAACACAGGCGGAATAGGGTACATCGCCCTATCCCATAGTCGAGTAGTAGGTGTGTCACCTCTACGGTGCTCAATGGACACTACGGGGAGGCATCACCCCAGCGTAGGCCGACAGCACGGGAATAGGGCCCATACCACCATTCCCGGCTCATGAGTCTTGAGGGATCGGTACGCCGTATGCTTTCTAGTGGGCTTATCAAAGGTGCGCAGGTACCTGGATTCTACATAAGTGACAAAAATACATTCAAACACTCGGTACATATATTGCCACCCGACCCGGTGGTGGGCCAGGGTCCTCGGCTAGGGGAAGTGAAGGGAAGACCGACCTTGAGCATATACCGCCCGCGTGGTCCTTGACCACAGTCGATCGCCCCGTCTTCCGCCATAGTCGACCACCCCGCTCCCGAGGCTGCCGACCTGGTTCGGCCGCCTCAACTACTTTACTTACCGGGTCGGAAGCTACTATCCGTCATCCCAAACACTTCCCGATTCCCCAGCTCATGCATAATCAAGTTACAAAACATATAATACTAAAATCTCAGCTATCACATATTAGTATAATTTCTAAGACATCTTAGCATAGAAGATTTGCATAATGAGAACATGTGTAGGATGATATGAGCATGCAAATGGCCCTAGCACACACCTAGCATCTAAATCCCTAGGCAACGAATTTCCCTAGCTACAATCCATCTTCCTAACTTGGAAATTGAAAGAATCAACTACCATTGTAGGCATTGGTTGCAAGGCAACACATAGGTAAATGATACACACCTTGGTTTGAAGGAGGATTAGCAAAATCCTGCAAGGGGGTGTTGGAAAATCAGGAAAAATGGGAAAAACCTAGGTAAGGAGCTAGAGAAGATGGGGATTTTATGATGGACTTACTGCTACAAACGTCCGTGAAGATCTCTAATCACGAGAGAAGCCGGCTTGAGGATGTAGAGGCGGTTAGGTCCGGATAGGGTAGCATGCAAGGGCTTCACTTGAGAAGCCTTCTCTCACAACTCCTCCCTTTTCTCACCCACACACCCCTTTTCTCAGAAATTAGGTTAGAAATGAGAGAATGGGCTGAGAAAAATAGGTTATAAAGGTTGGGGAATTGGGACATATAGCCCCCAATCTTTTAAGTTGTATAAAAGTGGCATTCTGTGCCCTGATTTAATTATGTGGGGCCCACCTGACCCCTCTGGGCCAATCCAGTCCATTGGATAGCCTTACCATGTTGAGATCCTTGTTTGGGTAAGATTTGGGACCGATCGGACATGACGATTGCCGGATCTAAAGCGACATCAGTTCAACGGTCACTGGTTGTCGATCGGGGCTCATGTTTGGGGATCATATGCTGGTTTATGTTTGAAATCCATGGTTCACATTTCATGGCCATGCAAGGGTCCATAGGGTCCCACACAAGAAAAGTGAATTGAGTAATGATTACTCACTAAAGGTATTGTGCAAGTATACTTGCACTCCCATGTGCAACTGCAAGACACTGCAATTTATGATTTCGGGTGCCGATTTCGACGTAACGTTCGCCTACGAGTGTCAAGCCCAGTACGTGGGTGGTCCTCAACAAGTTTTGGGCCTAACAGACTCAGGACGGGCGGCGGAACGAGCTCCTACGCGCGTATCTAAGTTCCCGACACCACGAGACTATAGTTCTCTAAGTCATGTGTGGCCAATTTTTTCGTCTAGAGGGTGATACGTGTCTAGTGGGTTCGAGCATGGGTTTGAGTACGAAGGAAGGCGATTTTACGGGGCGTTACAGTAAGTATGATATTAAGTATTCAGTTAATCAGAAAAGATGATAATATTACTCTGTCTCAATCTCACTATATTGAGAAAATGTTTAAAATATTCAATCATTTTGACTACTTACCTTTTAGTACACTTTATGACCATATTGTGCATCTAAAAAAGAATACAAGAAGTAGTGTATCTCAGTTTAAGTATTCTCAAGTAATTAGTAGCCTAATGTATCTGAAGAACTGTACTAGGCCTGATATTGCCTATGCAGTAGGTAAGCTAAGTAGATATACACATAATCTTGGATGTGATCATTGGAATGTATTGAATACAGTACTGAGATATTTAAAATGTATTATTACATATGGCATTTTTTATACAGGTTATCCTCATGTATTACAAAAATATAATGATGCTAATTGGATCACTGATTCAGATGAAACAAAATTCACAAGTTCATATGTTTTCACTTTTGATGGAGGTGCAATATCCTGAAAGTCTACTAAATAGACTTGTATTACTCGGTCTACTATGGAGTCTGGGTTTGTCGCCTTAGAAAAAGCAAGCTCAAAAGGTGAATGACTTAGAAATCTGTTAACAGATATACCTTTGTGGCCAAAACCTGTGTCTACTATTTCTATACATTATGACCGTCAAGTAGTGATTACCAAGGCCAAGAGTAAGATATACATTGATAAAAGTAAACACATTAGACTACGACATAATATTGTAAGACACTTGTTGAATGATAAAGTCATAGTTATTGACTTTTTGAAATCAGAAAAGAATCTGGTAGATTCTCTGACTAAAAAACTATCTAAATGATTAGTCATGAAAATATAAAAGGGAATGGGGCTAAGCCTAACCGAATGAGCTACCAGTGCCGATAACCCAACCTATACAAGTGGAGATCCCATGCGATAGGTTCAATGGGTAAACAACGAGACACTAGGAGACTGGGAAGCACTGCAGATAACTTATCTGTGATGACTCAATATTTTGGTGCGCATGCATAATCGAGCATGTAAGTACACTTGCATTCATTTAAGTATACATGTATCCATTCACACATCCATGCACACATGCATCCATAAATTTATACAAGATGCATGTGACCATTGAAATGGATCTATTTGTTAGTGTGAAAAAATTAAATTATAATTGTATGATTTTAGTGTGTGTGACTACGTATGTATATGTGCACGTTTTCATTTATAAACTTAAGACCACTCGTTCATCCATTAACTAGATTAAATTTAATCATGAAGCCTACACTAAACTCACCGGTTCACTCACTCGCACATGGAAGGTGTATTAATCTAAGCCATTTATTCCACAGTCTATCTATTTGATTCCACAAATACTAAATAAACTATCAACTTCATAGCTCATGTAGTATACTTTAAATCTAATGGTTAGTTTCCATATGAGACACACATTTAATAACTCAAATTTTCGGTGCACGTGTAACCATCTGATCGTTCACTTGCTCATTTTTCCCACTCGATCATCCACTGCACACGTAATCAAAGTACGTGATCACTATTCATCCGTCCATTTCATATCTACTTGACCACCCATCTATGTATGACTTAACATGTAGCATCATCTTAAACATGTGTTGTATGGTGATTTACGTTTTAAAATAATAATAATAATAACAACATGTATTAGATATTATTTTAAGAAAAAACATAAATATATATTAATTAAGTAGTAAAGTTATTTTATGTGAGTATTGAATTTTAAGAAAAAAAAATATGATTATGATCGGAAGGTCAGTAATTTTGACCATCCATCATACTTAACAACTCAATTACTACAAAATGTCCAAATTATAAGATCAATCGACCACTCATTTTATTAACTTAGACCAACAACAGGCAAGCGGTAGATTCATACAACAAACTATCACCAACTTGCCCTAAAAAAAATCTACCACCCAAATCCATCAATTTGTTTAATTCATCAATCCACTCACCTGACCAGCCATCCATCGTACATTCGTTATTGTATGAATGTACACATTGTCCTCACATGAGCACCATGCACCAGCACCATAATGCATTGCAAGTATCACTTAATACACACGTGAGGCTTTTGATATCATAAATAGAACTCACAAATTGTGAGTGTGGTGGTTACGAGAGAAGTGTTTAAAAGTGCATTAACCCGTAAATATATTTATTTAATTTTTTAACCATGTGTATATTACATATGGTGGGACCTTCTTATTATAAATAGGGCTGTGAGTGGAAGTACAGGAAGTAAAATAGGGCTGTGGGTGGAAGTACAGGAAGTAAAGTTTGAAAAAAAGAAAGAAAAAAGAATAAACTTTTTGGAGTTTTTATACAGGTGGGTGATCTGTACCTGATATGAAATTTTCATATTATTATTTCATAGTTTTAGAAGTATTAAATGTATGATTTACTAAGAAATAATATTATGGTGAATAATCCTACAATAGTTTGAAATTCTCATTTTATATTCATCACTAGAATTATGAATATTTAATTTTCTAAGATAGGTTGAGTTATTTCTTATTTGTTAATTAAAAAAAATCGATGTAATTCTACAATTTAATATAATTTTGATTTAGGTTCAATTCCAAATTATCACATTTAATTTTAAAGGTTAAAATCAAATCTATTGTAATATTGAAAATCTTGTAAATTAATGACTTATAAAAAATGAATATATATTTAAATTAAATCTAAATTTTTCTAAGTTAAATTAAATTGATGTAGGACAAACAAAATTTCTACGATCTAGAAAAAATTGATTTAGTTTGAAAAGAAAAAGATTTAATATGTGAGATTATTTGATTTTTAATAATTAATTAAATTTAAATTTAAAGGTTGAAATTAATTTAAATATATTAAGATAGATTTCAGTTTATAAGTTAATTAATTTATTTATTTTAATTAGATTTTTTTATCTAAATTAAACTCAATTTTTTTAGGAAAAACTAAATTCACTTAAATCGCTAAATTTAAATTTAAAGTTGATTTGAGTATGAATGATGTAATAATTTGTTATTTAGACTTGATAATGGGTATATATTAACAATATAGGTAATTTAATTTATGAATATAATCAAATCTTAAAGGTAAAATTATTATGTTCATAATAATTTAATTAAATGGATTTAATTTTAGAATGGTGAAAATTAAATTAGTGAATGTTGATGATAATATAACTACTTAATCGGGCTTACATCCTAAAGTATCAAATTATTTAAATTATAATAATTTGTCAAACTTAGATCAAATTTTGAATAGTCAAAATTATATAATTTATTTTAGATTAAAGTGCAGATTTAAAAACAAAATATTGCTTAGGAATTTGTAAATATATGTAGTTGGTTAGGTTAAGTCCCCAAGTTAATTTTATAAATTTAATCCAAGATGATTTTTTTAAATTTTAAAATTTTAAATTAATAAATCAAATTTTAGATCGTACTGAATTAAAAACAATTGATGCATATGGTTGTATAATTTGATTGAGTTAAGATTCTACTAAAATTCAATATTAAATTAAAATATTTTAGTTTCTCTTTCTAATTCAACTCTTAAATAAAAAAGTTTTTTTTTAACTCAGATAATTTTAGTTAATATGTTTATGATAATAATATCTATACTTTATTAAAGAGAATTGAGAATTTATATTAATTTTTAGATTATATTCGTATTTAATCAAATTTAACACAAAAAATATTTTCAGACATATATTGAATGTTTAATATTTTCAAAGAGTTCTGAAAAAATATAAAAAAGAAAAAAAACTGTTAAAAAAATAACTCTACTTTATAGAAATTTCAATGACTAAATTTTAATAGCATTGAATTTTTATGTCTTTGAATATAACTTACATTATAATATAAAATTTTGATTTATTGAATTATTTTATCATTGATTTTAAATCATTCATGATACATATGCATTTCTATTGATTATCGAATGGTGGAAAAGAAAAGGAAAAAAAGAAATAAGGGTTTTAGCAAGTAGGGCGATTGTGTCATTTGGGTGAGAGACCCTAAAGCTAGCAAGTAGGGCGATCGTGTCTCCTGGGTGGAAGACCCTAAAGTCAGCAAATAGGGCGATTGTGTCCCTTGGGTGAAAGACCCTAGAACTCATTGGATCATTTGGAGTCTTTTATATATGGTGTATGAGTACAATTGTATGTGCGGACATACGTCAGATGTACAACTAGAGCAATAGTCTGACCATCTAACATATAAATGGGCCATTCACCACGAGGTACCATGCGTGGGCGTTAATGCAATGTGGCCATCCACTTGGATACGGTGTTGTCAGAAATGATGTTATTTACTTTATTAGTGATGAGAATTAATAGAAATTATTTACAGCTCTTTATAATTCCAACATTGCATATATGTCTTCTTACAATTTAATATTTCGATTTGTATTTTAAAATTGAATCAAAATATTTCTATTAATTATGTTTTAATAATATAGAAATTTTATATTTAGGTTGGATATAATCCTACGAGCTGTTATGCTCATACTCCTATTAATAGTGTTTTAGGGTATCAGAGTTTAGTCAAGGGCGAAGAGAAGCGAAGATCTAGCCGTCAATTTAATTATCTCCTTATTTGTACAAAAAAAAAGTATAGTAAAAACTTAGAAGTGAGTTAAGTTTGTTAAAATTAAACATTTTATTTGATAAATGTTGGTTGTGAATGTTTAAAAATTAAATCATGACCTGAAATTCGGAGTCAAGTCTAGCCAATTCGAGTACCAATTTCAGAGCGTAACATTGCCCCTTCCTATGGTGTAGGTAGTGTAAGCAGCAACGAGTGAAAGGATAAGTTTTTGAACTCTTAATGAATCTATTACCATATGTGATGTGTATTCAGTTGTTGTATACATTGAAATGGAATTCATCTATATGAGTGCATAAGTGGGGCCACTTCCTATGAGCATATATAGGTAGTTTATCTAGAGCACTCGTGAAAATACAAGTAAATGTTCATGGAATGCACCAAACCGCAGAACCAGCTATGGTAAAAAATTTGTGTGAGTGGTATGCATGATCGTTTACGCTAAAAGGTTAGGATTCAAGACTGATAGTCACCTGATTCCTATAAACCTGTATTGCTTACTCTAAATGTCGATTAAAGTTGGATAAACATCGACACTATTATACAACTTTTCTAACTGATACTGAAGTGTTTTGAATTTGAAACATGTGGCAGATCTTTGTATTTTAAAGTTTTTTTTTAAATAAAGTGTGTTTCGAATTTTAGAATTCCTATGTTTCATTTTTTTGAAAAGTTATCTTTTTGTGTTACTCTTTAATCCCACATCGAAAATGAACAAAAGAAAACTCAAGATTATAAGATGAAGTTTTCACATGGGGCTTGAGTCCCTTCTTAGGGGGCATGTGAATTTGGTCCAATAGGGGGGGTTATGCCATTAGCCTGAATCTATGATGTTGACCACACATGCGTGCGCGGGACAATTGATCGAGCCGAATCATGCCGTTGTCGGTGCTGGGCTAGTTCAGGCTTAGGCTTGGGTCTGTGTCTATGTGTGGACTGAGAGTACACTCGCCTAAACGATTTTGATCCCCGAGTATACTCACATCATTTGGTTTTTGCACAAATTTCAAATTAAAGACACATCTATTCGGGTGGCCGCTCCTGTTGGGTTCAAATCTAACCGACCTAACTCATTTGAAACGGTGCTTCAATCACCTAATTGTGGTCCATATATAGACTGACTCTCTAATTCGTTGTCATCAATCAAAAATGAAGTTTTCTCTTTAGTTCATTATTGTTTTGCCAACTGAGTTTATAAACAATTCAACTCACTTCGGGTTAAGTTCTGCACGCCGATTCAAGCCTGTGTACAATGAGTGCACCGTTGGGATCAGGCAATAGTCGTTGTATCCTAGAGGCCAACTGTTCAAGAAATCTTGTTGCATTTGGAATGCGGCTCAAAGAGGGAAGATTTGGTTTCAAGCTGAGTGACTCAATCATGCCTTCAATTTCATCATTATTTTATTTTTGTTTTCGATTTTTCATCTACTATTTTCAACAAAAAGAATTTTTTGGAAAGCAAGCGAGTAAAACTCTCTTATTACTTACCCAGGGCAAAGCTTGAAAAAGGAAACAACGTAATGGAGCAAGCCCATATAAGAAAATAAAAGAAGAAGAAAAAGAAGCGACCCACATCCCAGACACAGGGAGAAAAAAAAAAGAGAATAGGGAAAGAAAGAGGAAGAAGTAAAGAGAACAAGGAAGAGAAACTATTAAGGACAAAAAAACTCACAACCCGGGCCAAGCATCATAACAAATTTTGAATCTCAATCTCCATGATAAATCTGGAAGTAGACCACAAAGGGATGCCAGTCAAAGTAAAGAGCACATTTCTCAGACGATCTGGAAAAATTTCAATGAAGCAATTGTTAGAACTAAAGGAGGAGTGCAGCCTCTTAGCAAATGATCGCATCTCCCAGGTAGAGGCAAGCGGGTCTTCAATGACATGGACACATTGTTGGTTTCCCACCAAGATGCTAGAACCTGCACGATGATTAATGGGGAAGATGAGTAAGGCATAGGTTACCATTTGCAAGCACATGTCTATCGTCCCTTGGGTGTTATAATCGGATACTATTCCCCAGGCAGGAGAATCATTGGGAGAGTAACAGAGAAGCCCAACCCTAGTAGTTGAAATCTCAACGCAAGCTAAGGTCTAGTTCAGCTGGGGTCTTGTAACGCCGAGGATGATGGCGAGTAGGGGGATAAACGATAGCAAGGGCTGTAGGAAAGTCCCAAGAAGTTAAAATAACACTAGGAGCTTTGAGAGCAATAGAGGAGCCAATTAGGAAAGAGACCCTAGCCCTCATCTCCCAAACAATATTCTTAAAGATGTTCTCTTTTGGAGAATTTTTGTTATTAAAAATGCAGTTATTCCTTTCTCTTCAAATATTTCACACAAGGGTTGGGAAAGCGAGCTTGCTAAGAAGAGAAATAATGGGATCAGCAGCTTTATTTATAAGGTAGGCAACTGATTGAAAAATAGTTAAGTGATGGATATAGGGGATAAAGAGTTTAGAGTGCAGCCGTGCAGGTTACTCCAAATCCAATCAGTGTACCTACAAGAGAAGAATAAGTGACTAATAGATTTAAAATTATTCTGGCAAAGTACACAAGCAATATCATTTATAATATTGATGGAATAAAGCAGGTCTTTAGTTTTAAGCTTTCCAAGGTAAACCATCCACGATGTCCAACACAGATTATAATATATGACATTTTATATAATAATTGTAATAAGCTTATTGAAAGGTATGCTTTAGAGTAACTTAAGGAAATTTCAACCTTTAGTTGGCATGTGAGTGGCCCACTTTTGAAAATCTGACTGGTTTTTACATTTGCATTTGATTTTCAGCCTTTTAGAGGATTTCAGTTCATATGATTTTGTTACATTCCATTTGGCATTGATTGTAAATAATATTGCCCATGTGCATTCATTTACCACTTATCACAACCGTCTACTATAAACCAATCCACATGTAACTCTAAACCCATCTTGTTTCTTGGTGTGAGATTACAATCTGAACTGCATGAGATAGGTGTACAATGTGGATGTCACAAAGTCTATCTCCATGTCCTTCAAACAGGAAAACTAGTTGCATAAATTGATTGAAATGACAAAAGTGCGGTTGGTTGACAATTTTTTCCCTTTTCTAAATCGAACCACTAATTGCAGGCGTAAAGTAAGCCAAACTTGGCTCGTGTTTTATAAAGCAGAGATTAAGGAGTATTTAAAACTCTTTTCTACACATCTTCCGAGTTTGGGTATGTCCACACAGACCTGTCTATATCTAGACACAAGTGACAACCTGGTATGATTAAGGGACATCGGAGCCATTTATTAGCTGGATCCCAATTACATATGATCTGGCCAAAAAAAAAAAAAGCCGGTTGGCTCATCAATTTGGGCACGCATGATGGGAAAGCACCAAACGGTTGTTTAACAAGAATTCACCATGCACTTGTGGCATGTATGATGAATGGCCAGAAGATTTTCCCTCCAGCTCATCTAGACAATGGAGACCATTCGATGGACAGACAGGATTTCACATACATATATGGGCTGTATGTAGAGGTGTGTGTAGTATTAGCTAACTCTGCTAACCCTAACCCCATACAAGATAGGAAGAAAAGACAAAAAGACTAGACAAGAATACCCACAAAACAGATTGATGAGCCTAAACCCTAAAAATAAAAAGAAAAGCCTATTCTAAATCCTAGCCGTAGAATCATGTGACCACACAGGCACGATGGCCTGCATAAATTAACTAACCCTAGCCCTAGAGTTGGTAGCTAGAAGAATGATTGCAGGCTGAGATGACACATGGCAGTTCCGAAAGTTCTCTCTCTCTCTCTCTCTCTCTCTCTCTCTCTCTCCTAATTTACTTAAAAAGACAGCCAAATCATGCCCGTCCAAAAGGACCTCAGCGAAATCATAGCCAACCACTCTCTTGATTTTCGGGTCGTGATTAATGTACGGACCGCTCACGTGGAAGACGGGAGACGCGTCAGATATCCGGCGTACAGCAGGCCTAATCAGAGATCAGAGCCATTCATCAGGTAGGGTACACTGCAAACACGGTACGCAGCAAAAGAAGTAATATTCCATTGAACAGGCGTGTCAAACCTACATGACAAAAAAAAAAAAATGGACGGCTAGGAACAAAAATTAAAAAGTCCAGGCCTAACGTACAGGTGCGGCTCACTTGATGATAGTACTACCCTGATTTTTGGTACACAGCATGTTGGCATGGTGCCCACCACCTCTCGAATGGCCCCAAATCATTGTTTTACGTGGTGCGTAAAACACCAAGCTCTGTGGGGTCCACCATGTTGCAGATGTAAAATCCACCCCGTCCATCACGACCACTTTCTTTCTATAATGGTACCATAAATCCTTTTATTAAAGAATCCCACCGTTCCAATGAGTCTGCCACTCCCACGGACGCGGATTTCCTGCTAAATTTCCTGAGCTGGGAAGCTAGGTCGGGCTCACAGTGATGTTCTTGAGAAATCCACTCCGTCCATCCGTTTTGCGAGGTCATTTTAGGGCGTGGGATAAAAACTGAGCAGGATCCAAGACTCAAGTGGGCCATACGAGAGGAAACATTGGGGATTGAACGAAGAACACCGTTGAAACATTCGCATGACCAAAAAAAATTCTGCATCAGATGAAGTTTTTAGTGTTGTCAGATCATCCCAGTGGTAATGACCTTATAAACGGATTGGAGGGCATATAAACATCAAGGTGGAAGTCCAGGAAGGTTTCAACGGTTGGCATTTCTTTCCTCAGTTTCCCCTCAAGTGTGGCCCACTCGAGTCTTGTATCCTGCTCATATTTTGTCACGTGGCCTAAAATGAACTCGAAAAACAGATAGACGCGGTGGATGTCTTACAAAGATCATAGTGGGCCCCACCTAGCTTCCCAGCGCAGGAACTTCCTGCGAAAGAAATCCGCGCCCCATACCCACACGCCGTTTACACGAGCCAGACGTGCTAACCCACGAAGTGCACAGTACACCTGACCGGTGAATAAGGTGGCCGCCACCTTTTGGATGACATTAAGCAAAAAATTCAGGTGGGCCCACTCGTTAACATAGACCAAAATAATGGACGGTTTATACTAAATTGCAAGTGGGCGCGACTTGGGTGAGACCCCGGAACCAACGATGTGGGTGAGACTCTTAACCTATGGCTCACCTGGATGTATTCGTTGTATATCCATGCCGTCCATCTGTTTCTTCAGATTATTATAAGGATGCAGTCGTGAAAATGAAGGAGATGAAAATTTTAGGCGGACCACACTATAGGAAACAGTGATCATTGAAAGCTTACCATTAAAAACTTCCTAGAGTCCACTCTAATGTTCATTGACCATAGACATGGATGAAAGGGAAAAACAAGTATCAGGTTGATAGAAAGTTATTTTGTTGCACACAAAAGGTCTCTAATGGTCATTAACGAGTGTTTCTTATGGTGTGGTCCACCCTAAATTTGAATCTTCTTCATTTTTGGTACCATGACATAAAATAAGCCAGAAAAGGAGATTAATTCATACATAGAGGTGGGCTCCTACGGTCAGGGGTCCAGCCCACATTGTTGGTTCCGGGTCCCACCCAAGTTGCACACATTGCAAGTGGCCGGCTAGGTAAGTGAATCATAAAGTTGGACACGAACTGAGTTTGATCGTTCTAATCAACTCAGATTGACTTGGTAAAACACTGTTTAAATAAAAAGTCTTCATGTTTGAACTTGGGTTTCTTAAAAAAAAAAAAAAAAGAGACTCAGTTTCAATTACAGATTGTTCAACTCAATTCGAACTCCAACTCAACTCGAGTTGACTTGTTTGATCTACTTGGTTATATATATATATATAGAGAGAGAGAGAGAGGGAGAGAGGGGGTTGGATGACAAATAATTATGACTATGGGCCCCAGGAAGATTTCAATGGTAGACATCATTCATCATTCTCATCACTGTTTCTTGTGGTGTGGTCTACTTGAGCTCTCCTCATTTTTTGTTAAATGCCTCAAAGTGAGCTGTACAAATGGATGGACAGAATAGATAAAACAAATACATCATGGTGGGACTCACGAAGCTTTGACACTAGCTTATTGGCTAGTGTTTGTGTCACCAGCAAACTTGCGTCCGCGAATGAAATTTGTAATTTGTGAACAAATCAGTATTCATTATTTAATAGTAGAAAATATATTTTCAAGTGAAAAAATGAAATTGTTCAAACTTGTTCGAACTAGTAAACATTGTCTGATTGTTCAAACTTGTTCGAACTAGTAAACATTGTCCGATATCCATATGTTTGAACATGGCTAGGCTAGACTAGGGCTGTAAATGGGTCAATGGACCCGATGGGGTACCCAGACCCAACCCATTTAGACCCGACCCAGACCCGACCCATTTATTAAATGGTACGGGTCTGGGTCCAAGAATAGACCCATTTGTTAAATGGGTCTGGGTCTGGTTTCCTTTATATTAGGTCCGACCCGACCCGACCCAAACCCATAATCATTCTCCCGCCCAAACCAGATACAATGTTCCCTCGGCAGGTCGGGTCTGGGCAGGTCTGGGCCAAAATTCGGAACATTTTACGAACGTATGAACTAGGTCTGGGCCTGGGTAATCTGGGCCGGGTAAATATTTACCCAGACCCACCTTCAGGGACATGGTCTGGGCCTAGGTAAATATTTACCCAGACTACCCGACTGAATCTGGGCTGGACCTGGGCGGGTAAATCATTTTCCCAGACCCAGATTTTAAACCTGGGTCTGGGCAAATCATTTACCCGCCCAGACCAAAACCGATTTGGGCGGGGTTTCGGCTGGTAAATGTCGGGATCCGATCTGGTTTAGCTCAAACTTGTCTCGGTGGAACAAACTTACAAACAAGCTTGTAACAAGCTTGTGTGGGTGAGTTCGTTAGCTTACTTAGCTAGATCAGGTACAAGCTGAACTTAATTTAACAACGGGTCGGGATCACTTGACACGAGTAGTATATACCAGTAGAAGTGTCTGGGGACCACGTTGGTGCACTCACCTGCCAGGTTGGCACGCGGATGCAGAGTGTATCCTACGACTCAATTGTATTGTATGAAATCCAAACCGTAGAGATGAGATCAACGGTGAAAATCCAACAGATCATATGAGCCATTGATTTGGGCCCCTTTTTTCCTGCCAAAACAGTGCTTTAATAAATAATAATATCATCTAGTAAACGCACATTATCTGAAGGATTTTCCATGGGATTTTGAAGACAAACACACCCCCTACCATATTCCTTACTATATCAGGAACAAGCCTTATAATACCCTGAAATTTTATTCCCACTTAGGGTCAGAAATGTAAAATCGGTTTTATTATTCCCAAAACAGATAAGGATCCAGCTCTAATCAATGATATCTATGTTAGTGATTGTCATGGAGAGATTTCGAGCTGGCCCACTTATGAGAAGACCAGACCTAAGTATCTGTCCTTGGCTCGGGATGAGCCCAGACGGCTACATTACGACGACTTTCGATGTGACCATAGCGCTATCATCGGCGTCAATATAGTCAGAGAAAGACAATCTTACTAAAACAGTAATCTTGATAAGCCGGACACAGTCAAGATTTCAACATGCACTGATTAATGGACTTTCCCAATCGAACCCGCCTGTTGAATCCGTGTGTTAAGTGAATTTTGATGTCCTTTCCATCTATGGTAGGGCCCAGCACATGAATGCTCCTTATCTCTGACACGTATGGCACGTGTAAGGGAATTTAGATATTTGCGTTTATCACCAGTTACTTGTGTAGCATGATTCTTGAGAGTTGAGCAATTGAGATACTGTACAACGCGTGGGCCGTGAGGGATTGTACAGCTCCAGTCTGTACAAGTGCAGCCCATGGTTAACTAATCCAAAACGTTGATACGATAGGATTCACCGTGGATGGCCCAGCTACCAAAATTCACTCATTTTGTAAGATCCTAACCATAGAATATCTTACCTTTATTGGTTGAATAGGAACCTTCGTTGAATCTTCTTTCCTAAGGGGCCATTTGGATATGAGGAAGGGGGGGCGGGGGTGGGGATTGTGCGTAAATTGAGGTAAATTGTATTGAATGAGAGTAAATGTATGGAAATATAATGAAACGGCAGCAAACGGTAAATGAAATCCTCCGGTTTAGAGAGGATTTGGAAGTAAATGGGGTGAAATGACTTTTAGCTCCATTAGAGAGTCACTCTAGCAAACAGTGCTACTACGTATATGCTCCAAAATAATTCAATTACTGCCTACATCACTAAAATCACAAAAACTGAAAGAGCCAAATCATTTGAAGGTTGGCTATCTAAATAAATGGTTAAAAAACATTGGCAAGTTGCTTGTTTGTGATTCTTATATTTGTGGCCCACTCAAGGTTTGAAATTTTCTTATTTCTGTTAAAGTATATATTTCAATGGACTTATTACTATAATTCTGTTAAATATTATATATGTGCAACACAGCGCACTCTAATAGCTGCGCAATGTACCCACACGGTTAATCACACAATGCATCCAAAGGTTGGCTATCTAAGTTGGATGGTTAAGCAACGGTGGCACTTTGCTTGTTTGTGATTCTTATATTTTGGCTCCCCTAAGGCTCAAAATTTCCTTATTTTCTATTAAAGTAAATATTACTATCATTGTGTTAAATGTTACATATGTGCAATACATGCACCCTATTGGCTGCACTATGCACCCACGCGATTAGTCACACAATGCACCGACCCACCGATGGGTTAGTGTGTTCCCCTAGCACTCCACCCTGAGACCTGTCCCCCTAGCACTCCGGCCTGAGACCTGCTGTTGAACGCCTAGGTGTTTTCCAACTGCCCTAGCAGCGAGATGGAAGATATCACATGTATTCCCATGAATATTGAAAAATTCTAATGCATTTTAATTCCTCCAACTTACTCTCACCTAAACAAAATATTTGGATTCCAAATGCATTTCACTCACTCCCATCCAAACAACACGTTTGGTACATACCTTAAAATGATATGCAAAAACGTATAGAAAGCATGGATATAGAATACGTATATGAAGGTGGGCCCCTTTTCTAAGATCATTTTAAGGCATGAGACCAAGAATGAGGCAGTTCCAACGCTCAAGTCGGCCGCACCATAAATGACCCTTGCATTTAATGCTCAGTCCTTTGGTGTGGCTGACCTCAGTGTTGGAGCTGCCTCATTCTTAGTCTCAGGTGGTCGACTTGATCTTAGATGGGGAATGGACGGAGTGGATAAACAGATATATCATGGTGGGCCCCTCCACAGCTCTGTTTGAACTTTTTACGTCCATACTGACTTTGGACGCAATCCGCGTCCCGTAAGGACCGCATCTAATCCGTTCTCCTACGCATTTGTCCAAGGGGCGCGGATTTCCTGAGAAAGCCTTGCGTAGGAATTTTCTACGTGGTTCCTAACGGTGGGGTCTATAGTGATTTTTTTGATAAATCCATCTTGTTCATCCGTTTTGGGAGCTCATTTTAGGACATGAAAACAAAAATGAACGGGATCCAAGACTCAAGTGGGCCTCACTAAAGGAAAAGGTGGGTAGGTAAATTACTACCGTTGAAACCTCTCTGGGGTTCACAGTGATGTTTATACGACATCCATACCGTTCATAACGTCACTACTACTGAGATGAACTGGAAAAACAAATATTATCCTGATTCGAAACTCCTGTGGCTCCACAAATATTTCAACTGTGGACGTTCAAATCTCACGTTTTCGGCTCACTTGAGTCTTGGATCCGGTTCATTTTTGTTTTTATATACTAAAATGAGCTCACAAAACGGATGGACGGTGTGGATTTATCAAAACAATCACTGTGGGCCCACCTTGGTTCCCAGCGCACGAAATTCCTGCGCAAGGCTTTCGTTGGAAATCCGCACCCTGGCCCAAGGGGGGAATAATCTGATGCTCTGGCTACGCATGAGGCTTAATATGCCGGCACTTAGAGATGGTAGACATGGTATAAATTAAGTCAAATCCAACCAAATAAATGGATGAATCCACTGCCGCTAAATTACAAAATAAAATGGTTTGAGACATCCTAATTCCTAACCTCTGATTCCGTCACACCTACTTATCAAAGAAGACCTCATTTTAACCGTCCAATAAATCTTAATCAATATGATGGTCAGATAATCAAATGACCATAATTTTTCGTTCATGAAACATCTAAAGCTATTACACCTAATTTGAACCGTTTCGTTTAAAATAATTTAATGCCACGTATGCATTTTCAAAGTAATTTCTAAGTGAACGTGTATCATTGGTCGCACTCTGCCAGAGTATCAAAGTTTTTCTCTTGGATTCAGTTACGGTGATCAAACGGTGGGGCCCACCGTTCGCTCCCGGACATGATAGGTGTGACTGACATCTTGTTGGAAAAAGAGAACAGTCGTCACTAATTATCATGCGCCGAATTGGGCGGTGGGCCCCATTAGAGAGGCCTATAATAATGTTCATTCCTCAAACCTGGTCTTTAGGCAGAGGGTGGGCCACTGGGGTAGGTTATAATGCGCCTTGGGGAGCCGGGTATGGGTCCATGCTGTTATATAGAGACGAGTCCTGGCCTTCATGGACACAAGAATAGAGGCCCACCTGAGCCAGAAAAGGCCAGTGGCCCATTGCAGAACAGCTTTATCCAATAAATGAAGATCATGCAAAGAGGAGAATGTTATATAATCCTTGGCACGTAGACATCTGCAGTATACTTGGGTCTTTAGTTTGTATAAATGGGGGCCATGGTTTAGTGATCAAGACCATTGATCTATAGGGTCCCACCATGGATGGACCATTTCATTAAAAATAGACTGTAGGATGGGAACCTTTCATTTTAGGGGGGAGGGCTGTGTGGGGTCCACAAAGATGTCCGTAATAAATCCACGCTGTCCATCTGTTTTTAAAGGCTCCAATAGGACAGGATTATAAAAGTCAGGAAGATCCAAAACTCAGGTGGGCCACACCAACAAAACAGTGGGAACAATAACGTCCCTAGTTGAAACCTTCCTGGAGCTGATCATGATGTTTATATGACATCAAAACCGTTAATAAAATTATTACCAGTCAGATGAACTGTAGGAATTAATATCATCTTGATACAAAACTTCTGTCACCTCAAGTGCTCCATCCCCACTGTTTTCTGTGGTATGGAGCACCTGAGTTTTGGATCTGCCTAATTTTTAGAATCCTGTCGTATTGTGGCCTTTCAACACAGATGAACGGAGTGGATTTGTCACAGACATCTCTATGGCCCCACACAGCCCCAGGCACAGAGATATCTATGTGCCTGCAGGTTGCCTGTTAACCGGGCACATAGATATCTCTGTGCCTGGAGCTGTGTGGGGGTCATAGAGATGGGTGTGACAAATCCACTCCATCCGTCTGTTTTGAAAGACCACAATAGGACAGGATTCTAAAAATCAGACAGATCCAAAATTCATGCGGGCTATACCACATGAAACAGTGGGGATTGAACGACTGGCGGTGACAGAAGTTTTGAATAAGGATGATATTTGCTCCTACAGTTTATCTGAGAGGTAATAATTCTATGAACGGTTTGGACGGCATATAAACATCATGGTCAGCTCTAAGAAGGTTTCAACCGGAAGTTGTTGTTCTCACTGTTTTCTTGCTGTGGCCCTAGCCTCCTGAGTTTTGGGTCTGCATGATTTTTAGAATCCCATCCTATCGTGGTATTTCAAAACAGCTGGATTTTTCATGGACATCTCTGTGGACCCCATGCAGCCCTAGGCATAGAGATATCTCTTCCCGAGGTCACAGGCAATCCCGCTCCCCATATGTGGAGCCTAGGTGATGTATGCATGACATTCAATCCGTCCATCAGATGCATCACCAAAAAATACCAAAGGGCCTCCAAAATTAGGCCCATCCAAACCCAAGTTACAGCATAAGGAACCAGCCTGATAGCTTATGTTGGCCACACCATTTGAAATTATTGTTAAATCATGTCTACAACATCTAAAGGCACTTGGTGTAGTCTACCCGGGTTTTGAAGTGGCCTAAAGTTCGGTGTGACCCCTTATCCAAGGGGGATATATGCAATTGGTGATGATGTCTAACAACATAACAGTGAGCCTTTTATAAACAATTAGATAAGTTTCATTAGGTGGGCCTTCACTCTTAACCATTGTTTAAGCCGTGCCATGAAAGGATGAAATTTGATTGAGGTGTAAATGTCTAACACACACCACAATTAGAGTTGTACACGATCCGAGCTTAAGCTGAGCTTGACAAAGCTTGGTTTAATCAAGCTTTGTTCGAGCCAAGCCGATCGAGCTCTATTGAGCCGAGCTGAGCCGAGCCAAGTTGATCTGTTTTTTTTTTTTCTTTTTTTTTTTTCTTTTAGAAGTGTATAACTACAAACTAAAACAATCACAAGTATAACTACAAGTACAAGTCTACAAACTAAAATAAACAAAAGTATTGAGTATATAATTACAAAATACTAAAAGTTAGTGACCAATGATTGTATTTAACTACTTGTAGATCCACTTACCTGACTCAACCCACTGACCCAACCCAACCCAAACCCTACCCTACCCAACCCGACCCGACCCACTGACTTGACTCAACCTACTAACCCAACCCAACCCTACCCAACTCACTGACTCAACTCAACTCAACTCAACTCGCCTCACTGACCCAACCCAACCCAACCCAACCCTACCCGACCCAACTCAACTCAACCCAATAACCCCAACTACCCAACCCATTGACCCAACCAAACCCTACCCGACCCACTGACCTGCTCGACCCAACCCACTGACCTGACCCACTCAGCTAAATCTACCCCAATCTTTCGACCCAAAACTCCAAAAAATTAGGGTATTTTCTATTTCAAACAAAATAAATCACAAATAAGAAAAAACATACAAAAGCCTACCTGATAATGGTGGATGCTCGGCCGTTCGCTTGCTTGAAGGTGCAGTGCGGTCCGGCGTTCGCTGTCGGGCGTCTGGTGCCGGGTGCGGTGCGGGGAGGAAGCCGGAACGGAGAAACGAGAGAGAGAGAGAGAGAGAGAGAGAGAGAGAGAGAGAGAGATTTGAATAAAATGGAGGGAGGAAAAGAGGGAGAGGGGCAGCCAAGCAAGGTCGCGGCGGGTTGTGTGGGGTCGGATGGGAGTGAAAATCAAAAGAAAAGAAAAGGGTCAGGTGGGGTCTTAGGGTTAGGTTATATATATATATATATATATATATATATATATATATATATATATATATATATATATATATATATATATATAACCCTAAAACCCACCCGACCATTTTCTTTTCTTTTCATTTTCACTCGAGTGAGCTTGACTCGACTTGGCTCGAAGCTCGACGCTCGAATAAAGCTCGAC
The DNA here is from genome assembly GCA_003013855.2 of Liriodendron chinense. NCBI lineage: Eukaryota > Viridiplantae > Streptophyta > Magnoliopsida > Magnoliales > Magnoliaceae > Liriodendron > Liriodendron chinense. The sequence goes on from ML058505.1 coordinate 1,737,307, forward strand.
TCGCTTGAGCTTGGCTCGGCTTGGGTATATATATATATATATATATATATATTATTATAATATATATATATATATATATATAACAATCCGTGAAAAGACACCGTATGATCACGTGGCACAAACAGTTAGTGAATGCAGTCACTCAGATCTCAGCCAACTCGGGTTACTTCTGCTTCTCGCTTCTGAGTTCTGCAGGTCGGCGTAGTTCCTTCTTCTAAGTCCATTTACTCTACGGAACCACGGAATGGAGCTGGTTTTGGATAGGGGAAACATAGGAACTACTGGAACTGGTATAAATCTTGGGAAATCCGTAGTATCTATCCGGGATCCACAGGGTAAACATGTGGGATTGGACCGGAATTTGATGTACGACTTCTTCTTTGTGTACATAGTCGTTTATGTAACCCCAGGGTCCGACCAGGTTGGCCAGTTCTGGCCAGCCGGTCGTAGGACGACCTACATGTTTCCGGTCGGCTGGCCAGTCCTGGCCAGCCGGAAGTGTTTACTTCCATATGTCGTTCCACCCGGCTGGCCAGTACTGGCCAGCCGGTCACACCGAAGGTACGTACAAAGTCGGTAGGTCGTTTCCCCCGGCTGGCCAGTACTGGCCAGCCGGTCACACCGAATCCGACAGGTCACTCCCCCAGGCTGGCCAGTACTGGCCAGCCGGGTATATACACCGGAAACGTTACGAACAGGAAGGTCGTCCCTGAGGCTGGCCAGCACTGGCCAGCCCTGTCCAGCAAATACTGGCAAAAGACGGGCAAAATCTCGGCAACCTCGGGAGAAAAGATATATATACCACGAGGTGAGAACCCGTTGGCCTCTCTTCAAAAACTCTCGGGTAAGGTATGAGTAGAACATGTAGTAAACCCCGGAGTTTCTCCTCCAAAAGTTCAGTTAGGAACACCAAAGTTTGTGTTCATACCCGTAAGTTTACGATAGTTCTCTACTGAACTAAGGAGAGAGTTTAGATCTCCACACTGTGATAAGGTGTATCCTATAGGTAAACAGGTTTTGGAGACTTCTGAGAGATCCACTTAGAGGATCAACCTTGTTGGATGTGTAGGGTACATACTCTAAGTGGGTAGGAGGATCGTGGAACCCGTAAAGTTCCGTAGCGTACGTTCCACAAACTAGCTTACACCGACTCCGTAACCGTTGCGTTGCCGCCGTGCTAGCTCCCTCGATTCCCTGCGACTAACTTCGTGCCCTCTCTCCTCTAATTCGTTGGGTTATGCTGCGATTTATTCCCCGAGTAGCTGTTCATCCAACAGAAAACTCTCAGGTAAATCTCAAACAAACAGTTGAGCGGAATCCCTGCAATCGGCAAGGAACCGGCAGTCGGCCCAGATTTGATTCAGAGGTTCCCCTCGGAGGCTGTGTCCTCATTTGCACGCTAACCCAACTCTCAATCGGATACAGATTTTGAGGCCAATGCCAACTCTCCACTTGGATATTTTGGAGGCACACATTTCCAACTCTCCACTTGGTGTAAATTTTGGAGGCAATCACTTACAGACTCACGAGTTTCCCCAACTCATGAACTTAGCCCTCACCTCATCTGTGCATCAGCTTGGTGATATGTAGGAACACAAACACTAACAATAACTCGTGTAACTATAGAAACGTAACAATCAAATTAACGAATTAATACTTACTAACTATACTTACGTACGATCCGTGAAAATCCGTAGGAGCGTGTTCTACATGGAAGTGATGAACACATCTGAACTCGAGTACTAGGTTAGAGTATTCAGATGTGTTCCCATATCCAATCATCGAATTAATCAACTTAGTAAAAGAATGGATACGTACAATCTGATCCAAACCAATAACGAATTGAGAACGATCAGAACACTAACCTGGGTGGTTCCGAACCTTCGGTTCCACAAGAATGAATGGATCGAATTTGAACAACTTAACGTATTCATCCGCTTTTCTTAAAATTTTTTCCAGGATAAGTGGGGGGGAGATCCAGATATCTGTATAGAGGCTCATAGAGATGTCGCCATTTTGGCGTGAAAGTATATATATATAATTATATATATATATAATATATATATATATATATATATATATATATATATATATATATATATATATATATATATATTGAGCTCAAGCGAGCCAAGCCAAGCTCACTCGTGCTCGAGCTTGGCTTGTTTTTTAACGAGCTTTCAAACTTGAGCTTGAGCTTGATCGAACTGGCCTACGAGCCAAGCCAAGCCGAGCTTAAACGAGCCAAGCCGAGCGAGCTTTTCGAGCTAGCTTGGCTCGTGTGCAGCTTTGACCACAATTAGGCTAAAGTTCTCGACCTTATGAAATGGTCATAGCACTTTATACGTATATGTACCCACATATGTGTGCGCGCGTGCATTTGTATGCATCTACATACAAATGTATTTATACGTGTATGTTTGCGCATGTGCGTGCATGTGTTTACACGTGTGTGTATGGGCCCCACCACTGTGTGATGGACATCCATGACATGTGTTTGGTAGTATGAAATGTGCCAAAAATCAACCATATCTAGCACTCGAGTGGGCCACACCAGCTTAAACCATGGGAAATGATGCCTAAAACATCTAAAAGTACCTGGTGGGTGCTATAATCTGAAGATTGCTCACCTAAGTGTAGGTAGTGAAGTAGTAAAATAAAACATAGATTAGGGTCAAGAACACTTAGAGGAATTAGTTTAGATGGGAGAGATGAAAACTAATTTTGTCCACGAGAGTGGAGCAAGATGTGTGTGTGATGAAAACGAGAATGAGAAGGGGCTAAGGCATTAGGGATCCCCCTTTGATTAATCCACAAGGTTAGATTTGTTGGTTCAACTATAACTTAACTGAAATCGAATAAAGATTTGTTCTAGTCAGAAGATGAAACTGTTAAACCATTGCATATTTCATAACATATGATGATCATAACTGATCGATTTGACCACGAAGCATTCTTTAGTTGATCACAGAAAATTACAAGCATCCACTGTGTCCGGAGTAGACAATAGATCAAAGAACAACTTTGCCAAAAAAATCAATTGTTAAGATCACAAATTCAAGAGATCGAATGCACATTTACAAGATAGAAGGCTTTGATTGATCGATCCAACTGTTATGATCCCGTCCATTGATCGCAGGGAATTCAAAGCATCCATTGCGCCCAGAATTAATAGTGGATCAATGGATTTTACAGATCGATGACTTTACCTTCACTAGCTCGATGACTGTTGGGAATTTAAACATCCATCGTGCCTGGAGTCGACGATGGATCAAATAACTTTATCGATCATGAACTAGCTAATTGGTGTGTAAGGAATCTCAAGCATTCACCATGCCCGGAGTCTGCCAAGGTAGATAACTGAACCAATCAAATAAATGAAACTCCAACATTAAAAAACCACCATTGTTGAACCAAGAGAACTAAACTTTGCAGATTTCATCAAAGGCTTTACTCCTAGCTTTAGCTAGGAGTTTAGCAAACTATTATACAAATGGAAGACTACTACAAAAGAAAAGCTAAATTTCTACAAAACTACAAAAGAAAGAAAGAAAAAAAAAACTAGAGAATAGAGGAATGAGATGATGGGATAGGATGGGAGCAACCCCTTTTATAGGACAAGGGAGAGAGAAATTACTTGGAGACCAAGTAAAGAGTTTCCTTAGAGTCTAAGTATAGTGGGTTTCCTTAGAGGCTAAGTATAGAGATTTTCTTAGAGTCTAAGTATAGAGTAGAGAGAGAGTGTGTGTTTTCTAGCCTACACACATGTGGGAGTAGAGAAGGGTCTTCTTGCTTGCACATGTGGAGGAGAGATGTCCTTGCTTGTTGGTTGACCACATGTGTGGTAGAGGGGCATCTTCCATGAGCTTGGACGCATGTGTGAAGGCTGCTCATTGGTGCTGTCACGCCCCAAATTTGGTTCTCGACGTCTATTCGTTGTAACCCGAATTCAGAGGTGGCAGCCTCCGTAGTACCCCGATCTCGGAATCTAACCCACACGCTAGGTTCTGATCCTGGGATGCCACAAGGAGGATTTTAGGGTCTGAATTTTTTTTTTGAAACATGAGCATCACCATATGAGTACCATCAAAGACAAACACAATATTTCCACTAAATCATATCGTTTATATACAGTACTGAAAAGTGAATACACAATGCGTAAATATAAAAACTATGCACACTCCGGCACTCCTGCTACTGCACTCCCAACTCCAACTCAACGTTGCTGATACACTCTGGTATAACCTGCAGCGTAACAAATGCACATAAGCTTCGAATGAATCTTTGTGAGTGCGTGTGTGCGTGCGTAATGCGTATGACAAGCATGATAAATATCAGAGTAAGCAGTAAAGTATGATGAGAAATCTAAACCAAAACTTAGCCTAATTAGGCTACACGATCATATGATATGAATAACCAGCCTACAACGACTATGCAAGCATGCAATATAGATAACTAACCTGCCATGGCTATGCAAGCATGTAATACAGGTAACCAGCCTACCAAGGCTATATACTCATACTATGCAATGGCCTACAGGGCCTAATGTCGCATATAATGATCCAATGCATGTATGCAAATCACCACCTCTAAGTACAGTGGTCTAGATGCGAACAGTCATATCGCAATCGCCCAAGCAATGCAGGACTCGGAACTGGTAGCTCGCCCAGTGTGGTAGCTCGTCCAGGCTTACAGCCCCGCCCACATCACACCCACCCACGTCAGGACCGTCCCACACCATACAGAACATCAGTCACATCACTGATACCAATACCATATCTGAAACGGAACATCACCGGGGTCTCACAGACCTCACTACTCACCAGTAGAATGCCAAAGCCTATCTGGTGCAATAGCGGACCTACTCACAGCTGGTCAAACTCAACCCACTTTGCCAACACTCTTCCGGCAGGTTAGGTCAGACCTCCTTCCAAACTGACCACGTGCAGTGGAAAACACCGCCGTTTGATATTCGGCATACTAGTGTATGATTAAACCACCCGATCCTTGAATGGAGCACCCACTTTGGTACCAACGGGATCAGGGACTTTCACCCAGGGACATCTTTGGCATCCAGTTTAAAGATCACATATTTCCGGTGTTCTGCAAATCACGATGGAGCTGTGGTTGCAACGTAGTAACCATGCTATATGCAGCACAAGCAGACGGTGCGAAATGCAACCATGCATACAAACGTGGGATGACATGCCCGTGCAAGTCTCCAAAGAGCACCATAAAACTATAAGGTCTCAAACACAATGTCACCGTTAGCTGGTAATGAACTGCACGACAAACACGACCGATATGGCCGGTTGATACAAGACAATCAGATGAGCCAAGCATTGATGATGCATGAGTCAAGTATACAGTATGAGTGCCAACAAGTTGTCCATCTACCACGATGGCTATAAATCAATCTAGTCAAACTTATTTGAGATATGATTAAGATGAGGGGACACATATGAATGATCGAGTCATAGTGCGGGATGTCGCTAGCCAGGGAATCTCGCACCAAGGGCTACAAGGTATGCTAAGTTATGCTTACCATACAGTGTAAGTCAGGATGATAGATTCCTGTCCTCGAATAGTCCCATACCTATTGCAGAGGTTTGCGATAGAGAGCACGTGAATTACATTTGCGCGACTACATCTCGAATGCTTTATGAATGCGTTTATGCCCTAGTGGTCCCCAACTAACAATGATGATTCGGGATGCGTACTCATTACACATGCATGGTGGTCGTCGAAGCATATAGTATAAAAATCATATATGAGTATTCCAACAACACTACGTGTGGCAACAGACATACCAAAATAGCATAAAAAGATAATTCACTTATGATACAAGCAAAGATAAAGAGATAAGACTCTAAATGGATGGTATACAACAACACAGATGGTCCAACAACTGAACGGTGTGGATTAACCTTCAACATTCAGATAACCCAAATGGAAAGAAAATGATTGAATACACTACCGACACATTAAAGGTAGAACCTACTTGAGCGGCAAGAGTAGAATACTCAAAATCATACCGAGACCCATAATCCTATAGTACAGTGGAGATAAACACAATAATGGTCCGTAAAAGGAATATCATAGAAGGGGTTGCAAGATAGACAGGTCATGATAGAGGATCATAAATGGTAGGATAATCTAAGATAGATGGTCAATACAATGAGGTCCAAAAAGGGACGACAGGTCTAACCTGATACTACAAGATAGGCTCCATATAATGGATGGCATAGATGAAATACGAACGTCGAGGATGAGCCCCATACTCGTCCTATAGGTAAACGGACGGTGTGGATGAGATATACACAATATGGTAGTCTTTAATAGTTGGGTACAAAGGTAGAAGGGGTGAGTCATATGAGTATACAAGCTGAGTTACCAAGATCAATCAATATGGTGAGTCAACAAGGTGGGTCAATAAGGTAGGTTGACAAGGCGGGTCAACATGGTGAGTTAACAAGGTGAATTGACAAGACGGTTCAACAGGGTGAGTTTAAGAAGGTAGTCCTGTGACTTAGATCGAGCAAACTCTAAGGATGACCTTTCAATAAGGGTTTACACAACTAATCATCAAGGTGGATCCATGGGATGGACAACGCCATCATTCGAACACGTACACTGAGGTGGTCCTAAGGCCATCCTGTACATAACATGCTAGGGTCTATTCATTTGGATGGTTTGGATCAAGCACAAAATTTAAGGCGGTCCTTATGGATGGCCGACATACATATCACACCATGGTGGCCAATGGCTGACGTGGATAGAACACATGCATAACAAGGTGGACCCGTGGTTGGGTATAACCGTACAAAGGAGTGGGGGAGCCACATACATCAATGGGCCCCAACAGTTTGGGATCAACCCGATATTTGTGCTTTCCCACTAATCAAGTGAGATGGCAATCAAACACCATGGTGTGGCCCGCACACCACACGTGTGGAACCCCACCCATGGCTGGGTGACTTATGAACAGGAAGAATGGCAAATAAACATAACAGATGGGTCCTGTAAAGTTTTCAATGGTAGGCGTTCAACCACCCTTATTTTCTACGTGTGGCCCACCCAAAACTGGGCCCACACCCCTACCAAGAAGAATGACAAGGTATACCGAACATTCATCAAGGTGGGACCCAAAGTTGGGCCCCATCACCTTTAGTTAGATGGATAAATAAACATTACAATGGCCCCAAGGAAGGTTTCAAAGGTGGGCGTCAATGACCACTGTTTCCTACGGTGTGGTCCACTTGAGGTTTGTATTCACCTCATTATGAGGGCCCACGGCCCTAAAATAATATGGAGAAATAGTGATCGGCATAGATAAAACAAATGCATCGTGGTGGGACCCACAGGGTAGGCCACCTGCTGGGCAGCGTGCCAAAGCATGCTGCTTGGAGCATGGCACCCAAATGGGCTCCAAGAGTTTTGAATCAAACTGATATTTTTGTTTTCTCCTTCATCCATATCCATGTGATCTTATGAATAGGTTGAATGACGGATAAACATCACTGTAGGGCTAGAAAGGTTTCAACGGTGGAGATCATTATTCCCACTATTTCCTGTGACACGGTCCACTTGACATTTGGATATGCTTAACTTTTTGGGCCCAGCCACTTATGAATAGGTTGGGTGACAAATAAACATCATTGTAGGACTGGGAAGGTTTCAATGGTGGAGATCATTATTTCCACTGTTGTCCCTTGGCATGGCCCACTTGCCATTTTGGATATGCTTAAATTTGGGCTCAGCCACTAAAATGATCTGGGAAAAACATATAGATGGAATAGGTAAGGCACATATATTCTAGGTGGGCCCAACGAGTGGGGCCCATTGACAATACCCATATAGACTAAGCTGCTGGGCAGCAGCGTCCCCTGGACGCTGTCTGTCCAGCAGCAGCATTTTATTTTATTTTATTTTATTTTTTTATTTATACTCTCAACAAGTGGGGCCCACAGCAGTTTCGATCAAGCTGATATTTTTGCCCTCCCTTCTTCCAGTGCATGTGAAAACTTATGAATAGGTTGGATTCAGATAAACATCATGGTGGGCCATAAGAAGGTTTCAACGGTAGGGCCGCTGTCCCTACTGTTTTCTGTGGTGGGGCCCCCTTGAGACTTGGATCTGACTCAATCTTGGGGTCATGCCCTAAAATGATCTCCCCAAAAGGATGGACGGTGTGGATACAGCACATGCATCATGGTAGGACCCACGAGTGGGCCACCAGCTGGCACGAGCCAGCGTCCTGGACGCTGGTACTACTAGCGTCAGCAACGCTGCCTCTTCTCGTTTTCTTTCTTTCTTTTCTTTTTTTTTTTATTGCACTCATATCATGTGGGGCCCACATGGGACTGATCCACTCCGTTCATCAGGTTCCCCATCTCATGGGAGACCCAAAAGCCCAATATTGGATATTTAAATCAGTCTAGAAACACTAAGGTGGGCCAAAGGATTTCTGACAGTAGAAATCATCATTTCCACTGTTTTATGCGGTGCGGTCCACTTAAGATTCGGATCGGCTTCATCTTTTGGCCCTGGCCCTAAAATGATCTGGGAAAACCGATGGACGGCATGGATGGAACACAAACATCAAGGTGGGTCCCACGAGTGGGGACCCATTCAACCGTCCAGGTGACGCTGGACTGTTCCAACGTTCTAACGCTGTGAACGTCCAGCGTCCCAACCATTTTTTTGTTTTTCTTTTTTTTTTTTCTTAGTTTATATCAAGTGGGGCCCACTTGGAGACGATCCACTCCGCTCATCAGATTATTCAGCTCCTTAGGGGACCTAATGAGCCCAATATTGGGCAGGTGGAACAGTCTACAAATGTCACGGTGGGCCCAAGAAGTTTTGATAGTGGGCATCCTTGCCTCCACTGTTTCTTGTGGTGTGGTCCACCTGCGATCTGGATCTGCTTCATTTTTTTTGTGTCCAGATCTAAAATGGGACTGGAGAAACAGACGGACAGTGTGGATTAAGTCCATACATCAGGGTGGGTCCCACAAGTGGGGGCAACAGTCAATGCCCAAAAGGGGCTTCACCCCAGCGCTGCTGGTCAGCAGCGTCCTCTGGACGCTGGCTGTCCAGCGGCATCTCCTTCATTCTTTTTTTTTCATTTTTTTTATTTTGATGTGTGGTGCCTTGACTAGTGGGGTCCACACGCGCAGGATCCACTCCATCTATTAGCTGGGCCCACATGGTGGACAGTGTCGATGAACTATATACATCATGGTGGCTGTTGGCCACACTAATTATGCCACAAATGGGTCCCCAAGTGGGATCCACACCATCAAAAGGTGGGACCCATTCATGGACGATCCAGCCCATCCATCTCATTGCCCATCACAAAGTGGGCCCAAGGGAAGAAAATGAAAAGTAAACGAGAAAAAGGGGGAAAGTTTGCACTCACAATGATGGTTGGACGGTTGGATTGCCGATCGGACGGTCCGGATGATGATCGGGGTCCTCCAAGCTTGATCTCCTCATTCAATCTCTCTAACTCTCTCTTTCTCTCTCCTGATCTCCCTCTAAATCTCTCTACTTCTCTCTCTTCTTTCTCTTCTCTCTCTCTCTCTCAATCTCTTTCTTTCTCCTTGCAAACATAGAAAATGAGAAGGCCACCCCCCTTACGTATGACTCTTGTATGGGAAGAGGGGGGTGCATGATGTAATGATGATGATGGTGGGAGAGGACATGGGAGGAATGGGTTGGAGTTGACTTTGGTAAGAGAGGAATGGGATAGGTATGGTGTGTGTAAGCTAGGGTAATGATAGGGGTATGGGTGAGGGTGATGGTGATTGATTTGACATGTTGTTGGGATTTGTGCAAGTGGGGCCCACGCCACACGCGCGTTGCGCGGCCCACCTCGGATTGCACAAAAGTACGCATCTTTCACACCGGGTATCGCAATGAGGCGTGCCGCGCGGCGTTGGAATCGCAGCGCCTACGCGGTCGCCGGGGTATAAGTCTTGGGTCGTTGCGGTACTAAATCAGGGTCGCGATCAAGGATCGCTAATCTGGTCCGTCCGGAATGTACCGGTACTGAAAACTAAACGTACGGAGGGCACTTTAGAGTATGGGTCTTACAGGTGCACGTATGACATGTTGGCTGAAAGATGGCAACTAGTTGTTAGATGAAGGAGATATCCTCCTTTCTGCAGCTACAAACTAGGGTGGAGATGAAGTTGAGTTGATCTCTAATACGTGCAACGTGGGGCCTACTCTTTGGTGGCTGCTCGTGTGAAAGAAATAGAGTTGGTTGCTGCTTGGACGTGAGCTACCTGCTGGATATGGAGTTGATAGTGTTAGTGCACTTTTCTATGGCATACAAGTGCACCTTATTTGTCACTCACGTGCGGCCATGTGCTGTAACGTCGGTTCAGCCTTGGCAAGCTGAAGACCTGAAAGATTCAAGTGGACAAGAAGTATTGAGAAAGAAAGACAAGTAAAAGAGATGGCTTGGTGACCCTAATCCTTAAAACAAAAAAATTATAACCTCTAGATGACTTGAACTATATAGTAAAACCTTTAATCATCTTCATTAGTCTGATAACACTTAGAAAAATATGATAAGTTAGGCTAATAAAAGATGTGCAAGCTATTGTAAATAAATTAGCCTAGACATTAGTTTTCAAGTGGACTTCGATCCATCGAAGTTCAGTTTGATGGGTCTTCGACGCCTAGTTTGATCCATTGAACATATGTTCAGCAACATTTATGAGCTCTCTAAATAATTTTTCAATCCATCGAACAAGTCCCTTCGATCGATCGAAATATGTTTCAATCCATTGAACTGAATGTCCAGTGACTTCAAAAACTCTTTAGACAGTTTTTCGATCCATCAAAGTAGGATCTTTGACTCATCGAAGTATCGCGAATCTGCCCGTATTTTTATAGTTGGAGCTTCATCTATAAAAGATGGGGACTTAATTTTTGGGCTTAAGAGAGAGATTTAAAGATTTAGAAGCTACCATCATTACCAACACCCCTAGGCTCTAATCCTAACCCACACAAGCCATCTTCATTGTGATTAATTACAATAATGGATCATTTAAAGCTCATTTAGAAGATGAACTTGTCCCTCTTAATCTTTAGAGTTTAGACCTTGAAACCAATAGTTAAATCCTTGTCTAAACTTCATAAAGAGATCCTTATAGGTAAGATTTTCTAGGCAACCATTGTCTATTAGGCGTAGAGATTTCAAACCTATCTCTTAGCACGTTGGGCATCTCCATTGGAGCATAAAATGAGAGGTAAGTGATCTTGGAGTTGAAGCATTGGCGACGCAACGGCATCATTGATTGGGGGAGTACGTGGGGAGCGGATTGAAGCACGGGAGAGCGGAGATCTAGCAACCTAAGGCGACGCATTAACGGGGCTCAGATCCGACAAGTAAGGTTATCAATTTATAGAGTCCAGCCACTCTCTTCCCATGAAAAATTGAGTGTAAAGTTTGACAATAAGTTTGATTATAGGGCTGAAGTAAGTCTCCGTGAGGAGCCTCCGGCGGAAATATACGCTAGGTTCAGTTGTAGGACCTTGGCTCAGTTGTAAAGCCCAAAACCATTGAGGTTCAGTTATAAAACTTTGGCTTATATCTGAAACCTAAATTGAGGTTTGATTGTAGGACCTTAGCTCTTGAGTAGAGCCTAAATTCTCAAGTTTCAAGGGGAGCCATCGACACGGGTGTGTACGTGGTCTACCAACATAGGTGCGTACGTGAGGATTCTTGAGTAGGACTCGGTCCTTGAGTATGATTGTATGGTTGGGAGGAACCTATTTAAAACTCCTAGGTTGTAAGGTGAACCTGATTTAAAACCCTCATAGTGAAATTCGGTATACTCAATGGGTGAGTACGGCAATCGGGAGTGGAGTAAACAAGTAGTCGAATCACTATACACGCTTTTATTTGTGATATATTTGAGCACATTTTTACTCATGCATTGTATGTTTAATTTCTTAATTATGAATGATTAATTGGAATGTATGCTAGACACTAGATAGACACATTCACACACAAAATGTATTTTCACTAGTTGTGTAAACTTAAGTTTATATGATTCCATCTTATATAATCTATACAGGTTGTATAGATTAGTTGCTTCATTAGTTAAATCATTAGCAATTTATGCATTTAAACTAGTTGCTTAATTGTTATATCCTTGCTGGTCTATGTGATTGGACCCATTAAGGCTTGGAAGCCTAAGTGTTCTTGCTTGCTTGGTTTAAATTGTTAGATTAGTTAAGTAAGCGAAAAGAATTTCAAAATATCCTATTCAACCCCCATCCTCCTAGGACTTAATAAGGATACATGCACACGTCAGCATCGACGCCAGCTTGGCTTAAATGCGCTGAGCCGGACCAATCAGTTGTTCTGCAAATAGGAAATTACAGTTGAAGTCGAGCAGACGATCCGGATTCTCGGTATATATACGTGTATTTTATTTTTTTATTTTTTTTTATACCTTTAGCCCACTATTGTCTCGGAGATACGTGCACACCGGCTCTTGGGGCGCATTAAGCATATGCAATCATTTTCCTTTTACTTTTCGCTTTATCCTTTTCCTGTCTCACGCTGCCTCACATGGGTTTATGCTAATGCGTGAATATTGCTCCAACAATGGCAAGAAGGAATATGTCAGAAGGGTATTACCGTGATTTCATATGATCCTTGGACCCCATTTTAGTCCTCTAACGTAGAGACAAAGGGATCCGATTAGGGGTAACACGGGTACGGGTGCCCCCTCAGTGGTTGTTGCCCTGACACGTGGGGTCCACCTTGATGTATGTGTTGTATATCCACGCCGTCCATCATTTTTTCAGCTGATTTTAGGGCATGGTCCGAAAAATGAAGTAGATCCGAATGTGAAATGGACCACACAGGAGGGATTGAATCCCTACCATTAAAAACCTCCTGAGAGCACGAAAGTTTTGATCAAGCTGATATTTGTGTTTTCCGTTCATCTAGGTCTGTGTGACGCTATTAACAGGTTGGATTCAAAATAAACATTACGGTAAGACCTAGGAAATTTTTAATGGTGACCGTTCAATAACCTTTATTTCATGTAGTGTCGTCCACTTGAGATTTTAATCTGCTTAATTTTGAGGACCATGTCTTAAAATGAGCTGAAAAAACTGATGGACGGCGTGGATGTACAATACATGCATCAAGGTGGGCCCCATGGTCAGTGCACCAACCACAAACTTGTTACCCGGGTAATCACTCACGTCACACAGGAAGGGGCGAATCCGTTATATGATTTTTCTGCTGAGCGTGGCCCCACATCGCTCAACGGCTTCGTTTCAACAAACGGACAGGATTCCGTTAAGGTGACGTAAATTGGATAAGCAGATATAAGGTCATTTTCGTCATTTCAGAAGATCATGTGGAGGATGATTATCCTCACCAGGATAGCACCAGCCACCAGATCGGAATAGATTGGAATCGTCTGGACGGGGATAGCATACTGACACTGCCAGTAGCTAAGACGTTCCTGGTCGGTGCTCTGTGGACCCCACCATGATGGATGTGTTTTATCCATTCCGTTCATCCATTTTCGATTATTATTTATGGGCATGACACGGAAAATGAGCGGATGAAAATCACAGATGGACCACACCTCAGGAAAACAGTCTTGTTTGAACACCCACCATTAAATACTTCCTGAGGCCCACTGTAACGTTTATTTACCATCCAAACCTTTCGCCTAGGTCACACAGACCTGAATTATTTGAAAACATAAATAGCAGCTTGATCAAAAACGTTTGTGGTCCCCAAGACTTTTTTAATGTGGGACGTTCAATCAACACTATTGTCCTGTGCTGTGGTCCAACTGAAATTTGGATATCCTTCATTTTTGGAATCAAGTCCTGAAAGGAGCTGAAAAAATGGATGGCCGGCGTGGATAAAGCACATACATCGTGGTGGGGTCCATTCATCTGGTGGTTTTGATCAGGATGAACATACTCTCCAAAAAATCAGCCAGATCCAAAATCAGGGCGGAACAGCGTGTGAATTTCTAGTGGTTTTAGGAGTGATGTGGCCCACTTGAAATTTGGATCAAACCAGTTTTTTTCATGTACGGTTATCAAGAGAAGCTTCACCTGATGGACGGAGTGGATGGAATACACACAACATGGAGGTCCACACAGAGCTCAGGTGCTTACCCTAATCTCCGAACAACAAGTTGTACAGGATTCCGGTTCGACGGGAATAAGGACATGAGTTTTGTTCCTCCCACACGTGCCAACTGCCCACGCATACCTGGTTCACGTGGCCTAGTTACAAAGGGGAGCGGCTTGCGTGTGACCCCGGGCACAGAGATATCTCTGTGACGGGGCTGTGTGGGGCCCATATAGATGTCCGTGATAAATCCACTCCGTCCATCTGTTTTTAAAGTTTACAATAGGAAAGGATTCTAAACATCAGGCAGATCCAAAACTCATTTGGGCCATACCACACGAAACAGCGGGAATTAAACGGCTGGCGGTGACAGAAGTTTTGTATCAAGATGATATTTGTGGTAATAATTCTATGAACGGTTTGGATTGCATATAAACATTAAGGTCATCTCCAGTGAGGTTTCAACGGTGGACGTAGTTGTTCCCACTGTTTTATTGGTATGGCCCACCTGAGTTTTGGATCTGCCTTATTTTTAAAATCCTATTCTATCATGATCTTTCAAAAAAGATGGACGGAGTGGATTTGTCACGGACATCTCTGTGGACCCCACACAGCCCCGGGTCCACAGGCAATCCGCTCCCAATTACAAGCTGCTCTTAGCGGGTCCCACGGCTAAATGGACGGAGTGGATTTGTCAAGTAAATTGAATGTGGACCATTGGGATTTACATCTGACTATGGAATTGGCATCTGGTCACAGTCCACGTGGCAGATTATGTACCATTCAGTTCCGTCCATCAAGTGGGCCCCACCAATGATGACTGAAGTTTCAAAAACTATACAAGATTAGGCAATCACATCCATCACTTTTCACCAATAACTATTTCTGCTTATCATCTCCGTCAAAAAAGATGCCGGCCCTCCTGATGAACGGCTCGGATCTTGTACACGTGTCAAGCGTTGGCAAGTGTGAATACGCAATTAAAGTACAGGAACACGTCATGATCATCATGATAGTAGGTCTTCCTAGTCAACGTCCCAAATTCAAAGTCGGAATAAATTGAAGTAGGCAGAAGTAGGTAGAAAAAAAAAAATCAAACCTGATTGTTTGAGTGGAGTCACGAGATATTAACGGTGGAGATTTGGAGAGGACAGGAAATAATGATGAGCCCTGTGAAAGAAGGAGATCAATACACATGGCTTTGCTAGAGTGCGCGAGTGGGTAAATGCACACCCCCAAGCCACGTGATATAAGCATGGAAGGCTGTCAGAGGCTTCGTGCTATGAGATGAGAGAGATTTCAAAAGGCCATCTAACCACGGCACAATCACCAATGTAGCACACATATACCAGATATGGGCAGATCATCAGGTGGGGCCCACTGTAAATAATCTCTGGAACGGAAAAAATTGAGAAGGAACAATCATCAACTGGGCCACACGTTTTCTCTTTCCCTAATTACTATCCGTCTTCTTCCTCATAAATGTGTGGTGAGGATTGATTTTGAGACAGGAGGTGGTCCTCACCTAAGTGACTCACCAGATGAACGGTACGGATCGAGATAAAACAAAGAGAGTGATAGTTATATGATCCTTGACCCGAGGTTACGTTTAGTGTCCTCGGGCCATTGGTTCCTTGCAACTTTCGAGCCATTTTCTTGGTGATCCAGACCATTGATCTGATAGGCACTACCATGGATGGGCCATACCTTAAAAAAAAATTCAAATTGGAAGATCCCAGCCCTTCAATCCCAATGGAGGAAAGCAGTGTCTGCCACCATGAAAAGTGGTCCTCACAGGATTGGATAATCTAGATAGATAGCTTCCTCGACAACTGAAATTTCACATGGGGTCACAGTCGGATAGCCCAACCAATGACAAACAAGTGGACCGAGATCCAACGGTGATCATGAAATCTATTCCCTCTCATGGCTGTTGATGTTGATCATGGGAAAATGGAAAATGAAGGGCACCTCAGATCGAAATAGACGTATCAACGCTATGATGTGATTGAAAGTATGTTTTGTAAGGCTATCATTCATTTTGGCAATTGATTATGGTCCACACCATAGTTTGTTAGAGCCTTAGAGAGGCATAGCTAACAAAATGACATATGACCACACAAAATAAAAAATAAAAATAAAAAATCAAATTCAAGGAATGAAAACTTAGATTTAATAGTATCTGAATTATTGAGAAAACACAACGAGGTCCATAGCTCAAGTGGCAAACGGAGTGAAGATAGCCTCGTTTCAACATGGAGATCTTATAGTGAGGTTGGCTAACATTGTGGTCTGACTAATAGAGGTGGGTGGGTGTACTAACAATGGGGTGCGTGAACTAACCCTGGTCTATATTTGAGCTTCTATATATAGCATATAGAAATAAGGTTAAGATAAAAATATTAATTAAAATAATTGCAAAAATTATATTTAATAGTAACAATGTATATAGAAAGTCAAATGATGTTCTTTGCCTCTCTTTAATCTTTTCTCTTTTTTTTTTTTTCTAAATTTTAATCAAAATAATGTATAAATGATTTTATCAATATAGGTAGCGACCATCAATCTCTATTTTATAAATTGCCTTAAAAAAAAATCTTAACGAGAGATAGAAAGAGAGTTTAAAATGGAATTTTTGCTAACTCAAGTTGGAGGTTGTGTGTTATTGGATCTAACATACATAGAGAAATAGTAGAAAATTCAAAATATTAAAATAAAAAATGATAAAGAAGAATCTGATGCAATGGGTTCAGAGACCCATGAACTAGAGAATAATCGTAATCCTACACCTTGCATGACATGTCATTATTTTCAAATACAAAAAATTAGTAAGGAATTTTGATATAAAGGTTTAAATTTCCTAACTACTTTTCAACGTGGTATAAAATAATTAAGCAAAATCAATTTTTTTTCCTGATTTTTTCAAATCCCTTTTTTAGCTTTTTTTTTTATTATTTTTAATTTTTTAATTCTAACATTAGTTAATATGAGTGGGAATCACTTAGTCCCGATTGTAGGGCTCTCAATGGGTCAGATATGGATCGGATCAAGTTGAATCCGGCTCCAAGTCCGAATATCTGTAGACGGATTCAGATTGGATTAGAATCTAACTCGGATCAAAAGGTGATATCCATATCCGATCTATTTATAAATTGCTAGATTCATTTTCGATCCAAAATCCATATAACCATTGGATTCGACTCAGATTTAGGTTCCAATCCACCCCCATTACAAATCTAAAAAAATATATGATATAAAATATATAACATAATATATTTAATTTAATAGAAAAATGGTGCAAATCCCACTATTTACTATGGTATGGTCGACGTGGCCTAAAATAATTTATAAAACAGATGGTCAGCACGAATACAACACATACAGTACGGTGACAATGAGTGGGATCTTAATCGGATTTGGATCGAACTTGGATATGCTCCTATGAATCTATATATGGTCCATTTAAGTAATTGGACCTATTTTAATATCCAAATCCGGTCCATTTAACTAATTGGATTTATTTTAAGATCCAAATCTGCATTATACGGATTCAGAAAGAATTGGATCTCGGATCCGACCCGCTTCATCGAGAGCCCTACCTGGTTGGAATAAGTATGAGAAGTAACTCTTATAGCATAGTGCAGGTGTGTGATCTCTTCTTCACATGTGTGCGTATGCGCATGGTCAAAGCATTTATTTTCATCTTTTTGTTTCTATAATTAATTAAGATAAGGCTGAATGATGATGAAATTTGTACAAGAAACATAAGTATGGATTTGTAAAAGATGGAACTATTTTTGGAAGATAGGAATCATTGGCTGCCCATCATGCATGACGTGTGTACCAAAAAATCAACTGCATTGGAAAACCGTCAGTCCTTCGGCCTTTCCTAGCAAAATGTGGACCACATTGTTCGTATTTCTCAATTGTCTATTTCTTGGACGATGGGCAGCTTTTGGTGTAGAGGTCTTACAAGTTAGACCTGACTTAGAATAATGTCAACGGCCTGGATGGCTGAATGATGGCATTTACTCGTATAAATTGCAGACGGGAGCGTTGTTAATAATAATAGCGGTTTCATAGAAAGCAGATACGGTCCACTTGGAGAAATTAAGATTTTGTCCACTCGCTTTCCATACTATATCTGTGGAGTGCAGTGTAATGTGTGTAACATCCACTTCACCACATCTCCGCCGTCCATACAAAAATAAGATTGATCCGGAGCTACGATGGGCCAAGCCCTGGAATAATGTAAAATCATGGCTAGAGCTTGTAATTCAGCTAGTCTCGACTGAACGTTCGATTGGATTTGGTATGGATAAAACGAAGGAGCTCGGATTAGGTACTACCCCCATCGGGATGTATGGGAGACTGACGGGTAAATGGCAGGCTGGTACTGGTGGAGAGGAGGTACCTCTGTTTGTTGATGTGATGGTCTGTCTGCACTCTATCAATATTGAGGTGCAGCCCCTCAGCATCCATAAATACCAACTGCCATGTACATGTCTGTCTCCCGCTACGTCCTTAGACTTGGCATTGGTACCTTGTAACTTGATCCATTTTCTTAATGATCCAGACCATTGATCTGATAGGCACTACCATGGATGGGTCATACCTCAAAAATCATCCAAATTGGAAGATCCTAGCCCTTCAATTGTTCCGCTTGATGTACCTTGAAAACTGGTCCACCGCATCTTCCCAATGGTGGAAAGTGTCTGCTACCATGAAAAGTGGTCTCCACAGGATTGGATAAATCTAGATAGCTTCCTCAACAACAGAAATTTCACATGGGATCACAGTCAAATGGCTCAACCAATGACGAACAGGTGGACTGAGATCCAACAGTGATCATGAAATCTATTCCCTCTCATGACTGTTGATGTTGATGGGAAAATGGACAATGAAAAGCATCTCAGATAGAAATAGACGGATCAAAGCTATCAGGCTCGGAGAGAGAGGTGAAAATAGACACAATTTGAGAAGTGATTTCTATCCAACAGTGACAAGCAGGACTGAATTAACAGCCGTTGATGTAGGGATACTAACGAAAGCAAATCATCCCCTGCGATTGAAAGTATATTCTGTAGGGCGTTCATTCATTTTGGCAATTGGTAAGTAGCAATTATCGTCCACACTATAGTTTGTTAGAAGCATAGCTAGCAAAATAGTAATAATAATAATAAATAAATAAGAAAAAAGGGAATATATTAGAATTTAATTCGATCATTAAAATTACGGATAAAAGTTTGGTAAAAAAGGAAATTGCAAAAAAAATAAAAATAAAATCAAGGAATGAAAAGCTTGGATTTAATATTATCTGAAATGTAGAAAGAAGTTGTTTGAAAAATAAAGGTTGCATAGTTCATATCTGTGCTTGTATAGTACATATAAATAAGGTTAAAAAGATCTAGATTCTTGATTTTATCAATAGATGGCCACCATCAATCTGTATTTTCTAAATTCTTTTAAAGAATTTTTATTAAAGAGAGAGAGAAAGAGAGTTTAAAACAAAACTTCTGCTAACCCAAGTTGGAGGGTTTTTTTTTTTTTTTAAACACACCCACACCCTACACACTCACGCACTCGCCCACACCACATGGGCACTCAGTCTCTGGTCTCCAGTATTGAAAGGGATTGTCTAACCATTGAGTCACGGAACCAAACCCAAGTTGGAGGTTTATGTATTTGGTTATAATATATAGAGATATCACAGAAAATTCAAAATAACAAATTCAGAAATAATAAAGAAGAATTTGAAAAATTAAGACATGTTACATTCGTTGTCTTAAAGATAGATTTGCCCCTATAAAAAGATTTCTGATGCATTGGGTTTTGGTAATTCTGCCCCTAGGGTACAACATCTCTCCTTCAAGATGAATAGTGTCGATCAGGTGCACTTCTGATTTCAGACATACAAACTTGAGAATGCTTGTACTTATTTGCCTAAATAAAAATTGTAGAAAGAACCTAAAAAAAAAAAAATGAAAGAGAAAAATGAATCTTTAGATGGATTTTACAATAGAGAAGAAAAGCCTTTTATAAAGGGACATGGATTGCATCTGACCAGATCTATGTGAGAGCCCACTATGATGTATCTATTTATCCATATTGTCCATCCTTTTTTAAAGATCATTGTAAAGTATGAGCCCAAAAATGAGACAGATCCAACACTCCGGTGGACCACAACAAATAGTAAGCTTGGTTGCATTAAGTGTGCATCAAATGCACAAAGCATTAAATGTAAGTGCCATCTCTGTTGTGGTCCACCGGAGCATTAGATCTACCTCATTTTTAGGCCCATACCTTAACATGATCTTAGAAAAGGTATGAACGACAAGGATAAACAGATATACCACGGCGGGCTCCCATGTAAATCTGGTTGGACGCTTAAAGGTCTGACCTTTGGTCAGACACAATCCGCATCCTTTATAAAGGAAATGTAGGTAGTCATTGGAGCTTGAGGCACATACAGATAAAGTATTAAATGTATGTCGGCATATGCTAGCTCATTAATTATTAGGTAGGTGCATGATGACTCTTTGCCTTTCTGTGCATGACTAAGATAAAACTCATGCAGAGAAATAGAACTATTTAATTCAAAGACATACCACAAAGCTCATTTTTTTTTCTTGATTTTTCAAATCCTCATTTTTGCTTTTTTATTCTAACATGTGTTAATCTAAGTGGGACCCACTTAGTACTAGTTAGAATATGTACAAGAAGTAACTCTTAGCATAGTGCATATGTGCATCAAGTGAAATTATTATTATATAAATCCATGCAACATTCATTAATGTGTGTGGATGGAAAGCGAGTGATTTCCAAGACCGGGGGAAGAGAGCTTAGGAGAAGTGGTTGTAAAAGGGGGGTCATTTGTTACTATGATAGAGTTCAATGGTTAGTACTCACACGCTTCGATATTGTATTAATGGAACCATCTATTAATGTACAAAATTGGGTAACAAATGTTGATTAGGTATCGACGATAAATCTTCGATCGCTCGGTGTTAACACGAATGAACGGTGGAGATTAGAGGACCTGAGATCACAAATAGAGAGATCGTGAGGAGGTGTCGGTCGTGCTGGCGGAGGACCATCTGATGCTTAAGTCAGTAATGGAGATGGTTGAGCATAAAAGCTTTAGGGTTTGCTGTGTATGAATGCATAACGTGTACCTAGAGATGATGTAGAGGTGTCCTTTTATAAATAGTTATCCACAGTCGATGGCAGTAGATCTCCTAGATCCCATCTAGGATACGTTTCTATACTAGATCTTGTCTAAGGTACATCTCCAAATTAAGAGAGATTATTCTTATTATGTCTAGATCCTGGGTATATCAGTCGTAGTTGCTATCTATGTGTGATGGTGCGTAACATGCTCAGATCCGAGGACGCCTGGTGCGGTCAGCACTCGACATCTTTGGTTGAGTTGTTAGCAATATAGCAGGTGTCAATGTTTGAGGGTGAGGCCTCAATTTTATGTCTATTACCTAAGGCCAAGCCTAAGACTTCTGGTTCAATTCCACTATCTAAGATTAAAACTTAGTCTTCAGGAGTTTGTCTGATTTTTTAGGCCGAGCCCGAGGACTCATAACTGTATTCCTGGCTGTAGTTGAATATGAAGACTTTTCGCCTTCACAAGCTTGAATCCTTCACTGATACATGGGATGAGCTGATGCTAGTGGGTCACATATCATTGGTTGTGCATCTTCCACATCATGATTAGAGACATGTTTTGAATTATTGATAACACCTGCCATCATGTGGGACCCTCTTAGGTTATCATTCAAAATTAAAAGTGATTTAACGATTGTAACTTTTGATTAATAGATATTTATTTATTTTATTTGGACTATTAATTATTTATATTAGGATTGTCCAAAAAATATCAATTGTGCAGCCAATTTAAAATCCCTAAATAGTATTTAGGGAATTTTACAAAATAATACCTTATTAATAGAGTATTTACAACCCAATACTTTTTTAAATTACATTTTCATAAAGCTATCTCATTAATGAGGTTATTCTCAAATGGGTACCTTCCGTTAGTTTTGTGTAACCTCCATTTGGTTAAAGTGTGTTTTTTCCTTAAAATGACAAAAATGCCCGCTAATAACGAAGTTGCTAATTAAGAACCACTAAAAGGGATGAAAATGCTACTTAATGGTGCTCTGTGAGCCTATCAAGATTTATATGTTTTATCCTTGCCGTCTATACATTTTGTTATGTTATTTTATGGTCCGAGCCCAAAATGAGTCAGAAAAAAATCTCAGGTGGACCACACCACAGGAGACGGTGGTCATTAAGCACCCACTCTTAAAACTTACTATGAGCCACAAAAGTTTTGGATTAATCTAATATTTATGTTTTTCCTTCGTATAATTCCATGTGACCTGGTTAATATGGCAAATAAACATTATTGTGGGCCCAGGGAGTTTTTATGAGTGTACAATTACCATAATTTGAGGCTCATACCATAAAATGATCTGAACAGAGATAACCGGTGTTAATAAAATAAATAATTTATGGTGGGCCACAGAACACCAACCAATAGCCACCTCGCTACGGGTAGCATCAGCTTAATTCCTAAAAAAAAAAAAAAAAAGATAAATAAATAAAAAAGAATCCAAAAGATATCTCTCTTCCGGATTGCACTGAGACGTCTGCTGATTGGTTTTCTGTGGAGCCCACCATAAGCATATGATTTATCCCAATTCTACATCCATTTCTCCGGCTCCTCTTAGGACATGAAACCCAAAAATTAAGCAGATCCAAATCTCATTGGATCATGCTATAGGAAATGGTGCACATTGGGATTTTAATATATCCAGAACTTTTGTAGCCCACAAGAGGATTTTAATGGTGGACATTCAATCACCACTATTTCATGGGATATGGTCCACCTAAGATTTGGATATGCCTAATTTTTAGGTTCATTTCCTGAAATGATCTGTTAAAATGGATGGACAGCCTGGATATACAGTACATGCAATAAGGTGGGGCCCATGATAAGCGCGCACTGGGTGAGACCGGGCTTGCACCTAATTGGGAAAGAAGCTGACTGGCGTACTGAGTAAATTCTGTGGGGCCAACTGTAATGTATGTGTCTTATCATACCATCCATACGATTGAATAGCTCATTTTAGGGCATGGTCCCAAAATAGAAGTATATCCAAAGCCCAAGCGGACCACATCACAAGGAAACAATGTGAATAGAATGCTTATCATTGAAAGCTTCTTTGAGTGCCACATAAGTTTTGGATCAAGCTGATATTTGTGTTTTCCCTTCATCTATGTCTATGTGACCTTATGAATAAGTTAGATGACAAATAAACATCACTGTGGGCTTAGGAAGGTTTCAATGGCGGACGTTACTATTTGTATTGTTTCCTGTAGTGTGGTCCTTTTAAGCTTTCGATATGCTTTTACTCTGGCCTCAGGCGCTAAAATTTTCTACAAAAACAAATGAACGTGCATGGATAAGACACATACATCTATCATGGCCCCAAAAGAATTTAATACTGAGTTAGTCACCGCGAATCCGCTTCCAATCCGAAAGCGTTTTGCAGCTAAACCTTTTAACCTGACGTGGACTGCACACGGGGCTCTGTGGGCCCACAAAGTGTATGTGTTTTATCCACGCAGTCCATTCATTTTGTGAGATCATCTTATGAGATGAGCCCAAAATGAAACATATTCAAATCTCAGGTGGATCACACCATAAGAAACAATGGTGATTGAACGCTCACCATTAAAAACTTCTTGGGGGCCATGAAAGTTTTGGATGAAGCTGATATCTGTGTTTTCCTTTCATCCAAAGTATGTATGAACTAATTAACAGGTTGGATGGATAATAAACATTATGGTGGGCCTTAAGGTGGCCCTAGAAAGTTTTTAGTGGTAGGATTCAATCACCACTGTTTTCTAGGTTGTGGTCCATCTGAGATTTAGATCTGCGTCCTTTTCAGATCATGCCCTAAAATGATCTAGAAAAATGGATGGACGGATTGGATAAAATAGATACATCATGGAAGGGTCACAAATCAGCGAAGAGTAGCCACGTATCTATGCAATCCGCGTTAGAGAAAACTCTTGGATTTTTTTTCTTTTTTTAGAAATTTTTATGATAATAACACCCCATTAAATGATGTTTATCTTAATGCATCTCAGGTAGGCATTTTTGTCATTTTAGGGAAAAATACATTTTTTAAGTGGACGGAAGTTACGTAAAACTAACAGAAGGTACCCTTTTGATGATAACTTCATTAATTAATGAGGTAGTTTAAAGAAAATGTCGTTTAAAAAGGTACGGGGATGTAAATACAATATTAATGGTGTACTATTTTGTAAAATTCCCTAGTACTTATTAGGAAATGCAGTTCATATTGTGAGAAGAATGCTTGGTTTACACATTTATTTTAAGTTTGCGCTGCCCACAATTAATTGTGATAAGGCTTACATGATTTATTTATTTATGTATTTATTTTAACGCACACACCACATGGTTACTCAACCCATGACGTTAGTGTGAAACCCACGAAGCCTACAACTGAGCCATGAGTAGGACCCTAGGACTGGCGCGACTTGGCTGTTACCCCTACCGTGAGGCCCACCTTGATGATGTATTGTATATCCACGCCGTCCATCTGTTACTACATATCATTTTAGGTAGGTGTTCCAAAAATTAAGTAGATCCAAAACTCAGGTGGACCATAACACAGTAAACAGTGGTGATTGAGTGCCTCACCATTAAAAATTCCAAAGGACACATAGTAAGATTTTAATAATTTTTATTTTCCATCCAATCCATTAATAATGTCAAAAAGATCTGGATGAAGGGAAAATACAAATATCAGCTTGATCCAAAACTTTTGTGGCCCATGAAATGATTTTAATGGTCATTCATCGCTATTTCTAGTGGTACCGTTTACCTGATATTTGGATCTTCTTAATGTTGGAATCATTAAGGGCAAGACCGTCAATCAACTGCATTGCAAGACCGTCAATCTTTCGGCCTTTTCTAGTTGAATGTGGGCCACATTGTTCGTCTTTCTCAAATGTCTATTTCTTAGACACATAAATAAGGGTTAGGATGGGCAGCTTTTGGTGTAGAGGTCATCCACCTGAGTTAGGATAGGGCGCGGTTTGGGTGGATCCCCCGATTCACCTAGTTCGGTGGATCCCCAACTATGGGGCCACTGTGATATATGTGACTCACATCTACACCGTCCATACATTTTGAAAGCTCATTTTAGGGCATGATGTAAAAAATGAAGCAGATCCAAATCTTAGGTGGACCACACATATGAAACAGTAGCCATTGAATCTCCACCGTTAAAAACTTCATGGGGCTATTAGAATGTTTTTTTTCCATCCAACCTGTTGAAAATGTCAGAAATACCTGGATGAAGATACTACACAAATAAAAGCTTGAACCAAAAATTTTGTGGCCCACGAGGAGTTTTTAATTGTTGAATACCACTGTTTACGGTAATATGGTCCACCTGAGATTTGAATCTACTTAATTTTTTTTTATCATGCTTTAAAATAAGTTTTCAAAATCGATGGACAGCGTGGATGTAAGAAACACACATCACACAGTGGACTCTACGGTCAGGTATCCACCGAAGCCGCGCCCGCTTGAATAATATCAATGGTCCGGATGGCTCATTCATGATCTGTACTCGTACAAATTGCAGACGGGAGCGTGCTGTTAATAATAATAGCTGTTTCATAGAAATCAGATCCGGTCCACTTGGAGAAGGTAGGCTTTTCTCCCCTCACTTTCCATACTATATCTGTGAGGTGCACTGTAATGTGTGTAACATCCACTACACCACATCTTCACCGTCCATACGAAAATAAGATCGATCTAAAGCTGCGGTGGGCCACATCAATGTAAAATCATGTCTAAAACCTGTAATTCAACCCGTCTCGATTGAACATTACATCGGACGGATATTTGGTATGGATCTTCATCGGGGTGGGGCTCACCCTATGAACAGGTTCGATGGCCTTTAGAAAACATCGAACACGCCAGGAAGGTAGTGCTGTCAATGGATCGGATTATGGATTATAGTCCTGGATTATTAATCAGATCAACGGATTAGATTCAAATCGAAATCTTTAATCCGTTTAATAACCGGATCATATTCAGATCAACCTTGATCCCATCTGGTAACAATCCGATCCAATTATAGAGAGTATAAAAGAAAATGAAAAAAAAAAAAAACATATGCTGAACTAGTTCTTTTTATTAGATTTACATATAGTACTAATTTGGATCGGATTTACATAAAGAGTACTATTTTTTATTGGATTGGATCAAATTTGAATTTTAAAAGGTTTAAATGGATCAGATTCGGATCAGACACTTACAATCCAGATCGAATTTAGGTCATGTAAATTCCTAATCGAATGGGATTCAGATAAACACTGAGCCGGTCCGAATCCGATCTGTTGAGAGCCCTACATCTCCACCGTTCTCTATGGTGTGGTCTATATGACGTTTGGATCTTTCTGATATTTGGGTTCAGGTCCTAACATGAGGTTCTGCAACCGATACATAGAGTGGATGTTACACGCACGTCACAGTGGCCCATACAGCACGGGTGTTGCACGCTCTTCCTGCAAAGGGTTTATAGAGAATTCGTTTGCTTGTTTGATAATAATCTGACACGTGGCAGGTGATGGGTGACGTGGTGCCCAAGATGTTGTTGGTGAGAAATCCACCCCGTCCATCTGTTTTGCAAGCTTATTTTAAGACAAAAGAAATGAGCCAGATCCAAGGCTCAAGTGGGCCCCATGAGAGGAAGCAGTGGGGATTGAACGACCACTGTTGACACTTTCTTATGGCCAGAGAAGTTTTTATATGGAGTCTAACTTTTTTGTGCTTTCAGTTCATAAAAATGGTTTGGATGGCATATGTTGATGCCAAAAATTGGCTAACAGCTGTTGGTCAGGGACCAATTTCGATTCTTCGTCGTCTGATCTCCACCCAGAGATAAATGGTGTAGATTGAGGGACCTGCAACCACTGACAAGGGTTAGGACCGCCGCCGGTTGGCCCGGCTTACGGCCCTCCGATGGTAAAGTCAGTATGGATACTGAAAGAGAAGGCTAGTGGATTGCTTACCTCGAGAGAGAGTGAGAGTCCTCTTTATAGATAATTTCTGGAGAGATTTAAGTTGGGATAATCCTTATCCTTATCTGGATCAGTGGTTATCCTTATCCTTATCTTATCCTTATCCTTATCTGAATCAATGCTTATCTTATCAAGAGGGATAAGCTTTATTCAAACCAAGGCAGATGAGGCCAGATCTCTTGTCAAGATGAGGGCCAGATGTTGAGCTGAGGTGGGCCAAGTTCGAGAAGGCTGAATGCCGAGCCCAAGTGGGCCGAGGCCTGACTTAGCTTCCTCTCTTAAATAATCGGTCCATGACCATTGTAGATGAGCCCTAGTGGGAAGCTTTCCATATTCGAGCTCAGCCCAAATTTACCCATAACAGCATATAAACATCTAGGTGGATCCAAGAAGGTTTCAACTGTAGACATTTCTTTCCCCAGTTTTTCCTCTCGTGTGGCCACTTTGGTCAATTTTCATCTCGTATGCTAAAATAAGCTCGAAAAACGGATGGACGGGGTGGATTTCTAACAAACATCATAGCACTTTTGAAGGCCCCAAAGAGAACTAGGATTGTACGCTCAGTATTATTTCCTATCTTAGACCACCCATTGTGGGACCACCAGCTGTACAGTCCTGAATTCACTGCCTTATAACACAATATAGTGGCAATGAAATAGTGGGGATGGAAACGCTCACTATTAAAACCTTCCATTTCCATTAAAAATATTGATTTCCACTAGATTCACCAGATGAGAAGGTGCCAGTACCTGTTAGCACCGCTGTATGAATATCAGGAGAAGATACTCACTGATTGGCAAAGGACGTGAAGATCATGGAACATCTTTATAAAAAACATGCCTCACACACAAATGGACCAAAAAGTCATGAGTCCTACAATGGCCTTGAGATGTACACACAGCTAACAAAATGCTAAAGGACACATGACCACATACAATTGCCCACACACATCTGTAAAAGTGGTGCAGAGAGAGAAAAAGCTATTAGGAATTTAAATTATAATAGGCTAAGGCTACTAATTAGTCAAATAATCTGGTAAGTCAAGGAGATCATCACAATCCAAGCTTATAAAAACTGAAAAGAATGAAGAGCTTCAAGCCCTCGTTAATTCAAATACATAAATTTCTTATTCAGTTCAACTGCTTATCTTACCTTTTTGTTCCACATGGACGCTTATCTTAGTTTAGTCTCTTTATTTCTGTCGAGCATAGTGTTGCAGTAAATCCTAATTAATTAAGGTAGCCTTAGTTTAATTTCTATCCACTTTTGTCCATCACAATGTTGCAACAAGTTCAGATTAATTAGTATAATCTTAGTTTGATTTTATCCAATGCATGACTACATTAAGTTGGAGTTAGTTTTGGCTCTTTGTTTATGACCTCATTATTAAATATCAAATCCCTAAGTTTACACTTAAAGATTTTACCACGCCGCGACTTGTTGGCCAAACCACCACCGTCTCTCAGCAGCCTAAGTTTAAATGAACGTCAACCATACACGGTCACTTTGCCCACTTGGATTGCCGTTGATAATTTTTGTTCTCTACTTTCTTTATTTAATTGTTGATTGTATGCCATTTTACATTAATTCAATATAATCGGTACTTGACCTTATTCTTACTTTTGAATATTGCATTGTTATTAAACAGTGTAAGCTATCACCACTGTGATTAAAAAAAAAAACCCTTCTTTGAAGGTAAAAAGAACTCATATGGAGGATTAATTCTCCCCTCCGCAAATTGCCTAATTCTATGTAATAAGTGATTGGGTAGACAATCGATCTCCTAAGACCCGGTCTTAATTGGTCTATTCCGATGCTTAGGATCACAATTCTAACTCTAAAAGACTTGGCACATATATACACACAGCACACTTGGTCAAATCTCAACTAAGTAGTAAGGTGCAACCATGTGTCTAAATTGAAGCCAACATAATGGAAAATGCAAAGATCAGCCTACCCAAAACTTAAACAGGTCTTAAGAAAGTTGCAATAGTTACTATTATAGGTAAATTACGAGTTGACCTCATCATGGATAGGAACCAACCCAAGTACAGGTCGGAATAATCTAGATCAACAGAGCTCTGGGCTCCTTAGTACGAAGCTCGTATAATGAGGAAGAACCACCAAAAAGCATCGAGCTAAGTTCATCAGAGTGACCTGATTTCAAGGCCGACCTCGATCATACTACCATAAAGGCCAAAGTCAATCATTCCTACCAATATAATAGGCTAGAAATCAGGAGCATTATCGATAGAAGGAGAGACGCTCCCCACTTTCACGGAACGGCTCGTAGATTACGCTATCCCTCAAATCTCTCTCCTGGAATTACGACCCAAAAAGGGGATTTGCCATCGTTCTCATTCTAAATCTATAAATAGAGATGTTCTTCTCTATATTGAGGTATGCAATACTTATCTTCAAAAAGAGATATTCTTCTACAGAGAAATACATTTCTGACTTGGGCATCGGAGGACTAACGGCCTGTTCCTGGCCACCTCTTAGCCTTCACTTTATTTTACAGGACCGTTTCCGGCGATCCGAACCGTTCATTGTTCCTAAGATCAACATGTGATCACTTCCTAGGTGGACGCTCGTCTCACCTCATCTATTACCAAAGAACGGTAATAACAGCTGGCGCCGTCTGTGGGAATCGACAACAAGTCGTGTTCTCATTCAAAGACTTTTTTGAACCCCTTTCCTTCGAAAAGTCTTCCAAAACTTCTCCATCAAAAGACTTCAAATGGCTGGCGGAGGGAGGAGATACAAAGGAAAAGCTTCTGCAAACGCTGGACCATCTCATCCCCCGCCATCTGATGATGATGAACCTATTCCAAAAATGCCTACTGTGGACCCTCGCCGATTTTTCCGCGCTCCCACACGACGTTCTTCTCCCTTCCCCTTTCCTTTCGGAAAAGAAGGAGATGAGGATGCGTGAGTGCGAAATCGCCGTTTGTACCACTGGCTTGCCTCGTTCTCGAGGGCTTTGTTTGATAGTCGTGTTAAGCTGGATGTGTTTAAGTGAATTTATATAAGACCAGAGTCGCCACTAGCCAATTACTTCGAATCTACAGTCGGCTAGACCCTGTAGAAACGTTAGAGAAGAGAATCCGAAGATAAAATGACTCCTGTTGATCTGCGGCCAGAAATTCAAGGTAAGGGATCACGGTTACAGGGTGGGAAGAGGTTAAGCACCCCACACACTGCCTGTACCGAAGTACGGTCTCTACTTCACAGAATCGATCGAATACTTGAAAGTCTAATTTAATCCTCGTATATTCTCATGAATGACATGATGCATGAATGCGGGTCTGAACAGTAAGAGTTTCTGATGGGCGGGTTCCAACAACGGGCAAGCCCAGAGCGTACGCTCTAACTGACAGGTGCTTAATGTAAGACGTATGCAGTGTGCTTGAATGATCAAGGTGTTTTATGGTGAAGTATGAATGCAGGTCTGAGCAGTAAGAGTTTCTGATGGGCAGGTTCCAACAACGGGCAAGCTCAGAGCATACGCTCGAACTGACAGGTGCTTAATTTAAGACATATGCAGTGTGCTTGAAGAATCAAGGTGCTTGTAGTGAAGCAGGGGGGTTGGAAGAAAAGTAAATGTTGCACTTATGCTAGATGCAAATGAGATGATGCTGGATGAATGATAGCTGCGTGGACGGTGGTGTCGCAAGGGTTGGCTTCGAGTGGCTGGATTAAGACTTAGATGGCTTGAGAGGCTTGGACCAGTAGTCAGGCAGGGCTGGGCCAGGGCTAGACTCTCCTCACTCGGGCTCTCCTTGGTGGGAAAATGGGCTAAGGGGTGGAGAAGGGCACTCGAACGGACAGGCTCTCTTTGGACTCGAAGGGATTATGAAATGAAAAGGGGAGGAGGGTATTTATAGCAGCGGAGAGTGGCAGCTCTCGTAATTTTGTCCGGGCGGCCTGCCATGGGCCGCCCGTACGGCCGCTCCTCGGTTTCCAGCGAGTACGGCCGCTCCCTCGGGGCTGCTGTTGGACTCGCTGGTCGACTCAGTGAGTTGACTCAGCGGGTCGACTCGGTGGTTTGACTCGACGGGTTGACTCGGTGTTTTGACTCGACGGGTTGACTCGACGGGTTGACTCGACGGGTTGACTCAGCGGGTTAACTCAGCGAGTTGACTCAGTGAGTTTGACTTTTTTGGAATTTTTTTGACTGGCCTTTTTTGTGGGGGGTTTTTCTGGGTGGTGTTTAGGACTGGGTTGACTGGGTTCAGGCTTGAACTGGGCTATGGAATGGGGCTTACAAGGGTGAGTTTGGCTGAGTTTGGACTTGGGATTTGGGGGTATGGTCCTCCATTCATCCAGCTTTCTCTATCAACATTGTAGCCGAAGGTGGGGTGTCTACAGATGCCCCTCTTTGGCAGAGGTTGCGTGCAACCGAATGCCAAAGCGAGTGGACACCCCACTTCTGACCCGGTCATTCATTGATCATGGTCTGAAATCATTGCTTGCCTTTGCATCTGTGCCAGTTGATCGTTTGGAAACCGATCACTCGCACATACCGCGGGAGTTTGGAGAAAACGTTGCGATTGTCCCTGCAGTTTGCTGTAACCTGGGTACCCAATCGCAACCCTTCCATTCCCGATCGGTACTAACATCGGAAAGGTACAGCAGAGCCTCTGCGTCGACAGTCTTACGAGGATGCTGACCCTTAGACTGTTTGTGTGATGTTTGATGTTTTCCCAGATCACTCCAGGAGTAGTTGTTTCGCTTGACTGTCAAAGTGGTTAGACGCCCTGCGTCAGATAGTCTTACGGGATTCTACTACGCCGACTTGGACTCAGTCAAGGTACTTCAGGCATCCACGCCTAGGTATGTGCGGGTGGGCTTTTCCACCCGATCTGCTGGTTTCGATGCTTAGTTTGCAATTCATTCTTTCCTTGATTGTGGTCTGGAATCTTTGTTGTCCTTTGTATCTGAGTCAGTTGATTGTCTGGAAATTGATAACTCGCACATACCGCGAGAGTTTGGAGAAAACGTTGCGATTGTCCCTGCAGTTTACTGCAACCTGGGTACCCAATCGCAACCCTTCCATTCCCGATCGGTAC
The DNA here is from genome assembly GCA_003013855.2 of Liriodendron chinense. Classification (NCBI taxonomy): domain Eukaryota; kingdom Viridiplantae; phylum Streptophyta; class Magnoliopsida; order Magnoliales; family Magnoliaceae; genus Liriodendron; species Liriodendron chinense. The sequence goes on from ML058505.1 coordinate 1,769,656, forward strand.
TAACATCGGAAAGGTACAGCAGAGCCTCTGCGTCCGCTAGTCTTACGAGGATACTGACCCTGAGACTGATTGTGTGATGTTTGATGTTTTCCCATATCACTCCAGGAGTACTTGTTTCGCTTGACTGTCAAAGTGGTTAGACGCCCTGCGTCAGATAGTCTTACGGGATTCTACTACGCCGACTTGGACTCAGTCAAGGTACTTCAGGCATCCACGCCTAGGTATGTGCGGGTGAACTCTTTCCACCCAATCTGCTGATTTTGATACTTGGGTTACAATTCATCGTTTCCACCTGTTCAAATGGTTTCTGTGACCGAGCCTTTTGGCTTTCATCTTTTTTGTATCTTGGCATGTGGCACGACCGCACTGACACTGGAGTTCAGTTCGATCGTACTTTGAGTGCATTGGGTCCGATGGTCTCCGAGGAAACCGCGAGACATCGGATCTTATTTGATTTTTGCGTCGGCTCCTACCCAGAGATATGGAAGATCTCCGGATGTGTTGGAGGCAGAACGCTCTACTGGAAAAATATTTTTGGATTTTTGAAAAGATACCCACTCTGGGGAGTGATACTCCGTGGGGTTTTTATTTGCGAATAGAAATATTTTTTTGTCTTTTTTAAATGAAAATCTGGTTTGCATGTGCCTCCACTAGGGATGCCTGTGGGGTCTTTGGCTAACCGGCTTTTATTTTGAAAGCAGGTAAACATGATGATTGATGCGATGGATGCTGATGCATGGAGATGCATGATGAATGCATGGCTTGGCTCATTCTCTTTCAGTTTGATGATTTTGCTTTTGCTGGAGATGCAGAGAATTTTGAGCTTATTGCTTGCAGGGTTGTACTCCCTTGGGGATTTTTCTTTTTGATACGGAGGTTTGGACAGCGGGTTAGTCAAGATCCCGACCCGTGATCGATCAGGTCCATCGTCCCAAGATGCTGTTTCTTTGCTAATGAGAATGTACGAGGATGTTATCCGACTTCAAGAGGTTCTTCTGGGCATACATGTGATTGAGATAGTGTTTGGTTGCCCGTTTTGGTCAAGATTCCAATTTGCGGGCGATTGGATCCGTCATCCCATACTGTGAAGTGAGCGGAGTTCAAGACTCCTGAATTGTAGTGCTGGGGATGCTAATTTTCATGATTTTTGCAGATATTTGGATCCGAATCTTTACCTGAGTGGTCAGAGTAGAGATCAATTTATTGAAAACACAGGAAATATTTTTTGTATTTTTGAGGATATTTTCTTTGAAAGCAAGAGAAATATTTTTGTGATTTTTGACAATATTTTGATTGAAAGCAAGGAAATATTTTTGTGGTTTTTGCAGATATTTGATTTCGCAATGTTTTTGTATTTTGTGATTTTTCTGAAATGTAGGGAAAAGATGTGGAATTTCCATCCACTTCCAGCTTCTACTGCTGGTAAGGCACCTGATCCATTTTACGTCAGCGAGCAAGACGGGTCTCACACAGTTAAGTGCCGTAGTTTTACATCTTTGGATGAGGAGATTTTGAGGGTTTTCAGTCAACACACCCACAAAGTTGCCTGTTCCTCATGTGCAATGCACATAGACCACGTATCGTCCGACGGACTCCTTCGGCCACAAAATGAGCCACATCCTCACATTTCCCTTAGTCAATCCAGTTTGGGGTCTTACGTTGCTCACAATTCCGTGAGGGTGAGCTCCACCTCCCAACAACCTTAATCCCCTTCATGAATTCTAGGAACAGGGAACATCCGTCAGCTTCAACAGCAACTCCCAAATCAAGGTTGTCTATTACGGTGCGTTCAACACGAACAGGATTGCGGAGTTCTGCCTGCCACAGCCCTTACCTGTTTAAGAGATTACAGACACCCGTACGGTCAAGTGTCAGCCATGCCTGGAACAGGTTAGGAAAGAAAGCCCCCGAGAATTTAATCCCAGTGTAGTTTAAGGTCTTCGGACCGCTGGGGATAAATTGGTGCGTTTGAAACTAGTGGTGAAATTTTTTTTTGTTTTATATTGTATCTATATAAAAAAAAAAATTGTTTTGAAAAGGTTCCAGATTTCAACTCGGGTGATCAAGATTGATACTGGTTTTTATGGAAAGCTTTAAAATATTTTTGGTATTTTTGAAATGATCCGGGTTATCGAACCATGATCCCAACGGTCGAGGCCGATGCCGGTTTTTAGTTGAAAGCGAGAAAGGTCCCCCGAGAAATTAATCCCAGTGTAGTTTAAGGTCTTCGGACCATGAAACTGTACAAAAGAGGGGCAAACATGTTTTTTTTGTTTTTGAAAAAATGTCCGGTGTCAGCGGATGGACAATCCAGACTGATGCCGGTTTTTATTGAAAATCTCTCGGGATGTCGATCCCGACGTAGTTTAAGGTCTTCGGACCAAAAACTTTAAAAGAGGCAGATTTTTTTTTTTTTCTGAAAATGTCCGAGATCGTTAGGTCTTGATTCGATCCAAACCGATGTCGGCTTTTATTGAAAATCCCTCGGGATTTTGATCCCGACGTAGTTTAAGGTCTTCGGACCACTGAATTTTAAAAGAGGGGCTGGTAGTATATATATATATATATATATATATATATATATATATATATATATATATATATATATATATATATATTGTTTTTTTGGGAAAATGTCCGGTGTCAGCGGATCTTGATTCAATCCAGGCTGATGCCGGTTTTTATTAAAAGGTCCCTCGGGGTCTTGATCCCGACGTAGTTTAAGGTCTTCGGACCCAAAACTTTAAAAGAGGAAAGACATTTTTTTTGTTTTCTTTTTTGAAAAATATTCTGGGTCATCGATTCTGATTTTGATGGTCGAGATCGATACCCATTTTTATTAAAAATCCCTCGGGATCTTGATCCCGACGTAGTTTAAGGTCTTCGGACCCTAACACTATGTACAAAAGAGCAGCAATCCAGGTTGGAGACTACGGGAATTCTCTTTGGAATGGTTCGGATCATCAGGTCATAGCTTTTGGATGGTTGAGATCATTGTTTGACCAAGTCAATCTTTTTCTTTCTTTTCTTAAAAATTCCATGGAACTTTTCCACATCATCATCCCAATTTTTCACCCATTTCTCATGAGATGAGATTTTGGTGAGATTTCTTCCTTTTTCTCACCATTCTCTTCCATCACTTCAATCTTACATGGAGGTACAAGATTCACTTGCAACCACCCTTCCCAAGGAGGAGTTCTTCCCAAGGAGAGGAGGTGAGAAGTCACCTCACTTAGGTGGAGGCTAGGACGGCCTCCCATGGGCCGCCCGACCGGTCTGTGCCTCCTGGTCTCTTCAGGGGGCTGGGTAAAAGGGTGCCCTCCCCTTTTCTATATAACATGGGGCACCCTCCCCTCCTCAAACGTGCAATCTCTCTCTTCTTTCTCTCATACTCTCTCTTTTTCAAGTTTTCTCTCTCTTCTTTGGTGGCCTTTTGCTTCTCTCAAGTGGTGGGCCTTAGAGAAGTCTTGGGACAGCAAGGTGGTCCTTCTTTGGTGAGTGGTAAAGGTATGGACCACTTCCTTTCTCTTTCTTGTCCTTTTCCATCTTCATTGTCTCTTCTCATGGTCCTTTTTCTTTTTCATGTAGCTATCCAAAGAGGTGTGAAGGTGGGCCCAAGTATTCTTGACCTTTTTCTAGATCTCAAGTCTCTTCCAAAGGTGGTGCATGGAGAAGGACATTGCAAGCTCTCCCCTTCATCATTTTTTCCTTTTTCACACTCCCTCCATGTGCATGTAAAGAGTGATTTTGCCATGTCATCAAGTGTGCATGGCAAAATACTCTATTTTTTTCATGGGAGTTGGGCCTCTTTTCATGTGTATCAAATGGGCTCAAAGTGAAGTCATGGCCTTTGGTGTATTTGATGGGCCCAATGCTTCATTTTGGGCTTCTTCTTACTTTCTTTCTCTTGTCATTTCCTTTGGAGCTTTCTATTTCTTTTCCATTTTCTTTTTCAAAATTTGGGCCCATGGGCATGGTAGGGCCCATCTCAAGTTTTGGGCTCATGGGGCTCACTTTGGGTGACCTCATCTTTCTTTACATGTGTATGGACCAAGATGACTAGCCCATTCTTCATTTAGATCTCAAATGGGCTAGATTTCCTAGTTGGGCCTACATGGACAAGTGGCCCAACTCTTCCATCATTTCTTGATTATGATGTACATCCTTGTACAAAGTGTAGTGGGCTCCTTGAAGTTTTTCATGTGGATGGGCTTTTGGGCCTTTATTGAAACTTGGGTACTTCTTTGAACCATGTGTGCCCCACTACACTTTGTTCATGTGGGTTTTTTCTTTTCATGCTCTTTTCTTTAGTGGATGGAGGACTTGAGTAACTTGACCATCTATAAGTCCCATGAGTGAGTTGTTCCCATAATCTCACTAAGTTCAAATGGTTTTCCTTGTGGTAGGAATGTGGTTCTCAAGAGTTTCCCTTAGATGTTATCAACCTCAAATGGATGATTCTCAAGTGAGCTATCCATACAACCATGGTTCCTTGATCTTTTCTTTGGGGACTTGGTGGGTCATCCACCATCATTCTCAAGTATGAGTGATTTTTCTTTCCATTTGTGGGAAAGAATGATACCCATAAGTTACCCATTTTTTGTCCCATGCCTTGGGACATTTTGGATTTTGATCTTCAAGTGGGCTATGTGTACCATCCTTATCCATTTTCATGATGATTGGGTGACTCATCAAGCCATGCTCTTTTGTGCTCAAATGGTCTCCCTTTTTGGTGAACAAGTTGGTGCACATAAGTTGCCCAAACTTGCCTTTTCATGGGCATTTTCAACTTTGATTCTTCATGTGGGCTATGTGCATCAACTTTCTACCCTTAGCTTCTTTGATTCATATGTTTGTGGGTAGACCTCCTTGTTGTATTCTCATGGTCAAAACTTTCATCAAGATGAGGCACATAAGGTTGCCCATGGTTAACCCATGAATGGGTTCTCATATTCTCCAAAGTGGGCTATGTGCTCTCTCCCATCCATTGAGATGAGGCATTTGGGTTGCTCTTGGGGGCCCGTTTCCTTTCTATCCGCCACTTGTCCATGCATATGTGTAAAAAGATGGAGACATCCTAAGTGAAAATCATGACCTTGGCATAAAAGTGGGTCCATCCTTGGCCACATGTGGACTTTGAAGAGGAACTTCTCATGTGAAGTAGGACTCTCATCCTTAGTTGATCTCATGGTACTTGAATGCATTTGTTGTCCAAAATGTGTTCTTAGATGATAGACTTTTCTTGCCTAAGGCATGCCATACAACCTTCTTTTAGGTGGGCCTTACTTTTTCCAATGGGCTCAACACACACCCTAAGTGACACATGGAGTTGGACTTTAGATTTGCATTTGGATATGAGTCCAATTCCATGGGTCTTCTGGATGATAATTTGGATTTTAATGGGTAGGGGATAGGGACTTACCTTGCCAAGCTTGTAGGATTCAATGGCGGATGGCACCAGAGGTCACCGAGTGGTTGACGAGGATGATCCTGCTTTCATTGTCCGCCGAGGGGACCACATGTGTTCCCTAGCTATGGAACATCAACCTCTTCCTGCTATCAAGGGTCGAGGTACCAGGGATCGCTGGGACAATTGGATTAAGGAGCCACAGCCCTTGCTTGAGCGAATACTAGATGGTACTCCTTTTGCTGGCCTCCTCACCCTGCGCTTCCATAATAACGACGCTAACCGCATGATGCTTGCGGCCCTTTGTGAGAGGTGGCGGGATGAGACCCACACCTTTCAGCTCCCTTGTGGGGAGTGGGAAATAACCCCTTTGGATATTTACATGCAGATAGGTTTCCCGTTTCATAGGGCAATTGTCCCTCAAGTTAGCTCTCTAGCTCCCCTATCTTCTACTGATTGGCTACGGCTTGTCGGTGACGTCCCTCCTGAGGGTGAATTCCAAGGCCATCAAGTGAAGATGCGATGGTTTTACAACAATTTTGCTTCCGTCGTTCCTACCACCGAGCGAGAGGCCCTCCACAAGGCGCGGGCCATGATCACTTATGCTTTTGGATCCTTTCTTTTTTGCCATGCGAATGAGAGAGTTGACCCCAAATTTCTTCGTTTAGTCGAGGATCTTCATCACCCCTATAACTGAAATGGGGCTATCTTGACCCGTATCTTTCAGGGTCTGGACAAGACCTGTCGGCATAGCCGGTCCTTCACAGGTTTCTGGCCTGTTGTTGAGGTATTTCTTCTTTCATCTTCCTTGGGGCCATCTGCCTTCTTTCTCTCTCTGATCATTAGATGTGCTTTTGTCCAGACCTGCTTTTATGACCATTTCCCCCATCTTGCACCGAGGATGCGGGATGATGTTGAGCCTTCTCAGTATCGCCACATGTACTGGCACCAACAGAACCGTCAGCGGAACTCCCGAGTTCCCGGGGACAATTGGCGTGCTGACATAGACGGGCTGACAGTTGAGGATGTAAGTATCTTGTTTGTCTTCGTCCTTCGTGTCGTACTGTAATTGACCGTGGTAACCTCATTTGTTGCAGTTTGCCCGGATGTCGTACGCTAGTTTCCCTCTCTACTACACACCCCAGCGTGTGGAGGCATACGATGCTTCATGTCTCTGTATTATGCTTTCTGACGCTGAGTCCTTCCAATGGTACTTGGGGGAGAGATTGCTTCGGCAAGTCACTGGGGTGGCACGGGTTCCCTGTTCTGCTCCTCCTCCAGCTGCTCGGATGTCAGTTGATGAGAGAGTTGAGGCTCTGGTAGGCCAGCCCGGCTTTCGTTTCACGATCCCGGATCATGATTATGACGAGTGGTATCTGCTATTTGGCCAGGGGCCTCTGCTTCCTTCGCTTTATGTTCCAGGTGGCCGTCGCAGGTATGCTGGAGGTTCGGTGACTGCTCCTTTGATGGATCTTTATCGTCGGGAGTGGGACGCGAGGAGGGACGATGATGATTATGTTGGCGACTTGTAGCGTGCTCGGGTGCTCTGCTTTGTATGGCCTTGTATTTTTGCTTTTATCTTCTTTTGTATCAAGCTCTTTTGAATGAATATATAATCTTTGATTTGTCTCAAGATTCTTTGATGATGTCTGGAAGCTTTGACCTTTGACTTGTTCCTTAATGATTTGAGACTTCTTAGCTGCATGGATGATGACTTGAACGGTCCAGATTGCTTGTTTAGGCCTTGGGGGCCCACTTGATGATTAGATCTTGGATTTTGGCCCTTCGTTTGATGATCGAACCTTTGATCTTGCTGCTCCATGACTTGTGTAAGCTTTTTAATGGTTTGGATCCTGATGATCTAGCCCTTGAATGGTTGAGATTGATAGATTCGGCCCTGTGGGCCCATTTGAGACCTTAGTTTTACTTTGGGGCACCTCTTTTGATGATTTGTGAGGCTAGGAAGGCTTCTCATGGTGTGGATGACGGCTTGAACGTCTCAGATCGCTTGACTTGGCTTTGTGGGCCCACTTGATGGTTAGATCTTTGGATTCTGGCCCTTCTTTTGATGATCAAACCTTTGATCTTGCTATTTGGTGGCTCATGTAGGTCCTTCAATGGTTTAGATCATGATGATCTGGTCTTTGAACGGCTTGGATTGCTTGTGGCCCCCACTTGATCACCTTTCCTTCTCTTTGACTTGATCAGCCATGTTCTGGCCGCATTGCTTCGTGATTGGACCGGTGGGGCACCTTTCATATGATCTTGATCAATCTCAGTCGAAATCTGGAGTGGACCGGAGCTTTGGGCGGCCCATGGAGCGCCATCTGCTGACGTGGACTGTCAGCCTCACCTACCAAGAATCCTGGAGCCAATCCCGCGGAGAGAGGGGAACCGCGTCCGTACGGGCGGCCCAGGGCAGGCCGCCCAGAGCTCGTCTCTTGAGCGGCCTGGGCTGGCTCGTGCTCGGACATTCTCTGGTCCCTGTTGCTGCTGTCCCCACCTGCTGTGTACGTTCAGGTTCGATTCCAACAATGAATCTTCTCTTTGTCTCCTCTTTCATCATCATCTTGTCCTCATCTTGCTTTGTGCTTTCTTGGGCAATGGATGGTGGGGATTTATGGGCTGTGGGGGCTGTCCAAGGTGGGTCCCACACTTCAGATCTTCAACTGAGCTTTGATAATGGGGAGATGCCTTTAATGGATGGGGTAGATGGGGCATTAAGAGGGGGCATTGATGAAGACTTAAGCTTGGTGGTTGGTGGAGCTTTGAATGGGTCCATTAATGGTGGGATGGCTGGATTTTCAGATTTGAATGGGACCTTCATTATGGGAGGAATGGATGGTATAGATGGGATGATGGGATGGGACATAGGTGAGGCTATGCATCCCTTGAGTGTGGGCCCCATGGATGATGTGATGGATGGTGGTGATGGGACCATGATGGACATAGATGGGCTGATCTCATGCTTGGATGAGATAGATGGTTCAGATGGTACCTTTGACGGTTTGGATGCTCTGGATGAGGGCCAGGATGTGCGGTATACTTCTTTGGGTGGACTTGATGTGATCATTGATGATGTCCCCCTGATGATGGACAGTGTGGATGCCTCGATGATCCCTTTGATCGGCCAGGATGATGATTGGATTCATGATTTCTTGTTGGAGGGGGCCGCAGGTCCAGATCTGACCGTTGATTCTTTGATCGGGGTTGCGGGGACCCTTTTTTATGGTTCAGATGTATTCTTTGACAGTCAGATTGGTCAGGATGTCACGATGTGCGGTGTGATCTTCACTGATAGTCCTTTTGATGGGGAGTATCGTCTTTCTCCTGATCGTCGGTCTTTTGCGCACTCTGTTCATGAGGTGGGCGAGTCTTCTCATGCGGCTGAGGTTATGACAGTTTCAGATAGTGATGCGACTATATCAGACATAGCCGTTACTGAGGGCAGGTCAGGGGCTGTCGAGTCGGCAGAGGTTCCAGCTTTTCCTTCTCCTTCGCCCGTTGACCTTCCGATCCTCGATGAGTTGTCCTCGATTTCTAGGCCTTTTGTGCTGGAGGGGATACCGGTGAGGACTTGTCAGCTGCTTCCTCGTCCTTCTTGCTCGCCACGACTGCTTGCTTGGCTTGACAGCTTGTCAGTTTATGAGATTCGAGATTTGGAGTCTTATGGCTTTGGCAGTCTGATTCATCTGGCCAGAGTTGATATTGATTGGAGGATGCTTGGAGCTGCCTTGATTGACTGGGTCCCTTCGTTGAACTTGTTTGTGTTCAACGATATAGAGATGGGGCCTTCTTTGGAGGAGCTTGCACGCTTGACAGGCCTACCCTGGGATTATGCCCAGTATTTTTCGCCGAAGACTGCTACACCACAGAACTGGTTTGGAATCCCTTATCTTGTTTGGCCTGCAGCTGGTGGCCAGGATGCTGTAGTGTTCTCTTTAGACCTGCTGTATGATCTTTTTTCGGGTCCTCAGAGTACGGCCGGTTCTACCTTTGCTCGGAACGCACTGATGTTCTGCTTGATTGCTGAAGTGCTGTTCTCGGGATGGCGCAGGTCCCAGACTCCTTTGCTTTTTGAGGTGATGAGCCGAGCTGTCCGTCGGCAGGGGATCATTTCTCTCATCTTGGCCGAGCTATTCGATGGGTTGACCAACTGTGCCCTGGGCCGCACTCGTGTTCTTCGCGGCTGTTGTGCTTTCCTTTAGGTATCTTTTCTGCACCCTTTTTTCTTCTTGCTTTGCTAGGAATTGTTTTGCTCTTAGCTGAACTTCTTGCTTTCTGTGATCAGGTCTGGCTATGGGAGCGTCTTTCTTTGACTGTTCCTATACCCCTTCCTGGCATTCCTAGCTCTGACATCATGCGTTATATCATGGAGTTCCTTCCTCATACAGCCAGGATGAGCGAGCCCTTGTATCGCAGGATGTTTACTGAACTTCGTGACTGGAACGTTCGTTGGGAGTTATCTTGGCTTTCACTTCCTCCAGTGCTTTGCGATGCACACCGCCATCCTCTGATGTTGGTAGGCTTTCGATCCTACTTTTCTTATCATCCCATCCGATTCCTGCGGCAGTTTGGGTACGAGCAGGCTGTTCCTCTTTTCGCTTTCGCGGGTATCGGGCATCGAGCACTTCCATCTAGGTCCTCTGACTTCAGGACCCGGATTGATTGTTCCTGGGCGAGTTATTTGACAGCTGATTCGTTGGGATTTGAGCTGCGGACTTTTCCGATGGCGATCGCCCCGTATCAGTACTGGGTTGCTGAGCAGTCTTTGTATCGACGTATCCCTTGCTGGCACCAGACTGCTGATGAGGATGAGCAGGATATCCTTGGAGATGCTGGCTCTTCATCTGGTTCATATGAACCTTTTGAGGAGCGCCCATTCATTGATCCTTGCTTCCTTTTGGCCACTCATGGCCATCTGCTGTCTGAGATCTCCGCACTTCGGTATCATTGTGAGATGATGTCGAGGAGATTGGCTGCCGATCAGAGATTGTCTGATGAGGAGACAGCGATCCGTACCCTTGAGCGCGATGAGGCGCATTACCTGCGTATGGAGGTGAGTAGGTTGAGAGAGAGGCTATCTTTTTATGAGTCAGAGGACTCACCTGATGTGGCCGAGGAGGAGGGTAGAGATTGATTCTGTTGGCCACCTGCGCACTGATTTTTGCATATATGATTGATGATGATGCATTTTTTTGTATTTTTTGAAAAAGATGATATGATATGTGTAAAAGAAATATGATACTTTTAATGAAAAAGAAGAAAACTTTTTTGAGAATCTATTGTGCCATGAGTTGTCTTGTGAGTGTGTCTGGACTTTGTGTCGGGATATAGGAATCAGAACTGGGGCTCGGCCAATGCTTTGGCCGATGTCTCGAGATTTGACTTGCTTGACCTTTGGTTCCCTAGAGATGTAGGCAATGGAAACTCTTGCTTCCTGAGATTGTCAGAATTTGCAGAGCTCTTCGTTCCTGACTGCACTTCTTCTTGTTCTTGAACTTTCACTGCTTGAACCGATCTGGATTGTCTGACTTCTTGGTACCTGCACTTTTCATTTTTTTTTATTTGAACCATTTTTTCCTGTAGCGCTCTTTCGAGTTTTCACTACAGCCGGCCTTTTCCCGTCATTTTTGCCCGTGGCGCCCTTTCGGGTTTTCACCACGTCCCGGGTATTTGATCTTGCCTGCCCCTTGGCAGCTATGCTGTTTTTACCCTTGGCGCCCTTTCAGGTTTTCACCAAGTCCGCTGTATGCCCACTGTTTTTACTCGGAGCGCCCTTTCGGGTTTTCACTCCGCCCTCTTTGTTTAAGCACACATTTTCTTTTTCTTTTTTTTTTCTTTTCTTTTCTTTCTGAATCTCTGGATAACTGCGGCGGCTAGAGGTCGGGAATCCGTCGTTGCCGGCCGATGGCAGTCTTTCAGCCCTTATCCTGAGTTACGATAATAGAGCTGTCGGTCTTTGCTAAAGTCCCTTCTGAGGTGGATGGATGGATGACTGTTGTCACGCCCTGAAATTCGCAACTCGAGTATAATAACCCAAAGCCCGAGTTCCAGAGTGTGAATTGAAAATTCGAGCATAGCTTCCTTGAGATTCCATTCCACACATCGCATAACTAAAATAAATCTCAAATATAAAGTTTCTTTTCCACTAATATCTTATTACATTAAATTTTACAAGATAAAATAGATCGACTACAGTTGGCGTTTGGGTAACACGTGACCATCTGAATACTCTGCTCTGTCTATGTCATGTTCTCCCTGAAAACCTGCAAGAACTGTGGTGATTTTGGTGAGCTAAAAGCCCAGTGAGGTCATTTCCATCACATGTAATATTCCAGTTAATAAGAGACAGGATGTGAATCATCAACGGATAGAATTGTATGAAATGTACAAAGATAAGGTTATAATTGATACACTCTATGTTTTATTATGAATGAAACATGATTGTCATGATGTCATGTATGTTATGATACGTGTGAGAGCAACAAACGTCTAGGAACTCGTTGCCACTGAACATTAGGAACCTGTCGCAAATCAACCATGCTCACCTAACCGGTACAACGAGGCGGCAAATCAACCATGCACGCCAGTGGGCAAATCAACCATGCACCACTGATCCAACCGAGCAAATCAACCATGCTCAATAAGTGAAACGACCAGAACTCGCTGCCACTGAACATTAGGAACCTGTCGCAAATCAACCATGCTCACCTAACCGGTACAGCGAGGCGGCAAATCAACCATGCACGCCAGGAGTCAAATCAACCATGCTCCTGTTCTGTCGCAGTGTATAAATGTATGCACATGTATGTATTTATGGAAGCAGTCATCAAGCATACAATGCGTATCAAAATTCAAGTCCAATCACGCCATGCATGTGTTTACTTTATTCAAGTAATTCTTTGACTCAATTTAGTTATTGTCAATCGAGGAATTTAAGAAGATCATCGCGTAAGGTTTAGTGTTACGAATAACTAAAGTTGTTCTAAGAGTTATGTATTGTACATTATCTAAACTTAAGTTGTTGTCGATTAAGAAGTTTAAAAATAATGTCACGTGGAATCTTGAGAATACTACGTGTATCTAGGGGTACATGTTGGCGACATCACCTGTATGAAATCCTACATTGAATTGTCGTGGAATTCTGACATGTGCATTAAAAAGAAAAACTTGATAAAATTAATTCAATAAGAAAAGGATAATTGGTAGGTGAAATTTAAAGATATAAATCGAAGGTGGATGGATCCCTTACCTAGGATCAAGTTTATGACTTTACGTTAAAGTTAAAAAGAGATCGATGGATGGATCGTTACCTACGAACCATGTTGAAGGATAACATGAAAATTGGACATCATACTTGGGAAGAAAATAAATTAAATAGAAGAAACATTAACTAGAAATTTCTATGATGAATCACTCACTTGCAACGATCTCTAGGCTTCAAACAAGCCCAAACTTGAATCTGAGTTGGCTCATCGAGTCGACTCAGTTTCTTCTTTCTTTCTCTTTCTTCTTTTCTTCTTCTTCCTTATTCCTTCTTCTCTTTCTTCTTCTTTCTTTCTTCCTCTTTCTTCTTTTCTTTCTTATTCTTCCTGGAAGTGATCAGACAGCAGCAACAGCCGGATGAAACCCACCCCTCCACACGATCTATCTCTCTCTCTCTTCCTCTCTCTCTCTCTTTCTCTCTCTACCCGAGCTTCTCTCTCTCTCTACGTTTCTTTTCTCGAAAAAGACACCTAGGGGGGTTTTATACACTACCCTAGACGTATTTGGACAGTCCAAGATGGACTTGGATGGCTTGTGTTCGCGGTACTACAACCGGACCGAAGGTGGTGGAGTTTGAGTTGGAGAAGGAGACCGAATGGTTTTTGGGACTCTTTTGTATATGAGGCTCGTTGGAAAGCTAGGTGGGGCCCACACAATGCTACACACAAGTTTTGAGAGGCCCATGCACATCAGGGAGGTGGATCTTGATTTTCTTTTGTTAGAACGGTGGATTGAAGTGATCCCCACAGTCGACCGAAGACGTTGAGACCACCCACCCCTAATGTCTGGGTGAGGCGCACACCGGATGAATGGATCGGATCAACTGATAGGGGCCACCGTGATGGACGGTGCAGGCCGCTAATGGCGGCAGCGGCAGCGCTGTCGCTGTACAGTTGAAGAAGAACACGGATTTCCCGTCCGTTTCCTTGCAATGCACGCGGTCAACGCGTGTTGACCGAACGTCATTCATGCACGTTGTGCACGTGGGTCCCACTCTGATGTATATGCAAAATCCACTCCACTCATCAGGTAGGCCACATGATTTTAAGGCATGACACCAAAAATGAGGTAGATACGAGTCTTGGGTGGGCCACAATACACAAAAACATGCTGAGAATATCCCACGTTAAAACCAATTAACGTTTGCATGCTTCTCTCACATACATAATATGGAAAATACCAACTTTGCCCTTTTCTTTAGTTTTGACTTCAACCACCTGTAGCGATCACGTACACTGTCAATTTTCGGTGAAACTTCACCAAGGCCTGTCATTTTTCGCGCTCTTTATACAGGTTAAGTTTGGGCCTTGATCTCTTACAGATGACCAAGATGCCTTTTTAGTGATCCATCACACTCGGTGATCCAAAGTGACATTTGTACATATCCAATAGAAAATTTAACCGGTAGCCTTGGTATATATCCTATGATCTTCGAAATGGTCGGTTCGGTTTGTTATTTAGGTGGCCCAATTAGCGGATGCAAATTCGATGGATGGTTATATGAAAGGCTAATTTTTTTTCTGATTAGATGTTTATGTTCTTAAGCACAATTATGAGTTATTGCACGGTCAGTTTCTCAAACTGATATTCATAATATGGTCTTTGGGTGGCCTATTGGTGAGACATATACACCGTTAGACTTTAATGACTTGTCTAGTCATGAAATTTCATCCGATCACAGTTTTGACGGTAGGTTAAGCATTTGAATGTATGATAAACAAGATGAACGGATCAGAATGTTAAATTGATTTGTGTATGAGCGGCTATGGAGATCAAGGGGTTTAGTTTACTATGATCGGCTTGTTCAAAATCGAGGTGGACGGTCAGATATTCCTACCTAGCAATGATAGATCATTCTAACGGTCCGTCTATTGACTTAACTAAGTACACTAAGTTTTTAAAGTCTTAAAAGTGTTAGAATACGTATAAAAGTGTGATGTGTGTGTATGCGTATGAACGACGCGACCTAAAATTTAAATTCTAATGTGTGAACTATAACACTCGTGTACCTACTCGTGTACTAAATTTTTCGGGGTATTACAACTGTGTTTCTTCTTGGACTGATTTTTTTTTTCTTTGGGTGCCTTGCTTTGGCTTCCCTTTTTCTTTCTCTTTTCTTCTTTTTTTTTCTTTTGTATTCTTTTTCTCTTCTTTTTTTGTCTTTTCCTTTTGAATCCCCTTTTTTTTGTATTTTTCTCTTTTTGAATCCCCCTTATTTGAAACACTTGTTGGTGGACGGAAATGATTTCTCAGAGGTCTTAGCTTCGACCTCTTGACTTCAGCTCTATTAAAGTAACTCTTGATAAGGTCAGAATGACTTACCCGTGAAAGATCTTCACGTTGTCGGCGTTGGTTGGCTCAGGAAGATCCACCCCTCTCATGCTGGTGAGTCTGAGGGCGCCTCCAGGAAGTACTTCTCTGATGATCAGCGGCCCGTTCCACGAGGGTTTGAACTTTCCTCTGGGATCCGGAAGGTGCGACGGTAGAATCTTCTTCATAACCATGTCGCCTACCTTGAAACTTCTTTTTCGGACTCTCTTGTTGTAGGCCCGAGCGATCCTTTTCTGATAACACTGTGAATGACTTAGTGCACGCATGCGCTTTTCATCTGCCAGCTGCAACTGATCAAATCTGGCCCGTTGCCATTCTCCTTCTTCAATTCCGCTTTCTAATAACACCCGAAGTGATGGTATTTCCACTTCGACTGGTAGAACTGCTTCCATTCCATAAGTAAGCTCGAAAGGAGTAACGCCCGTAGCAGACCGTACAGACGTTCGATAGGCCCAAAGTGCATATGGGAGCATATCTGACCAATCTCGATAGGTCACGACCATCTTCTCGAGTATCCTGACGATTGTCTTGTTTGCGGCTTCTACCCCACCATTCATCTGAGGACGGTAGGGGCTTGATCGATGACGCTGGATCTTGAATTTGCTGAGGAAGTCATCCATCTTCTTGTTGACGAACGGGGTCCCATTATCTGTGATGATGGCATTAGGGATTCCATACCGGCATATGATGTTGTTCTTCATGAATTTGATCACTTGAGATGCTGCAATCGTGGTGTAGGAGGCTGCCTCTACCCACTTGGTGAAGTAGTCGACTGCCACAAGTATGTACTCATGACCATTTGATGCTATGGGACTGATCTTGCCGATGATGTCAAGTCCCCACATGGAGAAGGGCCAGGGGGTGGTCAGGTTGTATAACTCTGATGATGGGGCATGGATTTGATTTGCATGCTCCTGACACTTGAAGCATTTTCTGACGTGCTGGCAACAGTCTGTCTCCATGGTGAGCCAATAGTAGCCGAGTCGTAGAATCTTCTTCGCCATCATGTGCCCATTCATGTGTGGGCCACAGATTCCTTCGTGTATTTCTTCCATGATCTTTGCAGCTTCTGTTTCATCGACGCATCGAAGAAGGATGTGGTTATAGGATCGCTTGTAAAGAACTTCGCCACTGATGGTGAACTGGCCGGCCAAACGCTGAATGGTTCGGCGATCTGTTGCTGTTGCTGACTCTGGATACTCCTGGGTTTCGAGGTATTGCTTGATGTCGGCATACCAGGGTTTGTCAGGGACAGCTTCGGTTTCTTCTATTTGCAGGCAAAAAGCGGGCTCTTCTTGAATTTCGACTGTGAGTTCCCATTCTGAAGCTCCTTTTGGGATCTCGAGCATTGATGCGAGTGTGGCGAGAGCATCTGCAAACTGGTTCTTGGCTCTGGGCATGTATGAGAAGGTGATTTCCTTGAATTCTTCGATCAGATTGTCAAGATACACATGATATGGTATCAACTTCTCATCCTTGGTCTTCCATTCGCCATTGGTCTGATTGATGATAAGCTGTGAGTCTCCAAATACTTGTAGCTTCTTGACGCCCAAGATTATGGCTTCCCTTAAGCCAGCGATGCATGCTTCATACTCTGCCATGTTGTTGGTACACTCAAATGCGATGCGCCTCGAGACAGGAATAGGGACATCATCTGGAGAGTAGAGGATTGCTCCAATACCTTTCCCTTTAGAATTTGCTGCGTCGTCGAAGAATAACGTCCACTCATCTTTTTTCTTCTTTTCTTCCTCTTCAATGAGCAAGAGATCTTCATCAGGGAAGAATGTCTTGAGCGGCTGATAGTCCAGGAGAGAGTGAGCCGCAAGATGATCGGCGAGGGCCTGTCCCTTGATTGCCTTTTGAGTGACATAGGTGATGTCGAACTCAGACAGGAGTAGCTGCCATTTAGCTATCCTTCCAGTGAGTGCCGGTTTCTCGAACAGGTATTTGAGCGGATCCATGTGAGCGAGAAGGAGAATAGGGAATGCAATCATGTATTGACGGAGTCGCTGAGTTGCCCAGACTAGGGCGAGGCAAGTCTTCTCGATCGGGGAATACCTGGTCTCGTAGTCGGTGAACTTTCGACTCAAATAGTATATTGCTTGTTCCTTCTTCCCGGTTTCGTCGTGTTGGCCGAGGACACAGCCAATGGCTTCTGCTGCTACCGAGATGTATAACAATAGTGGTCGTCCAGGAGTGGGAGGCACTAGGACTGGAGGATTCATGAGATATTTCTTGATGCGGTCGAAGGCGACTTGGCAATCATCATTCCATTCTTTTGGGATGTTCTTCCGAAGGAGCTTGAATATTGGCTCACAGATAGGTGTGAGCTGTGCGATGAAGCGACTGATGTATTGAATTCTGCCGAGGAAGCCACGAATTTCTTTCTCTGTTCTAGGAGGGGGCATCTCGATGATTGCTCTGGTTTTGGTCTCGTCGACCCTGATGCCATCCTCGCTCACCATAAAGCCGAGGAGCTTACCTCCCATTACACCGAAGACACATTTCTGAGGGTTGAGGCGGAGCTTGTACTTTTCTAATCTGTTGAATAACTTCTTCAGATCTTCAAAGTGTCCTTCAATTGTGCGAGATTTGACGATCATGTCGTCCACATATACTTCGAGCTCCTTGTTCATCATGTCGTGGAATAATGCTGTCATTGCTCGCTGATATGTTGCTCCTGCGTTCTTCAGACCGAACGGCATTACCCTGTAACAGAAGGTTCCCCAGGGAGTGATAAATGCTGTCTTCTCACGATCTTCGACGGCCATCTTAATTTGATTGTAACCTGAGAACCCGTCCATGAATGAGAAGATTTTGTATCCAGCGGTGTTGTCTACCAGAGTGTCGATATGTGGCAAAGGGAAGTCATCTTTAGGACTGGCTTTGTTGAGATCTCGGAAGTCGATGCACATTCGGACCTTGCCGTCCTTCTTTGGTACTGGCACGATGTTGGCGAGCCATTCAGGGTAGTTGGAGACTACCAAGAATCCCGCGTTGTATTGTTTGATGACTTCATCTCGAACTTTCAGAGCCCATTCTGGCTTCATTCTTCGGAGTTTCTACTTTACTGGCTTCATATCTGTCTTGGTTGGCAGATGGTGTACAACGAGCTCTTCATCGAGCCCCGGCATGTCTTCATATGAGAACGCGAAGTTGGACAATCTTGGAGCTAGGAACTCTATCATTTTCTGTTTCATCTCAGGTGGCAACGATTTTCCAATGCGTACTTCCCTAGGGATCTCAGGCGTCCCCAAGTTTACTATCTCGAAATCATCGGCTACAACATTGGCTTTGGATTCGAACTTTTTGAGGAGATCCTCTAGTTCGGGAGCTGGATCATCATCTTCCTCATCCCGAGCTTCGTCCAGACCCATGAGCTCGAAGTCTAATTCAATGTCGAAATCATATGATTCGACTTCAAACTCATGCGACTCTTTAGACGAACTTGGCACACTATTGAATGCAGGGAAAGAAATGTTTTTTGGTTTTTGAGATTTTTCTGAAATGGAAATACTAGATGTTTTTGGCTTTTGAAAGTTTTTTATTTTTTTGGATTTTCGAAATTCACGGGACTTTGAACAAGCGGGCATTGCAGACCATGATTGATCCCAACTTGTTCTAAAGTTCCGGTCGCTGCTTAAACAGGCATTTTTTTTAAGCCAGAGCCCTCAGATGGCTCTTTGGCTGATTCAAAAGTGAGGGGAACAGACGACCATTCAGGACCCCACACTTCCTCCCCTGAAGAGGTGGGGGTTGATGATTTGGGCGAAGAATCATGGTCTGGCCCAATGACCATGACTTCTCGCTGGTCGGGTTCGAGATCTGAGTCGCACTCAGTCCCTCCCGGATCACTTACCTCGCATTGCAGTTCGTCGGGTTTCACAGTGAGACACAAGTTTGGAACCTGGACATCAGACCAATCTAGGGCTGGCCACTTCCCTTTCTTGGTCCAATGGATGGGCTGCTTCTGCCCTTGGCTGATGATTGATGATGTTGACTTTGCAGAGATGGGCAAGTCGTGCCCCTTGCTAATTGGTGCTGAGATGGGCGAGTTGTGCCCCTTGCTGATTGAAGTGGGCAGGTTGTGCCCCTGGTTGAGAGAAGTGGGCAAGTTGTGCCCCTGGTTGGGAGTAGGTGTCAGGGTAACCTGGTCCTGAAGCTGCTGTATTTGTCTTCCTTCTTCGTCTTCATCCTTTTCTTCTTCTTCTGGAGGCTTAGATGGTTCGAGAATCTGATCCCATCGAATGGGGGGCCACGTGGCCCAAACTAGGCTCATCGGGAGGCCTTTGTGTAGTGCAGTCGGTTGATTCCCTCCTGGATCTTTGCAAGGTTCTCCTGGCTTGACGAACTGGATGGGTGAGCACCGAAATTTCTTCCTCCTTTTGTCCATGAATGTTGACCTGTATCCGAGTCCCCATTTGCGTTGGTTATATACCAGTGGTACCTTTCTGGACTTGAAGTGATTCTTCATTCGATATCTGAGGCTCAAACGCTCTGTCGGTGAAAAGACATGGTCCACCCTTATTGGTTCTGGATTGGCGATAGAGTTCACAGTCTCGAATTCGAAACTGTGAAACGGGATGTCTTCTTCAGAGTGCTGGATATCGATGACCGGGATGTCTGGTTCAGTGGCAGCAGCATTGGAAGGAATGATGAGCTCCTTCTCTGCATGGATAGAGATCACTTGATTTCCACAGATATACTTCACTCGTTGATGCAGGGTTGACGGCACAGCTCCAACCTTGTGCAGCCAAGGTCGTAGTAACATGTTGAAAGAGGCTGATATATCCAGGATTTGGAATGTGATGGTGGAGACTTCCGGGCCTATCTGTACCTCTATGTCGACTTCCCCTTCCACTGATCGGCGGGTGTTGTCGAATGCTCTGACACATATGGTGCTGGGTCGAAATGAAGAGGGACTGATTCCCAGACGTTCCGCAGTCTTGAGCGGGCAGACGTTTAAGCTTGAGCCATTATCGATAAGGACCAATGGGACGCAGAGGTCTTTGTATCCTAAGGCTATGTTGAGGGATCGCCCATGATCTCGTCCTTCTGGTGGCAACTCATTATCAGTGAAGGTGATGGCTCGCGGAGCCAGGAGTTGTCCAATCATCAAAGCTATCATTTCTGGTGCCGTATCAGAGGAGACGTGAGCATCGTTCAAGGTCTTGGCAAACATTTCTCGGTGTATGCGAGATGTGCAGAGTAGCTCCCATACTGAGATTTGTGCAGGGATTGACTTGAGCTGAGTTGCCACATCGTATGCGGCTTCATTTTTGCTGTCGAGGCCTGAGAGGACGCCTTTGGGATCTCCTCTGTTTTGATTATCTCTTCGGATGCAACGCCCGTTGGGATTCATGTTCCCCACTTCTGCGCATTCTGGATAGTGCCATGGGACCTCTTTATAATTTTCCTCACCCTTGCCTTCTAGGACCACCGGCTCTTGCAACGGTGCTTGTGTGGGTACCAGATCTTCCTCATATGGAGCTTTTGCCTTGAGGACTACATTGTTGCCTGTGCTGAAGGGGTAGTATCGAGGCTTGTCTTCATAGACCACATAAGGTCGTGGTCCTGGCTTGACTGTTCCTGGGGCAGGAGGCTCCCATGGAATGAATACTGGTCCTCTTGATATGGCAGGGGGTCTCTCTGTTCGTCCCAGTTGCTGTAGTGTGATTGATACGCCTCCGGGACTTGCCCCTTGCAATATGACAGGCTTGACTGGAAGAGCTCCTTCCAAGACAACGGGCTCTTGCTGCTGATGAGTGTAATCCTTCCATTGCGGATTGGATTGTTCTGGAGTTGCCCCTTGCAAGATGACAGGTTCGTATGTGGGCTCAATGTATGATTGTGCTCCTTCCAGGACGATTGGTTCCCAGCTTGAATGGTTGTAAGGTGCCCCTTGAACAACTGGTATATCATATGGAGGTGCTCCTTCAAGCACTACTGGCTCGGAGATTGAAGGAAGAAAGGGACTTGCCCCTTGCAAGACTGGAGGAGGATTTGTTGGCTCATAAGTGTAGGCGTGAATGGATTGGATGGGGGAGAAGAAGCGATCGAGATGATCCCCTTCTTCTATACTATTGACTGCAGGGCCACGAGATGAACTGGGGTCCGTCGGATGTTGAGGCAGAGGATTCTGAAGGATGTTAGTGGAAGCTGCTGGAGAAGTTCCAGGGACCAAGATGACGATCTTGCGGTCATCAATTAGGTCTTGTATAGCATTTTTCAAAGTATAGCATCGATCAGTGGCGTGGCCACGTCCTTGATGGTAGGCACAGTACTCATTTTCTCGATAGTTTGAAGGCAGAGGATGAGGCGGAGGCCTAGGTGTCATCAGAGTGAGTAACTGCTTTTGTACCAGCGTAGTCATGATTTGACTAAGTGGTTGACTGAGTGGAGTGAACTTCCTGAACTCCCTGTAATTCTGCCTGTTCTGGTATGAGTATTGGCCATTTCCCCTGAACTGCTGCTGTTGTCGAGGTGGTTGTGACTGAGGATTCGGTTATGGCTGATACCGCTGAGGCTGATGCTGAACTAGATTCTGCTGATACTGTTGACGTCCCTGTGGGGGAGCACGTTGATTTCCTTGAGCAGTGGTGTTGATGTTGTTTACCTCTGTTGGGCGGGGAGGAGAACCACTGCGGTTTCCATTCCCGTGCCCGATAGGTCTTCCTTCCACTCTGTTCCTCTTGACTAGAGTGGCTTGATGAGGCCATGGGGAAATCGTCCCGGCACGGATTCCTGCTTCGACTTGCTCTCCAGCACGGATTAACTGTGAGAAGTTCGCGTATGGATGCGAGATGAGATACCCGGATATGCCTGGATATGTTGAATGAACAATCATGGAGATTTGTTCTTCATCGTCGATGGGTGTCCGCATTCTGGCTGCCATAGCTCGCCAACGTCCCACATAAGCTGATAGTGTTTCATCACTCCTTTGCCTGAGTGCTGCGAGGTCGGCTCTTCTGGGTGCCATGTTGAGATTGTATGCGAATCTGTCGACGAAAGCCTGGGAAAGCTGTTCCCATGTTCTGATGCGGTGGCAGTCCAGTGAAGTGTACCAATCTAGGGCATCGCCCTTCAGAGATTTTTGGAACAAACGAATGAGGGCCCCTTCATTTCCTGAGATTGCACTCAGCTCTCCACAGAAGGCCTTGAGATGTGCTGTGGGACAACCGCTGCCGTCGTATCTTTTGAATTTTGGTACCTCAAAGTTTTGAGGTACTTGAGCATCTGGGAAAGGACACAAGTCTCTGAACTTGGTCGAAGGTAAGTCGATTCCTTGCTGTCGCTGAAGCTGATTTTGCAAGATCTGGAACTGCTCCCGCAACTCGTCCAGTCCTGAGTGATCTGTTCGAGCGACTGGTGCCTCCTGGAGTAAGGCACGTTCTTCTTCGGCATAGTGGTCGATGTCTTCGATCCTATGGGCTTGCTGAAAAGCAACCGCGGGTTGCTGAAATTGGTTTGATGACTGAACTGGATTCTGATGAACTTGTGCTTGAAAGGATTGTAGCTGAACTGGAGATTGTACTGAAGGTTGAACTGGAACTTGCTGGAAATTAACTGGAGATTGCTGAACTGAAGATTGCTGAAAATTAACTGAATTTTGCTGAATTGAAGATTGCTGGAAATTAACTGGAATCCCATCGGCGGGGATGTGCTGGAATTGAAAAGTGCTCCTGTTTGCAGGAGGCTGAGATGCTGGGAAGTGACCCCCTTGTTGGGTATTCGCCACTGTCCGCTGATTGATGTGGGCTTGACACTGACCCCCATTGTGGGCATTCGCCAGTGCTGTCCCTGTTGCTGGAAATTGAATTGAAATCCCATCGGCGGGGATGTGCTGAAATTGAAAAGGTGTCCCATCGGCGGGGACGTGCTGAGATCTACTGAGATTGTTGTTTGCAAGATTGACTGGAAGCTGACTGGATGTTCCTGCAACGGAAGTGCTCTGAGATGGCCTTATCATCGCAGGAAGATATTGAGAAGGATGCCCCATAGCGAAGGGCTGAGATGGCTGATGTCGGTAGTCTTGGGCAGACTCCGATGGTTGTGCTTGATTTGAACTGGAGGCCGGAGGGATCCGGCATGGTTGTTGAGATTGCTGAACTGGGCCAACTTGATTGTTGGCTGCTGCGGTGGCTTGTGCTTGCATGAATTGCAAGAGCATTTCTTGCATTGCTCTCACTCCTTGTGCCAATTCCTGTATGATTGGCGTATTATCAATGGGCTGTTGCGCTAGAGGTTGCGCTTCGGTCATCTCAAGAGCAGGGAAGAGACGAGTTTCCTCTTCGTGGTCGGACATGGCTTGTTGAGCCCGAGTGCGGATTATGCTGCGGAAGGGAAGTTGTCTCCGCGTACGTTGAGCCCGAGGAGGCGCAATGGTGAGGACTATACTCTACTCTTTTTGGGTTTTGGGATTTTTTTTTTTTTTTTTTGGTTTTGGGTAGAATGCTATGCAGATGAGATTGTATGAGGATTAGTGACTTTCAAGTACGGGAAGGATTCTGTTTTTCAAGTCGGATCACGACTAGTGGGACTAGCTCATCCCCAGTGGAGTCGTCATTCTGTGGACCCTCGCCGATTTTTCCGCGCTCCCACACGACGTTCTTCTTCCTTCCCCTTTCCTTTCGGAAAAGAAGGAGATGAGGATGCGTGAGTGCGAAATCGCCGTTTGTACCACTGGCTTGCCTCGTTCTCGAGGGCTTTGTTTGATAGTCGTGTTAAGCTGGATGTGTTTAAGTGAATTTATATAAGACCAGAGTCGCCACTAGCCAATTACTTCGAATCTACAGTCGGCTAGACCCTGTAGAAACGTTAGAGAAGAGAATCCGAAGATTCCTTCCTCTAAAATGACTCCTGTTGATCTGCGGCCAGAAATTCAAGGTAAGGGATCACGGTTACAGGGTGGGAAGAGGTTAAGCACCCCACACACTGCCCGTACCGAAGTACGGTCTCTACTTCACAGAATCGATCGAATACTTGAAAGTCTAATTTAATCCTCGTATATTCTCATGAATGACATGATGCATGAATGCGGGTCTGAACAGTAAGAGTTTCTGATGAGCAGGTTCCAACAACGGGCAAGCCCAGAGCGTACGCTCGAACTGACAGGTGCTTAATGTAAGACGTATGCAGTGTGCTTGAATGATCAAGGTGTTTTATGGTGAAGTATGAATGCAGGTCTGAGCAGTAAGAGTTTCTGATGGGCAGGTTCCAACAACGGGCAAGCCCAGAGCATACGCTCGAACTGACATGTGCTTAATTTAAGACATATGCAGTGTGCTTGAAGAATCAAGGTGCTTGTAGTGAAGCAGGGGGGTTGGAAGAAAAGTAAATGTTGCACTTATGCTAGATGCAAATGAGATGATGCTGGATGAATGATAGCTGGGTGGACGGTGGTGTCGCAAGGGTTGGCTTCGAGTGGCTGGATTAAGACTTAGATGGCTTGAGAGGCTTGGACCAGTAGTCAGGCAGGGCTGGGCCAGGGCTAGACTCTCCTCACTCGGGCTCTCCTTGGTGGGAAAATGGGCTAAGGGGTGGAGAAGGGCACTCGAACGGACAGGCTCTCTTTGGACTCGAAGGGATTATGAAATGAGAAGGGGAGGGGGGTATTTATAGCAGCGGAGAGTGGCAGCTCTCGTAATTTTGTCCGGGCGGCCTGCCATGGGCCGCCCGTACGGCCGCTCCTCGGTTTCCAGCGAGTACGGCCGCTCCCTCGGGGCTGCTGTTGGACTCGCTGGTCGACTCAGTGAGTTGACTCAGCGGGTCGACTCGGTGGTTTGACTCGACGGGTTGACTCGGTGTTTTGACTCGACGGGTTGACTCGACGGGTTGACTCAGCGGGTTAACTCAGCGAGTTGACTCAGTGAGTTTGACTTTTTTGGGATTTTTTTGACTGGCCTTTTTTGTGGGGGGTTTTTCTGGGTGGTGTTTAGGACTGGGTTGACTGGGTTCAGGCTTGAACTGGGCTATGGAATGGGGCTTACAAGGGTGAGTTTGGCTGAGTTTGGACTTGGGATTTGGGGGTATGGTCCTCCATTCATCCAGCTTTCTCTATCAACATTGTAGCCGAAGGTGGGGTGTCTACACCTACCCTCCGTATTAGGAGTTCATCCCAACGCTTTGTTCAGCAAAGTGGACGTCAAAGGTCCCGCAATCGCGAGACCGAACTATCCGCTCTCGAAGAACGAGTAAGGGGGAGTGGCCCAACAATTAGGAGTAGACTAAAGGTTTGGTCATTTTGACTAACAGTTGGACGAAATCAAGGCTCTTCTAGCCAGTATAGCCTAACTATCACCGATCCGTAAAAATAGTGACAAACCACGACACTCACACCGACCCGACCAACCACAGCAATCTCCTCCGATTTAGAATCAAGAATGCACTGAGGAAGACGAGGTCGTCAGTCGAGCCACAACAGCAAAAGCTCGATTTGCGACCGAGCTTCCTGCGAGTGACTTACGTCACAAATGGGAAGAACAACGATCAGCTCGCCTAAGCCAAGACCCGGATCGAGTAGGTGACAATATCAATCCATTGGAGGCCAAACTAATAGAACTCTGAGAGTGCGTTGGCGATCTCCAAAAGGCGCAACACGCCCGAGCACCGATCGCAGTAGACGCATTGGTCAACTCATAAGAATCCCCATTCATCAATGAGATTTGCGAGGAACCACTCCCAAAAGGATTCAAAATCCCTCAACTTAAGCAATACATCGGGATTGGAGATCCAGCAGAGCATTTGGAAATTTTCAGAGTCCGAATGGAACTTCTCGGGGTCAACGGTCACATCAAGTGCAAAGCATTCCCCCTGTCACTGACGAGCTCGGCATGAACCTGGTTTCGAAATTTGAAACCTAGGCCCATCAGTTCGTTTGCCCAGTAAGCAGGGCCTTCGCGACTCAGTTCATTGGAAGCATCGACCCCAGGAAGCATTCAACCCATCTCGCAGCGGTCAAGCAAAAAGACGATGAATTGCTGAAGGATTACCTTGCGCGGTTCAATGCCGAGGCAGTCCAAGTAGAAAATTTATCATAAGATGTGTTTCTCCACACAATGATTGGGGGACTACGAGACAAAAAAATTCCTCTGGTTTGTAGGAGAAGAACCACCTCAGTCCGTAGCAGAGTTCCTGGACCGAGCTGCTAAGCACATCGACGCGGAATAGTTGGTTAATGCTCAAGGGTCATTCTTCAAAAGAAGAGATCGGAAGGAAGAAAGCAACTCGAAAAGACATAAAGGGGAAAGAAGGTCGCCAGGTCGAAACAACGCTCCCCTAGGAGCTAAAGTCCCAGCACAGCTATTCGAAAAATACACCCCGCTCAACACTACCATCGAGCAAGTGTTCTTGGCGAAAAAAAACAAACAAATGTTTGGACAACTAGGAAAGATCAAAACCGATCCCAATAGGAGATCGAGGTCGAAATACTACCTATATCATAAAGATCACGGTCACAACATAGCAGATTGTTTTAACTTAAAGCGACAAATAGAGACCCTCATTCAGCAAAGTTTCTTAAAAGATTACGTTGCCCAGCGTAAGGAGGACCGAAGGGCAACAGATTGAAATGATTGAACTGAAGAACAGATTGACAACAATCCTGTGGAAGAAATTCACAAGATTTTTGGCAAACCAACTACTGGGGACTCCGGTAATGCCCGGAAGGCATACCTACAACAAGTTAGGACATCGGAGCCAGGACTTCTCGTGAACATTATGAGCCGACTTGCCAAAATCGCCAAGGTCGCTTCCCATGCATTGATGTTCACTGAGGAAGATGCCAGAGGTGTCCTCCACCCCCACGATTACTCTTTCGTGGTATATATCAATGGTAGTCGCCAACAAAAAGCTCCACAAAATGATGGTCGACACAGGTAGCTCGGTGGACATCTTATACATCGCAGCCTTCGAGAGAATGAAGATCGACCGATCAAGGTTGAGACCGGTCAAAATAGCTTTGACCAGATTCACAGGAGACAGCATCATGTCAGAAGGAGAGGTGACTCTTCCAGTCACAACAGGAGAAGAACTTAATCAAAAAATGATTATGATTGATTTTCTTGTCGTTGATACGTTACCCGCTTACAACGCAATAATCGGTCGTCCAATCCTCCGAGCTCTTAAGGCAAGTGTCTCCATTTATCACTCAACTATGAAATTTGATGTCGAGGAAGGAATCGGGGTTGTAAGAGGCGATCAGCAGGAAGCCTGTTGATGCTATGAGCTTACCTTATGTGGCGAAAGCTTGGTTTCAGTAGTTGCATGTGCAACTCCCTTAGACCCAAGAGAAGAAACTGAAAAGCGAGGGTCACCCACCGAAGAATTAATTGAAATCCCATTGTCAGACGACAATTCGACCCGGGTTGTCTGAATCGGATCCCAGCTAAATGTTGAGCTGCAGAAAGAGTTCGCTGCTTATCTAAAACAGCACACTGATGTATTCACATGGTCCCATCAAGACATGCCGGGGATCAGTCCGGAAGTAATGGTCCACCGACTGAACGTCGACCCAACCTTTAATCCGGTCTGTCAGAAACGACAGCCCTTCAATACCAAGAGGTATGCCACGATCAAAGACGAGGTCGAGAAACTATTGCAGGCAGGATTTGTTGAAGATATACGATACCCAGACTGACTTGCTAACGTGGTCTTGGTGAAAAAAGCCAACGGCAAGTGGAGAGTCTGTGTAGATTACACCAACCTCAATAAAGCCTGCCCGAAGGACAACTTCTCGCTGCCCAGGATAGATCAGCTCGTCGACGCAACATTGGGATACGAGTTATTTGGTTTCATGGATGCATATACTGGAGATAATCAAAACTGAATGCATGCTCCCGACAAACAAAAAACGACGTTCATCACTGACCGAGGCCTCTACTGCTATAAGGTCCCTTTGGACTTAAAAATGTAGGGACAACTGATCAACGCCTAGTCAACAAAATGTTCACCGATCAGATTGACAAATCCATGGAGGTCTACGTGGACAACATGCTCGTCAAAAGTTTGAAGTCGGAAAACCATGCCAAAGACCTTCGAACCATGTTCAGTATTCTGAGAAAATATCGAATGAAGCTCAACCCGAGCAAGTGCGCCTTTGCGGTAGGCTCGGAAAAGTTTCTTTGTTTTATGGTAAACCAGAGGGGGATAGAAGCTAGTCTGGAGAAAATTCGGGCTCTAACTGATATGAGCTTGCCTACCACCATCAAGGAGGTCCAGTGCCTCACAGGACGGATCGCAACCCTCAATCGATTCGTCTCTAGGGCCATGGACAGGTGCCTCCCATTCTTCAAGCGGCTTTGGGGGTATAAAGAGATGGTGTGGACGCTAGAATGTGAACAAGCTTTCCGGGAGCTCAAAGCCTACCTCGGATCTCTGCCTTTGTTGTCCAAGCTGATGCAAGGCAAAGAATTGCTTCTATACTTAGCAGTCTCACCAGCAGTCGTCAGCTCAAACCCCATCCGAGATGACCAAGGAATGCAACGGCTAGTCTACTACGTCAACAAAGTTTTGCTAGATGCAGAGACACGATATCCATGCATTGAAAAATTGGCTCTAGCGTTGGTCACCACAGCTTGACAACTAAGACCTTATTTTCAAGCACATCTGATAACAGTATTAACGGATCAACCGCTGCGGCAAGTGCTACATAAGCCTGAGATCTCAAGTTGCCTCGTCAAATGGGCCATCGAGCTCGATGAGTTTGACATTTGATACCGGCTCCGCACTGCATTCAAAGGACAAGCTGTGGCCAACTTCATTATTGAATTCACCAACCCATCGGGCGATCAGTATGGTCACAAAGTGTCAGAAACCCAACCCGTGGAAATGGATCACCAGGAAAACTCTTCGGAACAAGACACGATTGGGCCCACATGGTCATTATATGTTGACGGGTCGTCAAATTCCCAGAATAGCGGAGCAGACCTCATCCTAACCTCTCGAGACGAGGTAAAAGTCCAGTACGCATTGAGGTTTGGCTTCCGAGCCTCCAATAAAGAAGCCGAATATGATGCCCTCTTGGCTGGATTACGTCTTGCTTCAGCAATAAAAGTCTGAAGGTTGAAAGTACATAGTGACTCACAACTAGTAGTCGGGTAAATGACCTCTGAATACCAAGCAAAAGGGAAAAAAATGATCGCATATTTAGCAAAAGCTCGAAAACTACTGGCTCGTTTTAATTATTACAAAGTCATCCAAATCCCAAGGACATAGAACACCAATGTGGACTCACTGGCAAAACTAGCATCGGTAGTTAATGATGAGCTCGGTAGATTGATCCTTATTGAATTCCTCTCCCACTGAAGTATAACTCAAGAAGAATCTGAAGAAGTATGCCCAATAACAACTAGTCCAAACTGGATGGATTCCATCATTCATTATTTGCAAGAAGATGAACTACCCGAGGACAAGAAGGAAGCATGAAAAATCCCATACAGATAAGCTCGTTATATAGTGATCGAAGGAGTCCTCTATAAAAAAAGGTTTTTCCCTCCCCTGCCTGCGTTGCTTGGGACCTAACGAGGCGGACTATGTCCTACGAGAGATCCACTTCGGCAGTTGTGGAAATCATTCTGGGAGTGAAATGCCTACCAATCGAACAGGTCGTCATTAATCAAATCAGAATGAGAGCCAACTCTGAATGAATCTCGACTTGCTTGAAGAAGTAAGAGAAACTTCCCAGATGCAAATAGCAGCATAACAACATAGAACCGGGAGATATTACAACTCAAGAGTAAAAAAAATGATAATTCAGAGTAGGTGACCTCGTTCTATGAAAAGTCAACAAAGAGATAAAAGAAAAAACAGGTGCTTTTAGCCCTAATTGGGAAGGTCCATATAAGGTCTTAAGCTCAGTTCGTCTTGGCACATATTGGCTTAAAGATATGGAAGACCGACCTCTCCCTCATCCACGGAACGCCGAACATTTCAAAATTTATTACCCATGAGCAAGTCAAGTGTGCGAATAAGGTAAATATCTGTAAATCAGAATTGTCAATAAAGATGAATTTTTTCTGAGGCATAAAGAGGTCGAGCATGGCCACGAACGGACAGAATTCGACACCCGAAATACTAAGATAAAAAATTTCAACATTAGCAAAGGAAACCCGAGCTCGGTCAAAAGACCTTTAGCTCGAACTTACCAGGCTACATAGAACAAGCATGGCTACTAGTGGCCTAAAGCTTGATACAAAATCTTAAGGTCGAACACGGCAAAGAGCATGAGGCCACCTCGACTGACATAGCTATAAGCTACAAGTCAGATATCCAACTCATTCCGACAATCCCAGCAAACATTATTTGTTTAGCCATGGAATTAAGAGCAGGAATTGAGGAAAAATAAGTAAGGACACAATCACAGAAGCATAAATAAAATGCATAAGTGATAAGAATAAAAGCCTAAGCAGGGCTCAAAAAATTACGCCTCAGCAGGGGTCAAAAGATTCATAAATCCCTTAAGGATACTGATGTATAAAAAAATGTGTTTTTTAAACCCCATAGGGCCAAGAGAAAAAGTCTCTAAGTAGCTCCCTCTGAAGGTATAGTAGCTTCACCCTCAGCGGGATCAGTCTGAACCTCATCAGTCGGAAGAGCTGCATCGCCGACGATGTCATCCTCATCGATGGGGGAGAGATCGAGGTCGGGAAAGTGTTTCTCGACCAGAGATCTACAATCTTGAAAACCGTAGTTGTACAAGTTTTCCTCGATGCTCTTCAGCTTCTCGATCTCCGCCTACGACTTCGATTGAACGTCCTAAAGTAGAGTGGCCAAATGCTTCTTCTCCTGTTCCTCTGACTTCAGAGCAAGCTCAAGAGATTCGGCCTTGTTTTCTGCAGATCGAACCTTCGCCTCTGTACTCTTGAGAGCATCCTCTGCATATCGAACCTGTGCCTGGGCAACCTTCAAGTCGGACTGAGAAACCTTCGGCTCGAACTTAGCTTTCTCAAGCTCTGCCTCTGCAGCCTCGAACTTCTTCTTCCATGATGAGGCAGCCCGGAGTGCTTCCTTCATCCGTATCGTGCGGTCAGCCATGGCCTGGTGAACCATTATCCCTAAAGTCGCATCTTAAAAAAGAAGAAGAAGAAGACGTCAGACTATTGATGGGATGGGCCACAAAGGGAACAATATTTTTACTTGGGAAAAAGATAACTTACTCTAAGGCTGCTCTCTATCCTGAATCCAATCATCTGGTCAGGATCGGCCGATGATAGCATTTGTAGGTCTTCAGGGATACAACCATTAACACGACCATAAGCAGTAAGGCCGTTAAGCCAAGTCGGATACTGCTCAGATAAAGGAGGCATAGCCACCTTCACCTTGCCCGTGAAGGAAACTGGGATTGACCTAGGACAAGCTTCCGACCTGGGGAGGAGGGGGAGCTCCTCCCATGCTAGATCGCATGGCAGGCCTTTTGGATGCAGCCTCCGGTGCCTCTTATGAAGCTTGAGAAGTAGTTGCTAGAGGAAGAGAGGATTGGGGTACAGTTCTGACGGGAGAAACTCATGTGGGAGAGGCAGAAGTCAAAAGTTGTCCAACCCCGCAAATGAAGGATTGAGGGAGTTGGGTCTGCCTCTGCCTTCTTCTTAGGGGGCTCCGAAGGTTGTCCCTGTTCAAAGATGTTAGGAGGAATCTTCCGAACCTTGGATGCCACTTTGGGGGTCATTCCTGCGTTGAAGACAACATGTTAGGTAATCAGCGGTAGTTAAATAAAAATCTGAAGTTGGTGAGCTATTCAAGAGAGACCGACCTGAATCGCGCATGGACTCGAGTGTAATTAACTCTCGGAAATCCCTCTCTTCCACCGAGCGATCTCTCGCCACTTGAATCTGTCTCTCCTGTGCAGATGAAAGGGATACTCTAATCCTTACAAAAACTGCAACAAGTAAAGACAAAGTTAGTAGTGAAAGCAGGTCGTCAAAGCCCATCGACAACAGAACAGATAGGTCGGAACATGATCCGACCTAGTAGAGCGAAATCAGCTCGAACTCGATACTCTAAAGGTCTATGCTCGTCTGACGCAACCTCCCATTCTCCCGAGGTAAAAAATCATTTCTTTTTCCAAGTTTTAGTAGAGAAAAGCAAGCCGGTAACAAGCGAGCCGCCCTGGCCAAGGATGATGGAAAAGTAATAAAGTCCTTGGGTCCCCAAAGATTTAAGGGAATACAGGGAAAAAAGTTCACCAGAAGTCAATTTTTTATTCCCAACTCTCTGCCACAAGATAGAGCACCTGACTATACATCTCCAAGCATTGGGTTATAACTAGCATAAGGACAAACCTAAAAGGCTTACGACCTCTCGTACGAACAGATGCAAAGGCAAGCGTAAACTAGCCTCGAGGTGCATAGAAGAAATGACTACCTCCCCCTCACAAGGTCGGCTCAGACAATCATCAAGATCAGGAACCCTAAGAATTACTGAGTCAGGAATATCGTACAGTTCTCTAAGGGTTTGAAGCTTATCTTCTATTATCAATGAGCTGACACTATCTAACTCGAATGAGGTCGCACGACCTGGACCTCTAGTTAATCCGAAAGTGTGTTATAAAGGGGCTAATCCTACCTCCTCGATGTGGTCTACAGTCTCAGTCTTGGAACTTGATTTTGCAAGGTTATCCAATCGGGAGTCTAAAAGAGGCAGATCTAAGTCATGATCATCGATACCCACCATAGGGATAAAAAGGTTGGTACACTACACTCGAAGAAGAAAATCGGAAGATTAAGGTCTCGACAAGGAAAATGAAAATAATACTAAGGGTCGGATCTTTTATATGACGAGTGAAATCATCTCGCATTTAATAAAGACCCTTCCTCGATCTCTGCTCCTTTCCACACGGCAGCTTCGATTGATCGTACAAAAAGCAACGCATGGTATCACCATGTGACTATACCCCATTCATCAAGACTCTGAAAAAGCTTCCACATCGTATGTTCAAAATGATAACGCCTCAATATTTGAATCGACGCATTAAAAGTTATCTTCCCGCCTGTCTAGAGTGACGGCGGCAAACGACTAAAGGCCAAAATAGTCAGGTCAGCTTGTTTACATAAAAAACATTACTCCCAAGCGGAACGAGTCAGACTCGAGAGTAAGGGGGCTTCTATTATAGGTAAATTATGAGCTAACCTCATCACGGATAGGAACCGACCTAAGTACAGGTCGAAATAGTCTAGATCAACAAAGCTCTGGGCTCCTTAGTACGAAGCTGGAATAACGAGGAAGAACCACCAATAAACATCGAGCTAAGTTCATCAGAGTGACCCGATTTCAAGGCCAACCTCGGTCATACTATCATAAAGGCCGAAGTCAATCATTCCTACCAATGTAATAGGCTAGAAATCAGGAGCATCGTCGACGGAAAGGGAGACGCTCCCCACTTTTACAGAACGGCTCGAAGATTACGCAGTCCCTTAAATCTCTCTCTTGGAATTACGACCCAAAAAGGAGACCTGTCATCGTTCTCATTCTAAATCTATAAATAGAGATGTTCTTCCCTATATCGAGATATGCAATACTTATCTTCAGAAAGAGATATTTTTCCACAGAGAAATACATTTCTGACTTAGGCATTGGAGGACTAACAGTCGGCTCTCGGCCACCTCTTAGCCTTTGCTTCATTTTACAGGATTGTTTTTGGTGATCCAAAGTGTTCGTTGTTCCCAGGATCAACCTATGTTCACTTCTTAGGTGGGCGCTCGTCTCGCCTCATCTGTTACCAAAGAGCAATAACAACAGTTACCATTCAATTTCCACTATTTCTTGTGTTGTGACCAACTTGAGCTTTGGATCTGCCTCATATTTCAGCTAACAACCTAAAAATAGCCGGTAGAACTGATGGACAGAATGGCTTTCACATCGACATCACGGTGGGCCCTATAAAATCTAGGCTACCAGAACTCCAGTAGGAGTCACAGGAAAATGGTGTCCATGGGCCATACATAGTAGGGCCCACGAGATAAAAGTCTGGAAAAAAGTTACTGTCGAGCGTACACGATGTAATTCGTCATAGTAATTAGGACTTATCCTTGCACATTTTCGTCGCTCTTGCTTTTACAACAATGGCGACAGATGCTTAATATTCCCTTTTATGGGGGAATGACTGGCTCGGCTCGAGGACAGCTACGGAGGCGCAGGCTAAGCAGGGAAGGGGACGAATGAAGCTATTGTGCGCCCGGCCGTAACGTCGCCAGCCTTCATGTTCACTAGCTTTTATATGTTCGAAAACGATGTTGGCTACGTCATTTTCCAAAGCTCACGGGTGACGGTACAAACGCCACTTAAAAGCCGTTTCTCCACTCTCTCGTGATTAACATACAACTCCCATCTCTCTCCACTACACCTTTCCACGCTCGTCCTTCCACACGTGCCACTTAAGACACGTGTTCTAAATCCATACCGATCATCGTACGGCCCTCACTGTATAAATGTCTTTTGTATGAAAGTCATGCCGATTCGAGCATTGAGTACGACACACGAGTATGAAGAAATGGACGGATGGGATTATTTGATCAACCGTACATATTCGACATATACAGGTGGCCCAGTTACTCATTATATTAGCTGATGCTTAAAAAGGTGCATCTACTATATAGTTGGGCTTGCCTTATGAACGGCTCTGATGAAGCACACGTGTGAAGAATTACACGTATGCAAAAAAATGTGGAGTGGGGAGAGTGCGGTCTACAAGCAGAGAAGGGCTTTAAAAATGGGAGCTGGTACTTGTTCACCTGGTCAACAAAATCCGCTTACATGAGCGAGCCATCACAGATGGACGATTGGCAAGTGTGAAAACCTTCATCCGAAAATGACGTTTTTGTCCCTTTGAATATTTCACTATTACATCTCTCCTTTAACTGTCGTGTTCCATTTCCCGCCAATTAAGGAGCAACGGTTTTCCTCTCATTTATTACATGCTATTTATTTATTTTATTTATTATTATTTTTTCTGTTTTTACAGATGTTTTAAATGGTATTCAGTATTCGCATCCGTGGGTTGGTGTGTCCCACCTGGGTGTTACGTGTATGACCAGTTGGACCCAGGTGGGTGCCATGATCAAGAGCATTTCAATAGCCAAAGTACCCAACTAGCATACGTCTGCGCGGCAGGAGACTAAATGCTATGTGGCCCCCACGGTTCGTACATGCAGCTGGTGTCTACGTCGAGAACGGATTGCCTGTGACCCCGGGCACAGAGATATCTCTGTAGCCAGGGCTGCGTAGGGTCCACAGAGATGTTTGTGATAAATCCACTACGTCCATCTTTTTTTAAACACAAAATTAGATCAGGAATATAAAAATCAGGGATATTCGAAACTCAGGTGGGCCACACCAACAAAACAGTGGGAACACCAACGTCCACCATTGAAATCTTCCCGGAGCTGAACATGATGTTTATATGCCATCCAAACCGTTCACATAATTATTAACACTCATATATACTGTAAAAAAAAAATATCATCCTGATTTCAAACTTTGTCACCGTTAAGTGTCCAATACCCACTGTTTCTTGTGGTATGGTCCACCTGATTTTTGGATCTGCATTATTTTTAGAATTCTGTCCTAACTTGGTCTTCCAAAACAGATGGACGGAGTGGATTTGTCACAGACATCTCTTTGATCCCTACACAGCCCCGGCTACAGAGATATCTCTGTGCCCGGGGTCACAGGCAATCCGCTCTCGTCTACGTCGTCACACACACCATCACTTTCGAGGATGGCTGGGATTTGGTTGATACATGATCCTGACCATCCATCCAAATCAAGTACTGAACAGATTGGACCTTGCCTCTTTTGTTCAACCCGGATCCACTCCGTCCATCACTTTTGTCAGCTCATTTGAGGCCATGGTGTCAAAAAAACGAAGCAGATACAAAACTCAGGTGGGTCGCACAGTGAGTATTGAATTCCTACCATTAGAAACTTCAATGGGGGACAAAAGTTTTGGACCCTATGGTGGACCCTAGGAGATCCGGTGTGGTCGACCTGAACTTTGCATCTGCTTCATTTTAGGACGATGCCCTGAAATGAGCTGGCAAAATGGACGGACGGCGTGGGTACACAGAACATACTTCGAGGTGGGCCCCACAGGGCCACATCCACATGGCTGTATCTGGGGTATCACTTAATCGGCATTCGTGGCTATCCATGGTGAGCTGCAGGACGAATGGTCCCGATATCTGTATATAGCATATGATGTGCTTGTTGCATACCTTACAATTGTTATTTTGGTGATTTATTTCTCTTGTTTATTTGTACGGCCAGATTCTGTCCGATACGGTTATCAGGTGGGCCGCACCGGGTAAGGCCCTCCGCTGGTTTGGCAAATCGAAGTCTACTTGGTGGGGCAATGACGATTCCTGAACCTCCATTTGTAAGCAACTGATGGAATGTTTACGGTCGTCCACCCAACATGATTTCGGAACTATAAACCCTACTCTCTAATGTCCCACCTGATGAACGTTACATATCTTCCAAACATGCCACGTGTATGATTCTGGATTGAGGAGCTAAAGAGACGTCCTTGTCCAACAAGTTCCATGCCGTCTAATTTGTAGTCCACAGTACGTTGATCATATCCCCAGAGATAAACAGCTGAGCGATTCTAGCCATGGGACCGACCTGTATGCATAATAAGTCCGATTTGGATGTGGTTTGGCTAGTGGTCGGTGCTTTGTGGGCCCCACCATGATGTATGTGTTACATCCATGCCGTCCATCCATTTTTTCATATCATTTTATTGTAAGATTCCAAAAATGAGGTAGATCCAAATCTCAAATGGACCACATCACAGTAAACACTGTTGATTGAACACCCACCATTAAAAACTTCTCGGGGGCACAAAAGTTTTGGATCAAGCTAATATTTGTTTTTACCTTCATCCCGGTCTGTATGACCTAATCAAGTGGTTGGATGTCAAATAAACATTACAGCGGGCTTTTAGAGGTTTTTAACGGTGGACATTCAATCAATACTGTTTTCCTATGGTGTGGTCCACTTGAGATTTGCATCTCCCTCATTTTTTGTTTCAAGCCTTAAAATTATCTGAAAAAAAATGTATGGATGGCATAGATGAAACACATAAATCATGGTGGGGCCCACCGAGCATCAACCACTAGCCACCTAGCTAGAGGTTGTGCCATTTAGAGCTTAATGTGAACCAAGCTAGCTTGGTTAGCTTGCTCAACTCGGCTTGAACAAGCTTGATTAAGCTTGGTTCAAATGTTGGGTTTGAATCAAGCTGAGCCATTTTTCGAAGCTGGAAAAGAATTTTGAGTTGAGCTCAAGCTAAAATAAGTTCATTTCAGCTCACTGAAAAGGTATGCTATTTAGTTGAAGAAAACAAAGAAATGAGAGGTGAAACTCTCTATAAAAACAAGTGGGGTGCTAATGGGCTTTAGGTTGCCTTTGGGCTCAAATTTTAAATCATTTTAAGCGGAGGTTATTTAATTTTTTTTTCTAACTAACTTAGCTTAAACTAAGCTCAAACTTGGCTCAAAAATGTGTTTGAGTCAGCTCAATCATATCATTTCAGCTCAAAGGCCAAGTTGAGCTGAACACAGGCCAGGGTGGGCAAAGCTTAGCCCAAGTTGGCTCATGTACAGCTCTAGTGTCACTGGCCAAACCACTACGGTCTGGTTCACAAGTAGGGCTGTAAATGGGTCAGCAGACCCGATGGGGTACCCGAACCCAACCCATTTAGACCCGACCTAAACCTGACCAGTTTGTTATATGGAACGGGTCTGGGTCCAAGAACAGACCCAGTTGCTAAATGGGTCTGGGTCTGGTTTCCTTTATATTAGGCCCGACCCGAACCAATTTAAGTAAGTGGGCGGGTTTGGCTTATGTATCAAGGGACCTATCCAGCCCAAACATGTCCATACCCAGTTTTAAGCCTTGTAAAATACTTGCATACTTGATCTAGATTTAGGCCCATTAGACTCGACCCATTTATAAATGGGTCTGGGTGGATCTCCCTCTACCAGATCCGGACCCATTTATAAATGAGTATGATGGGTTGACTTGGACCCGACCCGAACCTGCCCATTTAGTAAAAGGGTCTGGGTCTAAAATTTAGACCCATACCCGTTTGGTAAATGGGTGGGTCTAGTTTTGACTAAACTTGGCCCAAACCCAGCCATTTACAACCCTATTCACACGTAGCGAGGTGGCTGCTAGTTGGTGTTTTGTGGGCCCTACACGATGTATGTGTTTTATCCCCACCGCATATCCATTTTTCTAAATCGTTTTACATCCAAATCTAGGTGCAACTCACATTGATCACCCACCATTAAAAGCTTGCTAAGTCCTACCGTAATGTTTACTTTCCATCCAAACCCGTTGATCAGATCGCACATATCTCAACGAAGAGAGAACATAAATATCGGCTTGATACAAAATTTTTGTAGCCCCAAGAGGTTTTTAATGGTGGGCATTCAATCACCACTCTTTCCTTTGGTGTGGTCCTTCTGAGATTTGGATCTACTTCCATTTTGAATTAATAACATAAAATTATCTGAAAAAATGGATGGACGGCGTGGATAAAACACAAACATCATGTTGGGCGGCCACAGAGCACCGACCAGTAGCCCCACGATGCAACCATCCAAATCGCCGCAGACGTACACGTACAGTAGACGAGACACCACAACTTAACGAAACGGTGGTCAACTATCACCCAAACTGACGAGCTCCATCTCCAACAAGGGCAGTCCCGTCATTTAATATCTAGTCCGGTCAAACTTTCGTAACTCAAGGAGGTGGGCCTCTGACACGTACCACCAAAACCACGGAAGTTTTCTGCCCTTCGCACGAAAGTCTATAAAAACCCATTTAAACCCTCGGGACCTAATTGCCATTCTCAGAAAAGCCCAGGACACGTTCGTCATTCCTAGGACAACCCATGGGTAAAATGGTCATCCTTCCCCTCGTTTGCCTTCCCACAACCGCGTCTCTGCTTTAAAAGACCCAAAGCGGGAGTCGCGTTACAGAGAGACATACGCGAGCGAAAGAGACGCAATGCGAGTCTGACCATAGAAATCTGAGAGCGAGAGAGAGAGAGAGAGAGAAAGCCAGAGAGAGGCTTACCGGGAAAGTGACAAACCTCGCCGGAAAATGACATCAGGCGTCCTCCCAGGTATCCCAGATGACCAGAGTCTGGAGAAACAGATAGAGAAGCAGATGGGCTGCATGGCCGGATTCCTTCAGATCTTTGATCGCCATCAGATTCTCGCCGGAAAACGTCTCTACTCCACCAAACGTCTTCCGCCCTCTTCGGTCAGACGCGTCTTCCCTTTTCTTTTTACCTGCATATATATCGAAAATTAGATTTTTTTTTTTTTTTTTGACATTTTCTGTTTCAATACAGGCCGTCGACTCTGCATCGGAGAAATCCATCGGCTCTCCTGCATTCTCCAGCGAGCTGCAACCGCGCCAACAAAAATCCATGCCTTCAATGGAATTTACAAAACCTGCCATTGGAGCAGCAGCTCGTGATCCCAAGCGATCTCCCTCGCCGGAGATCCGATCTCCCTCGCCAGAAATCCCACCCCTGGCTGACGTTCCGTCGAGGATGCCGCTCCCTCTTCCAGTCTTCGAATACAAGGAGGGTATGAGATCTTCCTGGAAGCTGAGAGAAGCTCCCCGGCTTTCGCTTGACAGCCGGGCAATCGTCGACGGGAAGGGAAGCTTCTATCCGAGAGAGATCCGGACGATGTCAGCGCAATCAGAGGCCACGATCGAGGAGGAGAACAACGACAAGCAGCGGCGGTCTCCGAGCGTTGTCGCTAGGCTAATGGGACTGGATGCATTGCCGGATTCGGGCCGCGAGCCTTTGAAGAAGGTTGAGCTGCGTCGATCGGCTTCGGAATCTAGAGCAACGAGAGATCTGATGCAGTATCGATTCATCGAGGGCAATGCCTTCCAGATGAAGCAAACGCCATTATCGCAGCTGAATTCTGGAGTCGGCCGCCGCAATGTGATGCAAGAAAATGGAGTTCCTGAAGAGAGATCGAAATCTCTCGGGGCTATGGATTCGAAATGCAGGGTGCCAAAGCTGTCGCCGTGGAATTTGAAGAAGAACTTCGATTCACAGGATTTCTTCCCGGAGCCGAAACGGACAGCATCTATCTACACAGAGATCGGGAAGCGGTTGAAGATGCGGGGGATTGACGAGCCGGCCAACGATCTCGAGACATTGAAGCAGATCCTGGAAGCCCTGCAGCTGAAAGGCCTTCTTCATTCAAAGAAATCAGACGACCTGCAGATCGCCTCCGGCCGGCGGAATTTCATCTACGATCATCAGCGGCAATTCAAAGAATCACCAATTGTGGTGATGAGACCGAGATCACCGATGCAGCCAGTTAGAAAAGGAAACGAATCGCCACCGTCAATTTCCAGACCGAGACCTGCAATCAGGCGGAATCTCGTCACAGAAACGGCTCCTCCACCGCTGAGGCCGAGGCGAGACCGGGCGGACATCGAACGGAATCTTCAGAACGAAAGGAGAAACAGAACCATGAGAAATGCCGATACCAACGAGAGCAGCAGTGCAAAGAGCCCAAGCTCTTTGGCAAGGAGAAGAGCTTTAAGCACCGAGACGCCGCAGAAGAAAAGCAAGGAAGCTTCAGCTAATTCTCCGAAGGTAACTGTAAAGAAGATCGGATCTGATCTGAGCAGATCTCCGAGAAATCGAAGACTGATGGCTGAAATTTCTCCAAGAGAGAGGGTTTCAGCTGCTCTAATGGAGGATGAATCATCTACTGAAAGCAGTATCAGCGCATCTTCTCAAATCGATTCTGAGGTAAGTAAAAAAAAATCCTTTTATTTATTTATTTATTGATATATATTTTTTCTTTTTCTTTTGCTGAGGGGTGTTGGAAATGCGGTTGCAGACAACGAAGGGGGAGGAATATAAGGAAGGGAGGAGTCTTTTAGAGCGATGCGATAAGCTGCTGCATAGCATAGCTGAGATTACGAACGCGGCCGAGCAGCAACCGAGCCCTGTTTCCGTGCTTGATTCGTCTTTCTATAAAGAGGATAGTTCTCCTTCGCCGGTCCTGAAGCGATGTATCGACTTCAAAGGTAAAGATATTTTTTCCTTCGCTTCTGATTGGCGATCTATCATCCTGGATCATTTTAGCATGGCACTCTACTGGAAACTAACCTGCGCTGCCACCTCATTCCTGTCTTAGATAGACTGTAGGGTACCCTAGGAGCCGAGTCAACCATTCTAGGGAGACATTGCGACGGATTCACGCTCTGCTCGCCCCTTCTGGTCCACCTCCGCGGTGATCCAGACTGTTTATCTACAAGGATGTTTGTGTGGACCGTGAGAATTTGATGATGCAATTGGATCTTGTAGATGAACGGTCTTGATCACAATACGGTGGGGCAGGTTGGTCGATATACTTGGCATTAGGAGTGGCGCATGGTAGCTAGTTTTGTAGATGGCAGTCCAATATGCGCAGTGAGTGGAAAGGAAAAGGCCCTCTCAGGTTTTCATGTTGCATTCACGAAAGCCCCACGATTTGGTGATCCTGACGGTTAATGTGGTTGGACGTGGCGTGTATGAACCACCCGATGGATATCTCTTCGATACCGGACAATCCTAACCTTTGATCCACTTCCTCAAATCAACGGTTCATGAAAAACTAAGCAAATCGTCCTGGTTCAGCTGAAGGTGGGGTGTTTAGGTCCCTTTGGGCTGCGGGATCAATCTACAGAGGTCCACCATGTCAATTGCGAGGATCACCAAACTGGGCCCCACTTGTAGAATATCAGGTGAAGGATCCTAGATGAATGGTGGTAGCAACCGGAGGGTTTGCAGTCCCCCCGCGTATGTTAGCAACATTAGCCGGGAAAGCGACAGTAGCGCTTTCTATATCCAAAGGCATACTGATGAACGCGCGCTGAACTTCGCGTGAGAGACTTAAAATCCGAAAAGAAAAATAAACGTCCTCCCAAATGACCAAAATACCCTCATCTCCCCCTTCCATGGGGCTGCCTCTGTCCCCTCTGGGGAACCCATTTTCCGTGGGCTATTTGTTCCTTTTCTGGTAAAAGCTTCAATGGGCAATCTTGGTAACAATACTAAAGTTTCCGGGATATATCTGTCATATTGTACGGAAAATTTAATTTCTCCGATGATTTCCTCCTAATTCCCTTTTCCCTTTTTTTCGCATTCAACAGATGAAATTGCAGAACGTGAAGAGGACCCATGGAGCCCTGCGATCTCGCCCGTCCGATCGAAATTCGAGGAAGGATCCGACGACCAGGATTTCCTCTACACCTCCGAGATCCTCCAATCCCACAACAGGGCTGCCTGCCAAGATCTCGACCTCTTCGCCTTGCTGGAAAAGCAGCGGTCCAAAACCACTTCCTCCTCCAGAGCCTCGAGACTCCACCGACGGCTCGTCTTCGACACGGTGACGGAGATCCTCGATCGCAAGCGGCGGCTGCCGCCATGGAAGGCCTTCTGTCAGTCGAGATCTGTGGTCGTCGTGGTGGACGGTCCGGCGTTGTTGCGACAGGTATGGTCGGAATTGCAGAGAATCCGGGAGAGGACGTTGGCGGAGGATCTATGCAACCTGATCAATGGGGTGGTGGAGAGGGATATGGCGGGAGATGGGATGGACGGATGGGGTGATCGGTCGGTGGAGATGTCCGAGGTGGTGTTGGACATCGAAAGGCTGATATTCAAGGATCTGGTGGGGGAGACGATCCGAGATCTGACCAGTTTCGCCGGGAACTGTACGGTCCCGGCGCCTCGAAGGAAATTGGTGTTTTGAATCTTCCCGCGCTTGCCTTTTCTTTTCCTTTTTTTTTTTTTTAAATTTTATTTTCTTGAGAAAGAGAAAAATCTCTCGTTATTACGCGTTTTTTTGCTGCTGTTGTCGCGAGATTTTCCTATGCGCGAGATATCGAGTTTACTTGTCGAGAAAATACATTTTAAGATCTCGCGTCTGGTATGGATTAATGAGAAATGTTCCAGTGCTCTCAGAGCACTTTAAGTTACGATGCTCCTAGTTGTATTGGAACACTTCGACAGTCCAATCCATTGATCTAGACTGTTCATTAGTTCCAACACACATTTTATTGGCAACCAGGCAAATATCACACTAATTTGAAAAATGTAACCGTTCGATTAATGGCCTCTAAAATGAACGGTCTCAGTCGTTAGACAAAAATAGGTCCAATCTGGATTTTGATCCATCTAGTTTTTAGGGCTCATCATGGATTGCTTATGATTCTCATGAATCGCTTTTGTTAGGTAATTGCTATCATCCCATCCATGGGTTGGAAAATGAATGGCTATAAAAGTAAGGCTGAATCAAGGATAGATTAGATCATCTGACCAGTGCAACTTTCCATCATAGGCAATGAAATGTGTTCTGGGCTTAATGGACAGCTCAGATCAATCGGTTGGATTGTCCTAGTGAACCAATGCCTTGAAGTATCCCAGGTTAAAAACATAATTATAGTGTAGAGAATAAGAACCATTTGATCAATGTTCTTTAATATGGATGGCCCAGATGATTTGTTAGGAGTTACCATTGATAACTCATTCTTGTAAAGAATTGCTTCTTTTGTTGGCTATTGTAACCAAACCCATCCATGATGGCTGTAGAAAATAAGACCAAGTGAAAGAAGGATTGGATCATCTGATCAGTACCATTTTTTAATTCTGTTAGCCTATGAAATATGTTCTGGACTAAATGGACTGTTCAGATCAGTGGACTGGACTGTCCAAGTGATCCAATGGCGCCAGGAGCAGTATGGCTTATTTTGAGAAATGGCCCTGAAATTATAACATTTGCTATGTATGTGATCTTTCTCATGCTGCCGTCATCACTCTTATGGGACCATGTGTAGGACATCCGAGCCGTGCAGCCCATGGGCCACACCCTGAGGCTTACCTGCATTGAGAATAAGGTTGGGTGACTGAGCTGTATGTTGGTTCAAGCCATTGGTGCAATTGATTTTTAACCGGACGCGGTGTGGCTGGCGACCACAACACCAACCAGCTAGCTAGCTGGTGTCAAAGCTCTGTGGGCCAACCATGATGTATTCGTTTTATCGCATTAGTCAAAACTAAAGCAGATCCAAAGCTCAAGTGGACTACACCACTTATAAACATTAGAAGCATTGGGGATTGAATGCTTACCCTTCAAAAATTCTTGTGGACCACAGAAGTTTTGAATGAGGCTGATATTTGTGTTTTCCCTTCATCCAGGTGTCTGTAATCTAATCAACAGGTTGGATGGAAAATAAACTTGATGGTGGGCCCTAAGGAAGGTTTCAATGGTTGGCATCATTATCCCCACCGTTTCCTTTGGTGTGGTCCACATGATATTTGGATCTTCTCAATTTTTGGGCTCATGCACTAAAATGAGCTGGAAAAATGGACTGGACGGTGTAGATAAAGCACATACATCATGGTGGGGCGCACAGAGTTCTGACACCAGCCAAACCATGTACACTGTCCTTACCAGTTCAAGTTAATGAGCTGGAGAGGTTGGTGTCGTTGATTTCAAGTTTTCAACACAGAAGGAATTATACTATACGTGGTGCCACATTATGCACTAGTTTTCAATTCTTAAAAGTGGGGCCCAAGGTTAGACAATCCAGACCATTGGTCTTTAGTTTCCCTCTTGATAACTAGACCATCAATGATCTCGACTG
This sequence comes from Liriodendron chinense, assembly GCA_003013855.2. Lineage (NCBI taxonomy): Eukaryota > Viridiplantae > Streptophyta > Magnoliopsida > Magnoliales > Magnoliaceae > Liriodendron > Liriodendron chinense. The sequence continues at coordinate 1,814,339 of ML058505.1, forward strand.
CTCTAGTGTCTTATACAAGTGACAAAACGATCTGTATGCGGTACCATGGGTCCACATAATCGTTGAAGTGGCCTAAATTTTTAGCCATCCTATTTTATGGTCTGGCCCACTAGTTGAACGGATTTGTTTCCATAAAACATATAGCGGAACCCACATACAACTTAGAAATCTACCAGTATTCTATATCCATGCTGTCCATCTATTTTTCCAAATCATTTTATGACATGAGCCCACATATTCAAATCCTAGGTGGACCATACTACGGAAACAGTGGTGATTGAACTCTTCACCATTAAAAACTTCCTAGGACTCACCACAATGTCTCCATAATGTTTATTTGACATCCAACCTATTAATAAGGTGACACAAAACTGGATGAAGGGGAAAAACAAATACCAGATGGATCGAAAACTTTTGTAGCCCTCAAGAGAAGTTTTTAATGGTCAATCATCACTGTTTCTTATGGTATGGTCCACCTGAAATATGGATCTATTTCATTTTCATGCTCATTCCCTAAAATGATCTGACAAAACCAATGGACGACATGGATGTAAAATACATACATCAAGGTTGGTCCCACGGTACCGGGTGCACCATGTGGGTGAGGCTGGGGGCCGCACCTAATGCGCTCCCCGTGGGTCTGGCCTACGATAGTTTGGTGGAATGCATGAGTAAAGGTGGCAAAACCGCCAGCTGCACACTTAGCTCGGCTTTAGGTCAGGTTCGGGATTAGCATGCATGACTCAGGTTTAACATGCTAGGTCCATGTTGGGCTCAGCCCTTGGTCTAGGGTTGCAACTTGGGTGGGTTGGGTTGAAGTCAACCCAAGCCCACCTGAATCTCAAAAGGACCCCAACCAGCCTAAATTCGAACCTGGGATGCTCAACCCGAACAATCCAAACTCCTCTGTGCTCAACCCAACCCAGCTTGACAAACTTGGGTTGGGTCAATCGAGTTTGGGTTGACCTGAAAAAGGTTGTAGCCCTACCTTGGCCCGTTTGCGTCGAGCCAGGCGGGACCTAGCCTGACCGGGATCAAACCAGCTGGGCCATTGCCACCACTATGTAAGTAGTGACTGCACATGGTAACTCACACGCGTGAAATAGGGTGTATTGGTGCAAGATTAGACCCACTCATCTGGAGATCTCCACCGTACAGATGCAAGATCTACTAAATCAAACCAATGGTCTCGTTAGATAGATCGTATCCGTACATAGAATTTGGACATTTATGAATTTGTCTAAACCGTTCATGTATAGGTTAGATCTAGCACATACGTGCCTCGTTTCTCACGTGTAAGATGACTTATCTGGCAAAGTGCACTGGAAACGGCTCACTTGAGTCTTGTTGACTGCTCGGTAGCTATGAATATGATACTGGTGAGGCTCCCTACCATAACTGTGGCATGGTACCTAAGATCTGAACCGCCCAAATAGTGGGTCCCACTGTATGTGGATCATAAGCCACAATTTATGCTAAAAGTATGATTATAACTGGTTGATTGGTGGGCATCTATGGACTGTAAAATCGAAAGCAATAAAAGGTCCAAAATTTCAAACAAATGTCCACTAATGAGAGTTCATCCAGTCCCATTTTGAATACATGATCAATCTGCAGTGGTTCTAACTATTTGGATGGTTCGGATTTGAGATATATGCCACGTGTATGGTTGGATCCTCACCAAAATCCTACAGCGCAGTCGACTGCCCTCAACCAAAGCGTTTTGTTTTTTCAAAGATGAGCCGAGTGCATTATTTGGTAGGACTTGCTTCTCTCACATGCAATCATAGCACACCTCTGTAATATCAGAACCGTTCATCGGGCTTCTCTCACTGTGTAGATGCATTCTTTTAAAAATCAGGCCCATCCGATCGATCATCGGTGTGTGACACGTGTACAAAGGAAATGGCCGATGATGAGGATTCAGCCATTTGTCCACAACTTTGATGATGATCAGATCAATCTAATTTCTAGGATAACGAATCCAAACACTAGGACCCACATGTTGAACGGATTGGATCTTTTGCACTTTTGCCCCGGATGCCAGCTGTGGAAGGTCAGTGCCAAAGAGCCATATCCAATCGAATGCACCGATCATTCCTTTTAGAAGTAGACAATTGACCGGATGTTAAGGGTCACCCATACCTTTTCCTAGTACGCATGCATGCAAGAGGTGGCCCACCAATCGGACGATCTATAACTATTGTGGGAAAGATAGTTAATGCCTTGGTGTTTTTTTTTTTTTTTTTTTTTTTTTTTTCTGATAGTTTGTGCATGTGATAATCAGTCTGACCAAAGGCTATCATCCTGGCATCGAATTGTCCATGTATGCATTAAAGGTTTGGTGATCCAGACCGTTGAATTGATGGGCCTCATCATAGATGCGACAACCAAGTTGGAAAATGCTAACACCCGTCAATCGTTGAACTACAAATGTGCATTTAAGTGAAGAAAAGAATAACGGTCCACATTCAACAGGAAAAAAAAAAAAGCCAGAGTCAAAGGTTTAGGATCTTCCAATCTCGGAGATCTTAGACGCATCGACATCCATTCTGGGTCCATCCAATCAACGGTCTGGATCATCGATTCATGGACCCACATGCACGGAATTCGAATCCTCTACTTATTTATTATTTCTTTATTGGACGTGACGGAATTGAATCCAAGGACACAAAGTAGAGCCATGATTACGTTCTGATCAGTATACCACAGGGCTCGACTCCATGCAAGGCCTCAATTCCACGTTACATAAATAAAGGGAACAAACGCATTGCCATCTATCTATTCACACAGTCCCACGCGCATGTGCACACAAGCACACGTGCCATATCTGGCCGACAAGTGCATCTGATCAGGTGGGGCCCACCATTTTGATCTCCTGGCTGAAAAAAATCTGGCGGGCCCACTCATGAGTTGGGCTAAAGTGTACCACTCGTGAAAACTCATTCTAACCGTACATTTGTTTCATGCACTGTCGTCCGCCTGATTCGTGTGCCGGCCTGAATTTTAGGCCACAGAATCTATCCATTTGGGACCACCCAATGGACGGCTGGGATCTTACACACATCTCCACAGTGGCGCGTGTGGTGGAGTGTGGATGAGGTAGGCTATACGGTATTACAGGTGTGTAGGGGCCATGCAAACAGGAGGTGGAGTAAAGAGATAAGGGAGGCATAGACAAGGTCACCTTTAGAAGTGGGCCATCTTCATCTGCCTCCAGCTTCCTTCTTTGATGTAGCTTCCTAACCGCTGCTCTTGTCCTGTTACATGGCTTTCTTGGACATGCATGGCCCACCTAACATCTCATTCCAGGCCATTAATTACGTGTCCCCCCCTCCCAAGTACATGATTTTCATGTTGTGTCTTCAATATCATGGTTGTTTCCAACAAGGCAAGATAGACCCATGTCATCCTTCTAGGGCACGGTCCTGTGAAGGAATTACAAGGGTCGATCCTGTTCATCACAATACTTATTAGTGTGCTCACCCATTGGATTTGTTACATGTTTTGCTCGCAGTTCGGTGATCTGAACCGTTGATATGGAGCATTTTGTGGATTGGGAAATTTAGAGCCATTGATAGAGTGGCCTAGAAACAAGAAACTGAAGTAATGATGGACGTTAAAAGGGCGTGAACTGAAGGGCAAAAATCTTCCCATGTACGGTAGGGATGATCAGATCAGCGGTTTAGATCACTGGACCATGGTTCTCACGTGTAAGAAATCCTGTTCATCAGCAAAACCATACGTTTGTCCATTTGCAGGGGCGTATATTTCCTACAGACGTGAATAATTTCGATCATCATAAAGTGGGCCCACTTCTATTGTTTGGTGGGGCAAGTGAGAGCTCCATCACGTATCTTTTATTTCATGACCGTAGATATAGATTCAAACCAACGTCCAGATTACGTTGATAGTCCCCATATGGTTACCACCGTTTTAAGTTTTGGCCATTCATCTGCCGTATATGTTAGGCTAGCCTCAAATTGAGGCTGATTTCCATTGGATTCTGGTCCACAAACACCGATCTAACAGCTAGAATTCTTCAAATCGATGTGATTTCAAGCTATGCTCCATCAGCAATGTCCCTGCAATTTGGACGGTCAGGATCGACGTGATCACACTCCAAATGTAGCATGGCAATCAGTTGGACCCTCGTTGGCCCTTGGGATATTTATACAATGTTGAACCTGCATGATGGCTCTCATGTTGTGCATAGTTTCCACTTTGAAAGTGAGCCTCATGTGTACATTTAATTTGGACGGCCCAGCTTATTCTATAACTGCACGTTTTGTTCATACAATTTTAACTTATATGATTGGTTCATAGAATTATTTTTGGTCCATGGCATGTAATTTTACGACCTGAATTACTTAGAAGTCATCTGTCTTGTATTTTATCGGTTCTTTTTCTTCAAGTCCTTTTCGGTGGATTAGCTGGCTTCTACTAAGCATGTACTGCCATCTTCCTCTTCCTTTTCATTTATCCTTATACGACAATGTGCAAATGACATTGTGAGCAACGACAGTAAGGTGGGCCACAGCACTGATCAACTGAATATTTGGTCCCCATGTGAGAGACAAAGGGGTAGATGGGACAGGAGCTGGAGCTGAAGGAGGTAGAATTAGTACTGGTGCTAGAGAGGGGTGCCTTTTCTTTTTCAACTATGGCGTCGTGGTTGTACGCCAGAGCTGCGACACGGCTTAATTTACTAATCTTTCATCTGTAACTGCAAAATAGAGAAGAATGTTGGGGGCCGGTGGTGCACAAAAGTTTAGGATTTCGCACCCCAACTATAGTGATTTATGGATATAGTAATGCAGAAATGCAAGCAACAATCAATCACATAAAAATAGAGATTTTTACATGGAAAACCCTCAAATAGGGGTAAAAATCACGAGATCTCGTCCAAATCAACAATCCACCATGTAAAATCGATTACATAGTGATTATGAGCACAACCCGCTCGGATCCAATCAACCTTACTCACACACGGGCGGATAATAATCGAAAAGAAATGAAAAACAAGAGATCTTACTGATCCAAGAACTACGAAGAAGCTGAGAACTGACGGACAATGTGGATGAAACATCACGAGCCCGAACCTTCTCTCTTCGATCTTCTCCTCTCTCTCTCTCTCTCTCTCTCTCTCTCTCTCACCTTGGACATGTAGAATATGTATATTGATACCCTAATCTCGATTTGCAAGTGTTTATATAACACGTTGCGAGAGATAGAGTCAAAATAGAAAGTTGTGTATAGTAGTCCGCGCACATCGTCGACCGGTTGCAACTCCCCGGGTGACTAGTTGCAAACAACTTAAAATAGTCCAGCAAGCAACACAAGAAAAAACATCAAATTCGGCCGGTCGCACCGCATTTGCAATCGGTCACTAATGGTCTGCGACCGGTCATTAACCAATTATGACCGGTCTCAACTAACAAAAAATTGTCCAACATGCAGAACTCCTCCAGAGCCAAAATTCAGCCAGTCACTAGGCATATACGACCGGTTACTAGACCTACACAATCTCTCCTCTGCTCCTAAAGAGGAAAACCCCATCAAATCTCCCCCTTCTGACTCAGGAGGAGGGCTACACCATCTTCAAGCCTGTCAGGCTTCTACAAGCTTCGAACTTATCATTAGGCAATGCATTGGTCATCATGTCTGACCCGTTATCATCCGTGTAGATTTTCTCAAGATGTAACACCTTCTATTCTAACATATCCCTGATCCAGTGATACTGAACCTCAATGTGCTTCGACTTGGAATGCTGGCTTAGATTTTTGCTCAATTGTATCACACTCTGGCTATCACAATAGACCACATGCGTTTCCTGCTTCAGGTTAAGTTCCTGTAGGAACCTCTTCATCCAAAACATCTCCTTGTATGCCTCTGTGACTGCGATGTACTCAGCCTCGGTTGTAGACAACGTTACGACCTTTTATAGCTTGCTCTACCATGAGACCGTTCCCCCTGCAAACGTGAAAATGAGCAGAGATGTAGACTTTCTGGAGTCAATGCCACCTGCCATATATGCATCTGTGTAGCCTTCTAACACAAGTTTTCCTTCATCGAAGAATAGGCTCAACTTCGAAGAGCCTCTCAGATACCGTAGTATCAACTTCACTGTTGCCCAGTGTTCTTTGTCAGGATTGGCAAGATATCGACTTACTACACCGACCGCATATGCTATTCTGGTAGCGTACAAATCATAGCATACATCAAACTTCTTATCTTCGAAGCGTAGGGTATCTTCTGTATCTCTTCCACCTCTTCCTTCTTCTTGGGGCATTGTCTGTCGCTCAATTTGAAGCGATTGTCGAGTGGAGAACTAATTAGCTTCACTGCGTTCATATTGAATCTCTTTAGGAATTTCTCAACATACTGCTCTTGTACAACCATAACTTCTTACTGCTTCTGTCACAGGTGATTTTCATTCCAAGGATATATCTTGTCGGACCCAAGTCTTTCATCGAAAAAGACTTGCCTAACTCATGTTTCAATCTGTCAATCTTCTTAATGTCGTTTCTCATGATGAGCATGTTATCAACATATAACAAAATGATGAGAAAGTCATTATTCATAAACCGTCGCGTAAACACACAGTGGTCTAACTCCGTTCTATCATACCCATGCTTCAACATGAATGAGTCGAATTTCTTTTACCACTGCCTCAGAGCTCACTTTAGCTTATACAAACTCTTCTTTAGCTTGCACTCCATGTGCTCCTTGCCTTTGATTTTGAACCCTTCTGGTTGCTTTATGAATAGCTCATCTCCTAAATTACCATGGAGAAACATTATTTTCATGTCCAACTGCTTTATCTCCAGGTCCATACTTGCAGTCAAACCAAGCAACACCCGTATGGATGTCATCTTCACCACCGGTGAGAAAATCTCATCAAAATTAACTCCATTTTTTTTGCCAAAGCCTTTCACCACTAACCTGGCCTTGAACCTTGGATGTGAACTCTTTTTCTCTACATTCTTTCTGAACACCCACTTGTTGCTCAGAGCTTTCTTGCCCTTAGAAAATTTCACCAGATCATAGGTGTGGTTCTTATGCAAGGATTCCATCTCCTCTTGCATAGCTTTCAACCACTCCCCCTTATGCATGTCAAATAGAGCCTCAGAATAGTCTTCTGGCTCTCTCTCATCGGTAAGCAGAATGTATTCATGCGGTGAGTACCTCTTGGACGGATATCTGTCCCTAGATGATCTCCTCACATGTGGCTCAATAAGTGGATCAAGTAAAAGTTGCTACCTCGGTTCATCTACTGTAGGAACACCCTCGTCCCCTGCACCATTCTGTACTTCCCCGTCATCAGATACCACGGGAGGAGTAATCGGATCTAAATCTTCTAGCTCACCTAAACTGGGTTAGGCCTTCTCTGGCTTTCCAATGTCTTTTATATATCGATCTTCAAAGAAAACCATATCTCTATCGGATCCCACAATCTATAGCGAAAGTTTTCTTCATTGTACCCCAACACACACTACCTGATCTCCGTATCGAGCTTGGACCTCTCATCTTTTGATACATGAACGGATGTCCGGCATCCAAACACCCTAAGATGACTGTACAACACATCATGTCCAGTCCACACCTTCTCAGAAACTTCTCCATTTAACAGGGTTAATGGCGACTTATTTATCAAATACACCGTTGTGTGCATTGCTTCTCCCCAGAACGTCTTGAGCAACTTAGAATAGGATAACATGCGCTTGATTCTCTCCAGAATGGTGCGATTCATTCACTCAATTACACCATTGTGTTGAGGGGTCTTGGGTATCGTCTATTCATGCCATATGCCCAGGGTCTTACAATATTCATAAAACGCCCCGATGTATTCACCTTCTTAGTCAGTGCAGATGCACTTCAATGGTCTTCCTCGCTCTCTCTTGACTATAGCATGAAACACCTTAAACACCTCAAAGATTTGATCTTTGGATTTCAATGCATAAATTCCAACCCTCTTAGATGCATCATCTATAAATGTAACAAAATACAAAGCCCCACCCAAAGTTTTTGTCTTCATCATACCACACACATTAGAATAAGTCAAATCTAATGCATGAACTTTATTAACGTGAAAAACAATTTTAACAAAGAAAATTCTATGTTGTTTCCCAGATAAACAATCAATACAGGTTTTGAGAGGTATATATGTCAACTCTGGAAAGAGTCACTTCTTCACCAATAGCTAAAGCCCTTTCTCTCTCATGTGGCTGAGCCGCTTGTGCCATATGTCCGTCACTGAATCTTCTTCTGTGTTCAACTCACCCTTACAGACGCTAACACTTGTCTTATATATATAGGGTGCAACACTTCTTCCCTCTAGCCACAATCAATGAACCCTTGATGAGCTTACAACGCCCACCAATAAATTAACTTTCATAACCAACATCATCCAACCTTTCCATCGATATCAAGTTGAAGCAAAGGTCAAGAATATGTCTCACATCCTTCATGACCAATGTGCAACCCACATAGGTCTTCAGACAAATATCACCAACCCCCATGGTCTTAGATATTTCAGAGTTTTCAATCGTCATGATGCCAAAGTCGCCTGACTTGTAACTTGTGAAGAACTCCTTGCATGGAGTAGCGTGATCGACAGTCCCGTGTCTATCACCTAATCGGTGTCTTGACTCGTAGCAATAAAACAAACGTCGTGATATGTAGAGAGTATAACCAAAACATCCCCATCTGAGGCGATTGCAGTAAAATCTGATTCCTGATCTTTATTCTACTTCCCTTTTCCTTTCTTGTCATTTTTTCGTTACAACATTCATTTTTGTAGTGGCCTTTCTTACCACAATTTTAGTATTCAATGTCTTTCCTTGTCTTCGACTTGCTTCTAAATTTATCTTGGGTTTTTCCACCTTTCTTGTTCTTTCCTCTCCCCAATCCTCTGTCACAAGAGCCTCTTGCTGAGACGACCTTTGAGACTTCATCCTTGTCTCCTCATTGAAGAGACAACTGGTCACCTGTTCCATGGACACATTTCTATCTGGTGCAAAGTTACTTAGAGACACAACAAATGTCTCTCAACTATCAGGTAACGAGCTAAGCAATAGCAAGGCATTTAGCTCATCGTCTAGAACTATCTCTATAGCGGAGAGCTGGTTCACAATACTACTGACTTCATTCATGTGCTCAGCCACGAAACTATTTTTCTTGAACTTCAGATTTATAAATCTTCTTATAAAAAAGATTCTATTACCGGTTGTTTTCCTCTCATACACCCATTCTAATTTTTGTCATAGGCTAGCGGCTGAGATCTCCGTAGACACGTGGTGGAATACCGTAGTATCCAATTACTGTCTAATAAACCCCACCACCTTATAGTCTAACTTCTTCCATTCTTCATCGAACATATCCTTCGGCCTAGCCTATTCACTTATGATTGGAACATATAAGTCTTTACAGTAAAGTAGATCCTCCATCTTAGCCTTCCAGATGGGTTAGTTAGACCCATTGAGGCTGATTATCCTTGATGAGCCACCCACTATAATTCACACTAAGCTCACTGTCCATTCATACAAACTGGACGCTTTGATACCACTTCTGTTGGGGGTAGTAAACAAAAGTTCAAGATCTTGTACCCCAACTACTGTGAATTATGGGATATAGCAATGAGGAAATGCAAGCAACAATTAATCATATGAACACAAAGAGATTTTTAGGTGGAAAACCCTCAACAGAGGTAAAAACCACGGGACCTTATCCATATCAATAATCCACTATTTAAAATTGACTACACAACGATCAGGAGCACAACCTGCTCATATCCAATCAACATCACCCACACACGGGTGGATAACAATCAAAGAGAACTGAAAAATAAGAGATTTTACTGATCCGAGAACTACAAAGAAGCTGAAAATTGACGAACAGCATAGATGAAACGTCACGAGCCCAAAGCCTCTCTCTCTCTCTCTCTCTCTCTCTCTCTCTCTCTTTTTCTTCTTCCTCTCTCTCTCTCTCTCTCTCTCTCACACACACCTTAGACGTGTAAAACACTTATATTAATACCCTAATCTCGATTTGCAAGTGTTTATATAACATTTTGCAAGAGATGGAGCCAAAACAGGAAACTACGTATAGCAGTCCGACCAGTCACAAACAACCCAAAACAGTCCAACAAGCAATACAAGAGAAAACATCAAATTCGGCCGGTCATACCACATTTATGACCGGTTGCTGATGGCCTGCAACTAGTCGCTAACCAATTGTGACTGATTTCAACTACCAAAACCTGTCTAACGTGCAGAGGTCCTCCAGGGCCAAAATTCAACCAGTCGCTAGGCATAAGCGACCGGTCGTTGGACCTAATTTCAGCACAATCTCTCATATGCTCTTGATAAGGAAAACCCCATCAAAGAAGGCTTTTTAACTATTGGGATTACCTAATGCATGTGGTTTGTGGGTGATTGCATACATCCCACACAAAATAGTCTCAGTTCAAACTTAGGTGGGAACACCCAGATGTCATTGTTGAAACTCGATTGGTTATCGGCTTAATTTTTTGCCACGTGTATATGGGCGAGTGTGCCAGAACTGACTGTGCAGCTCAATTCCAACCGAACAACTTTGACCCCGAGCGTCAAAATAAGCAAATATGTCGCGCTCGACCGTATATGATCGATATTCGAGCTTCAGCCACTCACAAGATATTTATGAAATTGGGCGATTATTAAAGGGTGAGGTTCATCCTCCTCAAATGGGTTACACCTTGCCTTCCCTAAGAAAGGACTTTTAAGATAAAAGGTAAGTTGGCTGTGAAGAATATCAACTGCAAAACGTTTCTTCCAAAAGAGCACTGTTGGTATTGAGATAATGTCATCCAATGTATGAGCATAGCCTGAATTATATCTAAAGATTACGACTAATCCTAGATAACTGATTATGCTAAGGATATATTAAGGATAAACTAAGGATATAAGGATAAACTAAGATAAAGGACTTTTAAGATAAGAAGTAACGACTTACAATCAGTCGTGAGGAACATCAATTGCAGAACATTTCTTCTAAAAGAACATAGTTTGCATTAAAATAGTGTTGTCCAACGTATGAGCATAGACTTTGAATTATAGCTAAAGATTACTGTTAATCCTAGATAACTGATTATGCTAATCATATAGTAAGGATAAACTAAGAGATAAGTTTGATTTGTTTTAGTTGGTATGAGATGACTTACTCTATTGATTTCCTTCACTATTATAGGCTTTTCGCGAGAAAAATAAGCATCTAAATCCCTTCTTTACTCTAGTTATTACTATCACTGTTTAGCATTTTGTGTTTCTTCAAGCTCTTCATCTTCCTCAAACGTTTGTACACCAACCACTACTTATCTTCAAATAATGTATTCGTCTCACAAAATCCACTCTACCCAAAATCCATGCATGTTGTTGTAGAGTGACATGTGTCCCTTTCTAATTGGCTTCTCTAGGAATGATAAAAAAAATAAGGCTAAACCGTCATTAAAAAAAACTAAAATAAAATAAGAAGAAAAGGAAAAAAGAATAACAGTAACGTGTAATAAATAGTACTAGTTAAAAACGCGTAAGTACTTGGTAAAATCAGCACTCCCCAGTACATGTGGAGTGAGGAAGCAATTTAGTTAGTCATAGGACAGTGGGGAAGAAAAGGACGCGGTTTGGCGAGTGACCCCATCACCAGCCATCTAGCTGGTGTTAAAGGTCCATGGGACTCATCATGGTGTATATGTTTTATCCATTCCGTCCATCAATTTTGCCAGCTCATTTTAAGGTATGAGCCAAAAAATGAGCTAAATTTAAATCTCAGGTTGACCACACCATAAGAAAACAATATTGATTTAATGTCCACCATTAAAAACATGGTAGGGACAACTGTAATGTTTATTTGGCATCCAATCCATTGATAAGGTAACACAAACTGGATAAAGGGAAAACGTAAATATCAGCTTGATCCATAACTTCCGTGGTTCCCATAAGTTTTCAAAGGTAAACATTCAATTCCCAAGGTTTCTTATGGTGTGGTCCACATAAGATTTGGATCTGCCTTAGAATGACCTGAAAAAAATGAATCAACGGCGTGGGTAAAATATATACATCATGATATGCCCAAAGAGAGGGGTCGTAGTTCAGTAAGTAGTGCTCACGTGAGGTACAGATTATATGTCAAAGATCCAATACACGTGTCATACATTTGAGCTGTATTAGACGTACTTTTGTACGGTACCTGGGGTTAGTCCCCACCAGTTTGAAAGTACTGTTCTTTTACCCACCAGTCCTTTTCTACAGGGTCGTATTTGTTTATATATATATATATCATGTGTGCACACCGAGTGAACTAACTAAAGACACACCGTACAAGTCTCACACAGGATGAACTACTTACCGAGTCTAGAAATTTAGTATAGGTAGAACGGATCACAGTACACTACGAGCCCGATACGTACTACGAAATATGTGTCCACCGTGTTTCTTTAACAAGTACGTCGTATATCTAAAGTTTAATTTAGTTAATTTAACACATTGAGTAAAAAAAAATTAAGTATCAGGTTAGTTATATAACCAACTTGGTATCAATTGATTGTCAGGTCGCCAGCTGGTAGTTTTAAGTGACTTAAAGTCGACAGATTGGATTGTACTAGCCAGCGAGGTATTGAGAATTTGGCAAGTTTAATAAATATCACCCGGGGTATTAAACTTGCCAATAATTGTATTGCTTCACTTCACATGGACAATATGTAAGTGATTTTTAATTCCTGCGTACCATTCATCACGGGTTGCCAGAGTATCAAAGATTTTCTGCTCTCTCATGTTACATGGACAATTAACTACGTGTAACTTTTTCGCCCAGCAATTTTTTTACAAGGTTCAGCCCCTTGTTCAAGGGGCAAAGCTCCTATGATAATTTACCAACAGCCTCCTCACATACAGCCACATGATTCAAATAGTGGGCCCATGTTGATGGAGCATGATCTCTAAACATTGGTCAAGAAATCCTAACCATCCAAATTAACAACTATCATATGCATGTTTAAAAGTATAATAATGAGTGGTCCAAATTCTAAGGGAAAAATCAAATGCTTGCTGTTATCCTTCTCAGTGTAATTCTTAGGTCATGGTCCATCCATGGTTGGGTTAGCAATTTGGACATTCTAGATTGTCCGGCGACTATGACACATGAATAATAGTGATGTGTGGTGTAGATTGTACCTCTTCATTTGAGGCTTTGCAAGATTGTTATATATTGGTGGAGTCTTAATTGCATCATGCATGCTTCTCTAATTCTATTGATTATTATCATTGTTCCAAAACGTCATGACTGGCTTGACTCAACTCAAAACTTGGTTAATTTGACTCGGTGTTGATTCAAGAAGACCCAATGAGTCAACTCGATGACTCAACGACTCGGCAAAACTATCATGACTCAAACCGAGTGAAAATCAAACCCTAAACCTCCACAGAGATTGACATTGGAGCTGGGAACAAACCAATCCAACTCAAAAGCTTGACTCCGATTGGTTTGAAAATGCTCAACTTGGGTTTGAATAGAAGTTCAAACCAAACCAAGCCTTGGAGCCAAGCTGGTTTGAAAAAACAAATCAAGCTCAAACTAGGGCAGTACTAGTTCGGCTTGGCTCAAAGTTCCGTTTGATTTGACTTGATTAAGCTCGTAGATCATAAGCACATTATTTCCTATGTTGTGATCCACTTGAGCTTTAAATATGATTCCATTTTGGGATCATGTCCTAAAATGATATGTAAAAATGAATAGATAGCATGGCTAATCCATACATGTAATGACATGGATAATACATAATACATATGCATGAATGCATAATGTTTTTTTCAGTTGTAAAATTATGCTTGTGTACTTGTTTGGAAAAAGTCATTACATGTTTATTTTAAAGTTGCACTCCTTGATGTTAAACATCATGTAATAAAATATTTTTGTATTTTTTTCTTTTCTAACTTTTAAATTCTTTTTATTAAAAAAAAAAAAAAAAAAAAAAAAAAAAAAAAAAAACAAAGAGCCGCCACCTGTTTGAACTCGGCCCAGCCCATTTTGAAATTTTCGACCAAACTGATCCCAACTTGAACCAGATTTTTGTGAAGAAAACCAAACTCAGGCCACATGGGTCGGCTCAAAGCCCAAACCAGGCCAATCTACAATCTGAAGTGGCACAACAACAAGCCAAACCAAACTAGGGGTAACTTGGCTCGCCCGGATCGTTGCCCACCTCTAATTGAAACTCATGAGAGTTCGTACAATCTTGTATAAAACTTGTGTTGGTCTCTAACTTTCCAGCCAAAACTGAGTTGGCTCAGACCAGTTGAGTCATTCTGGCCAGCTTTAAACCCTTGCATAGAGCAGCCCATCTATTTGTCATTCCATGTGTCACTGCCGCTGACGACTGTACAATACAAGCCGTCCATCATGTGGGTTCAGATGCACTTATCCAAAACTCGGGGTGGTCCACTCATCATCCCATGCACCATAATGCAAAACCAAGTGGGCTGATCGGGAAAAAAAAAACTTGATCGAGTCATTTTGGCCATCCATTTGTTTGATAAACCATAGCCTGCGTGATGAGTGAACCAGACTGGTTTTTGGGCCAGACGGTGGGACCCATCTGATGGGACAGCCTGCTCTTGGCCCACTGAGCTGGAATTGCGTGCGAAATTAGGAAACCTCTGCAAGTGGATGGTGAGAAAAGGGTCTACGTACTTCGGAGTTCGGACCCGGATTAGCTACTGCCTACTGAGATGTTGAGCAGCGAGAGTCGCTACTGAAGTGACGTCACCATGTTTTGTAGGCCCCACTATGATGTATGTGGTGTATCCACACCTTCCATCCATTTGGAAAGAAGATTTTAGGTCATGAGACAGATCCAAAGCTCGAGTAAACCCCACCACAGAAAAAGTGGGGAGAGTGACGACCACCGTTGAAACCTTCTTAGGGTCGATCATGATATTTATTTGAGATCCAACCTGTTCATAAGCTAACATAGACATGAAAGAATGGAAAACACAAATATCAGCTTGTTCGAAAACTTCTGTGGTCCCTAGAACTTGTTAATGGTAGGCACTCAATCTCCACTCTTTTCTGTGGTGGGGTCCACTACAGCTTTGGATCTAACTCATTCTTTGGATAATGCCCTAAAATGATCTCTATAAATGAATGGACGGTGTGGATACACCACATACATCATGGTGGGGCTCGCAAAATATGGTGACGTCTCTTCAGTAGCCACTCTCACCACTCAACCTGTCAGTAGCTAATCTGCGTACACGTACTCGTGCATGCACACGTGGCATGCATGTACCACGTTCTGGACCGTCCAGCGCGCGAGTCCCGTCGTAGATACAGCACGACACCACCATCATCCACATCAGATGACTGTGACCACCATCTGACTTGCCCTGACAGCTTTATTTCTGATCGTCGATTTGGCGGCTGTCACTTGGATGGTTGAGATCGTTTTATCAGTACGATTTTCAGTCTATCACCATCCACGACCATTTGAAGAAGAGAACAGTGATGTGCACTTCCTTCCACGGACTCTGCAAGTTTACTAGGTCACACGTGGAAACCAGGCGCAAGTGTATGATATCGGAGCCGTTGATTGTTGGATCCTCCCCGTGTTGATACCTCATCTAGATGTCCAGAATAATATAATCATCAGGTGGGCCGCACATCTACCAACACACATTTCATGTGCTACGATGAAAAATGGCCTTTAATATGGATGGCCCGGATCATTTAAGAAAAATACATCAAATCAACAATCTGATCAATCTAGTCGTTTAGGAACCTTCATGAAATGCTCATGATTCTAAAGAGTCACTGCTGTTAGGCAATCTGGCCATCCCATCCATTGATTTGAAAAAGAACGGCTACACAAAATAATTCCAAATCAAGGATGGATTGGATCATCCATCGGTGAAAATTTTTAAATGGTTGGCCATTAAATGTGTTCTGAACTTAATGAACAGCTCGGATCAATCGATTGGACTGTCCAAGTGAACTGATGCAACTAGTAGCACTATAACTTACAGTGGTCCCAGAGGACTGGAATAAAATGGTAGTCAATATCAAGGCAGTCCTGTCCATGATGGGTTTCTGTCACCTGGAAAGATGAATGGCTGTGATCGCTTCCAATCTGGACGGGGGACAGAACTTGCTTGTGGACCTATGGCTGTTGTCCTGACGATTGAGCTTTGGGAGACCATTGATGGGTCATGGCAGTGAACTACTGTTTGGTTTCAACGTGTGGGACCATATCAAGCCATTACTAACATCTCAATCATCGTTTCATGCCATTGCATACTGGACCCATAAAACTGATGAACGTACAGGTTTCATGATAGTTCATCACCCCTACATGTGACAGCATTTGCAGACATCCGGGACCATCCAAATTTTGGGTATCCTCGTTAACGGTGGATGGTCTGAAAATCAAGCTGATTGGATGATCTGCATCCATCTGATTTTATTCTCTGGATTTTGATGCTGAACGTTTTATTTCCATCTGTCCATTTTGATGGCCCCCATCTGTAGATGGGATTGTGGCTCTGTGCAATTTTGGGCCTATGATCAATCGACATTACGCCTCACGGTTTGTACGGTCCTGATATTTTATGCAGCTGCGTTAGTAAACATCATTCATGCATTACCAAGGTAAGAACTAGAGGCTAGCACGAGCCAAGCTGAGCTGAGCTCAGCCATGTTCGAGCTAGGCTCGGTCAATGAATAGCCTGGCTTGTGTTCGGCTTGGTTTGGCCATTCAGCTGGACTTTTATGTTCGAGCTGGCTTGGTCGAGCTCCAAGCCGAGTTCAAGTTCGAGCCATTCAAATTTAAAGACAAGCTTGGACACAATTTTTTACATGTGTTCAAAAAATTTTAGAGAGAAATAGAGAGATTGAGAGAGAGAATAGAAAGATTGAATTATCGGATGACATGTTACGACAATCGAGAGTTATAGAGAGGGGAAGAGAGGTTCATTACACGGCTACTGCACTACCGGAAGAGGAGAGAGAAGAGGAGAGGGAAGTGGAGATTAGGGAGGAAAGCGTTAGTGACCTGGAATTTCTAACTTCTAATCTAAGTATGAGCCGATCTTGATTGGAAATGAACGAGAGAGAGAGAGAGAGTTGGTTGGTGGGATAGAGTTAGGATTTTGGGGAGGGAAGGGAGCACTCATTAAAAGTGGGAAGGATGTTAGAGTTTTTGAATTTTAAGTTTTAACTTATATATATATCTCGAGCTATGAATGAGCCGAGCTTCGACGTGCTTGTGTGTGGTTCGAACTGTAACGAGCTAGGAAATCCTAGCTCTATTCAAATCCTTCCTCCGAATCAAGCCAAATCAAGTTGGAATGAGCCGAAACGAGCGAGCTAACCAAGTCGGCTAGATTCATGCTCAGCTCTAGGAAGAAGCAAGAAACTACTCACACGTATACAATGAGACCTACCAGTTCAAGTGGTCATTAATTAATAGAACATTGCATATGCAACTGGTTGCAGATGAGAGGGAAAAAAAATGCAGGATATGGGTCCACTAGGGTGTGTCTGGCATCCAACCCGTCCATTGGGCTCGACCCACCATAGAAATGGAACACCCCAAAAATTAGGCTGATCCAACCATCAAGTTTATTGTTTTCTATTGTGTGGTCCACCGGGTGATTAGATCAGACCAATTTCTGGCAAGTCTCATTTTCATTATGGGCCGGCCCTAATGGATAGGTCGATTGAAAGCATCATGGGGCCCCACGCATAACTAGCTTGCGTGTGGAACCTTCCCTTAATTAATTCGAGTGGGGCCCTTTTTCTTATGATCTACGCCCTTGATTTGATCCATCTCACCGTCGGATGATGATAATGCCCCAAGAAACCACTTTCTCCATGGGTCCGAAAAAGTGGGACCCGGATCCATTAAAATCTGGCTGGATCCATCGGACACCCGCAGATCCGGGTACCCATTAACAGGCCTTGCCAGGTAAAACATGCTTTTGAGATTGGAAGCGGCCTGCGTGCTCAGCAACTCAGTAAACTAAGCATACTGAGTATACTCTGTGAGGTCCACCGTGATTTGTGTATTTTATCCAATCCGTCCATCCATTTTACCATATAATTTTAGGGCTTCAACTCAAAAATGAAGCATATTCAAAGATTAAGTGGATCACATCACATGAAAAGGTGTCTATTGGATTTCTACTGTTGAAAAATTCTTAGGGACAACAGAAGTTTCGGATCATGATGATATTTTTGTTTTCCCTTCATCCATATATGTGTGATCTTATGAACAGGTTGGATGACAAATAAACATCACTGTGAGCCATAGGAAGGTTTCAACGGTGTAAATCATCATTCCCATTTCCTGTGGTATAGTCCACTTGAGCTTTGGGTATGCTTCAATTTTGAGCTCAACCCCTAAAATCTCCTGTGGTATAGTCCACTTGAGCTTTGGGTATGCTTCAATTTTGAGCTCAACCCCTAAAACGAGCTGGAAAAATGGATGGACGGGGTGGATAAACCACATACATTCATAGTGGGCCCAACAGAGTTTGCTGATTATAATAAAAGCACGGTGAGTAACTCAGTATGCAATCAGATTTCTTTGAAATTAGGCCCTTTGGGCCTTATTATAAAGCTTGCGGTACACACACGAGTAAGGCTGTAAATGGATCAGCAGACCCGATGGGGTATATTTAGACCCGACCCAGGCCCAGGCCCAGACCCAACCCATTTGTTAAATGATACGGGTTTGGGTCCAAGAACAGACCCAATTGCTAGACAGGTCTGGATCTGGTTTCCTTTATATTAGACCCGACCCGACCCGACCCGACCCGAACCCATTTAGCAAATGGGCTGGTTTGGTATATGTTGCAAGGGACCCATCCAGGCCCGGACTCATCCCGGCCCGATTTTAAACCTAATAAAACTGCTTGCATACCAGATCTAGACCCAGACCCATTAGACCCAACCCATTTATAAATGGGTCTGGATGGATCTCCCTCTACCAGAAATGGGTCCGATGGAATTGACTCAAACGCAACCCAGACCCGCCCATTTAATAGAAGGGTCTGGGTCTAAAATTTGGACCCAGACTTGTTTAGTAAATGAGTGGGTCGTGTTTTGGTTAAACCCGCCCCAAACCCGACCATTTAGAGCCCTACACATGAGCATATTTCCAAGCCCATTGCTCGGTTATGAATATTTTCTGATGAGGCCCAAACGGGTCCAAATATGGGCCCATTTATGGGTGTTGTAGCCCGGGCGTACATTAATGCTGTTCTGGGCATTTCAATGCGCCTAAGGGCCCGTTTGGATGCCTGACCCTGCAGGGCCAATGGTTGGGCTTGGCTCGAGTGTGGGAGCTGGACTTGAAATCTATGCTCAGTTTCCAAATTGGGCCAGGTCTTGGCCAGTGACAACAGCCGTTGGTCAGGCCGCTGTTATTCAAATAACAAAGGCTGGTTTAAAGATGCTTTTGAGCAAGAGATGTGGGGAGACTTTTGAAATTGGACAATTTCAAACCTTGGATCATTTAAATCTTTTTTCTTACATGGCCAAGTCCTTTTCAAAGGGCTCAAGATGACGGTATGGGCTAGGAACAACGTAGTCCTGGCCCACTACTACCCCTACCTCATATGCAAAGTTGGGTCACGACTAGCAATCCTGGCCAAAAACCAACCCAGGCCCATTGGGTTGACATTGGGCTTTTGCTCAAAACTAGAACCAAGGGTAGGTGGGTGGGTCTTATATTTTGTTTTTCTTTTTCTTTTTTTGAAGATTTTGGTCCAATATTTCATGTGAGGGGTGCTTTTGGTACTTAACCCTTCTAATCAGCATGTCCCACTTATTTAGGGCTATAAACAGCCCGAGCTTTGTGCCACATTTCGAACTGTTTCGGGCCAGGCCTATTCAAACTTTTGAATCTGCTATTATTTGACACCATTGGGCTGGTGGGATCTTGTTTAGTGGATTTGGATTTTGAATCCTGCCTTTTGAGATAGGTGTGCTGGGCTGCGCTTGAGAATGGGTTATTTTGTTCATGGGCTGGAAATGGACAAGCCCCAGAAATCGACCCTTGTTAATGAGCTTTGTGGCCTCACATGTGGTCCATTTAGACCGTGTATGGCATCCTGGCCCTTAGATGGCTCACTGTTGAAAATTCACACCCAAGGCATAATCCAACATTTGTATTGTATACTTTTTGTTTTTACACACACACCCACACCCAGACCCACACTACATGGGCACTCGATCCATGATCTCAGTGTTGGCACATAGTCTGTCTACAACTAAGCCATGGAGCTGGACCCTGTATTGTAAACATGTTGTGTTAGTACGTCACACACAGGTTGGCCCTACGCATACTCGTAGACTAAGTGGAACCGGCCTCCTCACCTCTCTGCATTAGGGCTGTCAATGGACCGGGCTCAAGCCAGGCAAAACAAATAAAAAATGAATACGCCCGGCACAACAGGCCCGACCCAAACAGTTAAAAATCTGGGCCAAAGCAAACTTTAGGCATGGCCCATTTGCAGCCTACTTGCAAGTACGATTTTATACTTTGTAGAGAATAATATATTTGTATTGTACACATGTTGTGTATGTCACATGTGGGTGGGCCCCATGCCTACTCATAGAACAAGCTTAGGAGGACTTACTGGAATTAGCCTCCTAACCTCTCCGAGTTAGGGCTGTTAATGGGCTGGGCTCAGGCCAGGCAAAATCAAAATGTTGAATAGGGGAGGTCTGAATAGTTCAAAATCCAGGCCGAAGCCAACCCTGAGCTTGACCCATTCAGAGCCCTACTCGCAAATACGATTCTATCTTTTTATATTTCATGGAGTATTATTGCACTCGTGTCGTGTTAGTATGCCACACGCACGGGTGAGCCCATGCATACTTGTAGAATAAGCTTACTTATAAAGACTTAGGGTTGTTTGGTAAAACTTAATTTCAACACTTAATGCTGAAATGGACATTTTTCATTGATTTTCCTAACTCAAATTGTTTGGTTAATTGAAAATTTTAAGTGCTTATTTTGGATTTTCACTAAAAAAAAAATGAATTAATTTTTAAGCTTTCTTCATTTGACTTAATGCTTAAAACGGAATGCGGCAAGTGATTTAAATTAAAATATTTTTTTTAAATGACAAAACTGCATTTTTGTAATCTTTTTTAGGGTGCAAGCTTTCTATTCAAATTGCGTAGCCATTGTATGGATGTGGCAAAGTTCTGTAGCCCCATTATTATGCATGTATTTTATATCCAACACGTTCATTAATTTTGCTATATCATTTTAGGGCATGAGTCAAAAATTGAGACAGACCCAAAGCTCAAGTAAACCACACCACAAAAGTTTGTGGGGGACAATGCCCACCATTGAAACCTTCCTAAAGACCTTTATTATGTTTTTACACCAACCATCCAACCTATTCATAAGGTCAAATAGAACTGGATAAAGGGAAAACACAAATATCAGCTTGATCGTAAACTTTTGTGCCCCCAAGAAGTTTTTATTGTTCAATCTCCTTCGATTTCTATGGTGTGGTCCACTCCAGCTTTGTTCTGCTACGATTTTAGGCTCATGACCTAAATTAATATGACAAAATGTATCGACGGTGTGGATCTACCATCGTGATGAGGCTCATAGAACTTTGTCACATCGACATGGTACCCATAAGTAGAGATGTACATGAGCCGAGCTCAACCATGTTCGAGATAGACTCGACTAATGACCACCTTGGCTCGTGTTCGGCATAGCTTGGCCATCAAGCTAGAATTTCATGTTCAAGCTAGCTCGATTGCTGGCTCGACTGAGCTTTCGAGCCAATTCAAGCCGATTTCAAGCTCAAGCTTTTCGAGCTGAGGGCCGAGCTTATAAATATGTACATAGAAGTTTCATATACTGACCAGCTGGACGGACAAATGGTAGAATAAGAGACAGAGAGAGAGGAAGAAGAGAGAGAGAGAGAGAGAGAGAGGAGAGAGAGAGAGAGAGAGAGGAGAGAGGTAAATGGCCTGCCGGACAGACAAGAGAGAGAGAGAGAGAGAGAGAGAGAGAGAGGAAAAATGGCCCTTCCTGCGGACACACCGAAGAGAGAGAGAGAGAGAAGGAGAGGAGAGAGAGAGAGAGAGAGGAAAATGGCCTGCCGGACAAACGAGAGAGAGAGAGAGAGGAGAGAGAGAGAGAGAGGGATTTCCGACTAGACTTGCCGTCCAGACAAGGGTAGGGGGGGCGCTCCGGTCAGGCAAAGAAATAGGGAGAAATAAATTATTATTTTTACATTTTTAGGTTATATATTATATATATATATATATATATATATATATATATATATATATATATATTATATATATATATATATATATATATAAAATCAAGCCGAGCCGAGTTTCGAGCCAAGCCGAATCGAGTGAGGCCCAGCTCGCGCTCCACTCGAAATTCATTTCAAGCAGGGGAAAAGGCTCAGCTTGGTTCGAAGCCCTCTTTTGAATCGAGCTGTTCCAAGCCGAATCGAGCGAGCTAACCAAGCTGGCTCAACTCATGTATATCTCTACTCATAAGGTGCTGTTATGGCAGGCAAGCCCGTTTAGCTCTTGATGCGGATTTCATGCAAAGCCTTTATAGAAGTTCCTGCGTGGGAAAGCTAGGTGGATAACCATGATGTTTGTAAGAAATCCACCTCGTTCATCTGTTTTGCTAGATCATTTTAGGATATGAGAGAAAAATGAGGCATATCCCAAACTCAAGTGGGCCGCACAACGGGAAATAGTGCGTAGGGAAATGCCTACCATTGAAACCTCCTTAGGGCCCGCTACAATGTTTATATGCCATCCATCCCGTTCATAAGGTCATTCCTACTGGGATGAACTGAAAACACAAAAATATTAGCCTGATTCAAAACTTATGTGGCCTAAAAATGTTTTAATGGGGTACATTCAATCCCCACTGTTTCCAGTCACGCAACCCGCTTGAGTTTTGGATCTGCCTCATTTTTAGTTTCGTGTGCTAAAATGATCTGGAAAAAATATGGACGGGGTGGATTTATCAAAAGCAACACTATGGGTCCCCACCCAATGTCCTATCTAGAAACTTCTTGCGAGAGGCTTTTGGTGCGGATTGTCCTTCTGCTTTGAGTAAGAGCAGATTAGGTGTTACCCGAGTAATACGAGAGTTGGTTTGCCAGGACAATGCCCCCACCTTAATAAATACATTTTATATCCACGCCGTCCATTAGTTTTTCTATCTCATTTTAAGGCAAGGGCCCAAAAACAAAACGGATCAAATCTCAAGTGGACCACACCACAAGAAACAATGGTCATTGAACACCCACCATTAAAAACATCTTAGGGCCCACCATAATGTTTATTTTCCATGAAATCTATTTATAAGGCCAGGTAGACCTAGATGAAGGGAACATACAAATATTAGCTTGATCCAAAACTTTTGTTGCCCTCAAAAAGTTTTTAATGGCTAGAATCAAATCCCTGTGGTGTGGTCTGCTTGAGATCAAGATCTTCTTCATTTTTGTGACCACATCCTAAATGATCCAAAAGATGGATGGACCGTATGGAGCACATACATCAAGGTGGGCCCCACGATCTTACGTTGCCCCGTTAACACCTAATCCACTCCAATTTTAGATGGATAGTGAGTAGTTGTAGCCCAATGTGATGTTTGTGAGAAATCCACCTAGTCCATCCATTTTTTTCAGATCATGTAAAGGTATGGGCCCAAAAATGAGGCATAGATCCAAAACTCAAGTGGGCCACATGATAGGTAAAAGAGTGAGCATTGAACGTCCACATTAAAACATTTTATCGACAACTAAAGTTTTGGATCAACTAATATTTTTGTGTTCTTGATTCATGCTATAAGAATTGACCTTGTGAATAGTATGGCTAGAATATAAGCATCCCAATGGCCCCCCGAGAGGTTTCAATGGTATGCATTTCCTTACCCACTTTTCATGTCGTCTAGCCCCACTTAAGTTTTGGATCTGACACACTTTCGAGCCCATGTCCTAAAATGATGTGACAAAATGGATGGATTGGGTGGATTTCACGTTGGGCCTCACCTAGCTTCCCATTGTAAGATGTTTCTATGAAGGCTTTTGGAGGCAATTGGCTTCCAAAGCGGTCCAACGGAGGATCCAAACTATATAGTATATAACACGCTACTGAGGTGGTAGTGTGATGGTGTGGCGAAGTTGTGTTGGCCCATACAGTTTTCGTCTTATACTCCACAAAAGATAGAAATTGAGAAAAGTAGGTATAGAATTTTGTAAGCTCATGTAGTAAAAGATGAACAAAATAAATATACATAAAAACATCGAGGAAAGTAAGGGAGTTTTTGGATGGTAAGTTACTTTACATAAAGATACTTACGCCTCAAGTATCTCGGTAAACAACATAATTATCAGGCAAAAATTAGAAAAAGTTTGTTTGGTTCCAAACATTTCATAAGTACTTATCCCTCAAGTTTGTTTAGTCCATCTTTAAAATTTTTTGTCCATCGTGTTGGCCCAACCTTTGATGTAGATTGTTCATTTTGTTGGGCCCCTATCTTCAGTGTGAACCATCCAGTGTGTGGGGCCTACCTTTAATGTGGACCATCCACCTCATAAGGCCCACCTTAAAGGTGGGTTATCCATCATGCAGGGCTCACCTTGGACATGGGTCATTCAAGGCCAACCTTCAATGTGAACTGTCCTCATGTGAGCCCACCTTGATATGGGTCATCTATCATGTGGGGCCCACCACCAATTTTATTATCCATCATGTGGGTTCCACCTTTAATATCCATCACCCAACATACGGGGTCCACCTTTGATGTGGACCATACATCATGTGGACCCCACCTTCGACATGGGTCCATCAAGCAAGGCCCACCTTGGATGTGGGCCATTTATCATTGGGTGATGTGAAATGTCCATTATGTGGGGCCCTACCTTGATGTGGGTCCACCACCCATCATGTGGAACCCACCTTTGATGTGGATTGTCCATCATGTGAGGCCCACCTTAAATGTAGGCTATTCATCATTAGGGGTTGACCTTTGATGTGGACCGTCCATTACATGGGGCCTACCTTGATGTGGGTCATTCATTGTTATGCAGGATGCCTTAGATTATGCCAATCTACTATATAGAGAAGTCCGTCTCTGTTCGACTGATGTCTTTTTTCAATTCAATCGAAAATTGGGTGGATTCTCAGTTTGCACGCTGTGAAGATTTGCACATCTTCGATTCAATTGAAATATGTGAGTCAGTTTGATTCGGTATGACCGATGGGTTATGCAGATTGGTGGTAATTAGGGTATTTAAGTCCGATTGTAATTAAAGCTTATTGATACGCGTGTTATTGTCTCTAAGGGCAAGGGTTTGCGAGGTGAGAAGGTTTTAAACACTTGAAAGAGTTTTAGAAGGGATTTTCTGAAGCGGCTAGAGTTTTTCCTAGGTGCACATTGCAAGGAGAATTGGTTTTGTTTATAATCAAAGAAGGTGAGTGGTGTAATACCTAAAGTTTCAATTATAGTGATTTTTTGTCGCTTTGTGCTATGGTTTTTTCTCGTAAGGGGTTTCCATGCTAAATATCTTGTATTTTGGTATGGTTACTTTACTAGTTATTATTTATTTGGTTGTTCTATCTTCGTTGAATGTACTTTCACAAAGCGCATATATTAACGGTGGTATTAGATCCGTCTTTCTAATACTTAGGATTGATCTGGGTTTGTTGAGGGTTTTAAATTTCAACAAAGTAGCATCAGAGCATCAGGTTTAAGGACGTTTAGGAATTCAACGAAGATGTTAGGGTCAAAATTCAATATACAAAAATTCAATGGGAAGAACAATTTTAGTTTATGACAGCAGAAAGTTATGGATATTCTAGTATCATAAGGGTTGAACAAGGTATTGTTGGAGACTAAACCGAAAAAGATATAGGATGATGACTGGAGCAAACTCAAGTCAGATAACGGTACAGAATTAGCGTTGTACATGAACCAAACCCATTCGAAACTTCGCTCGGCTCAGCTCGAAAAACCTTAATTCGGCTCAGTTCGTAGGGTGGATTAAACCAAGCTGAGCCTTTTTTCTGGGCTCGTTAAAAAATCGAGCCAAGCTCAAGCTTGACTAAGCTCGATTCGGCTCGAACCAGGCTTGAATTCGGCTCGATTTTATTTATTATATATAATTTTTTTTTAAAATATATTTAATATATATAATATAAAGGAGCGACTGCTCCTGCCCTAATTTGCCCCGCCCCCCAATCATTTAGTTGAGAGAGCGCCCCTTTTCGGCCACACCCTTCGCGCCCCTTCGTCATCATCGCCGACCGTTCAGCCATCTGGCTTCCCTCTCTCTCTCACTCACACACTCTTTCTCTCAGTCTCAGACTCTCACTCTCACTCTCCCCACCCCACCCAATGGCTAGCTCCAACCAGCTAGGCTATCGGGCAGCCACTGTTGTGTTGACCCCCCCCCCCCCCCCCCCCCCCCCTTGGCTCTCTCTCTCTCTCTCTCTCAAGCTCGAATAAGCTCGAACAAGCTCGAATTTGGCTTGAAAGCTCAACCAAACCGAGCCAAGCCTACCTGTTAGGCTCAAGGACCAAGCCGAGCCAAGCTCGAGCCTAGGTCTCCCTTTGAACAAACCGAGCCGAACTGTGCAAAGCTCGATTCGATTCAGCTCGTGTATAGCTCTATATAGAATACAAAGAGGCGAACAATCAAGGTCATTAGAATAGGGACAATTATGGTAAGGATGTTTGATGGAGTCATACGGACTTTAAGTGATGTCAGGCATACCCTGAATCTAAAGAAAAATTTGATATTATTGGGAGTTTTAGATACGAACTAGTGCACGTTCACCACATCTGGCGGTGTAATCAAGGTCACTAGAGGTGTAATAGTGTTAATGAAGGGACATAGGATAAGAAATTTATACAAGTTTGTTGGGAGCATGGTTATATGTGAGATCGTTACCACCTCACCTGTAGAATTCAGCACAGATGATACAAATCTGTGACATATGTGGCTAGGGCATATGAGCGAGAGGGGCATGATGAAACTTCATAAACAAAAACTATTAAAGGGAGTTAAGGCATGCAATAGATTTATGTGGGCATTACATCTATGAAAAATAATGTAAGGTAAAATTCAAGACTGTTACACATACTAGCAGTGAGGTGCTTTATTATATTCGTTCCGAAGTATGGGAGTCAGTGACAGTACCGTTTAAGGGAGGAGCATGATACTTTATGACCTTTATAGATAATTACTCGACGAAAGTTTGAGTCCACTTCTTAAAACGCAAGTCTGGGGTATTCACCAAATTCAAGGAATGGAAGGTGGAAGTAAAGAAGCAAACCGAGAGAAAGTCATTTCTCAGGTTAGATAATGCTACAAAATATAGAGAGGCATGATTCATTGAATTCTGCAATAAACATGGCATCATAAGGCACTTCTCAACTCCAGGGACCCTACAACAAAATGGGATAGCAAAGAGGATGAAAAGAACTTTATTGGAGAGGCGAGAAGTATGCGATTGCATGCAAGATTGCCTAACAACTTCTGGGAGAAGCGGTGAACATGATATACTATATTGTAAATCAGTCACCATCTATGACGTTAGACTCTAAGGTTGCAGAGGAAGTTTGGACAAGCAAGGACGTTGATTACTCATGATTAAGTATCTTTGGGTATCCAGCATACGTCTATGTGGAGAGTAAACAAAAGGCGAAGTTAAATTCTAAATCTAGGAGGTGCAGCTTTATCGGGTATGGGAAAGGTGTTAAGGGCTACAAGCTTTGAGATTCAGTTTTTACAAAATGTGGTCATTAGTAGAAATATTATCTTTAATAAGGCATCAATGTTAAAGGGCAATAAGAACGTCGTAAGGAAGTAGGATACACATAGTGATACAAAGAAATTATTAGTGCAGGTGGAGCCAGTTGAGCAGATTACTAAAGATGAAATTTAGCAGGAGTAAGAAACTAAGCAAAACAATCAGCAAGATATCCAAGAGAGTATAGTTAGGAATAGGGAGAAAAGAACTATTAGAGCCCCGGTTCGATATTGGTTTGAGGACATGATCTCTTTTGCATTGTTCATGTGGAGTGGATATCTCTCCATGTTTCAAGAGGCAAAATCTGAAAAGGGTGGCGACAAGTGGATGTCAACCATGGCAGATGAGATTAAATCTCTATATAGGAATCAAACATGGGAGTTGGTGAAACTTCCAAAAGGTTAGAGGGCTATAGGGTGCAAGTGAGTGTTTAGGAAGAAAGAAGCATTGACAGGAAAAGATGATGAAAAGTATAAGGCACGACTTGTAGTAAAGGGGTACTCACAAAGGGAAGGAATAGATTACAATGAAGTTTTCTCTCTGGTTGTGAAACATACGTCAATCATGGTGCTACTGGTTATGGTAGTAGAATTCAATTTGAAATTGGAGTAACTCGATACAAAGATGACATTCCTTCATAGGAACTTGGAGGAAGTCAGTTACATAAGGTAGCCTAAAGGATTCGAGGAACTTGGTAAGAAAGATCACATGATGGGCTGAAGCAGTCTTGAGGCAATGGTATAAGTGGTTTGATTCCTACATGGTGGAGATTGGGTATATCGGTTGTGAGTATGAATGCTGCATTTAGTACATGGTGCTTGAGGATGGATCTTACATTCTACTGATGCTATATGTAAATGATATGTTGATTGCTGCACAGGACGAGAAGGAGATACTCTTGCTTAAGTCTCTGTTAAGCAAGAAGCTTGATAAGAAGGATCTGGGCACTACATAGAAGATCCTAGGCATGAAAATTCACAGAGACAAAGAGTCTAGAAAGTCATGGCTTTCTTAGAAGGGATATGTACAGAAGGTGCTAGATAGGTTCCACATGGAAGGTGCTAAGCCAATTAACACGCCTCTAGCAGGTCACTTGAAGTTGTTAGGTAGGTTATGTTCAAGAACAAAAGATGAGATTTTAGATATGTCACGAGTACCATACATGAATGCAGTGGGGAGTTTCATATATGTAATGGTTTGCACGAGGCCGAATATCTCATAGGCAGTTAGTTTGGTCAAAAGATATATGACGAATCTAGGAAAAGAGCATTAAAATGTTATTAAATGGATTCTAAGGTATCATAGGGGCATAGTCGACACTAGAATCATGTTTGGGGGGACATGGAGGTTCAGGTGAAGTTGTAGGTTACATGGATTCAGATCATCCAGGTTATCTAGATAATAAGAGGTCTACAACGGGATATGTTTTCACATTAGCAGGAGGACCGATATATCGAAGATCTATGTTGCAGTCTATGATATCGTTGTCTTCAACTGAAGTGGAATATATGGTTGCGACGGAGGCGTAAAATGAGGCATTATGGTTTAAAGATCTGATAGGAGAACTTCGGTTGAAGCATGAGGCGAAGCACGATCTTAATTAGGGCTTGTTAATATAAGTGTTATTCTCTTTAAGGGCGAGGGTTTACCAAGTAAGAGGGTTTTAAACACTTGTAAGGGCTTGGGAATGAATTTTCTTAAGGGGTTAGGGTTTTTCCCAAGTGTGCATTGCAAGAGAAATCAGTTTTTTTTATAATAAAAGAATGGGAGTGGTGTAATTTCTAAGGCTTTGATTATAGTGGATTTTTGTCGCTTTGTGCTAGAGTTTTTTCCCGCAAGGGTTTTTTTTATGTTAAATATACTGTGTTTTGTTGTGATTGCTTTATTGGTTATCGTTTACTCGATTGTTCTATCTTCGTTGAACATGCTTTCATAAAGTGCATAGATTAATGGTGGTATTAGATCCATCTTTCTAATACTTAAGATTGATCTGGGTTTGTTGAGGGCTCTGAATTGTAACATCCATCATGTGGAGCCCACCTTTAATGTTATTTTCTACCATGTGGGGCCACCTTCAATGTCCACTGCCCCTCATGTGGAGCCCACCTTTGGTATTGACCATCCTATGGCATGGGCCCCACCTTCAATGTGGGTTGTCTATTATACGATGTACTTTGGATGTGGGTCATTCATCATTAGGGGCCTACTTTTAATGTGGACAATCCATTATGTGGGCTTATCCTTGACGTAGATCATCTATATTAATGTAGGGATACCTTTGATGTGGAGAGTCAATTGTGTAGGCACCACCATTGATGTAGGCTGCCCATCGTGTGGGGTCTCCTTCAATATAGACCATCCATCATAAGGAGGGGGGGGGGGGGGGGGGGGGGGGGGGGGGGGAGAGGAGAGAGAGAGAGAGAGAGAGAGAGGGTAAAAAGTTGAAAAGAAAAAAATTATAGGCAACCAACCCTGATTTCAGTATGGTCAAGGCAGGAAATCATGAGCCTGCTTTGAGGCTATGTATCAAACTGACGTGGATTGATTGGGAAAGCCTTTCACAGGCATCTCTTGCGCTTGGAATCTAGGTGGGGCCCACCGTGAGGTTTGTGAGAAATCTATGCTGTCTAACTGTTTTTTGAGATCATTTTAGGTGTTGCAACAAAAAATAAACAGGATTCAAGACTCAAGTGGGCCGCAATAAAGGAAAAGGTGGGTAGGGAATTTCCTACTGTTGAAACCTCTATGGGGTCCACAATGATGTTTATGTGACATCCATACCGTTCATAATGTCATTCCTACTAAGATGAACTGTTTTATTATCCCGATTCGAAACTTCTGTGGCCCCACGAATATTTCAACGGTGGAAGTTCAATCATCACATTTTCGGTCCACTGGAGTTGGATCCCATTCATTTTTTGTTGCAACGCCTAAAATAATCTCACAAAACGGTTGGACGGTGTAGATTTATCACAAACATCACGGTGGGCCCCACTTAGATTCCGAGCACAGGAGATGCCTACGAAAGCGATAGCAATCCGCGTCCTTATCAAACCATTATTTGTGCGGAAGAAACAGATTATCTTATTACATATGATGTGCATATTATCTTACACTATTTACATGTCCCTTATGGACACAAATTGCTTGCGAAAGCCTTTCGAGCGCAGGAGATGCCTGCGAAAGAGCCTTTTCCTTTATTGTGGCCCACTTGAGCCTTGGATCCTGTTCATTTTTTGTCGCAACGCCTAAAATGATCTCACAAAACGATTGGACAGCGTAGATTTCTCACAAACATCACAGTGGTCCCCACCTAGATTCCAAGCGCAGGAGATGCCTACGAAAGGCTTTCGCAGGCAATTTGCGTCCCTTACTGAAGTTGTATGTACAACTATTTACACAAGGTACAAAGCTGTATCTCTATTAGTTATCTTTACATCATTGGTTATAGTTGCCCATTTTCATCGGATGGCTAAGATCGAGAGAAGAGGTCCCAACCTCATCCATATCTTGATGTATAGGACTAGATTATTTGGGGATTTTTATTGCAATAGCCCTACGTTGTGACTATTTTTACTAAAAGTACAATTTCTTGTCTAGCTCATCTATTTTAGCCTTTTGACGAGAAATTAAAAATTTTACAGTTGAGAATGCCCCTTTGACCACCGTGTGCCAAGGAGAATTCATAGTGCTTAGGGTTGGAGGGGCATTTTCGACCATAAATTGTCAATTTTTCATCAAAAGGCCAAAAAAATTGAACCAGACAAGAAATTAGACTTTTAGTAAAACTAGCCACAACTCAGGAGTATTGCAGTAAGAATTCGGATCACGGAAGAAATAGAGTTGTATGCGAGAGAATATTCTTGCTTATTCTTTGGAAGCATCTCCTAAATATCGTCGGTTGTCATTTCTGTTCTCATTCACTGTAGCTAATATAGACCTTCCAAATCTTCGAGAAGAGGAGACCCTAGCCGTCCATTTTTTGGTGGGTCCCATCGGCAAAACACAGCAGTCTGCTTAAACATCAGCCAGAGTATCAAGTAACTCCTCCCAAAACACGAGTGACACGTGTAAAAATATATACCGTTAGAAAGATTGGCCATCAGTCAATTATGTGGGGCCCATTGGATGAGTGTACGTGTGTGCCACATTGGCCCTGCAAGTCTTTCAAAAAGATTCTCACACGCGCGAATGCTACTCGTAAAGTTATCCGCGTTTTCCAAACGCAAGAATCCACATAAATCAGCGTACACCGCACGTCCGTCCCTCTGTGGGGCCCAGGTTTTATCCGCGCCTTATATACATTTTTCCATATCGTGAGACCAAAAATGAGACAGATACAAGGCTCAAGTGGACCACACAGTGTGTATTGAACGGCTACCATTAAAAACTTCTTGAGATCCACAGAAGTTTTGATCAAGCTCATTTTTTTTTTGGTTTTACCTTCATCCAGGTATAGGTGACCTCATGAACAGCTTGGATGGAAAATAAACATCATGGTGGGCCATAGGAAGGTTTCAGTGGTGAACATCATTATCCCCACTTCTTCCTGTGGTGTGGCCCACTTGACCCTTGGATCTGCCTAATTTTCTGAGAGATGTATTAAAATAATATTTAAAAATATATGGAGGGAGTGGATAAACCTGATACATCACTGTGGGCCCCACAGAGATCCTACCTGGAGCAGGACGCAGTCCCCATCCCGTTCCATTCGGCTGTTGCATTTGCACGTCCGCGCGAGTAGAGAATTCCTACTCACTGTTACCGTTATGAAACGATGAACATATGATCCTCAACCCAAGGATATAATAGTGTCCTCTGGTTTCAAGTCTTAGCAAGTGCTGGCCATGGTTCTGTGATCCATACCATCAAGATGATTTTTCACACTGTGGATGGACCATTCCTGAAAATATATCATGGCGAGACATTAACATCCCTTCGATTGGTGTCCCTACAATACAGATACTTGAATACAACGATGTTTTTCATCCATCCAAGATGCGCGGGTCAGATCTCGATACACGGGTTTTTTTTTTGTTCTGATGTGTGGGCCCATAGCTTGGAAATTTAGTCTGTTGCGTCCCATCGTGATGATGGACCATGCCTCAAAAATCTCAGGACGCGGATTGCCTGCGAAAACAACTGCAAATCTGTTATCTGACTATAGGCGGGAATACTCACCACTATACTGCAAATCTGCAAAGGAAGTTCCTGCGCTGGGAATCTAGTTGGGGCCCACCGTGATGTTTGTGATAAATCCACACCGTCCAACCGTTTTTTGAACTCACTTTAGGACGTGAGAACAAAAACGATCCGGATC
The DNA here is from genome assembly GCA_003013855.2 of Liriodendron chinense. Lineage (NCBI taxonomy): Eukaryota > Viridiplantae > Streptophyta > Magnoliopsida > Magnoliales > Magnoliaceae > Liriodendron > Liriodendron chinense. The sequence continues at coordinate 1,847,520 of ML058505.1, forward strand.
CAAGACTCAAGTGGGCCGCACTAAAGCAAAAGGTGGGTAGGGAAATTTCTACCGTTGAAACCTCCCTGAGGTCTACAGTGATGTTTATATGCCATCCATACGGTTCATAATATTATTCCTATTGGGATGAACTGAAAACACAAATATTAGCCTGATTCAAAACTTCTGTGGCCCCACGAATATTTCAACTGTGGACGTTTAATCCTCACGTTTTTAGCCCACTTGAGTCTTGGATCCGGTTCATTTTTCGTCTCATTTCCTAAAATGAGCTCACAAAACGGTTGGACGGCGTGGATTTCTCACAAACATGACGGTGGGCCCCACCTAGATTCCTGCGCAATGCTTTCGCAGGCGTCCAAAATCTCATTGATAAAATAACCCGAACTTCCGATTTGTTGCTTACAGGTAGAATGTTAACAACGGTCCACATTCATCTAAAAAGTAACCTAATAAGGGTTGATGGGATCCTCCAATTTGAGAGATTTATTTGGAATAATTCATCAACGGTAGCAACTCAACATATGAATGGTCCAGATTACTGAATACCGGCTGTATTTTTTGAAATTAGAACCCTGTGCACTGTACGAAGTTACGGCCACGTATTGACATGGCTCTTGCTTAGTCTCTTTCTATCACTATACGTAAAATATGGACGGCTCAGATTAAGGACCATCTCAGCAGGTAGGCCTAGCGGGTGGGGACGCATGCCCAAATCCGGAGTCGCGACAGAGGCAAAAACAAACAGAAATCCAGATTCTGGCCAGGCAATCTCAAGAGAGAGCTTTGATACTCTGGCAGAGTGTGATAGATGATACACATGCATTTAAAGATTACCTGGAAATCCCATGCGTAGCATGCGATTAATTCAGACTAAACTGTCCAACTCCAAAGCATGGGTCCCAACTGATATATCATGAACTAAAACTCGATATTTTTTTAATATCTGACGGTTAGAGCGGTGGACCTTTAATGAAGGGTTAAAAATAAAGTTATCCAACCGCTCATTTTCAACAAACAAATGCCTACGAGGAGCGGATGATTTGTGGGTGTTACCTTACCATGTGGGGCCCACCTTGATGAATGTGTTTCATATCCATGCCGCCCATCCGTTGTTCAGTTCATTTAAGGACGTTAACCCAAAATTTATGCAGATCCAAATCTAGGGTGGACCAAACCACTGGAAAAAAGTGATGAATGACCATTAAAAGCTTTTTGAAGATAACAAAAGCTTTGGATCAAGCTAATCTTTCTATTTTTCCTTCATCCAGCTCTGTTTGACCTTATCAACGAGTTGGATGAAAAATAAACGTTACGGATCTACTTACGGTGGCCCTTGGGAAGTTTTTAACGGTGAGTGTTCAATAATCACGGTTTCTTGTGATGTGGTCCACCTAAGATTTGTATGTGCTTAATGTTTGGGACCATGTCCTAAAATGGATTGGAACTTCTAAACAGTGTTTACAAAATCAGTCGGTTTATTTTGAGTAAATGCATGCCAAGTATACAGTTTCTGATTGCCTGCGTAGTCAAGTACCATGCCAGGCCGGAGTATCAAATAAGGGCATTTCCGTCACATCCTTTTCCTTGGCAATCCCCATCACTCCGGATGCGGATTAGATACTGACAGGTTGAGTAGCCATCTGGCTACTGAAGTGACGTCACCGACTTCTGTGGGCCCCACCGTGCTGTATGTGTTGTATCCACACCGTCCATCCATTTGGAGAGATCATTTTAGGGCATGATTTAAAGAATGAGACAAATCCAAATCTCAAGTGGACCCCACCAAAGAAAACAGTGGGGACAATGACCAGACCGTTGAAACTTTCCTACGGCCCACCATGATGTTTATTTGAGACCCAACCTGTTCATAAGTTCCACATGCATGGAAGAAGGGAAAACAAAATATAAGCTTGATCGAAAACTTCTGTGGCCCCAAGAAGTTTTTAATGGTAGGAGATCGATACCCACTGTTTTCTTTGGTGAGGTCCACTTGAGCTTTGTATACGCCTCATTCTTTGTTACATGCTATAAAATAATCTCTTCAAATGGATGGACGGTGTGGATACAACACATACATCTATGTGGGGCCCACAGAAGTTGGTGACGTCACTTCAATAGCGAGATAGATACTCAACCTGTAACCTGTCAGTAGCTAATCCGCGTCCCATCACTCCACACTCTCGGGCGTTAGCTTCGAAGCTCCAACGCCTTCAACTACCCTTTACTCTCAGGCGACAACTCCAAAGCTTCAACCCCCTCTCGGCTACCTCTCTCCCTCTCTCTCGATCCGACCACCGAACCTCAGCCGTTCAATTTCACAAGCCACATCCAGCCCGTACAATCCCCGTCCGTCGGAAGAAATGGCGCAATCCCTCCATTTTCGAATCCCTCTCTCCTCTCCAAACCGATCCGTCTCCAAGCTCTCCAATCTTTCCTTCTCCCAAATCCATCTCAACCGCAAACGCAACTCCCTCCCCCGCCTTCCGATCTCAGCCGTTGATTCCTCATCCCCTATCCTATCCACTGACAATGGCAAAGGCAGCACCGCCGCCTTCCCTTCGCCTCCTTCCGACGCCGGCGCGATCGAGGTGGACTGGGTGACGGAGACGGAGCTGAAGGAAAACGGCTTCCGCAGCACGCGGCGGACCAAGCTGGTATGCACGATCGGGCCCACCACGTGCGGGTTCGAGCAGCTGGAGGCACTGGCCGTCGGCGGGATGAACGTCGCACGGATCAACATGTGCCACGGCACGCGCGAGTGGCACCGCCACGTGATTGACAGTGTCCGTAAGCTGAACGACGAGAAGGGGTATGCGGTCGCTATCATGATGGACACTGAGGGGAGCGAGATCCACATGGGGGATCTTGGTGGGGCCGCCTCATCTGCCAAAGCGGAGGTAAATTCAAATTTCAATTCTGAATTTTCATTTCCCCCTTTCTTTTCTGAATTCTGTTTATTGTAATTAGGGGTCGTTTGGATGCTTGCAAAATTTTAAATTGTAAACACTTTACACTTGAAAAGAGTTTCTGGGTTGACTAATTGGATGTCTTGCACCCATCATAGTGGGTCCCACACACAATCTAGAAGGTTTTCATCGGTGGGTGTTCCAGTCCCAACTGTCCCATGTTGTGCAGACCACACGGTGATCAATTGGCCTATTTGTCTGGGGCCATAGGAGAGCATCTAGGGATACACATCATGGACAGATTAGAAGTACTGTACACGTCTCAGTGGGCCCCACACATTATCGACTGTCATGCCTTGCTATGTATAATGGCTTTTCAGGTGTAAAGACTTCACTTATAATATGAAACAAAGGTTTTCTGCCTGGAGAAAAGGGGTATTTACCTTTATAGTATTTACATTGTAAACGCTTTGTAGGCAAATTTCGGCATCCTGTAATCCTACCTATAAATTGTTACCTGTAATCCTTTAGGGCGTGTTTGGTGCATGGAATTAATAGGGATTAGGGGGGATTTGGTGGGATGGATTTGCAACCACTAATAATTACAGCTGCTAGTGGATTGTCGTGGGATTTGGTGGGATGAGATTTGCAACCAGTAATAATTACAGCTGCCAGTAGATTATCGTGGGATTTGTGGAATACCACAGAATCCCAATCCATGTTTGGAATGGAGGAGTATCTTGCTGACATATCCACCATTCAAGATATGTGTTGACGTCACATGGGATCTGTGAGCCCCACCATGATGTTTGTGTTATATCCACACTGTCTGTCAATTTTTTTGAGATCATTTTAGGTCATGAGCCCAAAAATCAGGCATATCCAATGCTCAAGTGGACCTCACAACAGAAAATAGTGGGAATAATGATTCCCACCATTGAAACCTTCCTATGGCACAACATGATGTTTATTTGCCATCCAACCCATTCATAAGGTCAAACAGACCAGGATGAAGGGAAAACACAAATATTAGCTTGACCCAAAACTTCCATGGCCCACAAGAAGTTTCAATGGTAGGCGTTCAATCCCCACTACTTTTTGTGGCTGGGTCCACTTGAACTTTGGATCTGCCTGATTTTTGGGCGCATGCTCAAAAATGATCTCAAAAAATGGATGGACAGTGTGGATATAGTCCATACATCATGGTGGGACCCACTGAAAATGTTGGCGTTAACCCTACCTTTTCCAAAAATTTCAAACATCTGGGCGGGAGCAAGCGTGGGATTTCAAGAGGTACAAAATGCAATTCATCCCACCTAATCCCAGCCTCTCTAAACGGTGCATGGAATTTATACGGTCCCAAATGCAATTCCATCCCGCTTAATCCCTCTTAAGTCCATGCACCAAACACCCTCTTAAGGATTGTACGGGCATCCAAATGACCCCTTATATTTTTATTTTTGTCGCCTTTTTTTTTTTTTCTTTTGAATTCTTGAATATTTGATTGTTGTTGTTATTGAGTTAGTTTGAGCAATTGGTGATTAGAGAACATGGATTATACAATGCTCGTCTAAGAGAACAAACAAAATGTCCATATTTTTAGTTTGTACAAGTGGGGCCCATGGTTTAATAGTCCAATCTGTTGATATGATGGCCCGCCCACCAGAAATTTGCAGATTGGAAAATCCTAACCTTTCAACTGGTGGCCAGCAGACAGACGGTTAAGTAAGAAATACAGCATTGGTCTACATTCAGTTAATAAAAGGCTAAAGATTCATTGGGGGACCAAATCATGGTGTGTGCAGTTTTTTAGTTTATAAGAGTGTTGTCCATGGTTTAATGATCCAATCTGTTGATATGATAGCCCCTGATGTGGATGGCCTGCCTGCTGGAAATTTCGTAGATCGGAAAATTCTAACCTTTAAATTGGTGGCCATAAAATAAGTGGTTAAGAAATACAGCATACGTCCACATGCAGTTGATAAAATGCTAAAGATTCAATGTGGGATCAAATTACATAGTGCGCAGGTTTTTAGTTTTTACAAGTGGGGCTGTGGTTTAATGGTCCAATCTGTTGATATGATGCCCCCTGATGTGGATGGTGTGCCCACCAGAAATTTTGCAGATTGGAAAATCCTATCCTTTCAACTGGTGGCCAGCAAATTAATGGTTAAGTAAGAAATACAGCATTGGTCCACATTCTGTTGATAAAAGGCTGCAGATTCAATGGGGGAATCTAATCAATGGTTTGAATCATTGAACCATGTACCCCACTATGACGAACTAGAAACCCAAGTGTACTGTACTACTTACGAGTTGAGCATTGTATAATACAAGATTGGAAAATTATTGGAATTGAAATTATTGTTATGATTAAATGCTATAATTATTACAAGATTTGCAATCACCATGGATTGCAGTTGCAATTGTTGGTTTGAGGAATGGTCAAATGAGGAAAGAAAGGATTTTTTTTTTCCTTTCTTTCTCCTCTGATCAATGTGCTGGTTCTATTGTAATGTGGTGAAACTCTTGAAGTATCATAATTCCGTCTGGCCGATGCAGTCTTGAGTAAGTAGAAAGGAATCGTTTTCTTGAATTATTTCTTGAGAGCTTCAATTTCTTTGAAGAGACAAGCAAGTCATTAGTTGTTACGCAAGCTTAAAAAGTCTTTACCACTGTCCATTTTAGTAGGCAATGGTATCATCATGTCAGCTGTATTATGCCTCTTTTTTTAATTAACTTTTCGTAGTAAGCTGCAATATAGTTTTTGCCTCAAATTGTTGAGGCCAATTTAAGTTCCATAGTTTGCTACACATGTTGGACTATGAGGACCCATTTGAATTGCTGTTGTTTGTATTTATGATCAGGAAGCCACTAGTTACATCCACCAAGATTGGTATCAGCTCCCTTCCAATTCTACTTGCAGTTCTTCAATAGTGCCCATTTTGTACTAGTGTGCTACCCCTTCATATTATACATTAACAGAAGTAAACCAGATCAGGAAAGTTGCGCAAGTTTGTGATTGCTTTTTATTTTGAGAAGACTGAGTCACTGTAGAACAGTGGCAAAGAAATGGAGCTTTGGTTAGTTTGCTGAAACCATTTTGGACTTGATTTCTAAGTATTATATACTAATTTTGTAGGTTACTTATGAATTTGAAGTTTCTGAATCGTGGGATTTTAATCAAGCAGATTTGTCATTTCCATATGGCATATAATAAGGTCCTGTTCCACAACTTTAGTTACTAAGCTGATCTTGCTAAATTTGGACTTTGTTTCCTTTACTCATGGCTAAACTCAAAGACAACACAACAATTAGGGCACATTTGGATATTTGGAATCCAAGAAAAAAAGAAGGAAATTTCCTTTACTCATGTCACCCTGCTTTTGTAATTTGTTCCTGTTCATTATTTGCATTGGTGAGATTCCTATCCATGTGTTTCTGGTGTCATTTATGGTATGACAAGGAATGTCTTGAATGTTTCCAGTGGACATTGAGGCAGAACTATCCATGTGTTTCTGGTGTCATTAATGGTATGACAAGGAATGTCTTGAATGTTTCCAGTGGACATTGAGGCAGAAATCTCAGCGTGTTTGACAAGGTACCTTACCATTCTTTCTCTCTTCCTCTGTGTTTATGATCTTAAATCCTCAATGAGAATGAGGGTTCAAGATTTCTGCCCTTCTGTTTTCTGAAAAAAAATGAAGGGAAAGATGAAGGTACCTTTTTCCTTGTCCACCAATGAACATTGAATCCTGTATAAAGTCAACTCCTTAAATAAACGAAAAATAAAAGGAAAAGAAGAGGGAGGGAGGGATTAACTCTCACTCTTCCGAAGGTCATGTTTCCTCCATAAATGGGCCTTTACTTGGAAGGACTCTTCTGAAGGCCATGGTTCCTCCATATATGAGACTTAGAAGGAAGTTTGATGGTGTTCTTGTTACCCATGAGGCAATCAATTCTCTTAAGTCAATGGCCTGAAACATTCTACTCTAAAATTTGATCCAATGATGTTTATGATAGTATGGAGTGGGTTGCTGTATCTAAAGATCACAAGTCTCATGGGATTTTGTAACAAACAGTGAGCACGTCTAATAGAGTCCTTGATTGTACAAAATGGTTCCTTTACAAGTTTTTTAAGCTCAAAGTATCGTCAGCTTCTTCCTGCCCCCATGTTCACCAGGCGGTTGCGTTGCTAGTGAAGACCAATTACTTATCATGGGAAGAATTTGTTCTTTTCCATTGGATAAGGTACCCAGGGTCCCAGACGCCCAGACCTCTTTGAAAGATTTACCCCATCTTAGTTATTCCATTGTACCAGGATAATCTTTTATAGACCAGCATTGCACCTCTGATTTTAGCAGCAGTTATTAAAGTGGTAGCATAAAGTGCCCATTGGTAGTTGAGAAAAATTGATTAAAAATGCTTTTATTTATTTATTTTTATAACAGCACATGCAATAGAATAATAGAATGCAAGTCATTCAGCACGAAACATGATGTAACTTGCATGTTTTGCAAATATCTAGATCTTCAGTAAATCAATACTAATTACCGATCTGTTTAATGCAGGATGGAGAGATCTGGACTTTCAGTGTCCGGTCTTTCAACTTGCCACTCCCAGATCGCACCATCAATGTGAATTATGATGGCTTTGCTGAAGGTCATAATTTCATAGACCCATCTCTTGGTTGAAGACTTCATTGCCCACTCTTTTTATTTCAATAAAGAAAAATATATTCACTGTGAATTTGAATTTTAAACAAGCTTGGATGTGATTCAGATGTGAAGGTGGGTGATGAGCTCCTTGTGGATGGTGGAATGGTGAGGTTTGAGGTGATTGAGAAGATTGGTCCAGATGTTAAGTGCCGCTGTACTGATCCTGGGCTGCTTCTACCACGGGCTAATCTGACTTTCTGGAGAGATGGTAGCCTGGTGCGAGAACGCAATGCAATGCTCCCCACAATATCTCCTAAGGTTGGTGCTCCTTAAAGTGTGCACGCTTGCGTGTGCATTGAGCAATATCTATGAAAATACTCTTTGACTTTTACTGTTCAAAAGGGGAACCCCCCCAACCACACACACACGAATGGCTGCAACAGATCAAATCCGACATGTGCATGCATGCCTACTACATGTATCATGTATGTTTTCATTGGCGCCTATTGATTTTTCACTGCTTTGCTATTGTTTGATAGTTGTTTTCCATATGGTGAGCAATATATATATATATATATATATATATATATATATATATATATATATATATATATATATATATATATATATATATATATATATATATATATATAGCATCAGCTGAGCATTCCCCACATTAAACTTGTCAGGGTATTTTAAAGGAGGTTTCATCCAGGCATTTGTTCGTCTCCTGAGGGGACTTTTTTTGCAGTGCGCCATGATTTCAATGTGGATCATCTTCTTGCTTTATGCAGGATTGGTTGGACATTGATTTCGGGATTGCAGAGGGTGTTGATTTTATAGCAATTTCATTTGTCAAGTCTGCAGAAGTGATTAATCATCTTAAAAGCTACATTGCTGCACGGAGTCGTGATAGGTAAATAATAATATCTTTCGCAAATCTATGGTCATTTTTTTAAATTTATTTCTATCTGTTTGACAATAGAAATAGGACGATCATTCTTTGTATCTTGATATAAAATTTAAGTTAATCACTTAACCTCCCTTCACATTGATTTCGAAAATCTGATGACTTTTAGTGATCTAAGTTGCATGTGTACTTCAGTTCCAGCTCAGCATGGATAGCCCATATTTGTCTTAGCAATTTGTTAGACTTTGTGTGGTCCATTAGACTGTTATTGACGCGTGTACATATTTATGGATTGGATTATATTGAGATTCTCCGATGTTTTAGTTTGTATGTGTGGATGTAATCATTTCATGATAATGTATGCACATGGACCAAGCCTTTAATATGTACATATTTATGGATTGGATTATATTCATGCCTCCGCCCTGATTTTGGAGGTGATTAGGATAAGATGATCTCACAAAGATTAACGTGATTGGCTTCGTACCAGTCAAATCATGTAAGCCTCTGTATTGTAGTGGGGATGGATCATTTTCTGATTGAATGGATCTCGCTTGATGATCGCATAGACGAGTGTTCGTTGATGATGTGTGAATTGAACCAGACGTGTTGTTAGACCAATTACCTAAAGCAATGTTCGAAGTATCGGTATCGCTACAAGTTTCGCTGGCTGGGGATACAAAATCATTATCGTTATTGCCGATTTCCGGAAATGTGGGGAAACATTAGGGAAAACGGTGGAATTTTTTTAGTGAAACTTCAGAAGATGCTAACATACACATATTTGCATATTTAAGAATCAGATAATAATGAAAAAGATGCATATTTGTATATTTAGGAAGCAAATAATAAGTTTCCATTTAATGGGGTCTACAAGCATGTATCATTGACTCAGGGAAACATTGGGGAAAATGGTGGATCCATCCATCCATCCACATATGCACATACATACATACAAAAACACATGCATGATCCATCCATCCATGCACGCACACACACATACACATCCATCCATCCATCCATCCAACCAGCCAACCATCCATCCAACCAACCAACCATCCATCCATCCATGCATCCACGCATCCATCCCATGGTTTTGAATGACGGTATCGGCCCTGTGGAAAAATGATACGATATGGCGTCGTGTATAGGAATCGGGGCCGCATCGGTCAAAAAAAAATTGGAAGCAAAAAAATGTGAAAAAATATCAGAAAAATAGGAGAAAAAATGAGATATTCATGAATCTATCTATATTTTTTTTTAATCATGTATTCAATGGTTTATTGGATTATTCTTTTGATGAGAATATTGTCTGTTGATTTGACTTGTTGAAAGTCAACTAAATGGGCCCTAATTGAACACAAATCAAACATGATTTGGTGAACAATGATCCATTACATTGGAAATACAATAAAAAGAAGATGAAAATATAAAAAAGAAGTGAAGGTTTACCCTTCTTTATAATTTTTCCCATAATGGTCCACTTCGCTTCGATTAGTTGAATCCCATTTAAATCATTTGTTTTGATCTCAAAATAGGTTTAGATCTAGCCTAGAATGAGTTTTTAATATTCTTTCATGGTTTAAATGAAAAGAAGAAGAGGAAATATGAGCAAGGTATTCCGTAACCGTAACGGTGGCCGTAACACCTCCACTGTTACCTTTGCGATACAGATCGCAACAGGCTGTTATGGCATCCATAACGGCTGTTATGGTCTCTTTTTTACTGTTTATGAAAAATATTTATATATTAATATTTTTCAACAAGCTTTAATAGATGAAGTTTGTAAAGATAAAATCCGTTTGATCTCATAAGTAGATGTGTTGTCACAATCGAAGCATTGGGATTTGTACATGTGCACATATGGAATCAAATGTACCTGATTAAGTATAATAAAATCAAATGTCTAGGACAAGCGATTGGAGACTGTGGCAAATCGTTTTTGGTTCATTTGTGGATTTAGTGCAATGCCATTCCCTAGGGGAATATTAGAGGGTGTAGATTGGTTTTTTTCTTAGGAGAGCATAATAATTCAGTACACCTTATTACTACTCTAACATAAGAGATATTAGAATTAGTTTTTAATTTGGATTTCTTTAGGATGGAGATCTATAAATATGAATGTAAGGTTTTGGTTTGAGACACCTCTCTTTCATCTCTAATCCCAACCTAGAGAAATCCATTCCTTCTAAAAAATCCTAGTCCACCAAATATCGAGATTACATAGCATGTTTTCTTTCCTCGTTGTTGTGGCATGATTTCTTTCCTCGTTGTTGAGAATCAACATCTCGTGGGCTTTCCTTCATCTCCGTGCTTGCTTTTGTGCAACGAATAAGATGATTGTGGTTATGGATTCGAAGTAATCTCGTTCCCGAAAATTTAAAAATTGGTGTATTTTTTGGTGCCTTTGCTTTCAATTGGTATAAGAGCAATAGTCATAGCTCAATGTTTAATTTGATTGTTTTCTATATTTGTGCGAGAGATCTACACACTCAAGTGAAAATCGATTGAATAGTAATTGGAACCCTTGTACCTATACTAGGGTAAGTTGAATTCCTTTTTTTCTTCCTTAAGAGAGATCTTGATCTGTTGTCAGTGGGGATGCTATGTAAACTATTGCCATGACCAGTACCTTGTTCAAGGGAACTGATTGTGAAGATTTTGGTTTGTGTGCACACCCTTGTTTATGCTAATCCAAATTGAGCCCCGCCACCATATGCACCCACTAGATTTCAGCTTAGGTAGGACTGAAAATCGCTTGCTAGCAGCTAGCCCAGGATGACAATAGTGAGCATGAGAGATTCCATGTTTTTTTTTTTTTGGAAGAGTAATGAGAGATTCCATGTTAAGTTATCACAGAGGTGTTTAAAGAGTACAACGATTCATTAATGTTGATTGTTTAAAGATGAGGAAAGCAATGAGTCTAAATCTGGATGTATTTTCGTGCTTAATGATAGAGCTATCTCTTAGTTGAGCAAGAAAGAGATTGATTTCATTCCATTTATGAAGTTTTTGTATCTCGCTTGCATCATTGTAGTGTAAGAGGCCATATGGTTGAAGACTTATCTTATTGTCATTCCATCTAAGACAGCGCTGATAGCTTGCGGTGAACAACCCCCCTTGCTACTATGATAGAAGAAATTCATTACCCGTTTGGGTACCATCGCGAGGCTAGAGAGCCCATACCTTCGTACTATGACAATATTTTAGCTGTAACAATATCAAAAGATCCCAAGTTTCATTAAAGGTCAGAGCATATTAGAATGAGGTATCACTTAGTTAGAAAGCATGTTGCTAAGGGTGAGATCGCCATTAGTCATATCTCTACATGGGAGATGTTGGTTGACCCATTCGCTAAGCCATTTGCGCACAATCCGTTTTTGGCTTATGTTAGGGGTACGAGACTACGAAGAGTGTGACTCCATTTGTTTTTGAGTTGAGTGGGAGATTGTTAGACTTTGTGTGACCCATCGAATTATTATTTACATTTGTACATATTTACTCATTGGATTATATTGAGATTTCTGATGTTTGAGTTTACGTGTATGGATGTGATTGTTTCATGATAATGTATGCACATAAATATTTAGATTGATAATCATAATGAGATATGGTAACATTTGTCGATTAAAGCAGTGGTCCATTTCTCGTATGGTGTAGACCATTGTGCAAGTATGCACAACAGGAGTAATGCATATTGAGGTGCATGTACATATGACATGTCCCCCCATCCTAATTTTTGAGCTGATTAGGATGAGATCTTACAGAGATCAACGCGATCGGCTCTATACCCAGTCAGATCGTGTAAGATGATTTATTGTAGTGGGGGTTGATCATTATTTGATCAAATGGATCCCGCATGATGATCATGCAAATGACGAATGCTTGATCGTTCATGATGTGTAAATTGAGCCCGCACGCGCTACAAGACCCATTAGCTACAAGTGACGGATTGATTCTAGTCCAATCACAAGGCGAGTATGCATCTCCCATTGGTGACTCTTGTATCCTTATTATTATACGTGGCAAGGTTGTGATGAAGTGATGTTACTTTACTGTGCATTCTCAAGGCCATGTATATAAATTTGGCTGGGTTAGAAGCAGATTGGGAAAGTGGCTAAATTAAGATTAGGTCATGGTGATGGGATGAAGGAAGATCATAGATGATTGCATGGTGGTGTTGGTGCACATGAGACTAATATAAGATGTTAGATCGATTGGACAGTGGGATTTTATTGCGAATTGTTTCTGAAAAATATTAATATTTTTAACGAGCTTTAATTGATCAAGTTTGCAAAGATAAAATTCATTTGATCTAAGAGGTAGACAAGTGTTTGTCTTGATCGGAGCATTGGGATTTGTACGCTTAGACATATGGAATCAAAGCTGCCCGATTAAGTGTGATCAAATCAATGGTCTAGGCCAAGCGGTTGGAGATTGGGATGAATTTTTTCTAATCTAATTGTGGATTTGGTGTAATGTCATCCCATATGGAGGTTTATAATCTCAGAGGTCTTACAATGAATATACTTGATTGGAGGGTATAGATTGGGTATTCTTATAAGGAGGGAGTGTGGTAATTCAATACCCCTCATTACCACCATAATGTAAGAGATATTGGTGCTAGTATCTAATTGGGATTTCTCTAGGATGGAGGTCCATAAATGTAGGTGTAGGACTTTTGGTTTGGGACACTTCTCTCTCTTTCATCTCTTACCCTAGCTTGGAGAAATCACTTCCCCCTGAGAAGCTCTAGTGCACCAAATCTAGAGATTTCATAGTGTGTATAGTGTTTTTTTTCCCCCCCGAGGTTGAGAATTAACATCTACAGTGGGTTTTCATTTGTCTTCGTGCTTGTTTTCGTGCAGTGAAGAAGATTCTGTGGTTACGCATTCAAGATAATTTCATTCTTGGTAATTTTAAAATTAGTGTAGTCTTGTTCTTTTGCTTCTTTTAGAAGCATGTGTATACCGTAATGCTTTGATGAGACTTGAGAAATTTACTAGTGAAGCATGAGAGATGAATCGATTGCATCTTCACTAACACATGACACACTTCTATGGAAACTGGAAGTGTTGATCTGGTGGGCCACCATGTGAGGGGAATAGATACATTGATCAGATTATCTAACCCAAAGAACTATGGTCAGAAAATGGATAGCTGAATGTCTGAGTGAGATATATCTGAGTGAGATATATTCAGAAAATGGATAGCTGTGTGTGTGTGTGTGCGTGCACGCGCGCGTGCGTGCGTGGCTACGATTATCAAATCATATGGACTTAGCTATCGTTTGTTCATGTGGTGGCCCACCAGATCAACAGGAACGATTGCACTCGACATTTCTACGTTAATGGTGGGGATGATGGAGAGAGCCAGCCATGTGACCTTTAAACTGATTGAAATGCTTTTAATTTTCTCATTATAACGTAGACCTATGTACGAAAGAATTTTTCAAAACTGCTAAAAGATTTTACAAACTTCAAGAATGGTGAAACCATCATAGCCTTGTCCGAACTATTTGGGGTTGGCTTTCATGGTTTTGGCAAATTTCAGCGATCGGCTCCCTGTTTGCCCATTTACCCAGGCTTAGGACCAGCTGGTGCATCACTACCAGGTTGAGTTTAAAATTTCCACCCTATATTTCTCAAAATTATGAAAATTCCTCCAATTTCTAGGAAACCACAAAATATCCCTACTCTCTGAATGTGACAAAACCACCTGGTGTTTGCAGCGACATTTCTGTAATTGCAAAAATTGAGAGTATCGACTCCTTGAAGAACTTGGAAGAGATTATTCGCGCATCGGATGGAGCCATGGTAGCAAGAGGAGATCTGGGCGCTCAAATTCCATTGGAACAGGTCCCCTCAGCCCAGCAAAAGATTGTTCAACTGTGTAGGCAGCTGAACAAGCCAGTGATTGTTGCCTCTCAGCTGCTCGAGTCCATGATTGAATATCCTACACCCACCAGAGCTGAAGTTGCAGATGTTTCTGAAGCAGTCAGGCAGCGGGCAGATGCTCTAATGCTTTCTGGTGAATCGGCCATGGGCCAGTTTCCAGAAAAGGCATTGGCTGTGTTGAGAAGCGTTAGCTTAAGAATCGAGAGATGGTGGAGAGAGGAGAAGCGGCATGAAGCTATGGAACTTCCAGGCATTTCATCTTCCTTGTCAGATAGTGTTTCAGAGGAGATTTGCAACTCTGCCGCCAAAATGGGTAAGCATTTTCATTAAATTTTTTTAAAGTGATTTCATAGAATAATGCTTTATAGGGGTGGGTGGCAATGGGCTGGGGTTATGCCCAATGGGTACCCAAGCCTGGCCCGACATGGGCCGAAATGGGTGTAATTAAATGGGTGTGGGTGCAGGTTTGGGTATTAATTTCAACCTGGTTAATAACTGGGCTGGGTTTGGGTATTGCCCTGCCCATACCTGAATTCAGCCCAAATCCGAATATATTATATCTAATATATGTATATCATACATATGATCAATACACCAATTAATTTACAATAGTAATTACTAATTAGTAATATAATTAACATTTTTTAATTCAAAAACTATAGAAAAGATGGCTGTTCCTCTACAATGTTGAAGGATAAGTTTACTATACAACACTTGGCGTGTGGAGCCCACTATTGGGTGTGCAGTGTGTATACCATCAAACTGATCCTGCAGGGTCACCCCATCATGAGAGTGGGATGCCCCAAAATTCATGCCAATCCAATCACATGTGGACCACCAAGTGAATTTGGATTTTTTTTTGGGAGATTGTCCATTGTTTTCTACAGTGTGGCCCATATGATGATTGGATTATCCTGGTTTTGAGCCAGCCAATATCATGGTGGGGCTCACTTGATGCTCGAGTTAGACGGCATACATGCACCATGTTGGGCCTCATGCATGAGGTGCCTAAATAAGGAAATTGGAAAGTGGAAGAGAAGCTTTGATACTTGAGCAAAGTATGATGGACAGATGGTTGACATGCAGCAGTAGTTAGTGATGGCCGTACATTTCAAGTCACCTCTCTCTCTCTCTCTCTCTCTCTCTCTCTCTCTGATAAATGGGTACCCAACACCCAAATGGTTACAAGTATGGGTGCGCATTTCAGGCCCAAGATGGGTATGGGTGCAGTGCACATTGGTGGGTATGGGTATGGGTACGGGTACGGTTACCCCTGTACCTGACCCAAACCTGGCCCATTGCCATACCTAATGCTTTATATTATGAAAGGAAAGGAAGATGTTGTTTCCAAGGGAAAGGAAAGGAAGCTTGTGAAAAGGAATAGAAGTTTTTTATGTTTGTTTTTCAACAAGATTCTCCATGAAAATTTGGCCCATTTTTAAATTTGTTGTCTGGAAAACCAAAATTTTCGGGGGAAAATTACTTGGAAGTTGTTGTTGGCATGTGCTACATTAGCACATATGGGTGCTTGAAGATGGACTGTAGCACTTGTGGGACATCTGCACATGTGGGGTAGGTAGAACTAAAAGATGAACAAAGGCACATGTGGCACATGTGGGGCGCTTGAAGATGGATGTGTCACATTGGCACATTTGGCACCTATGGGACACTTGAAGATGGATGGTGGCACACGTGGCACATCCAGGTTGCAATGGAAAATGGATGGTGGTACATGTGGTAGATTGGTACACATGGGGTGCAGGCGGATATAGATGGTAGCACATAGGGGCACATTGGCATATGTGGGCGCATATGAAGATAGATGGTAGCACATGTGTCACATGTGGGGTGCCAATAAAGATGGATGTTAACACATGTGGTGCAACTGCATGTTGGGACATGTGGAGTGATGAGATAAAATGAGGAGAAGTGATGAGATAAGATGAGGAAGTCATATTTCCTCGCAAGAAAAGCAAACAATGTTTCCTGGGGGGGGGGGGGGGGGGGGGCTGTAAAATAAGGGTGTTTCCTGAAAGATGAGGGGGAGGAAACCATGTTTCCATGGAAAAAACAAAAACAGACCTAGCGGAAAACACACTTTATTGAATCCAAACAGTCATATTATACTTTTCCATAAATTGGCAAATATATTTTTCTTCATCGCCATCATCATCATCATCATAATAATAATCTTAAAAAAAAAAATAAAAAATCATCATCATCATCTTCTTCTATTTGTTTTTTTTTCTAAGAGAATGATAAGGGTAACCATAAACTAGTTGGTGTAAAGTATCTTGGAGCTAATCTTTAGAAGATAAAATAGGTGTTTCTGTTTTTCATTAAAATAGAAGTGAAATATTTTCCATTGTTGTCCCAAGGAGTAAATTTCCAACTTGTAATTTCACGACACATTGAATATCTTTTCAGTGTGAACCTTCTGTTGTTTACAAACCCATGATGTCACTGTTGCAACCTTTAAACATGCGAATCTCTCGTCAACAGGGTTCTGGAACTTCTAGGTGAATCTGTAATGTGTCCCATTTTAATTCCCTTGCAGATTCAGCTAGTGATTATACATACTGATCTTTACCCAAATCATTAGGTGGCCCCTTGTGGAGATTCATATCTTCTTCTTCTTCTTCTTCTTCTTCTTTTTTCCAGCAACCAGATCAAACTTTTTAGAAGGACCAAAAAATTTCAAAATTACTTGGCTTATCTATAATTACAATAATTGAACTCTGACCTTTCAATGTGCATTCAATCATTTGGTTCTTGTTCTTGTTGTTGGCCACAACGATGATGATAAAATTTTGTTTTCTAGATGTTCATGGCAATAATGATGATGATTTCTTCTTATTGTTTGTTGTTGATGCTGATGCTGATGCTGATGTGGTTATCTATGTTCTTTCTGTTATTTCTTGTGGTGGCAATGGATGCTTCTCTTGTTGCAAATGATGATAGTGGTGATGGTGGCCACTTGGGTTCATTTTGTTGTTCCTGATAATGATAGCATCAGATGTTCTTGTGTCTATTATGATGATGTTGATGGTGCCGATGACTTTGCATTAACTCTGTCAGTGGTGGTGGTGATTTGCAGCTAACAATTTGGAAGTGGATGCACTCTTTGTGTACACAAAGACGGGCCATATGGCATCTTTCCTATCTCGCTGCCGTCCGGATTGCCCAATCTTTGCATTCACAACCACAACATCCGTGCGGAGGCGCCTGAACCTGCAGTGGGGCCTCATTCCCTTCCGCCTGAACTTCTCGGACGACATGGAG
This sequence comes from Liriodendron chinense, assembly GCA_003013855.2. NCBI lineage: Eukaryota > Viridiplantae > Streptophyta > Magnoliopsida > Magnoliales > Magnoliaceae > Liriodendron > Liriodendron chinense. The sequence goes on from ML058505.1 coordinate 1,865,173, forward strand.
AGCAACCTCAATCGGACCTTCTCTCTGCTCAAGGCAAGGGGTATGATCCAGTCCGGCGATCTCGTAATCGCTGTCTCCGACATGTTGCAGTCCATTCAAGTAATGAATGTCCCTTGAAAAGTACAAACTCAACTGCCACTACTCTCTTTTATTCAGTTTTTATTTGAATGGATATTAACTATTTTCCACAATATATATGAAGAAAAGTAATTTAATTGTTTTTAGGCAAAACAACAATGGGGATAGTGCTAGAATATTAAAGGTGCCAGCTTTTGTTTCAATGTTTGAATTCAAGTTCATTCCGGTGACGGATACCATCAGTTCCAGTATTATCAACTTTGCTACTATAGTGAAGTCCAATGAAATTATGATGGACAATAGGTACTATGCATTTGTACCTAGAGAATCGGAGAATTCAAGCAGGCATTTGTATCATGTTGTGAATACATTTGTGGCAGATCCCCCTATGTTTCTTTCTGATCTGAAAGAATAAGGGGAAAACGATGTTTTCCTTCTTGTGTTCTTTCTTGACATAAAACATCAGAAAGAGACTTTCGGTGTGGATGCAAAATAGCTTGTGATGCTGAAATGGACCCAACAGGCAAGATCGAACTGTAGATGACCTTTTTTTTTTTTCATGTGTAACTATCCTTTTTTGTCATTCTACTATATGATATATAGCTTGTATTTGCCTGAAATAGCCAATGCAGGGGCAGCATGATCCCATGTCGGTAGTGAACAATCTGATAATGCAAAAACTGATTTGGAGACCATGATGGTGACGGTTAAGTCTTCTTTCATTCCTGATATGTTATAATTTTTAGATTTTTTTAGAAACTAGCTAAAAGTGCATGAATGCTATCACTATTCCCAGTTTTGTTCATGGCCTGAAAGGCCATTTTTGTCCAAGTAATCATACAGGTCTTTAGAATACGTGCCAACCATTGAACTGGGCTAGTCGATTGGCTGGGGGATCGCGAGGCGTCTGAGCCTGGGCTGGACAAGGGCCAGGCTTGTGCCTGATGTTTAGGCCTTAACTAGTAAATGGGTTGGGACTGGCCTAGGTTTCACATCATTTTCTCCAAGATCCGAACCTATGCTCATTTACAGTTGACGGGGGCCATTCTAAGGCTTGGTTTTTAGTTGTGGACTGAAGTATGCCCAAAAATGAATGGCCATCCTCAGCCTAATCTAGCCTTGCGTGAGCCAAGCCCAACAAACCCAGTTAGGATTTGCAAATGAGCTGACCTGATTTTTTTTTTTTTTCATTAAAAGAAAAAATAAGGAAAGAAAAGAAAAAAGAAAGAAAAAGAAGAAAAAAAAAGGTGGTCTGATAGACCATTGTTATGATCGGATCCATCAGATTAACAGTATGGATGGATGGGTGAAATTCAAATGGGTCGTACGTGCACAACAGATAGATGATTAAGAGAAGACTAATGATCCAAATGAATGCACGTCCATGACCCAATAAATGATCAGATTCAGCTAATATTTAAGGAAAAACAACCATCTATGAGGTTGGATTCATTTGAGGGTATTGAAACTTGACCTGATCTGCCAATTTGACCCCAACCCAGAAAGTTTAGGGTTTTGGATCGACCCATTCACAAGTAATGGTCCGCGCAGCAAATGACTTCCAACCTATTGGGGTTCAAGTCCTTGCCTCATTGGTAGACTCTTTGGAGTTTCAACAAGAGGTCTTGGGTTCAAAACCTACAGGTGAGGAAAACCCAGCTATGGAGTGAAGTGTGGGGTTGTGTGAATGGGGTGTGCGTGTGTAAAGAAAAAAGACTTCCAACCTATTAAGCTAATATGACATCCAACCCTCCCAATTAGTTGGTGCCACCACTAAGGATTACCTAAAGTTGATTATAATGTTCGTAAATATATTGTGTTTAATTTTATATTAATTAAGATATATATATATATATATATATATATATATATATATATATATATATATATATATATATATATATATATATAGTGAAATGCTCATGGTTCTCATGAGATCTCATCTCACATGATATGACCACAAAATTTGAACTGTGTGCATGTGTAAAAAAAGGAAAAAAGGACTTCCAACCTATTAAGCTAATGTGACATCCAACCCTCCCAAATGGTTGGCGCCACCACGAAGGATTACCTAAAGTTGATTATAATGTTTGTAATTATATTATGTGTTTAATTTTATATATATATATATATAGATATATATATATATATATATATATATATATATATATATGGTGAAATGCTCACGGTTCTCATGAGATCTCATCTCACATGATATGGCCACAAAATCTGAACCATCGACGTGATGTAGCACCCCATGAAACCCTAGAGGCCCAACTTTTACTCGGATCGAAACTTTGGTGGGTCATGACAAAAGGAAAAGTTTTCTCGCTTGATTTACCTCTCTCTTTGCAATGGCCCACAAGAGTTTTGGATCAGGTTGAAAGTTGGGCCTTGGGGGTTTAGAGGGCTGCCGCATCAGATGGACTGTTCAGATTTTGAACCCATGACACGTGTATAAAGGCTCACATCATGTGTAATGAGTCCTCAAAAAGTGCTTACAAGTTATTGTGGGAATTAGTTTCTAAACAAACAAGCTAAAATATAAGACAACTACTCTTTTAATACTCAAGTATATTAAATTAAAGCATATTAAATTTTAAGCATTATAAGTTTACTTACTAAAGTAATATAAACTAATAAGTTTACTTAACTAAAGTATAATAAAATTATAAGCAATTAATATATAAATCGGGTTCAGGTTAAGGTTGGGTTGGGCAACTCAAGACCTCAATCCGAGCCCGACCCAAGCTTTATCAGGTTAATGTTTACATCACCTGAGACTGAACCTGATACTTCCTCCCTAAGCCCCACTCAATGTCGGGTCGTTAGTGTTGAACCCGCCCGACTTTCAGCCCTAATGACTACCCACGATGATAATATTTTTAAATATATTTTGTTTGAATTAAATGAGTGAGGCGGGTTAGGTTTGAAATAACCAATTCATAGATAGATTGCATTGGGGTCGAAATTTTCAACGTATTTAATAAATATTAAACGGGTTAGATCTGGACTGAACCCATCCTCGTTATGACCTGCACCCAACCAGACAAGACTCGTTACCACCCTCATTCATCATATCAATGGTTTGAATCTCTTAACACTGGTCCATAATGCGACCCATCAGATCAATTGTAGATATGATGGAGCGTAGCATTTGATCTGATCAGATCAGACGTCTGGAAAGATGGCCCAAAATCAGGTGAGCCATTCACGTAGAATAGAAATAGATGATTGAGAGAAATTGACCAACGGTCCAAATGGAATGCCCATCTGCCCACCCCATCCACCTAATCTGTAAGGAAGAACCTAAAAAAAGAAAAGAAAAAAAGAAGAAGAAGATCTCCACGGTTGGACCCATCAGATCAACGGCTTGGATCACACAGATGATGCGCCATAATGAAGGCCTAAAAAAAGCTGCTGGTTTTGCCTCACAATCCGCATAAACAGTGGAGGTGTTCGACCGATCTCCATATTGGATGACCTAAGAATTTTCAATATTTGAATTTCTTAGCTATGAATCTTTGTGGTGGACTTTTGCTGTGATATTTCTCTTCTGTGGAATCCACCATCCACAGGTAGGCCCATGAGTTCAACGGTCTGGATCACCCAAACATGGCCCAACCCTCAGTCCAGTATTCCAACCCAAGCCCGGCCATTGGGCTCACTTAACTGGGGCCGGTCCCTCTGCATTGTCTTATTCTGCTGCTCGAGGGCCCACTGGGTCTGTGTGGGCCCACAGGAAGATTCAAGTGGGCCACACCATAAGAAACAGTGGACGCCCAGCATCGAAACCTTCCTGGGCCGACCATCCCACCTCATGAACGGGTTGGATGGCACATAAACATCACATTAGGAAGATTTCTTTGGTGGGACGTTTCCATCCTAACTGTTTTATGTGGTGTGGTCCACTGAAGTTTTGGATCTGCGTCATTTTTGGACCTAAATTCTATCATGAGCTCACTAAACTGATGGACGGAGTCGATTTCACATATACATCTCTATGGGACCCACAGAGCTTTTGGTTACACAGGCTCCTATACGTGGGGTCTGCAGGAAATTCGCGTCCCATCCATCCTACCGTTTCGCTCCACGCGTGCTGAGTCCGTTAAAGAAAGACTTAAAACGAAGATATTCGCATAGGAGACACGCACCCCTACACACGCTCACCGCTGTCCGCAATAGTGGATGGTGCGGTTCAAATCCGAGCATTGTATCATGTGGGGCCCACAGTACGTGACCAGATGCAAGATTCGGGCCTGTAAAAATATGAAGTCTGTCCAAAAAAATCCATGAAAGTAATTGTATAATTTGGAAGTTTTTACGGACGGTTAAAAGCAAGGTACAGTTGTGGTACACCTGATAATCTGGGTCAGATCAGATAATCTTCACGTTGGGCCCACTTGATATCCTGGTCAGATATCCTGTACCATGCAAGGATGCCTCGTCTAGCCGCGTGTGGGCCCACGAACTTCCAGAACACGCGTGCGAGTCCCATCATGCTAACGTCATCGAATCATTTCCAAGGGTCCGTACCCTGCTGCCCCGGCTCGTGACAGTCCTTGGACCAGAACGCGTAGCATGGACGTGACAGTGGGCCCTATACGGCCGTCAGCTTGATGATTTAAGATGCTGGTGGAGGAACGGACGGCTGAGATTAAACGGTAAGACGAGACATGGGTTTCGGAGTGAATTTTGAGAAATTCATCTATTTGGGAACTGGTCCTGGTGAGTTGGGCCGGCTGGTTTGAAAACTTGTGGGCCCATCACATATGGGTCCTTACCCAGGCCCAGTTCACTTGTGGGCCTATTGGATCCCACATTGAAATACCCATCCTGTGGATGTGAATGGGTCTGGGCCAGGACAAATTGCTGGAGATTGCACACCACGGGGGTGGTGTGTTGATGTCACCAAGTTCTGTGGGCCCCACCATGATGTATGTGTTATATCGGCACCGTCCATCCATTTGGAGAGATCATTTTAGATCATGAGACCAAAAATGAGGCAGATCCAAATCTCAAGTGGACCACGCCACAGGAAGCAGTGGGGTCAATGATTCTCACCGTTGAAACCTTCTTAGGGTCCACCATGATGTTTATTTGTCATCAACCTGAGGTCACACAGACGTGGACGTAGGGATAAAACAAATTTCAGATTGATCAAAAAAATTTATGGCCCAAAGAAGTTTTCAATGGTAGATGTTCAATCCCCACTGCTTCCTATGGTGTAGTCCACTTAGCTTCAGACCTGTCTCATTTTAGGGACCATGCACTAAAATAATCTTGTAAAATGAATGGACAGTGTGGATATAATACATACATCATGGTGGAGCCCACAGAACTTGGTGACGTCAACACACCAGTGGAGATCGATGGTGTGTGGCACACCACGCAATCCGCTTCCCTTAGGCATATCCAAGCTAAATCTTGCCTACTGATTAATGGGCCCATGTACGATATGCAGCCCACTGCTTAGCCCAAACCACAAGTGTTGCTGGAGCTGGGCAGGTTTAGGCCATCCCAGCTGAATTTTGTTTGCTAGCATCTCTACCATACACGTGGCAGCTGTTCAGGGGTGACAAGAGGCGTGGATATGACGTTCCACCAAATGGGCAGGCAAAAGGCCGTTACAACTCCTTTTTCTGTTATTTATTTGTTTGTTTATCTATTTATATCAGTTATTTGATAGTCTAGGCCCAGGTGACACTTGATACGTGGGGCCAAGCAATGGGTTGAGTCTGCTTATGACGAGGGTAGATCCAAACTCAATCCAATATTTAAACGAGTTAAATATTTCAGCTCTAACTCAACCTATGTATAAATGTTTATACTCGAGCTCACATAGTTTATTTAATTAAAAACTATAAAAAAATAAATGAAAACAAAAATATTATCATTTTATATAAAAATAATTAAAACATCAATAAAATATTTGAAACTTTTAATATAAAATTAAATTATTGCAATAATTAAAATTACAACCATTATAGCCAAATTTATAACAATTGATATAATACAAACATCCATCCTATACAATGTACGGAAATAAATTGGTATAAAGTTTGAACCATATCATGACCTGTATTCAAGACCCACAAAGAGGGGCTCCGCAAATGTAGAACCCAACTCATTTAATTTTAGGTTGACATGGGAGATGGATGAGTTGGGGGTGAGTTAGCACAGCCTATGTATGCATAGGCAATAATATTAACTTGGGCCTGTTTGGAATGTAGGATTGGGTGGGATGGAATTGCATTTGGTCTCATGCAAGTTTCTTACCACTTTTGAAAACTATGGGAAGGATGGGATTAATTCAGGTATCATATCATCAAGTACCTGTAGTAGATATTGCGGGGTTTCTGAAATCCACTACATCTATGGGGCCCCATGTTGGTGCATGTATTTTATCCACACCATCCATCCATATGTACCCTTTATACGTGGCATTCGAGTTGCATATGCATACAAGTGATTGGCATCATTTGTGAAATTTGGCCTGTTGATTGCAATTCCATGGTCCACCAAATGCAGGCATCACTTAAAACCATATGTAGGTTCCATGTTCCAAGGGACGGATTGGACAATCAAAATAGTTTGGTATTTCCAGACATGCATTCATTATGCAATAATGGTGTTAGTTCCATCTAATGTAATTTCATACGATTTAATCCCCATCTCTAAGTTGCAGTTTGAAAATTAGGTTGGTTGAATAATTCCGACAAACCTCTTATTCATAGGCACTTACTTCTTGAATCAGGATCCATGGATTTTTTTTTCTTTTTTAATTTATTTTGCCTGTTTAAAAAATGTCCACCAATTCTAATACTTGGGTAGGAAATGAAATACAAGTTTTTTTTTTTTTTTTTGTAGAAAGCAAGTGAGGAATACTCTCTTATTACTTACCCAGGGCAAAGCCTGAAAAGATACAACATGCAAGACGAATCCTTGAAAAGATAAAAGAAGAAAAAGAAGAACCCCATGGGGAGGGGGAGAGAGGGGATAGAAAAGAGAAGAAAAGAAAAAAGAGAAGAGAAAGGGAGGGAACCACAAAGGAAAGAGAACCCACAGCCCAGGTTAGGCATTAAAGGAGGCTAGCAATCTCAATCTTGGTGATAAGGTGATAGGGGGAGTGAATAGAGATAGCGACGAGCTTTTGGAGAGTGCACAAATGTGGCCCGAAGCGATACCAGCATGGCTTGTGGAGGCAATAATGAATGAGTGCACAACACGAGTGAAAAGGCGTATCTCCCAAGAAGATGAGTGGGGATCCTTGATGGCTGCAAGGCTTTGACAATTATGCACCAAAATGCTAGCACCTGTAATATTAGCAGAGTTAAATTTAGATATGCCTAGAAATAGAGTTTGGAGAAATTTATCCAGGGTTCCTTGCATGCCAACATCAGAGACAAACCCCCAAATTGACTAAGCAGAAGGAGAATAACAAAGGAAACCAACTTTAATGCTAGAGATCTCGGCATAGGCAAGGATCCAACAAGAGGTGTCTCTTTGCCCATGATTTGCTAGACGAGGAGGAGGTTGGGCAGCGCAATACGTCATAGGAAGGTTCCAAGCTACTGAAAGAGCACTAGGAGCCTAGATAGTAATAGATGGCCCAAAAAGGAATAAGATCCTAGCTCTCAGATCACGTACAATGTTTCTAAAGATGGTTTCCTTTAAACCATGTTTATTATTAAAAATCTGATCGTTTCTCTCTCTCTAAATATGCCATAAGGGCCGAAAAAGAGAGCCTAGCAAGAGAAGCAGAGATTTGATCATTAGCATTTTCCACAATATAAGAAAGTGATTGGATAATAGTTGGCTGAGGAACAATAGGAATAAAAAGCTTGAAGCGCAGACTTGTCCCATATCCAATGGATGAACCTGCAGTTGAAAAATAAATGATTAATGGATTCCACACCATGCTGACGGTATCATCCAAAGTATTGAGGCTAAATGGCAGATTCTTCATTTTCAGTCTTCTAAGAAAAATCATCCAAGCCGTAATGAAGTGTTTGGAGATAAAACCATTGAACCAAAGGAATTCAGTCCAAAGCAGGACAGAGTGGGTCATACGACAAGCCCTTATAGCATAGGCAAAAGTAAGAGAACCATTTGGGGAAAGGGTCCAGACGACCTCATCTTCAATAGGAGCAATTTGGCATTGCCTAATTTTTTGACAAAGATGGGTAAGAGCAGGAGAAGTAGGATAAGTAAAAATCCATTCAGTACCTTGGATTAAACTACTAACAGAAACATTGGGACCTAATCCAAGATCATGAATGGCATGAGTGCCTAAGTGATAAAAAAAAAGGCTTGACCCACCTAACCAGGGATCATACTAAAAATCAGTGGATTGCCGGCCCATTGCCCATTTAAATGTGTGTGTGTGTGTGTGTAATGGTACTATGAAGTCAACCTCGATGGAGCTTCCTATGAGGTTAAACTCTGTGGTTTGTAACACCCCAAATCATGAGACCCGAACGTGACGTTAGGCCTCGGTATTTTGGATATTACCGATGCTTTGCGGAAGCAGTGATTTACATTTAATTAACCCCTTGGCATCAACATACTAGTGTAGAAGCCAAAATCAAGCAATGAATAGGAATAAGTAAAGGTAAAACTTATCTCAACAGCAAACATATTCATCCAAATTGTGAGGCACACGCACCACAGGGTGGCCTCGCCCAGCTAAAAAAAAAAAAAGAAAAAAGAAAAAAAAAACAACATAAGACATCATCCTTTACAGACTAGAGCCCACGGCTCCCAAATAAGGCCAACAGGGCCAGATCTTTCCACTAGATCTGATCATCAGAAAACTGGAAGTAAGAGGACTCGACGAAATCCTCGAACTCACCCTGCAGTACCTCCTCCTCTAGTACACCTGCATCCAGTTATAGCTTTATTTGGTGGTGCGTTATAACACCGTCCCAGGTGCGGGTGTGAGTGATCAATTCAGTGAGAACTATAGTTCGAAGTTTAACATATTATTAAACAAAGCAGATATAGGCATCGACCTCAAGCAAAATAACGAACTCCTATTCTAGTGGATTAGTGCATGACTATGAATACACACACCATGAATGTTTCAGAATAACAATGAGGAACACGAGATAGCACTAACGCCACATCAAGCAACCAAGTACCCCAGAACTTCCAAAATGAAGATGAATTTGGATCATTTGTCAGTATCCTGGCCTTTAACAGTCGGACAGTTACCTAGGTGATCCATGTCTTGCATGCATGATTAGGTTTTGAATTATCAGTTCATTTTCAAACAACTATTTTGAAGAATTCAAGTACCGGGTCTAATCATTAGGTCTGAATCTGAGTCACCTAGCTCCTACGGTGCATTGTTAATCACCTGCCAGTAACCCTTGAATCCCCTTTTCTTTTATGGACATATTGTGGTTCCCTTCACACTGATAAGTATGAAATTTTTCCAACCGTCTCGATCATACCGATAAGGTTGGTACCTTCCTAGATTTGCTCCAAGGACACTATGGGGAGGTGAACCACCCCTAGCATAGGCCGACGACTTGGGCACGTTGTCCCATATCGCCATACCCGCCCAAGAGACTTAGCGGGATCGTATCGCACATTCAGTTATCGATAGACTTAACGCATTTGAGGACCCTGGGTACCCTGAATTGAGAGGACTATATCACTACAATCATCAGTCATCCGCATTGCCGTATCTTAGACGGAATCGATTGATACATGAGCATTCGTTTGGTCTGACGTCAGGCAGTTAAGACCCGCGTATTGAACTACTGTCAACCATCCATTTTTCCGTCCAATCGGGTACGCCTCGAGTGGCCAACAAACTCGGGCTACCCATCTCAGAAGGTATGGCCAATGATTTCATATCACATCTCATCTTACACTTAATTGAAATCTCACAACAATGAAACTTAGGAAAAATCATAATCATTAAATATGCAGAATTGCTTTAATTCTAATTATATGTGAGCATACTCCACAACAGGAAATCATGAAAACATAATTATGAAATAATTTTATTCATTTCAGCATTTTATTAAACATATTAACTACAGAAATCAATAAACAGTATAATTGCAATAAATCTCATCTTAAAACGATCAACAACGATTCTTCCTAAATCTACAGTCACATATCAATCCTAAACCGACAGCATTTAATAAAAGAAATTCTAGAAGCATAATCCTGCACTTTAGGATTTAGGGTTTCGTATAATTTTGCAATACTAGGTTAGGGCCGACGGGTTACAATCCTATAAGAATGAAATTGGTAGGGTTAGGGCTTGTAGCACTGATTGTAATCATCGAGATAAGAGGTATGAGAATTTCTACTTACCAACAATCTCGACAATGAGTTAAGACGATCGTCGACGACTCAAGAACACAACGGAGGTGAAGCAACAGGTAGGCATCACAAGTCTTAATCCTTGCCTCAACACAAACACTCAAATTCTTAAATTTCTCTCTATAGCAAAAGGGTGCTTGAGTTGGAGAGAAATGGCTCAACTCCACTATTTATAGGTCGAGAATAACCTGAATAGCCTTATGTTTTATCACTTCAAGGTTATAGCCCTTTGGACGACTGATTCATTTAGTAGGGGCCTATCGGGTCCCACACAAACCCAGCAAACCGGTCATATGATTGGTCAACATGAGATCTACCATGGGCCGACATATCTCACAGATCAGGCGCGACGATCAACCGCCACAGTATAGTTTGCGATCAACGGTCATCAAGTCACGATCGGAGGAGCGGCAATAGGGAATAACTTATGGATTTATTTGTGATAGGGAGCCCAAATTCCACGACGTTTCAATGGTTCAGATTCGACCACATGGATAATGTTCAAAAGGACATACATAAGTTACCTATTTTAGGTAACTTACACATCTCATGTGCCCCCCATTGAAAACCCAAGTCGAGTAGTATATAGCCCCTTGCCTTGGCTCAACGTTCGCGTGGGTTGTCAAGCCCACTAAGACGGAGGGCCACACTAAACCTTGAGTCATTCGATGATTCACTAAGAATCCAACGAATGATTGGAATACTCAAGGTTCCATCGCTGAGACAGCGGAATCCTGGTAACGAACGGGTTTGAAATGATGTATAACTATACATACAGCCCTTATGACATCATTGCAGATAGGTGAATTTTCAGGACGTTACAAGCCCCACTATGATGTGTGATGGACATCCCACACTATGCATTTGGTAGGTACAATCTTTATGAGATGTAAAAAATCAGCAATATCTGGAACATAGATGGGCCACACTACTTGAAATTATGAAAAATGATGCCGAAAACATCTAAAAGCACTTGGGAGGGGCTCACTTGAGTGTTTTGAAATGGCCTAAAATTTGGTGTGACACCTCATCCAATTGGAACACACAATGGATAGGTTGGATGTCTAAACCACATCTCACTGGGTCTATATACAGTTACGAAGGTTTCAATGGGCTGGCATCCACTCTCAACTGCTGTCTGTGATGTGGTCCACCTATGCCATCAATTGGCCTATTTTTTGGATCATGGCTAACCATGGAAGGGTGCATATGATTGATGGGATGAATATCCGTTACACATCATGGTGAAGCCCACATAGCTCAACTTGATAGTACCTTTTCTCAAATATAAACATACACATGCGCATGCAAGGGTGCATTAGATTGATGGGATGGACGTCCATCACACGTAATAGTGAAGCCAACGGAGTTCGACCTCATATTACCTTATCGTGTGTGTGTGTATATATATATATATATATATATATATATATATATATATATATATATATATATATATATATATATATATATAAACGAATGCACACATAAAGGGGTGCATCTGATTGATGGGATCGATGTCCATCACGCATTATGGTGAGACCACAGAGATCAACCTTATAGAGGTGAATTATTGCCAGGAACATCCATCCCATGTCCAATAATCAGCCACTTGGAACCATCCTATCAGTGTCATGTTTGAGTTTTGATCCCCCAACGTACAATCCACATGCATTTTACTAGTTTTTAAAGACTCGATTGAGTATTTGAGTTGACCCAGCTGGCCATTGAATCGAGTAGTGTTTTCAGATTTTTGAACCATGGTATCTACTAATGAAGCACCGTTGTGCACATGGTTAGCCCTATATTCCATTATTAAACCCGAGTGTCGTTGTACTGGGTCAGTCGAGCCCTACCAAATTACATGGGTCAGATTAATCTGTCACGGCTCACGGGTCAGGTCTGTTAAGCCCTACCCAATTACATGGGTCAGATTGTGTCACGGCATCTGTGAGCGCAATGCAAATAATCCTTGTGGGGAAACTATCCATAGTTTGGGCTCTATAATGGATGTGCCTCACTCCTGATCTCATGTTGAATTTGCCATTGATATTATATTTATGTATGCATGCATGCACCAATTGATTCAAATTGAAGTACTTGACAATTTAAAGTCCAGTGCAATCTTTGATGAGTGGGCCAGCCTGATTTTTTTTTGTTAAGAAGCATTCACAGGGGCCCACCTGATGAATGCCTTAGATCTTGCCTGATTTGTACCATTCTCATACCATGTAGGTGTTGGTTCAAATCCTAGTAGTGACACAAAATCGAGCTTTTGCCTAGAAAGTGTACAACATTGAGGTTGGGCATCTCAATATCCGTATTAGTGACCAACGATACACAATACAATACGTATTTTATCCATTGATACAAATGATTTATTGCCCATATGAGGGTGAAATATTGATTAAGTATTGTACACCATATATCCTTGTATGTAGTTTTTTTTAAATTAAAAAATCAATATATGTTTTGATAAATGTGGTCATTTTTGTTTAAATAACACAACATGTATTTAATTTCTTACCTCTTTCTACTGATTTTTCTTTGACACACTTACGGTAGATATACACTACCTATACGCCGATACATATTGACCAATATTTAAAACCACACTATGGAGTGCATTTGGTTTCAAGTTTGAAAAAGTGGGGCCCATGCTCCAGTGATCCAAACCATTGGTTTCAAGTTAGGCATCATTATAGATGGACCATGTCCCAGAAAAATCTCCTCAGATTGTAAAGTACCATTGAATTTATATTCATGACCATCCATTTGTAGACCAAAAATTTAAGAGTTTGGATGGTCCTACCAAGGAGATTTTGGGCCATAGTCCATCTGTGGTGCAACTAAGCTAGACCAGCCATGTGGGTCACTGAACCACATTCCCCATTGTACAATCTTTAGTATCCATAAATGCTTTTACAAGCTTAGAAACTGAGGAGGACCCCTCACTAACTACTCAAGCATTCATTGCACAAACAACTCCAAACTAGAAGCTCTCTCTAGTTCAGAACCTGAGACCTGCTGTTGAAATGCTTAGGCCTTCTTCCGGCTGGGCTAGCAGGCAAGACACACCAACCCCATCAGTGCGTGGGTGCATCGTGTGGGTGTGTTGCGCAATGAAAATGATTAACAAGGTGGGTGCGTTGCATGACTGACAAAAAAAAAAAACCTCTACTGGTTGGAAAATGCTCCGACACATGCATAGATGATTAGCTCGAGGAATATACAAGGAAGCGAATGCAACAATGGCTATTTTGGTGTCATCCACACTCAATCAATGCGAGGAGTATCGAGGTTTTGTCCCCTTTTAATTGTAAATATTCTAAACATGGACCCTTGTGCTTTTACATATTGGCGGTTCATGCCTTGTACACTCTTATATACAAGGGTTTTGCTAAGCCACACTTTCAAGGGGACACCAACATCCCTAAACCTTTTGAATGTCACATGAGGTGACCTAGTTATTGATATGAATTATTCATTCATTCATATAACTAGGAGCAATTTGTAGTGCAAAAATCATGTTGATTGACGATCCTAACCCTTCAAATTACGTTAGTTTGTTACAAACATCCATTGTTTATGAGCCGTAAATCACATAGTTAGAATCATCAAATCAAAATGATTCTTCATAATCACAAGAAATATAAAGTGTGATCTATCAACTTAGATATTTCTAGATGATGATTGTGTTGGGATATAGGCGATCGGCCCTGCAGCGGAAGAGAGAGCAAAGTAATCAAACGAGAAACAAACCACAATGCAATCAACTCAGCAAATCGACACACACAAGAGGCAATCTGAATTTAACGTGGAAAAACCCCACAGGTAAAAAACCATGACACAAAGCGACAAGAATCCGCTATGAATCAGAAGTTACAAGAATCATGAAGAAACTTACATTAAAATCAAACCCACAAGAAAAATCCCCAGCTCTCCAAGAGGAAAACCAACGTAACCCTTCCTCTAAGGCTCTTTCTCTAACCCTATAACACTCTCTCTCAATCCTTGCTCACCTAGGAAATCCTAATAAGTTTTACACTTTCTTAAATAGGAACAAAATCGAATTAGAAACCTTTTATGCAAGAAACCGGGTAAAAACGCGCAAAAACTGCGCCATCGACTTTGCAGTCCGTGCATGGTTGGGCGCTTGGCACAAACCCATCGGGCGCCCGACAGATTCCAAATCTATCCAAAGAGTTCCAGCAACAATTCAGCCAATTTCGGGCGCCCACCCAAACCCCATCAGGCGCCCAGCCATCCACCGGGTGCCCTACCAACAGTGGTCGGGCCCCCTACAGGCAAAAAAAGAAGAAGAAGAAGAAGAAGAAGAAGAACAGCAAAAACAGACTTCCAGAAGCCAAATCCGGGTATCCTTGGGCAAGCGCCCAACCCGAACCCATCGGGCCCCCTGACACCCCTTGATGTCCAAGATCAAAAGCAAAACCCCAACAGATTGGACCTATTTCATTTCTCCGATCAATCATATTATTGATGAGAAGTTTATGATGACCTAACTTGCAAATTTTTTTTTTTTTTTTAACTACCATGGATTGCTCCTAGTTTTATAAATGAATGAATGATATGAATCAATAATAGGTCACCCTATATATCGTTTGAAAGGTTTTAGGGTGTTGCTTATGGCGATACTAGCAAAATCAAACATAAGGGTTTTGGTAACATCTCCACCACGTACCCAAAGCTCTTGAATGACATGTCAATGCCCAATCATCACTTAGAATGGTTATTTAATAATGCCACTACGAGCACACCATGATTAGATAATCCCAACCCTTTGAATGGGGATAATTTTTACAAACATTGATTATTTACAAGTCTAAAAATCGGATGGTTAGAATCATTTTAGGCTCGTTTAGATTATAAGTCACCTTAGATAAGCTACTTATACACCTCAAGTAACTTATCTTATGAGCTACTTATATACCTTAAATAACTTATCTTGGTTTCTACTTATTTGGCAGATAAGTATATTTATCAGTAGAAAAATAGAAAAATATGTTTGGTTTCCAACATCATATAAGTATTTATTCCTCAATTTTGTTTTGTCCACCTTAAATATCCATTGTTTGTCATGTGATGCCAACTTTTAATATAGATTGCTCATTATGTTGTGCCCACCTTAGCCCCGTCATCAATGTGAACCATCTATCATATGGGGCCTACCTTCAATATGGACCATGCACCTTGTGATGCCACCTTTGACATGGGCTATCCAATATTATGCGGGCCCACCTTGGAGTGGGTTGTCCATTGTTCGAACATTAAATGTGGGTTGTTCATTTTGTGGGCCCAAACTTCGAAGTGGGTTGTCCATCATGCAGGGCCCTCTTTGGATGTGGCTCATTGATCATACTATCCATCATGTGGGACTACCATGTTATTGCCCACGTGGGGCTTACCTTCAATATCCATTGCCTTCATATGGAGCCCACCTTCAATGTGACTGTCCATCATGTGGGCCCCACCTTAGATGTGGGTCATTCATCATTAGGGTTTGACCTTTGATTTGGACGGTCTATTATGTGGGGTTCACCTTGATATGGGCCATCCATCATATAGGGCCCACCTTCAATGTCCACTGCCCATGTTATGGAGCTCGTTTTTTATGTGGACTGTCCATTGTGTGTGCCTCACCTTCAATGTAGGTTGTCCATCATGTGGGGCTCACCCTTGATGTTGGGCATTCATCATTAGGGGCCAACTTTTGATGTGGACCACCCATTATGTGGGACCCACCTTGACATGGGTCATTCATCATGTGGACCCATCATCAATGCTAAAAGTCTATCATGTGGGGCCCACCTTCAACGCCTACTGTTAATCATGTGGAGCCCACCTTTGATGTGGACTGTCCATTGTGTGGTTTCCACCTTGGATGTGAGCCATCCATCATGCATGGCCACTTTTGAAATGGACTGTCTATTATATAGAAATATGAGATAGTAAAAAAGTAAGACGTACAGAAATAAGATTTTTTCTTTTTCTTTTTCTTTTTCTAATGAGCATGAGTAAAATTAAGTTGTTAAGTTATTTTTGAACCGGTGTCTAGCAAATTAATTTAACTTGAAAAAGTAACTTTTTTTTTACTATTATAAGTAAAATTAGTAACTAATTACCAAAGTGCTATTTTAGAATCATAGGCAATATGAAGTGAAATCTATTAACTAACTGTTTCAAGATGATGAATGAAACTATTTTATTTCTCAACTAAATCTTAAACTAACCATTTTCCATGCTATTAATACAATGTTTATGATTATTCGAATGATGTGATTTTTTCACCATGACTTGCTCCTAGTTGTTGTATGAATGAATGAATAGTTCAAAGCTATAATTTGCCAACTTATGTGTGATTTAAAAGCTTTTAAGACACTGCCGACTTCCCACATTGGGGATGTCTTAAAAAATCCTTGGGATTGGAAGGTCCTTACCCTCAATTAGTGACCTTCAAATAGGCAATTGAAGGATATATATATATATATATATATATATATATATATATATATATATATATATATATATATATATATATATATATATATATATATATATATATAACCAACCATCTACATTCAAATGAAAAATAGGCCATTGGGATGTTCCATGATGGAATATTTTTTTGGCATTTCCATCAATGTTAATGCTGCCAGATTAATAGACGATCAAATTAACAATAAGCACCACTTGTACTAATTCATGCCCAATGGTACAAAACATATCCTACACACGCCGGTGATATGATCCTTCCCTAAAGCAGCTAGATTAGAATGAGCCCAACTAAGTGACTTTGCCAGGGGTGCAACATGGGTGAATTGTTAGGTTAAGAGTAAGCTAACCCAACCCTACCTGTAAGTGTTTGAATAATGGAAGTAGCAAATATTCCATCGAATATATTCTCTCATGGGAGGCTATTGTTTATAGTGTGAATGAGTATCCTCAACCCTTGCCCAGCATGTTCAGGTGTGTAAAGTTTCACCCGGCACATGTGAGGAAGTGTTAAAGTTCCTTGATATAGATTGATACACAATCTTTTCCCAGCCCAAGCTTTTAGAGAAAATGGTGATTTGACACAATTCATTCTCTATTTTAAAAAATATTCTCTTTTAAAGATTTTTTTTTTTTTTTTTTTTTTTAAGTTAGTACACCCAACCATCCTTGTTGGTCACACTACAAATGTTAGTCACCCTCACTTTGGGAATCGATACCAAGATCTCAGTGTTGAAACAAGACTATCTTCACTTAGTCTACCGCTTGAGGTATGGATCCAGGTGTCATATATTTTACGATATTTTTACATTGTGGATTTAAGGATTATCTTAGCGGAAGAAGATGGTGATCTTTTCCCTCCTTATCTTCACACATCTGTGACATTATGTCATCACTTGTGAGCGTATAAATAAAAGCAATAAATAAATAATTCATCATGTGTCTCTCAAGCTAGTTCTGATGATGAAACTATTTCAATGCATGGATGGATTGGATCATAAACCTTGTATAACATAGAGTTTATATATGATAATTTTAATTATAAGTTATATTTTCCATACGGTATTTGGTTTTATATTTAATACAAATATATTATATATAAAGTTATAATTCAAATGCTTATAATACTTTGTAAAATGTCAATTTCAGCTGAATTGCCCAGGCTTCAACCCAACTTAGGGCAGGATAGGTGATTTTTTAGCCCAAGCTGAGCTCAACCTGAGTTAAAGGTCAGGTTGAACCTGACCCAGGTTACACCCATCCGTCATTGAGTATGATTATCGGCGGACATGGACACACTCATGTACACGTGTCATACATCCACACACTACATAAGTCAAATTTCTGAGATCATAGCTCTCTGAGTGGATGTTGATGACGTCTGATTAGAGGCCATCAGATCGGATGGTAAAACCGAAAAATAATCAAGAGTCCAGATTCAACAAACAAATGTCGAACCAGATTAGATCAAAGTCATAAAATCAATCTGATTTTTCTTTCATGCCTCATCTACAGCGGGTCCCAAAATTTGGACGGCTTGGATTTATCACATGTATGCCACGTGTGCAGCGACTGTGTGCATGTGCACGGACAAGATCACAGCTAGACTATCCATAATTTTTTTTTCTCCCCACTTGATGGTCATGTAAGGCCATCACAATCAATGTGGGACCCACCAAGAGCAGCTCTCCTAGCCATTATTTTGCGATGGGTGACGTGTCGGTATGTTACTCTTCAAAATTTTCCAATAATATCTCTTCACATTTTAAAATGATAGATGGATGTTTATGAGGTTTTGGCGGGCCACAACCGACCTTATCTATAAAGAAAATGATCACTACCTTGCTTTTTCCAGAATACATAATGGGTCCGCATCATATGCATTTCATTTTCATCATTCAGAGCAAGAGATGATACGGTAGATCCGGGAGAACCGGGATATGATAAACCTAGCCTTCTATAATCCACGTGACCGGTGATGAATCAATCAGGCCTGTCCATCTAGTGTAATCTAGACTTGATGGCCTACATGTTAGGCCTTTACTATACTTGTTTACTACAGTAGCTTTTAAAGCCATTGATGCGAAGGCCAAGATCATCTGATGGATGTGTATTTTGAGGTGTTGTTCATTCAAGGCACCGTAAATTAGATGGAGGGTCCCGATTGAGAAGTCACACCGCCACTAGCGACGTTGCTACTGGACAGTGCTCTTTGGGCCTGGCAATGATGTATATGTTTTATCCACGCCGTCCATCTATTTTGGATCTTTATTTTCGAGGCATGAACCCAAAAAATGAGGCAGATCCAAATCTCAGTTAAACGCCCACCACTAAAAACTTTTCATGGATCACTGTAATGTTTAGTTGATTGGGTCAGGAAGACGTGGATGAATGGAAATACAAATATCAGCTTGATCCAAAACTTTTGTGGCTACTAAGAAGTTTTTAATGATTGTCGTTTAATCACCACTGTTTACTGTGGTGTGGTCTACCTGAGATTTTGATTTTGATCTGCTTCATTTTTTATCTATGCCCTAAATTGATACGAAAAAATGGATATACGACGGGTATAAAATGCATACATCATAATGTGTCCACATAGCACCGTCTCGCTACTGCCAGTGTCAGTAGGCAATCCGTGTCCAGTTGTAGTGGCTCTACTGGTGAATACATTAATCGGAGCCGTCCATCTAGGGACACCTATCAAGGATGGCCTATTTTATAACAACCACCCGTAGCAAACAATCCTATTCAATCACTTTTACAAGTGGAATGTTGACCGTTTGCTTGCTACACTCACTTTTGAGGGCCATTTATCAGATGGCTAAGATTACCTGATGTGTGTATATTTTGAACCATTTACATCTAGAGCATGGAAAACTCAGATGGATGGTTCTGATCAATACGAATGCTGCCACGTGTGCTGCAGAGAAGAGATGGCACTGTCACAATATTTCTTTTTCTAAATTATGACGACGGTTTATGCTTCTAGATTGATTTGTTTAGTAAATAAATACTAATTTAAGAGCCCCAAGCTGTGTGCTACCATCATCTTTTCGTAAATGGTATAAACATTAGCCACTCTGTCAATGAATATGGACCAACCAATAGATGGTCCACTTCATAGATGGTCGAACTTTATAAAATTGTAGCGGTTGGATGTTTCTTATCACTTGATGTAAAGATCTTACGCCAGCAGTTGAATTTCCGTGGCCGTTGAAGAATGGGTGATGGCTTGGATGGTGGTGAACTTCCAATTTGTGAATATTTTTTCCTATGGATCATCCAAGAAGTGGTCCACTAATATTACGTGCACCTCGGCCTCAACCAACATGGTGCGGCCCATGTGGGGCCCACCTTGATGCATGTATTCTATATCCACGCCGTCCATATGTTTTTCCGGATCATTTTAATGGATAACAAAAAAAAATTGAAGCAAATCCAAATCTCAAGTGGACCATACCATAGGAAACAGTGTTGACTGAATGCCCACCATTAAAAACTTCATAGGACCCACCGCAATGTTTATTTTCCATCCAAACGGTTGATAAGGTCACACAGACCTCGATGAAGGTTAAAAAGTAAATCTTGATCCAAAACTTTTGACGTCCACGACAACTTTTCAATGGTCAATCACCACTGTTTCCTTATGCTGTGGTCCACCTGAGATTTGGGTTAGTTCTCATATCTTAAAATGAGCTGATATACAGCGTGCATATACAATAAATACATCAAGGTGGGCCCCACGGTCAAAGCCGTACCGTGTTGAGTGAGGCTGGGGCCGCACCTAATCCGCTCCCGTACTTGTGGTACGTACCATCTTTCTCACGAGCATGCCTCTCATGCAGGACATCAGTAGCATTCAAGTGGTAGGCCCCACCTTGAAGATCACCAGGAGAAAAAAATAGGACGGTCCACTTATAAGGTGCGCCGCACTGTTAAAATCAACAGAAAACAGAGACTGGTTCAATAAACTGGCTTGGCCCACCAAGAAGGTGAATCAACCTGATTTTCGACAAAGGTGATCTTCATGATGAGCCCATTGTCTTCATGTACTGATCTCCTACACAGGCGACATGTTGACGGGAAAGACGGAGCTGTACCACAAGTTGTGGTACAGTTGAGTTGCTGTAGGTGATCAGCTCCCTTTAATAAAAGGTACATGAGGGTGCACACAGGATCTTAAACATGAGTCCAAAACCCACAAACCTAATCTGTAGTTTAATAAGGATTTTTGGCATTGCCTTGTGTTGAGAATCTTGTCATTAAGGAATATTGAAAATTTTAATACTGGGTCTCTATGATCATCTTTATAAATTATAAACTCATCTCGTCCGTTGATCATGTCCGTTGAGTTGATGGGTCATAACCCCCCCAAAAAAAAAAAAATCATTATCTTCCATGCATTTTTAACCACGACGGACCCAGTGTAAAGCCTTCTAATGGGGCCCATTTTTTTTTAATGTCATCCAATCCATTCAAAAGATGTGACCCATGAGGATGAACAGATATCCTAAAAATCAGGCTGTTGGAAACCCCATCTTCCACACAACGTGATTTTACAAGTAATGAGCATGATTTTACATGGTGAGGCCCACTTGAGTTTTGGATAGGTCTGATCTTTTGGTGCCAAGGAGAACACAAGGAAGCACATATAATGGACCGATTGGATGTCTTGCACATACCACATGTGTCCCACAACGCCATGCGTGCCACACCAAATCTAAAACTCAGGTGCACCACACCACCTGATCATACAAGTTATAGGCATGATTTTACCTAGTGTGGCCCACCTGATCAGCCTGACTTTTGGTCTCTGAGGAGAACGACAGCTGTATCCTTAATTACTAACAGCAATAAGGATCCGACCTTGCAATGTTCTTGCCTCAGCTTGTGATGGACGGATGAGAAAGCTTATGCCGAAATTTTCAAAGCCGTATATTTGTTTCATAAGCGTGGACCCAGCTTACTAGTTCTGGATCCAGTGAATATATATAGTGTCACCCCTGGGATGTATGGCCTGGATCTTACATATTCCTGTGCCTAGGGCTGTGTGGGTCCCTACATAGCTTTCCGTGACAAATCCACTCCGTACATCTGTTTTGCAAGATCACACCACCGACAGGAGTCTAAAATTCCGGCAGATTCAAAACTCATGTGGACCATACCACACGAAAAAGTGAGGATTGAAAGCCCGGGTTGTATCAATATGATATTTGTGCCTACAGTTGGTACTAACCCTATGAACGGTTTGGATGGCATATAAACATCGTGGTCAGCTCTAGGAAGGTTTCGTTTGGTGGGGCCCACCTGAGTTTTGGATCTGCCTGATATTTAGATTCCTGTCCTATTGTGGTCTTTCAAAACAGATGGACGGAGTGGATTTGCCACGGACATCTCTGTGGACCCCACACAGCCCCAATCACAGGTATTTCTCAGCCCACAGGGTCACATTCAATCCGCTTCCTAAGTAAAGCTAGTTATAAGAATCATATCCAAAAGATATTCGTGTGGACAATCCATCTTCCACCTTTCCTTATTTATCTTCCTTACGTCCTTCTCCATACATTTATATGACTATTTAAAGGAAATTATATCTGCACCCTTGCTTTTGCTAAACTACCCCCATTTTTTCTAGTTCGTCAAAAGGATAGAGTCTATGTATAGTGGGGAAGCTTGTCAAAGCCCACACGTGTGTACGACGGGTGCAATATCCAAGACGTCCATCAGGTGGGTCCGACCGTTTAGTTATTCTCACAAAATACTAACCCTGGTCGACTCAGTTGGTGGACCACGGCCTTCCTATTCTTCTTTTGGCCCATGCATTTGTTTGGAAAAGTGTGGTCCACCTGATTAGTGGACCAACCTCATTTTTGAGCAAAGGCATCATTTAGTGGTACCCCACTTAATGGATGGACTGGATATCGTACGTATATGGTGGCACACGTGTGGCCTTTACGTGAGCTGCTTTGTAAACTGGTCCTCATTGCACAAGTAGGCCCCATGGTCCGTTCATCTAAATAAATGGTTTGATAGGCTTCATGGACAATATCCCAAAAAAATCTCAGATCGAAAGATGCTAGCCACCCTTTTTTTGGTCTGGATCACCGAACAGTGGGTCCCACTTGAAAACCCAAGTATCATTTTACTGGTTATGATTTCTCTTATACCATTTCCCCAAGCCAAATCACACCTGTATCTATGGACTAGAGCTCAAGCCCCACCTGTGTTGTGATCAAGGGATACAAACACATCAAGCATTCCTGTCCACAAAAATAAAAGATTGGAAGATGAGGACATATGGTATACCTTTTTTGACGAGAAAAAACTTTGATACTCTGGCAGAATGTGATGGATGATACACAGGCACTTAGAAATTAATTAGAACTTGTATTCTTAGCATAGATATAAGTCAAAATAAACCATCCAAATTATGGATTACAATTTCGATGTATCATGAACAAAATATTACACTTATTTGATTATCTAACTATTGGATTGATCGAAATTGATGGACGGTTAAATGAAAATATCCAATGGCCCCATTTTAACAACCAAACGTCTACGGATCAGAGGTTAAGATTATTTAACCAATCTAATTTTGCGCGTTTAACTTAGAAACATTGGGTTCCACACTATAATAGGTTAAATTAGAGTTATCATATGACACGTCTACAAGTTCTGAGTGCCTGCTTATGAAGCGGCGTGCACTCCAGAGTATCATATAACTCCCCTTCTTTCACATGAAATGATATGAAAGAACAACGGGAAAGCAAGCAATTGAAGTGTATTTATTTCATCCACCAGATGGTTTTATCCTGTAGTTTACGAGTAACTACGCTCCCAGAGTGTTGGAAAATACTCCTTTTTCCTTTGATCCCAAACCATCCGGTTGTCTTCCTGTAGAAACCTTACTTCCGTGATTGAAAACACCAGGAGATTTGGGAAAATCCGAATCCCAAAACCCCAAGTGTTCTAAAACGTCACCTGTTGTAAAAGGTAGAATTCTAGAATTCTAGAAACAAGTAGAACATCTACCACTCGGACAAACCGGGTTGGGGTACTACGTTTACTTCACCTTACCCCAGAATTTACGTTCAAAAGCTTAACCGGATGGAAAAGCAAGTGTTGGGTACACCGGGTACAGCAGGACATAACCCGGCAAACCCCAGTTATTTGCGACTATACCGACATAGTAAGTGTCTGCCACGCTAGTATAGCCCACTACGTATGATCAAACCCTTCCATGAAACTTGGGACTAGTGTACCCAGTACCGACTATATTAATTTTGAAAAATCAAGGATTTAAATAAATCAATAAAATAATAAAACAAACCAACAAAAGAATGAGCTCTCTCTCAAACATGGACGACTGTCAGTGGTTACCTAGACACACGGGTACCTATGGACCTGGCCTGGTTTTATGGTCCCAAGTCAAATTTTTCGAACGCAGTTATAAATTGGGTAGGGCTCCCGTCCACAATTTTGGACCCAGTTATAAAGGGTCTTGTGAGATTCAGCTTGGGTCCACCAACTTGGACTGATTTAAATCATGTTGGGTCAGGTCTAGATAATTTAGTCGGTATTGTTACACACACACACACATAAAGTAATCTAGCATGGGAATAAGATATGCTAAGTCCTGACAGCCCTAAATGCTTGTTTGGGAGCTTGTATATGAAATGCATCATTCAAATCCCAATGTATTAGAATCAAGGTGATTCTGAATCCTCAATTGTGTTTCACAGTTGCAATGTCAAACGCATAACTTTTTGATTGCGAGCTTGTATTTGAAATACATTGGGAATTTCTAACATATTGAGAGGATGTGAATTTAATTAACTAAAATTGATTTTAAAATTCTAAATTAGCATACTATGTGCTATTTGATAAAATGGCCATAATAAACTCATTTAAATATATACTTTAAGCAAAAGAAAGAAGAGGAAATTCAGAGCCTGCAATAGGCCACAAATGTAAGGATCACAAACAAGTAACTCACCAACATTTTTTGACCCGGCCATTTAAATGGCCAATGTTTGAATAGTTTAAAAAATTCTATTGATGTGATTTTAGTGTTGCAGCAGATAAGTGGATTGTTTAGGTATCTTCAGCATGCCACGTGCATAGTACATTAGTAGTCCAACAACACCTTTGTAAAACGTGTCACTCTCTTGCTTTTAAAAAGGAAGAGCCAAATGGTATTTCACTCCTATCATACCCGAACTACACCAAAAGCTTAAATTTTCCAAAGGCATCGAAAATTCAAATACCTACTATTTCATTTACCTCTAAACACGAGGTGCCAAACATTAGATTTGGAGCAAAATCTCCTCAAATCCTCTCAAATACATCTAAATATAAGGTGCCAAACGACCCCTAATAAGTATCAACCTTACAAACCCTTGATTGGTAGACTTTGGCAGCAGATCCAGACCATAAGCTTTAAGATCTCTTGATGGGTGCACTTTAGCAGTGAATCTAGACCCTAAAAAATAAGGTCCATCTGACACCACCATATCCAAAATTAGTGGTGAATATTACCATGGGCCAACTTCTTCTACAGTGCTGGTCTAGCATATCTATTGTGTCAACATACCCAAAGGCCTTAGGTTCGAAATTATTGGACCAAAAGCGTGACACGCGCATTTGAGTGACAGGTGGTGGACCCCACACGAACTGGACACCTCATCTGCCATGTGGGCCCCACACCATCACGCATTTATCAACCTCAACTGTAAGGACTTCATAGAAAAGGACACCCTCTAC
The DNA here is from genome assembly GCA_003013855.2 of Liriodendron chinense. Taxonomy (NCBI): domain Eukaryota; kingdom Viridiplantae; phylum Streptophyta; class Magnoliopsida; order Magnoliales; family Magnoliaceae; genus Liriodendron; species Liriodendron chinense. The sequence goes on from ML058505.1 coordinate 1,890,877, forward strand.
TTTAGTCTATTCCTCTTTTTCCAAATCCTGTGTGCAATAGATCTCATGGCTGGTATTGAATCGCATCTTTTGTTAACCTATTCCTGTGCAAGTTTTTACAGCGGATCTCCTCAGAGGACAGGAAACATAAATAAAGGTCACTACATAAAGCTACATGCAATTCCATCCCAACGGTACACGTGTACAGCAGCTTTTATTGGGAAAATCGACAGCAAAAGTGGAAGCCAAACACGCAGAGTAATATGAGAGCCAACGAGAAACACAATGCAATCACACCACACAAGCATTCAACCACAAGAGACAATCCGATTTTACAAGGAAAAACCCCTTAACGAGTAAAAAACCACGGCACAAAGCGATCCACTATGATTAACAGAATTTTACAGAGAATGAAGAAACAAAATGCCCACAAGAGAAATCCCCGAGCTACCCAAAGCTTATTCTCACATGAAATGGACAAGCACAGTCCTTTTTTTCATTCCAGAGAATTCCAAACTTTCCCCAAGCTTTCTTTTACCCTAGAACCCTCTCAATCCATCTAGGAAACATGGTCCCAATGGCAAAACTCTTAATCCCACATTACACCCCTTAAATAGGCATAAAACCGAAATTAGAAACCTCTTGCGTAAAATCACGCAAGAGACCGACTTGTAATAGGAAACTTTCAAATTCGTAGCATCCAGCCACACCACTGACCGGTCGCTCGATCGGTCGGAGCCCCCTATAGATCAGTCGCCCGACCGGTCTAGGGCACATGAAATTTGTCCAGCGGCCTTACTGTGCATCTGGGCCAAACCGTTAGACCAGTCGCCCGACGGGTCTAAGTACCCAAACCGTGCACAGTTTGAAGGCTACTCAAACAAGCTCCATCGAGGCTTTAAACGTCGAATCAAACCATCCTCACTTCGTCATCTCATCTTCATTATAGCTCCACCGCTTCTCGTGCCTCATCGACTTCATCTTTGCACTTTCACGCACCTTTATCGCTCTTCTCATATGGCCCTTGGGCACTTGCCACATACGAGCAATCGTGGATATCGCTGTCGATCCCGTAGCTCCACCGTGAAACGTGCTCCGATCAAACTCGATCGCAGTCGATGAACCTAATTGAGATATTGACGTACCGATCCACCTTCTTCCACTCTACTTCTTTCATAGATGTTAATCGCTTTTCATGTTTTTCTTTCACGAAATTCTTCTCCATGCCGAATCTTGTACTTGATCCCATCTCCTCGTCAAATCTCGTACTTAATCCCATCTCCTCGTACTTGATCACATCTCCTCAGTTGAATCTCGTACTTAATCTCATCTCCTCGTCTCATATCCGAATTCTACTCCACCCCAACTTTAGCTCTGATACCACTTGTTGGGAAAACCGACAGCGGAAGCGGAAGCCGAACACGAAGAGTAATATGAGATCCAACGAGAAACACAATGCAATCACACCACACAAGCATTCAACCACAAGAGACAATCCGATTTTACGTAGAAAGACCCCTCAACGGGTAAAAAACCACGACACAAAGCGATCTACTATAATTAACAGAAGTTTATATAAAATTAAGAAACAAAATGCCTATAAGAGAAATCCCTGAGCTACCCAAAGCTTATTCTCACATAAAACGGATAAGCACAATCATTTTCTTCATCCCATAGAATCTCAAGCTTTCCCCAAGCTCTTTCTCTTACCCTTAGAACCCTCTCAATCCATCTAAGAAACATAGGCCCCAATGACAAAACTCCTAATCCCGCATTACACCCCTTAAATAGGCATAAAACCGAAATTAGAAACCTCTTACACAAAACCGCGTAACAGACCGACTTGTAATAGGAAACTTCCAAATTCGTCGTGTCCAGCCACACCACCGAACGGTCAGAGCCCCGTGCAGACTGGTCGCCCGACCAGTCTAGGGCACATGAAATCTGTCCAGCAGCCTTGTTGTGCATCTGAACCAAACTGTCAGACCGGTCACCCAACTGGTCAGAGCACCCAAACCATGCACAGTTTGAAGGCTACTCCAATAGCTTTGGTGATTGATATTGTTGGTGTGGTGGGGCACCGCGTGGATTGGCCATACCATAAAATGCAAGTGGACTGGATTGTTTTGGAACTTTGACAAGAAGCAGCGATCCATATTCATCATGTAAAACTCATCACATATGGACGGTTAGAGTTGTCCAATCATGATTGCATGTTTTGGCCTATAGTCAGTCCATGAGTGGGCCCACTAGATCAATAATTGTGATTAGCAGATGTGTTTGCCACATGTCCTGTGAAGAGGGAACAACATAGGACTCCTTGTTCTATTACAGCATTCCAGAGAGGCTAGCCCACCATGTGACGATCCCACCGTTAATCTAAAAAGTCTCACTCTATATGTACCAATGACAAAACTCTTGAGGAAAGACCCCCACTGTCCATGCGAAATGAGGTCAAGTTGTGTGGGCTCCACCATGATGTAGATCGAACATCTGCCCCATCAGCCAGATGCACCATTCCATGATGGGCCATGGGCTTAAAAATCAGGTCAGTCCATTACTTAGGTGGGCCACACTACAGACAATAGTTGAGAGGGGTTATCCGCCCATTAAAACCTTCATGAACGGTTATTGGGCCCATCGAGATGTGTTTCACAAATCCAGGCCATCCATTGTGCGTGTCCCACTTGGATGAGGGGTAAGACCAAGTTTTAGCAGCATCCAAAACTCAGGTGGGCCCCACCAAGTGCTTTTAGATATTTTAGGCATGTCTTCACATGGTTTTAGATGGTATGGCCCACCTGAGTTTCGTATACGACTGATTTTTTGGATATCCCACAATCTAAAGGGGACCCATCAAATGAACGGTGTTGATGTCCAATCCACATCATGGTGGGGCCCACGCAGCTCGACCTCGACCTCGACCTCATAGTACCATTTCATATATATATATGAAGGGGCTGGCTTTGTGGTTCAACGGTGTAGGGTTATAAATCGGGGTCCAAATTTTATGTAAACTTGTACTCATATGAAGCTAATATATGTTCCAAATTTGAGTTGCAATTGACGGTGGGAAGTGGATTAATTGAAATGTCCAAATTTGAAAGGAGTTGGCAGTCGATTATTTACTAAAACGAGATAATTTCGCGCTTAAGAAAGAGGCTTATTAAAATGGGGCACTCAAATCACACTATTGGTCTGCAATATGAACGATCTAAGCACTCACACGAAGAGAAATATTCGACTACGACTAACTATTCACTTTCCTCACCTGATGGACGTTAAAATCAAGGGTTAAGGGGCTGATTTGCTAATTAAGTCATTTATATTATGATATAAAGGCTAAAATTTGACATATGTAGTTCATTTATGATAGATAAGCATGGTATAAATTTTTAAATCAATAAGATCATGGGAACCATGTGAACTAGAAATCAAGGGTTTTACACACCTCGGATAACCAGAAAAATTCTAGGATAAAGGGTTTTCCACTAAGATGATCAGTTTGATACGGTTGTTTTCCTGACTAGCTTCCTCGATCAACGGGCACGGTTGCTCCTAGTTTAAGATCTTTAGGATCTAATGGCCATTTGCAAAATCTGACTTTATTATATCAATACACATCTAAATCTATGCCTACATTCCGGATAGATTTGAAAATTACCTACCTTTTTATCAGAAATCGCAAATATGGATGGGCCAATGGCACTATCATGGTTATTTTTAATCTGAGACTTTTGGAAAACCTAACAGTTTTACGGGATTCTATGCATGATCCTAAGCATATCTTACAAAAGAATTTATATCGAATTCATCATGGATCATTACTTTTTCACAAAGCAAGTTAAAATTCTCGTTAATCGGGAACTTTACACATAATATGCATTACAATACTTTCAAAGCCACTTCAGAAAAAACTCGAGGTGTTACAATCTACCCTCCTTAAAAACTTAACTTCGTCCCCGAAGTTTATTCGAGGTGCGGCGAGGGGAAGCGGAATGTATTCTCTCTCATATCATCCTCATTTTTCCATGTTCCTTCCTCTTTTTCATGGAATGACCAAGGGACTTTAATTAGGGGGAATGACTTCGGTATGATGAAACTGCCTTGTCCAATGTAAAACACTCACCGCCCCCTTCTATACACAATGCATCATCTCTAAACTCAATCTGCTCCCTCTAAATCAGATAAGAAATATCTATATGGCTTGGGTAGATCACTACTAGGGTCACCTATCCCATGGCCTATATCAGCCCATACGCCTTTTGGTGGGCCCTAATAATTGGAAAGGACCTCCCATAGGGTTATAATATTGAATATCTGGCCTTTAGGGCCATTTATGTCATATTTGACACTATAAAAATTCATTTCTTTGCTAGTCCTTTGTCCCATACGAAATTTGTTCTAAGTGAAGAGAAAGAGGAGAGAAAAAGGGAGGGAGAGAATTGTGAGAGAGAGAGAGAGGAGGAGGAGGAGGAACTCGGTGCTTGATCGCATCGTTCATTCCTGTGCTTGTTGGAATGCTTCCAGCATTACTGTTTCGAGCTTTTCTAAGTCATCCCCAGCTTGAATTCGTTAATTTCAGATCGGATCCTTCATCTTTTGCTCGATAAGAGGTTCCTTAGCTATTCGTTTTCATCTTTCTTTCGTTTTCCAAACATTTGAGTTATTAGGATTGTAACTCTTTCCATTTCTCAGAAAATCGAAAACCCTAACATTAGAAATTTCGTGCATGTTAGGTCTTGGACCTTTATTGGTCATTTGAGAGTGACGCATGCTGTTGCGGGAGCCATATTTGGATGTAAATCGAGTACATTCCGTTGCACACTGATCTTTGGCCCCAACTCATCGAATTGATTTGGGATTTTCTCAAATCTGAGGTATCTAAACCCTAAACTATAATTAGACATTTGATTATAATAGAATCCTATGCTATTAATACTAGAATTGTGATTCAATGTAGGTATTTGAGATTTTTTTCAAATTTTCGACCCTAGAGCCACATTCGAATCACTCAGGCCGCATTCAAATCAAGCAATTTCAACTCTAAAGTGATATCTATCCTTAAGATTTTCTTAAAAAAAATTAGTTAATAATTAATTTAATTTATTGAATTTGTTTATGTTGAAAATGCTAAAATCACTTTAATGTTATAATTTATTTGCTAATTATTGATGAGTGTATAACATGTTCGATAAAATGTCTTTGTTATTGTTTAGTCGATAATATATTTAATGAAATGCCATAATGGTATAAATTTACATATTAGAATATGTTTATGCTTGTGGATGTATGTGACGCCTTGTGTCATCTGGGCTTGTCATCCGGGTCCTTTGGATCGGTCGGGTCAGGTGTTTTAATATATTGTATGGTTGATGTGCCCTAATGTGGTATTAAATTTGCTTAGTGTTGCTTTGGATTAAGCTCTGACAACTATGTGACTAGTGTACTGCCTACCTTTTGGTTGGCTGTTACGAGCTTATTCGATCGATCAAGATAGGACACGGTCAACCGATAGTGGTCATTGTCAATTTGTTGTTATCCACTTAAGCTCACTATATAAGTTTCATTCAGAGTTAATAATTATTATGTTTGACTGTTGAATCACATCATCTTGAATCTAGAATACTGACATTACTAGTGCGTAGTCCACTTAGAAACGCATTGTGATATGATCCCCAAAGTCTCATAAGACAGGCATGGTGGTATGGGACACCATGTCTGAGCTGTCGACCTATGCTTGGGTGACAAACCTCCCCATAGTGACTAACGAGCATTGATAGAGGTGACAATTTATTGTTCGAACGATCCCGTGACAATTTGATCCGACTAATGGTTGTGTGCTTGAATACTGTTCGAATGACCTAGATGTGTATTGATTTAGTTTTGAGTCACAAGCCCGCACCTCTGAATTCACCATTTGTATTTTGATATTTGGGTGACGAGCCCTTCCTTTAATTTTGGGTGTGGTTGACGAGTCACTGTCAGGCCATGCTTTCTTGACTGAATAACACAAACTTTAGATCGAAGGGTTACTGGCGATGATTGGCGACGCACCGCAGGGAGTCAGATGGTCCTAGTTAAACTGTGTGATACAATGACGGTATTTTGGCTTTACAAATTTGCTAGATGAATTAAACTAATAAATACTTGAATTAATCATACATACATGACATTGCATTTGAGAAAGCCTTGTGGGTGCCTTGTTACTTAATGTGGCGCCAACGCACTGTTTGAGCTCCTCATATGATTTGCCCGAGACATACATGCACTGTGGGGTGGCTAATCAACTGTTAAAAAGACCAGCACATCATTTTCTTTTAAGGGCATCTCATGCATTCCCTTCATTATCAACTAATGTAGAAAATTGATTGTTTTGTTATGTGTAGACACCCCACCTTCGGCTACACTGTTGGTAGAGATAGCTGGATGAATGGAGGACCATACCCCCAAATCCCAAGTCCAAACTCAGCCAAACTCACCCTTGTAAGCCCCATTCCATAGCCCAGATCAAGCCTGAACCGAGTCAACCCAGTCTTAAACACCACCCTGAAAAACCCCCCATAAAAAAGGCCAGTCAAAAAATCCTAAAAAAGTTAAACTCACTGAGTCGACCCGCTGAGTCAACCCGCTGAGTTAACCCGCTGAGTCAACCCGTCGAGTCAAAACACCGAGTCAACCCGTCGAGTCAAACCACCGAGTCGACCCGCTGAGTCAACTCACTGAGTCGACCAGCGAGTCCAGCAGCAGCCCCGAGGGAGCGACCGTACTTGCTGGAAACCGAGGAGCGGCCGTCCGGGCGGCCCATGGCAGGCCGCCCGGACAAAATTACGAGAGCTGCCACTCTCCGCTGCTATAAATACCCCCCTCCCCTTCTCATTTCGACATCCCTTCGAGTCCAAAGAGAGCCTGTCCGTTCGAGTGCCCTTCTCCACCCCTTAGCCCATTTTCCCACCAAGGAGAGCCCGAGTGAGGAGAGTCTAGCCCTGGTCCAGCCCTGCCTGACTACTGGTCCAAGCCTCTCAAGCCATCTAAGTCTTAATCCAGCCACTCGAAGCCAACCCTTGCGACACCACCGTCCACCCAGCTATCATTCATCCAGCATCATCTCATTTGCATCTAGCATAAGTGCAACATTTACTTTTCTTCCAACCCCCCTGCTTCACTACAAGCACCTTGATTACTCAAGCACACATGCATATGTCTTTATATTAAGCACTTGTCAGTTCGAGCGTATGCTCTGGGCTTGCCCGTTGTTGGAACCTGCCCATCAGAAACTCTTACTGTTCAGACCTGCATTCATGCTTCACTATAAAGCACCTTGATTATTCAAGCACACTGCATACGTCTTATATTAAGCACCTGTCAGTTCGAGCGTACGCTCTGGGCTTGCCCGTTGTTGGAACCTACCCATCAGAAATTCTTACTGTTCAGACCCGCATTCATGCATCATGTCATCCATGAGAATATACGAGGATTAAACTAGACCTTCAAGTATCCGATCGATTCTGTGAAGTAGAGACCGTACTTTGGTACGGGCAGCGTGTGGGGTGCTTAACCTCTTCCCACCCTGTAACCGTGATCCCTTACCTTGAATCTCTGACCGCAGATCAATAGGAGTCATTTTAGAGGAAGGAATCTTCGGATTCCCTTCTCTAACGTTTCTACGGGGTCTAGCCGACTGTAGATTCGAAGTAACTGGCTAGTGGCGACTCTGGTCTTATATAAACTCATTTAAACATATCCAGCTTAACACGACAACCAAACGAAGCCCTCGAGAACGAGGCAAGCCAGTGGCACAAACGGCGATTTCGCACTCACGCATCCTCATCTCCTTCTTTTCCGAAAGGAAAGGGGAAGGGAGAAGAACGTCGTGTGGGAGCGCGAAAAAATCGGCGAGGGTCCACAGAATGGCGACTCCGCTGGGGATAAGATAGTCCCACTAGTCGTGATCCGACTTGAAAACAGAATCCTTGCCGTACTTGAAAGTCATTAATCCTCATACAATCTCATCTGCATAGCATTCTACCCAAAACTAAAAACAAAAAAATAGAAAATCCCAAAACCCAAAAAGAGTAGAGTACAGTCCTCACCATTGCGCCTCCTCGGGCTCAACGTACGTGGAGACAACTTCCCTTCCGCAGCATAATCCGCACTCGGGCTCAGCAAGACATGTCCGACCACGAAGAAGAAACTCATCACTTCCCTGCTCTCGAAATGACCGAAGCGCAACCTCCAGCGCAACAACCCGTTGACAATACGCCAATCATACAAGAATTGGCACAAGGAATGAGAGCAATGCAAGAAATACTCTTGCAATTCATGCAAGCACAAACCACCGCAGCAGCCAACAATCAGGTTGGCCCAGTTCAGCAATCTCAACAACCATGCCGGATCCCTCCGGCCTCCAGTTCAAATCAAGCACAACCATCGGAGTCTGCCCAAGACTACCGACAGCAGCCTCCTCAGCCCTTTGCCATGGGGCATCCTTCTCAATATCTTCCTGCGACGACAAGGCCATCTCATAGCACTTCCATTGCAGGAACATCCAGTCAGCTTCCAGTCAATCTTGCAAACAACAATCTCAGTAGATCTCAGCACGTCCCCGCCGATGGGACACCTTTTCAATTTCAGCACATCCCCGTCGATGGGATTTCAATTCAATTTCCAGCAACAGGGACAGCACTGGCGAATGCCCACAACGGGGGTCAGTGTCAAGCCCACATCAATCAGCGGACAGTGGCGAATACCCAACAAGGGGGTCACTTCCCAGCATCTCAGCCTCCTGCAAACAGGAGCACTTTTCAATTCCAGCACATCCCCGCCGATGGGATTCCAGTTAATTTCCAGCAATCTTCAATTCAGCAAAATCCAGTTAATTTTCAGCAATCTTCAATTCAGCAAAATCCAGTCAATTCCAGCAAGTTCCAGTTCAACCTTCAGTACAGTCTCCAGTTCAGTTACCATCATTTCAAGCACAAGTTCATCAGAATCCAGTTCAGTCATTAAATCAATTTCAGCAACCCGCGGTTGCTTTTCAGCAAGCCCATAGGGTCGAAGACATCGACCACTATGCCGAAGAAGAACGTGCCTTACTCTAGGAGGCACCAGTCGCTCGAACAGATCACTCAGGACTGGACGAGTTACGGGAGCAGTTCCAGATCTTGCAAAATCAGCTTCAGCGACAGCAAGGAATCGACTTACCTTCGACCAAGTTCAGAGACTTGTGTCCTTTCCCAGATGCTCAAGTACCTCAAAACTTTGAGGTACCAAAATTCAAGAGATACGATGGCAGCGGTTGTCCCACAGCACATCTCAAGGCTTTCTGCGGGGAGCTGAGTGCAATCGCAGGAAATGAAGGGGCCCTTATTCGTTTGTTCCAAAAATCTCTGAAGGGCGATGCCCTAGATTGGTACACTTCATTGGACTGCCACCGCATTAGAACATGGGAACAGCTTTCCCAGGCTTTCGTCGACAGATTCGCATACAATCTCAACATGGCACCCAGAAGAGCCGACCTCGCAGCACTCAGGCAAAGGAGTGATGAAACACTATCAGCTTATGTGAGACGTTGGCGAGCTATGACAGCCAGAATGCGGACACCCATCGACGATGAAGAACAAATCTCCATGATTGTTCATTCAACATATCCAGGCATATCCGGGTATCTCATCTCGCATCCATACGCGAACTTCTCGTAGCTAATCCGTGCTGGAGAGCAAGTCGAAGCAGGAATCCGTGCTGGGACGATTTTCCCATGGCCTCATCAAGCCACTCCAGTCAAGAGGAACAGAGTGGAAGGAAGACCTATCGGGCAAGGGAATGGAAACCGCAGTGGTTCTCCTCCCCGCCCAACAGAGGTAAACAACATCAACACCACTGCTCAAGGAAATCAACATGCTCCCCCACAGGGACGTCAACAGTATCAACAGAATCAAGTTCAGCATCAGCCTCAACGGTATCAGCCACAACCGAATCCTCAGCCACAACCACCTCGACAACAGCAGCAGTTCAGGGGAAATGGCCAATACTCATACCAGAACAGGCAGAATTACAGGGAGTTCAGGAAGTTCACTCCACTCAGTCAACCACTTAGTCAAATCATGACTACGCTGGTACAAAAGCAGTTACTCACTCTGATGACACCTAGGCCTCCGCCTCATCCTCTGCCTCCAAACTACCGAGAAAATGAGTACTGTGCCTACCATCAAGGACGTGGCCACGCCACTGATCGATGCTATACTTTGAAAAATGCTATACAAGACCTAATTGATGACCGCAAGATCGTCATCTCGGTCCCTGGAACTTCTCCAGCAGCTTCCACCAACATTCTTCAGAATCCTCTGCCTCAACATCCGACGGACCCCAGTTTGTCTCGTGGCCCTGCAGTCAATAGTATAGAAGAAGGGGATCATCTCGATCGCTTCTTCTCCCCCATCCAATCCATTCACGCCTACACTTATGAGCCAACAAATCCTCCTCCAGTCTTGCAAGGGGCAAGTCCCTTTCCTCCTTCAATCTCCGAGCTAGTAGTGCTTGAAGGAGCACCTCCATATGATATACCAGTTGTTCAAGGGGCACCTTACAACCATTCAAGCTGGGAACCAGTCGTCCTGGAAGGAGCACAATCATACATTGAGCCCACATACGAACCTGTCATCTTGCAAGGGGCAACTCCAGAACAATCTAATCCGCAATGGAAGGATTACACTCATCAGCAACAAGAGCCCGTTGTCTTGGAAGGAGCTCTTCCAGTCAAGCCTGTCATATTGCAAGGGGCAAGTCCCGGAGGCGTATCAATCACGCTACGGCAGCTCGGACGAACAGAGAAACCTCCTGCCATATCAAGAGGACCAGTATTCATTCCATGGGAGCCTCCCGCCCCAGGAACAGTCAAGCCAGGACCACAACCTTATGTGGTCTATGAAGACAAGCCTCGATATTACCCCTTCAGCACAGGCAACAATGTAGTCCTCAAGGCAAAAGCTCCATACGAGGAAGATCTGGTACCCACAACAGCACCGTTGCAAGAACCGGTGGTCCTAGAAGGCAAAAGGGAGGAAAACTACAAAGAGGTTCCATGGCACTATCCAGAATGTGCGGAAGTGGGGAACATGAATCCCAATGGGCGTTGCATCCGAAGAGATAATCAGAACACAGGAGATCCCAAAGGCGCTCTCTCAGGCCTCGGCAACAAAAATGAAGCCGCATACGATGTGGCGACTTAGCTCAAGTCAATCCCTGCACAAATCTCATTATGGGAGTTACTCTGTACATCTCGCATACACCGAGAAATGTTTGCCAAAACCTTGAACGATGCTCATGTCTCCTCCGATACGGCACCAGAAATGATAGCTTTGATGATTGGACAACTCCTGGCTCCGCGCGCCATCACCTTCACAGATAATGAGTTGCCACCAGAAGGGCGCGATCATGGGCGATCCCTCAACATAGCCTTATGATACAAAGACCTCTGTGTTCCGCTGGTCCTTATCGATAATGGCTCAAGCTTAAATGTCTACCCACTCAAGACTGCAGAACGTCTGGGAATCAGTCCTTCTTCATTCCGACCCAGCACCATATGCGTCAGAGCATTCGACAACACCCGCCGATCAGTGGAAGGGGAGGTCGACATAGAGGTACAGATAGGTCCGGAAGTCTCCACCATCACATTCCAAATCTTGGATATATCAGCCTCTTTCAACATGTTGCTCGGACGACCGTGGCTGCACAAGGTTGGAGCTGTGCCATCAACCCTGCATCAACGAGTGAAGTACATCTGTGGAAATCAAGTGATCTCTATCCATGCAGAGAAGGAACTCATCATTCCTTCTAATGCTGCTGCCACTGAACCAGACATCCCGGTCATTGATATCCAGCACTCTGAAGAAGACATCCCGTTTCACAGTTTCGAATTCGAGACTGTGAACTCTATCGCTAATCCAGAACCAATAAGGGTGGACCGTGTCTTTTCACCGGCAGAGTGTCTGAGCCTCAAATACCGAATGAAGAATCACTTCAACTCCAGAAAGGTACCGCTGATATATAACCAACGCAAATGGGGACTCGGATACAGGTCAACATTCATGGACAAAAGGAGGAAGAAATTTCGGTGCTCACCCATCCAATTCGTCAAGCCAGGAGAACCTTGCAAAGATCCAGGAGGGAATCAACCGACTGCACTACACAAAGGCCTCCCGATGAGCCTAGTTTGGGCCACGTGGCCCCCCATTCGATGGGATCAGATTCTCGAACCATCTAAGCCTCCAGAAGAAGAAGAAAAGGATGAAGACGAAGAAGGAAGTCAAATACAACAGCTTCAGGACCAGGTTACTCTGACACCTGCTCCCAACCAGGGGCACAACTTGCCCACTTCTCTCAACCAGGGGCACAACCTGCCCACTTCAATCAGCAAGGGGCACGACTTGCCCATCTCAGCACCAATTAGCAAGGGGCACGACTTGCCCATCTCTGCAAAGTCAACTTCTTCAATCATCAGCCAGGGGCAGAAGCAGCCCATCCATTGGACCAAGAAAGGGAAGTGGCCAGCCCTAGATTGGTCTGATGTCCAGATTCCAAACATGTGTCTAGCTGTGGAACCAGACGAACTGCAATGCGAAGTAAGTGATCCGGGAGGACTGAATACGACTCAGATCTCAAACCCGACCAGCGAGAAATCATGGTCGTTGAGCCAGACCATGATTCTTCGCCCAAAGCATCAACCCCCACCTCTCCAGGGGAGGAAGTGTGGGGTCCTGAATGGTCATCTGTTCCCCTCACTTTTGAATCAACCAAAGAGCCATCTGAGGGCTCTGGCTTCCAAAAAAAAACGCCCGTTTAAGCAGCGACCGGAACTTTGGAACAAGTTGGGATCAATCATGGTCTGCAATGCCCGCTTGTTCAAAGTCCCGTGAATTTCGAAAATCCAAAAAAATCAAAAACTTTCAAAAGCCAAAAACATCTAGTTTTTCCATTTCAGAAAAATCCCAAAAACCCAAAAATATTTCTTTTCCTGCATTCAATAGTGTGCCAAGTTCGTCTAATAAGTCGCATGAGTTTGAAGTCGAATCATATGATTTCGACATCGAATTAGACTTCGAACTCATGGGTCTGGACGAAGCTCGGGACGAGGAAGATGATGATCCGGCTCCTGAACTAGAGGATCTTCTCAAAAAGTTTGAATCTAAAGCCAATGTTGTAGCCGATGATTTCGAGATAGTAAACTTGGGGACACCTGAGATCCCTAGGGAAGTACGCATTGGAAAATCGTTGCCACCTGAGATGAAACAGAAAATGATAGAGTTCCTAACTCCAAGATTGTCCAACTTCGCGTTCTCATATGAAGACATGTCGGGGCTCGATGAAGAGCTCGTTGTACACCATCTGCCAACCAAGGCAGATATGAAGCCAGTGAAGCAGAAACTTCGAAGAATGAAGCCAGAATGGGCTCTGAAAGTCCGAGATGAAGTCATCAAGCAGTACAACGCGGGATTCTTGGTAGTCTCCAACTACCCTGAATGGCTCGCCAACATCGTGCCAGTACCAAAGAAGGACGGCAAGGTTCGAATGTGCATCGACTTTCGAGATCTCAACAAAGCCAGTCCAAAAGATGACTTCCCTTTGCCACATATCGACACTCTGGTAGACAACACCGCTGGATACAAAATCTTCTCATTCATGGACGGGTTCTCAGGATACAATCAGATCAAGATGGCCGTCGAAGATCGCGAGAAGACATCGTTCATCACTCCCTGGGGAACCTTCTGTTACAGGGTAATGCCGTTCGGTCTGAAGAACGCAGGAGCAACATATCAGCGAGCAATGACACCACTATTCCACGACATGATGAACAAGGAGCTCGAAGTATATGTGGACGACATGATCGTCAAATCTCGCACAATTGAAGGACACTTTGAAGATCTGAAGAAGTTATTCAACAGATTAGAAAAGTACAAGCTCCGTCTCAACCCTCAGAAATGTGTCTTCGGTGCAATGGGAGGTAAGCTCCTCGTCTTTATGGTGAGCGAGGATGGCATCAGGGTCGACGAGACCAAAACCAGAGCAATCATCGAGATGCCCCCTCCTAGAACAGAGAAAGAAATTCGTGGCTTCCTCGGCAGAATTCAATACATCAGTCGCTTCATCGCACAGCTCACACCTATCTGTGAGCCCATATTCAAGCTCCTCCGAAAAAATGTTCCAAAAGAATGGAATGATGATTGCCAAGTCGCCTTCGATCGCATCAAGAGATATCTCGTGAATCCTCCAGTCCTAGTGCCGCCCGCTCCCGGACGACCACTATTGTTATACATCTCAGTAGCAGCAGAAGCCATTGGCTGTGTCCTCGGCCAACACGACGAGACCGGGAAGAAGGAACAAGCAATATACTATTTGAGCCGGAAGTTCACCGACTATGAGACCAGGTATTCCCCGATCGAGAAGACTTGCCTCGCCCTAGTCTGGGCAACTCAGCGACTCCGTTAATACATGATTGCATTCCCTATTCTCCTCCTCGTTCACATGGATCCGCTCAAGTACCTGTTCGAGAAGCCGGCACTCACTGGAAGGATAGCAAATGGCAGCTACTCCTGTCTGAGTTCGACATCACCTATGTCACTCAAAAGGCAATCAAGGGACAGGCCCTCGCCGATCATCTTGCGGCTCACTCTCTCCTGGACTATCAGCCGCTCAAGACATTCTTCCCTGATGAAGATCTCTTGCTCATTGAAGAGGAAGAAAAGAAGAAAAAAGATGAGTGGACGTTATTCTTCGACGGCGCAGCAAACTCTAAAGGGAGTGGTATTGGAGCAATCCTCTACTCTCAAGACGATGTCCCTATTCCTATCTCGAGGCGCATCGCATTCGAGTGCACCAACAACATGGCAGAGTACGAAGCATGCATCGCTGGCTTAAGGGAAGCCATAATCTTGGGCGTCAAGAAGCTACGAGTATTTGGAGACTCACAGCTTATCATCAATCAGACCAATGGCGAATGGAAGACCAAGGATGAGAAGTTGATACCATATCATGTGTATCTTGACAATCTGATCGAAGAATTCAAGGAAATCACCTTCTCATACATGCCCAGAGCCAAGAACCAGTTTGCAGATGCTCTCGCCACGCTCGCATCAATGCTCGAGATCCCAAAAGGAGCTTCAGAATGGGAGCTCACAGTCGAAATTCAAGAAGAACCTGCTTTTTGCCTGCAAATAGAAGAAGCCGAAGCTGTCCCTGACAAACCCTGGTATGCCGACATCAAGCAATATCTCGAAACTCAGGAGTATCCAGAATCAGCAACAGCAACAGATCGCCGAACCATCCAACGTTTGGCCGGCCAGTTCACCATCAGTGGCGAAGTTCTCTACAAGCGATCCTATAATCACATCCTCCTTCGATGCGTCGATGAAACAGAAGCTGCAAAGATCATGAAAGAAATACACGAAGGAATCTGTGGCCCTCACATGAATGGGCACATGATGGCAAAAAAGATTCTACGACTTGGCTACTATTGGCTCACCATGGAGACAGACTGTTGCCAGCACGTCAGAAAATGCTTCAAGTGTCAGGAGCATGCGAATCAAATCCATGCCCCATCATCAGAGTTATACAACCTGACCACCCCCTGGCCCTTCTCCATGTGGGGACTCGACATCATCGGTAAGATCAATCCCAAAGCATCAAATGGTCATGAGTACATACTTGTGGCAGTCGACTACTTCACCAAGTGGGTAGAGGCAGCCTCCTACACCACAATTGCAGCATCTCAGGTGATCAAATTCATAAAGAACAACATCATATGCCGGTATGGAATCCCCAATGCTATCATCACAGATAATGGGACCCCGTTCGTCAATAAGAAGATGGATGACTTCCTCAGCAAGTTCAAGATCCAACGTCATCGATCAAGCCCCTACCGTCCCCAGATGAACGGTGGGGTAGAAGCAGCAAACAAGACAATCGTCAGGATACTTGAGAAGATGGTCGTGACCTATCGAGATTGGTCAGATATGCTCCCATATGCACTTTGGGCCTATCGAACGTCTGTACGGTCTGCTACGGGCGTTACTCCTTTCGAGCTTACTTACGGAATGGAAGCAGTCCTACCAGTCGAGGTGGAAATACCATCATTACGGGTATTACTAGAAAACGGAATTGAAGAAGGAGAATGGCAACGGGCCAGATTCGATCAGTTGCAGCTAGCAGATGAAAAGCGCATGCGTGCACTAAGTCATTCACAATGCTATCAGAAAAGGATCGCTCGGGCTTACAACAAGAGAGTCCGAAAAAGAAGTTTCAAAGTAGGCGACATGGTCATGAAGAAGATTCTACCGTCGCACCTTCCAGATCCCAGAGGAAAGTTCAAACCCTCGTGGGACGGGCCACTGATCGTCAGAGAAGTACTTTCCGGAGGCGCCCTCAGACTCACCAGCATGAGAGGGGTGGATCTTCCTGAGCCAACCAAAGCCGACAACGTGAAGATCTTTCACGGGTAAGTTATTCTGACCTTATCAAAGGTTACTTTAATAGAGCTGAAGTCAAGAGGTCAAAGCTAAGATCTCTGAGAAATCATTTCCATCCACCAACAAGTGTTTCAAATAAGGGGATTCAAAAAGAGGAAAATACAAAAAAAAGGGGGGAATTCAAAAGGAAAAGACAAAAAAAAGGAGAGAAAAAGAATATAAAAGAAAAAAAAAGAGAAAAAAAGAAAAAAGAAAAAGGGAAGCCAAAGAAAGGCACTCAAGAAAAAAATTCAATCCAAGAAACACAGTCATCCATCCATTCATCTCAGAGGGGTCTTTAGCAAAGACCGACAGCTCTATTATCGTAACTCAGGATAAGGGCTGAAAGACTGCCATCGGCCGGCAACGACGGATTCCCGACCTCTAGCCGCCGCAGTTATCCAAGGATGCAGGAAAAGAAAAAGAAAAAAAGAAAAAGAAAAAGAAAATGTGTGCCTAAACAAAGAGGGCGGAGTGAAAACCCGAAAGGGCGCTCCGAGTAAAAACAGTGGGCATACAGCGGACTTGGTGAAAACCTGAAAGGGCGCCAAGGGTAAAAACAGCATAGCTGCCAAGGGGCAGGCAAGACCAAATACCTGGGACGTGGTGAAAACCCGAAAGGGCGCCACGGGCAAAAATGACGGGAAAAGGCCGGCTGTAGTGAAAACTCGAAAGAGCGCTGCAGGCAAAAATGGCTTAAAAAGAAAAAGAAAAAAAAAGAAAAAATAAAAATGCAGGTACCAAGAAATCAGACAGTCCAGATCGGTTCAAGCAGTGAAAGTGCAAGAACAAGAGGAAGTACAGTCAGGAGTGAAGAACTCTACAAACTCTGACAATCTCAGGAAGCAAGAGTTTCCATTGCCTACATCTCTAGGGAACCAAAGGATCAAGCAAGTCAAATCTCGAGACATCGGTCAAATCATTGACCGAGCCCCAGTTCTGATTCCTATATCCCGACACAAAGTCCAGAAACACTCACAAGACAACTCATGGCACAGTAGATTTTCAAACAGTTTTCTCTTTTTTAATTAGATGCATCATATTTCTTTTACACATATCATATCATCTTTTTCAAAAAATACAAAAAAATACATCATCATCAATCATACATGCAAAAAAGAATGTGCAGGTGGCCAACACAATCAATCTCTACCCTCCTCCTCGGCCACATCAGGTGAGTCCTCTGACTCATAATGAAGTAGTCTTGCTCTCAACCTGCTCACCTCCATACGCAGGTAATGCACCTCGTCGCGCTCAAGGGTACGGATCGTTGTCTCCTCATCTGACAACCTCCGATCGGCAGCCAATCTCCTCGACATCATCTCACAATGATACCGAAGTGCGGAGATCTCAGACAGCAAATGGCCATGAGTGGCCAAAAGGAAGCCAGGATCGATAAACGGGCGCTCCTCAAAGGTTCATATGAACCAGATGAAGAGCCAGCATCTCCAAGAATATCCTGCTCATCCTCATCAACAGTATGGTGCCAACAAGGGATACGTCGATACAAAGACTGCTCAGCAACCCAATACTGATATGGGGCGGTCGCCATCGAAAAAGTCCGTAGCTCAAATCCCAACAAATCAGCTGTCAAATAACTCGCCCAAGAACAATCAATCCGGGTCCTAAAGTCAGAGGATTTGGATGGAAGTACTCGACGCCCGATACCCGTAAAAGCGAAAAGAGGAACATCCTGCTTGTATCCAAACTGCCGCAGGAATCGGATGGGATGGTAAGAAAAGTAAGATCGAAAGCCTACCAACATCAGAGGAAGGCGATGTGCATCGCAAAGCACTGGAGGAAGTGAAAGCCAAGATGACTCCCAACAAACGTTCCAGTCACGAAGTTCAGCGAACATCCTGCGATATAAGGGCTCGCTCATCCTAGCTGTAGGCGGAAGGAACTCCATGATATAACGCATGATGTCAGAGCCCGGGATGCCAGGAAGAGGTACAGGAACGGTCAGAGAAAGACGCTCCCATAGCCAGACCTGATCACAAAAAGGAAAAGAAGTTCAGTTAAAGCAAAGCAATCCCCAACAAAGCAAGAAGGAAAAAAGGTGTAGAAAGGATACCTGCAGAAAGGCACAGCAGCCGCGAAGGACACGAGTGCGGCCCAAGGCGCAGTCGGTCAGCCCATCGAATAGCTCGGCCAAGATAAGAGAAATGATCCCCTGCCGTCGGATAGCTCGGCTCATCACCTCAAAAAGTAAAGGAGTCTGGGATCTACGCCATCCCGAGAACAGCACCTCAGCAATCAAGCAGAACATCAGTGCGTTCCGAGCAAAGGTAGAACCGGCCGTACTCTGAGGACCCGAAAAAAGATCATACAGCAGGTCCAAAGAGAACACTACAGCATCCTGGCCACCAGCTGCAGGCCGAACAAGATAAGGGATCCCGAACCAGTTCTGCGGTGTAGCAGTCTTCGGCGACGTCTTCGGCGAAAAATATTGAGCATAATCCCAGGGTAGGCCTGTCAAGCGAGCAAGCTCCTCCAAAGAAGGTCCCATCTCCATATCGTTGAACGCGAACAAGTTCAACGAAGGGACCCAGTCAATCAAGGCAGCTCCGAGCATCCTCCAATCAATATCAACTCTGGCCATATGGATCAGACCACCGAAGCCATAAGACTCCAAATCTCGAATCTCATAAACTGACAAGCTGTCAAGCCAAGCAAGCAGTCGTGGTGAGCAGGAAGAACGAGGAAGCAGCTGACAAGTCCTCACTGGTACCCCCTCCAGCACAAAAGGCCCAGAAATCGAAGACAGCTCATCAAGGATCGGAAGGTCAATGGGCGAAGGAGAAGGAAAAGCTAGAACCCCTGCAGACTCGACAGCCCCTGACCTACCCTCAGTGATGGCTATGCCGGATATAGCCGCATCGTTGTCTGAAACTGTCATAATCTCAGCCGCATGAGAAGACTCGCCCACCTCATGAACAGAGTGCGCAAAGGACCGATGACTAGGGGAAGGACAATGCTCTCCATCAAAAGAACTATCAGTGAAGATCACACCACACATCGTGACATCCTGGCTAATCTGACCGTCAAAGAATACATCTGAACCATCAAAAAGGGTCCGGGCAGCCCCGATCGAAGAATCAACGGTCAGATCTGGACCTGCGGCCCCCTCCAACAAGAAATCATGAATCCAATCATCATCCTGGCCGATCAAAGGGATCATCGAGGCATCCACACCGTCCATCATCAGGGGGACATCATCAATAATCACATCAAGTCCACCCAAAGAAGTATACCGCACATCCTGGCCCTCATCCAGAGCATCCAAACCGTCAAAAATACCATCTGAACCATCTATCCCATCCAAGCATGAGATCAGCCCATCTATGTCCCTCATGGTCCCATCATCACCATCCATCACATCATCCATGGGGCCCACACTCAAGGGATGCATAGCTTCACCTATGTCCCATCCCATCATCCTATCTATACCATCCATTCCTCCCATAATGAGGGGCCCATTCAAATAAGAAAATCCAGCCATCCCACCATTAATGGAGCCATTCAAAGCTCCACCAACCACCATCCCTAGCCCCTCATCAATGCTTCCATTCAATGCCCCATCTCCCCCATCCATTAAAGACATCTCCCCATTATCAAAGCTCAATTGAAAATCTGAAGTGTGGGACCCACCTTGGACAGCCCCCACAGCCCCCAAATCTCCACCATCCATTGTCCAAGAAAGGACAAACCAAGAAAGAGACAAAGGAGAAGGGAAGATGAGACAAGAAGAATATTCATGGCTGGAATCAAACTCGCCAGTGCAAAGCAGATGGAGACAGGGACAGTGGACAGAGGAGAGTGTCCGAACCAGAGCCAGCCCAGGCCGCTCAAGAGGCGAGCCTTGGGCGGCCTGCCCTGGGCCGCCCGTACGGACGCAGATCCTCTCTCTCCGCGGGATTGGCTCCAGGGTTCTTGGTAGGTGAGGCTGACAGTCCACGTCAGCAGATGGCGCTCCATGGGCCGCCCAAGGCTCCGGTCCACTCCAGATTTCAACTGAAGTTGATCAAGATCATACAAAAGGTGCCCCACCGGTCCAATCATGAAGCAATGCGGCCAGAACAGGGCTGATCAAGCCAAAGAGAAGGAAAGGTGATCAAGTGGGGGCCACAAGCAATCCAAGCCATTCCAAGATCAGATCATCATGATCTAAACCATTGAGGGACCTACATGAGCCACCAAACAACAAGATCAAAGGGCGGATCATCAAAAGAAGGGCCAGAATCCAAAATCTAATCATCAAATGGGCCCACAAAGCCAAATCAAGCGATCTGAAGCGTTCAAGCCATCATCCACACCATGAGAAGCCTTCTTAGTCTCACAAATCATCAAAAGAGGTGCCCCAAAGTAAAGCCAAGGTCTCAAGTGGGCCCACAGGGCCGAATCTATCAATCTGAACCATTCAAGGACTAGATCATCAGGATCCAACCGTTGGAAAGCTTACTCAAGTCATGGAGCAGCAAGATCAAAGGTTCGATCATCAAAAGAAGTGCCAGAATCCAAGATCTAATCATCAAGTGGGCCCACAAGGCCTAAACAAGCAATCTGGACCGTTCAAGTCATCATCCATGCAGCTAAGAAGTCTCAAATCATTAAGGAATAAGTCAAAGGTCAAAGCTTCCAGACATCATCAAAGAATCTTGAGACAAATCAAAGATTATATATTCATTCAAAAGAGCTTGATACAAAAGAAGATAAAAGCAAAAATACAAGGCCATACAAAGCAGAGCACCCGAGCAGGCTACAAGTCGCCAACATAATCGTCATCGTCCCTCCTCGTTTCTCGCTCCCGACGATAAAGATCCATCAAAGGAGCAGTCACCGAACCTCCAGCATACCTGCGACGGCCACCTGGAACATAAAGCGAAGGAAGCAGAGGCCCCTGGCCGAACAGCAGATACCACTCATCATAATCACGATCCGGGATCGTGAAGCGAAATCCGGGCTGGCCCACGAGAGCCTCAACTCTCTCATCAACCGGCATCCAAGCAGCTGGAGGAGGTGCAGAACAAGGGACCCAAGCCACCCCAGTAACTTGCCGAAGCAATCTCTCCCCCAAATACCACTGAAAAGATTCAGCGTCGGAAAGCATGATACGAAGACATGAAGCATCGTATGCCTCCACGCGCTGGGGGGTGTAATAGAGAGGGAAACTGGCATACGGCATCCGAGCGAGCTGCAGTAAACATAGTCACCACGATCAGTTACAGTACGGCACGAGGGCAAAGACAAGCAAGATACTTACGTCCTCGACAGTCAGCCCGTCTATGTCAGCACGCCAATTGTCCCCGGGAACTCGGGAATTCCGCTGACGGTTTTGTTGGTGCCAGTACATGTGGCGATACTGAGAGGGCTCAATATCATCCCTCATCCTCGGCGCAAGATGGGGAAAATGGTCATAAAAGTAGGTCTGGACAAAAGCACATCTAATGATCAGAGAAGGAAAGAAGGCAAAAGCCCTTTAAGGAAGACGAAAGAAAAGGTACCTCAACAACGGGCCAGAAGCCCGTGAAGGACCGGCTATGCCGACAGGTCTTGTCCAGACCTTGAAAGATACGGGTCAAGATAGCCCCATTCCAGTTATAGGGGTGATGAAGATCCTCGACTAAACGAAGAAATTTGGGATCAACTCTCTCATTCGCATGGCAGAAAAGAAAGGATCCGAAAGCATAAGTGATCATGGCCCGCGCTTTGTGGAGGGCCTCTCGCTCGGTGGTGGGGATGACGGAGGCAAAACTGTTGTAGAACCATCGCATCTTCACTTGATGGCCTTGGAATTCACCCTCGAGTGGGACGTCACCGACAAGCCGTAGCCAGTCGGTAGAGGTGAGAGGAGCTAGAGAGCTGACTTGAGGGACAATTGCCCCATGAAACGGGAAGCCTATCTGCATGTAAATGTCCAAGGGGGTTATCCCCCATTCTCCACAAGGGAGCTGAAAGGTGTGGGTCTCATCCCGCCACCTCTCACAAAGGGCCGCGAGCATCATGCGGTTGGCATCATTATTGTGGAAACGTAGGGTGAAGAGGCCAGCAAAAGGAGTACCATCCAGTACTCGTTCAAGCAAGGGCTGTGGATCCTTCATCCAGTCATCCCAGCGATCCCTGGTACCTCGACCCTTGATAGCGGGAAGAGGTTGATGCTCCATAGCTAAGGAACACATGTGGTCCCCTCGGCGGACGATGAAGGCAGGATCATCTTCGTCAATTACTCGGTGACCTCTGGTACCATCTGCCATTGAATCCTACAAGCTCGACAAGGTAAGTCCCTATTCCTTTACCCATTAAAATCCAAATTCTCATCCAAGAAACCCATGGGATTGGACTCACATTCAAATGCAAAATCTAAAGTCCAACTCCATGTGTCACTTAGGATGTATGTTGGGCCCTTTGGAAAAAGTAAGGCCCACCTTAAAGAAGGTTACAAGGCATGCCTTAGGCAAGAAAAAGTCCATCATCCAAGGACACATTTTGGACAACAAATGCACTCAAGTGCCATGAGATCAACGAAGAACAAGAATCCTACTTCACATGAGAAATCCCTTTTCAAAGTCCATATGTGGCCAAGGATTGATCCATTTTTATGCCAAGGCCATGGTTCTCACTTAAGATGTTTCCATCTTTTTACACATGTGCATGGACAAGTGGGGAATAGAAAGGAAGTGGGCCCCCAAGAGCAACCCAAATGCCTCATCTCAATGGATTAGAGAGAGCACATAGCCCACTTTGAAGAATATGAGGACCCATTCATGGGTTAACCATGGGCAACTTTATGTGCCTCATCTTAATGAAATTTTTGACCATGAAAATGCAACATGGCGGTCCACCCACAAACATATGGAATCAAAGAGGCCAATGGTAAAAATTTTGATGCACATAGCCCACATGAGGAGCCAAAGTTGGAAATGCCCATGTAAAGGCAAGTTTGGGCAACTTATGTGCACCAATTTCTTTACCAAAAAAAGGGAGACTATGTAAGCACAAAAGAGCATAGCTTGATGAGTCACCCAACCATCATGAAAATGGATAAGAATGGTATACATAGCCCACTTGAAGATCAAAATCCAAAATGTCCCAAAGCATGGGACAAGAATGGGCAACTTATGGGTATCATTCTTTCCCACAAATTCAAAGAAAAACCACTCATATTTAAAATGATGGTGGAATGACCCACCAAGCCCCAAAGAAAGGATCAAGGAGCTATGGTTGTATGGATAGCTCACTTGAGGATCATCCATTCGAGATTGATAACATTAGAGGGAAACTCTTGAGAACCACATTCCTACCACAAAGAAAACCATTTGAACTTAGTGAGATTGTGGGAACAACTCACTCATGGGACTTGTAGATGGTCAAGTAGCTCAAGTCCTCTATCCATCAAAGAAAAAGCATGAAAAGAAAAATCCTACATGAACAAAGTGTAGTGGGGCACACATGGTTCAAAAAAGTGTCCAAATTCCAAAGAAGGCCCAAAAGCCCATCCATATAAAAACTCCAAAGAGCCCACCACACTTTGTACAAAGATGTACATCATAATCAAGAAATAATGAAAGAGTTGGGCTACTTGTCCATATAGGCCCAACTAGGAAATCTAGCCCATTTGAGATCCAAATGAAGAATGGGCTAGTCATCTTGGTCCATACACATGTAAAGAAAGATGGGGTCACCCAAAGTGAGCCCCATGAGCCCAAAACTTGAGATGGGCCCTACCATGCCCATGGGCCCAAATTTTGAAAAGAAAATGGAAAAGAAATAGAAAGCTCCAAAGGAAATGACAAGAGAAAGAAAGTAAGAAGGAGCCCAAAATGAAGCATTGGGCCCATCAAATACACCAAGGGCCATGACTTCACTTTGAGCCCATTTGATACACATGAAAAGAGGCCCAACTCCCATAAAAAAGATAGAGTGTTTTGCCATGCACTCTTGATGACATGGCAAAATCACTCTTTACATGCACATGGAGGGAGTGTGAAAAAGAAAAAAATGATGAAGTGGAGAGCTTGCAATGTCCTTCTCCATGCACCACCTTTGAAAGAGACTTGAGATCTAGAAAAAGGTCAAGAATACTTGGGCCCACCTTCACACCTCTTGGAATAGCTACATGAAGAAAAGAAAAGAGCCATGAGGAGAGATAATGAAGAAGGAAAAAGACAAGAAAGGAAAAGGAAGTAGTCCATACCTTTACTACTCACCAAAGAGGGACCACCTTGCTGTCCCAAAACTTCTCTAAGGCCCACCACTTGAGAAGAGCAAAGGACCACCAAAGAAGAGAGAGAAAACTTGAAAAAAAGATAGAGTATGAGAGAGAGAAGAGAGAGATTGCACGTTTGAGGGGGTAAGGGTGCCCCATGTTATATAGAAAAGGGGAGGGCACCCTTTTACCCAGCCCATTGAAGAGACTAGAAGGCAGAGACCGGGCGGGCGGCCCATGGGAGGCCGTCCTAGCCCCTACCTAGGTGAAACGACCTCTCACCCCCTCTCCTTGGGAAGAACTCCTCCTTGGGAAGGGTGGTTGCAAGTGAATCTTGTACCTCCATGTAAGAATGAAGTGATGGAAGAGAATGGTGAGAAAAAGGAAGAAATCTCACCAAAATCTCATCTCATGAGAAATGGGTGAGAAATTGGGTTGATGATGTGGAAAAGTTCCATGGAATTTTCAAGAAAAAGAAAGGAAAATTTGACTTGGTCAAACAATGATCTCAACCATCCAAAGGCATGACCAGATGATTCAAACCATTTCCAAGAAGAATCCCAAGAATCTCCACCCTTGATTACTTTACATAAAGTTTTTTTATGGTCCGAAGACCTTAAACTACGTCGGGATCAAGATCCCGAGGGACTTTCAATAAAAACCGGCATCGGTCTTGATTGCTTGAGTCAAGATCCGACAACACCGGACATTTTTCAAAAAATCACAAAAATATATATATGCATTACCAGCACTCTCTTTTAAAGTTTCTGGTTTGAAGACCTTAAACTACGTCGGGATCAACATCCCGAGAGATTTTTAATAAAAACTAGCATCGATCCCAGCCTTTCAGGCCAAGATCTGATGATCTGGATCATTTCGAAAAACAAAAATATATTACCAGCCCCTCTTTTAAAGTTTTATGGTCCGAAGACCTTAAACTACGTCGGGATCAAGATCCTGAGGGACTTTTAATAAAAATCGGCATCAGTCTGGATTGAATCAAGATCCGCTGACACCGGACATTTTCCAAAAACAAAAAAAATGTTTTTCCTGTTTTGTACAATTTTATGGTCCGAAGACCTTAAACTACGTCGGGATTAACATCCCGAGGGATTTTCAATAAAAGTCGGGATCGGCCGTGACTGCTCGAATCAAGATCCGCTGATACCGGATATTTTTCAAAAAAAAAAAATATATATGTTTGCCCCCCTTTTGTACAGTTTCTGGTCTGAAGACCTTAAACTACGTCGGGATCAAAATCCCGAGAGATTTTCAATAAAAACCAGTGTCTATCTTGACCGTTCAAAATTGAAATTTTATGACCTGGAACAGTTTTCGAAAAATCACAAAAAAGAATGTATTTTCAGCATGTACATATTTGCGGTCCGAAGACCTTAAACTACACTGGGATTAGTTTCTCGGGAGACCTTTCTCGCTTTCAACAAAAACCGGCATCGATCCCAGCCATTCGAGCCAGGATCTGATGACCCGGATCATTTCCAAAATACCAAAAAAAATAAAAATGCTAAGCTTTCCATAAAAACCAGTGTCAATCTCGATTACTCGAGTTGAAGTCTGGAACTTTTTCAAAACAAAAAAAATATACAATATAAAACAAAAAAGTTTTCACCACCAGTTTCAACCCACCAATTTATCCCCAGTGGTCCGAAGACCTAAAACTACACTGGGATTAACTTCTCGGGGGCTTTCTTTCATAACCTGTTCCGGACATGGCTGACACTTGATCGTACGGGTGTCTGGAATCTTTTAAACAGGTAAGGGCTGAGGCGGGCAGAACTCTGCAACCCTGTTCGTGTTGAACGCACCGTGATGGACAACCTTGATTTGGAAGTCGCTGTTGAATCTAACGGATGTTCCCTGTTCCTAAAACTCATGAAGGGGATTAAGGCTGTTGGGAGGTGGAGCGCACCCTCACGGAATTGTGAGCAACGTAAGGCCCCAAACTGGATTGACTAAGGGAAATGTGAGGATGTGGCTCATTTTGTGGCCGAAGGAGTCCGTCGGACGATACGTGGTCTATGTGCATTGCACATGAGGAACAGGCAACTTTGTGGGTGTGTTGACTGAAAACCCTCAAAATCTCCTCATCCGAAGATGTAAAACTACGGCACTTAACTGTGTGAGACTCGTCTTGCTCGCTGACGTAAAATGGATCGGGTGCCTTACCAGCAGTAGAAGCTGGAAGTGGATGAAAATTCCACACTTTTCCCTGCATTTCAGAAAAATCACCAAAATACAAAAACATTGCAAAATATTTTCAAAAATCACAAAAATATTTCCTTTACTTTCAATCAAAAAATTTGCAAAAAATCACAAAAATATTTCCCTTGCTTTCAAATCAAATATTTCAAAAAATCACAAAATATTTCCCTTACTTTCGAACAAAATGTTATAAAAAATCACAAAAATATTTCTCTCGCTTTCAAAGAAAATACTTCGAAAAACACAAAAATATTTCCTTTGCTTGCAGCCAAAAATTTTCAAAATCACAAAAATATTTCCTGTGTTTTCAATAACCAATCTCTATCCTGATCACTCAGGTAAAGATTCGGACCACATATTTACAAAAATCACAAAAATTAGCATCCCCAGCACTACAATTCAGGAGTCTTGAACTCCGCTCACTTCACAGTATGGGATGACGGATCTAATCGCCCGCAAATTGGAATCTTGACCAAAACGGGCAACCAAACACCATCTCAATCACATGTATGCCCAGAAGAACATCTTGAAGTCGAATGATATCCTCGTACATTCTCATTAGCAAAGAAACAGCATCTTAGGACGATGGACCTGATCGACCACGGGTCGGGATTTTGACCAACCCGCTGTCCAAACCTCCGTATCAAAAAGAAAAATCCCCAAGGGAGTACAACCCTGCAAGCAATAAGCTCAAAATTCTCTGCATCTCCAGCAAAAGCAAAATCATTAAATGAAAAGAGAATGAACCAAGCCATGCATCCATCATGCATCTCCATGCATCAGCATCCATTGCATCAATCATCATGTTTACCTGCTTTCAAAATAAAAGTCGGTTAGCTAAAGACCCCACAGGCATCCCTAGTGGAGGCACATGCAAACCAGATTTCCATTTCAAAAAGACAAAAAATATTTCTGTTTGCAAATAAAAACCCCACGGAGTATCACTCCCCAGAGTGGGTATCTTTTCAAAAATCCAAAAATATTTTTCCAGTAGAGCGTTCTGTCTCCAAAACACTAGGAGATCTTCCATATTTCTGGGTAAGAGCCAACGCAAAAATCAAATAAGATCCGATGTCTCGCGGTGTCCCCGGAGACCATCGGATCCAATACACTCAAAGTACGATCGAACTGAACTCCAGTGTCAGTGCGGTCGTGCCACATGCCAAGATACAAAAAAGATGAAAGCCAAAAAGCTCGGTCACAGAAACCATTTGAACAGGTGGAAACGATGAATTGTAACCCAAGTATCGAAACCAGCAGATTGGGTGGAAAGAATTCACCCGCACATACCTAGGCATGGATGCCTGAAGTACCTTGACTGAGTCCAAGTCGGCGTAGTAGAATCCCGTAAGACTATCTGACGCAGGGCGTCTAACCACTTTGACAGTCAAGCGAAACAAGTACTCCTGGAGTGATCTGGGAAAGCATCAAACATCACACAATCAGTCTCAGGGTCAGCAACCTCGTAAGACTACGGACGCAGAGGCTCTGCTGTACCTTTCCGGTGTTAGTACCGATCGGGAATGGAAGGGTTGCGATTGGGTACCCAGGTTGCAGCGCATGCAGGGACAATCGCAACGTTTTCTCCAAACTCTCGCGGTATGTGCGAGTTATCAATTTTCAGACAATCAATTGACTCAGATACAAAGGACAACAAAGACTCCAGACCACAATCAAGGAAAGAATGAATTGCAAACCAAGCATCGAAACCAGCAGATCGGGTGGAAAAAGCCCACCCGCACATACCTAGGCGTGGATGCCTGAAGTACCTTGACTGAGTCCAAGTCGGCGTAGTAGAATCCCGTAAGACTATCTGACGCAGGGCGTCTAACCACTTTGACAGTCAAGCGAAACAAGTACTCCTGGAGTGATCTGGGAAAACATCAAACATCACACAATCAGTCTCAAGGTCAGCATCCTCGTAAGACTGTCGACGCAGAGGCTCTGTTGTACCTTTCCGATGTTAGTACCGATCAGGAATGGAAGGGTTGCGATTGGGTACCCAGGTTGCAGCAAACTGCAGGGACAATCGCAACGTTTTCTCCAAACTCCGGCTGTATGTGCGAGTGATCGATCTCCAGACGATCAACTGGCACAGATGCAAAGGCAAGCATAGATTTCAGAACATGATCTATGAATGACCGGGTCAGAAGTGGGGTGTCCACTCGCTTTGGCATTCAGTTGCACACAACCTCTGCCAAAGAGGGGCATCTGTAGACACCCCACTTTCGGCTACACTGTTGGTAGAGATAGCTGGATGAATGGAGGACCATACCCCCAAATCCCAAGTCCAAACTCAGCCAAACTCACCCTTGTAAGCCCCATTCCATAGCCCAGATCAAGCCTGAACCGAGTCAACCCAGTCTTAAACACCACCCTGAAAAACCCCCCATAAAAAAGGCCAGTCAAAAAATCCTAAAAAAGTCAAACTCACTGAGTCGACCCACTAAGTCAACCCGCTGAGTCAACCCGCTGAGTCAACCCATCGAGTCAAAACACCGAGTCAACCCGTCGAGTCAACCCGTCGAGTCAAACCACCGAGTCGACCCGCTGAGTCAACTCACTGAGTCGACCCGCTGAGTCAACCCATCGAGTCAAAACACCGAGTCAACCCGTCGAGTCAACCCGTCGAGTCAAACCACCGAGTCGACCCGCTGAGTCAACTCACTGAGTCGACCAGCGAGTCCAGCAGCAGCCCCGAGGGAGCGACCGTACTCGCTGGAAACCGAGGAGCGGCCGTCCGGGCGGCCCATGGCAGGCCGCCCGGACAAAATTACGAGAGCTGCCACTCTCCGCTGCTATAAATACCCCCCTCCCCTTCTCATTTCGACATCCCTTCGAGTCCAAAGAGAGCCTGTCCGTTCGAGTGCCCTTCTCCACCCCTTAGCCCATTTTCCCACCAAGGAGAGCCCGAGTGAGGAGAGTCTAGCCCTGGTCCAGCCCTGCCTGACTACTGGTCCAAGCCTCTCAAGCCATCTAAGTCTTAATCCAGCCACTCGAAGCCAACCCTTGCGACACCACCGTCCACCCAGCTATCATTCATCCAGCATCATCTCATTTGCATCTAGCATAAGTGCAACATTTACTTTTCTTCCAACCCCCTGCTTCACTACAAGCACCTTGATTACTCAAGCACACATGCATATGTCTTTATATTAAGCACTTGTCAGTTCGAGCGTATGCTCTGGGCTTGCCCGTTGTTGGAACCTGCCCATCAGAAACTCTTACTGTTCAGACCTGCATTCATGCTTCACTATAAAGCACCTTGATTATTCAAGCACACTGCATACGTCTTATATTAAGCACCTGTCAGTTCGAGCGTACGCTTTGGGCTTGCCCGTTGTTGGAACCTGCCCATCAGAAACTCTTACTGTTTAGACCCGCATTCATGCATCATGTCATCCATGAGAATATACGAGGATTAAACTAGACCTTCAAGTATTCGATCGATTCTGTGAAGTAGAGACCGTACTTTGGTACGGGCAGCGTGTGGGGTGCTTAACCTCTTCCCACCCTGTAACCGTGATCCCTTACCTTGAATCTCTGACCGCAGATCAATAGGAGTCATTTTAGAGGAAGGAATCTTTGGATTCCCTTCTCTAACGTTTCTACGGGGTCTAGCCGACTGTAGATTCGAAGTAACTGGCTAGTGGCGACTCTGGTCTTATATAAACTCATTTAAACATATCCAGCTTAACACGACAACCAAACGAAGCCCTCGAGAAGGAGGCAAGCCAGTGGCACAAACGGCGATTTCGCACTCACGCATCCTCGTCTCCTTCTTTTCCGAAAGGAAAGGGGAAGGGAGAATAACGTCGTGTGGGAGCGCGAAAAAATCGGCGAGGGTCCACAGTTATGTTATCGTTGCTTGCGCATGCTTGTGTGGATAATATGTATAACTTGCTTAGTATTTGTGCGTTAGAAATAATATACTTAGGCCGTGTTTGTTTTGGGGAATTCCCGGTAAATACAGGCAAAAGAGTAATTATTACTCTTTTGCCTGTTTGAAAATCCATCCTACTTCTAGCCTTGAAAACTAGTCCAAAATGGTAGTTAAAATTTGTGAGCCCCACCATAATGTATATGATATATCCACTCGGTCCAAAAGTTTTAACATAACGTTTTTAAGCTTTAGGTGAAAAATGAGACAAGCCCAACACTCAAGGAGTCCACACCAAACAAAAGAGTAATTCCAAGAAGATTTTAACGATAGGTATTTATTTTCTTTTTTCATTCCGTGTGGTCCAATTGAGCTTTGGATATGCCTTAGTTTTTAGATTATACCATAAATTTAAGTGACATAATGAATGGACGGTGTAGATTTGTGACATAATATACGGTGGGACCCACAAAATTTTGTGGCGTCCTCTGTTTTAAAGGGGCGGTCAAATCATAGCTTTGGGAATGATGCGGTAAATCCCGGGGAAATCATCATTACAGATTTGCCTGTATTTACCATGACTTCCATAAATCAAACAGGCCCTTAAGAATAATACACTCATGTGAAGTCGTTTATAACTAAAATGTCCCGAGTGTAATCTTGGGGATATTTCTTCACTATGTTGGCATTTGATGCCTTCCATTTGAAATATATAGAAGAATCAAGAATATGGTCAGATGGTGGTGCGATCAGGTGCTCTAATGGCGTTATAGTTTCATCTCTTTGGTAATTGTAATTTTTCTTTGTATTGTATTTATTATAATTTGCATAATTCTCATATGGGCTCACGATGCGTTTGAATTATACATTTTGAGTGTTAGTTTTATATTTCTGGATTTAGTTATCTCCGCTTTGCTTATGATCCGCTAGTTGAAATGGGTTATTTTGATTTATTGGTATATAAAATGAATGAACATCTGATTGAGGACGCACGTGAGAGCATTTTTCATGTATGGCATTTCCAGATAAGCATTTTACTAAGTTAACATCCGAGAACTCAGGAGTCAATTTTTGGAGTGTTACAATTTTATAAATATTTTAACTTCTATTTTTATTTTAACTATTAAAATGTCTTAATCATATTTACATTAAAGGATCACTGCAATTTACTAAAGTGAGAGACTCATTATACTTGATCTAAATTAACATACTCATGTACTAACTTTGATTAATATTTAGACATAATGACATAGGAGGAGGATATAATTGATATTCATATAATCAAATAACGAATCCATTGGTTACCTTTAGAACATTATTATGGATAAAATTTGATAAATTAGACTATCCATAGCTGTTGTTTCGCTGGTGCTAACACTCAAAAGGTTTAATTCTTTTATAAATTAATATTTTAACTGTTGATTTTTATTTTAACCTTCAAAAGGTTTTAATCATGCTTAATGACAATTTCAATGGTTGAGATATTACGATCCATCACTTAGTTTGTATGAGTGTTGGAATAAGGGTGGATGGTCATGATAAGTGGAGGAATTTGATCAATTTAAATATATGACTAGGCAAGAAATAAACTTTAGATATAATGGAGCATACCAAAATCTGTAGGGTGGCAGAGTACTATATTAACATCTCTCATAATAACCTTAATTTCTCCTTATAAATAGAGCATATGCAAGAGGGATTGTAGAGAGAATGTTGGATGTTTAAACCCCTGGGCATCACCACTATAGAGAGAAAGAGAGAGAGGTGAGAAAGAGAGATGAGAGAGAATCCATCTTCTCTCCTCCCACTTCCATCCACATGTTCACATGCGGGTTTTACCTTTAAATAGCTCACATGTGTTGCCTTAGCTCTTCTCTAAGGAGTGGAATGTTAGCTCTCTTTCTCTTCTTATTTGAGATAAATTTGGGAGAGAGCATTTTTAATTAGAGAATCAATATCAGCAATCTACACGATATTGAGCGGAAGCAATCTATAGGTGAATTCTAGCATTTACTTTATATTTTCTAGAGATTTTTTTGACATCTAAATAGGATCCATAATATTAACTTAATCAAAAATTAATTTTTTAAAATTATTAATTTTGCTATATTTTGAAAACTCTAACCATTAAAATATAATCGCTCTAGTATATTTGAATGTGTGAGTACACATATATTTATTATTATTAAAAGTATGGCACATGTGGATAGAAAAAGAGAGAAAAGCTCGGAGGTAAAGAAAAAAAAGGGATGAGAGAGAGAGAGAAGAGAGAGAGAGAGAGAGAGAGATGGAGCACGTGCGACTTACTTGGGAAGAGGGAGGAAAAGAGAAGACGCTAATTGCCTGTGAAGTTCATGTTAACAAAAGCTATGTGGGGCCCACCATAATGTCCATGAGATATCTACTTCACTCATCAGTATCCCTAACTCATGTAAGGGCATGAGTCCATCAGCATCACCAACTTAGGTTTGCAAAAGCTTTTAAAACCTTCATAGGTCTATAGAAGTTTTGGATTAGATAATATTTGTGTTTTCAATTCATCTTAGTGGGAATAACATGATAAATGGTTTTTGTAAAACCCGAAATTTTTGCCAACTCGGGTATCATTAGAAATTTTTCTGATTTGTTAGGGAAGCATAGGTGCACGTACTCGTCTTCAGACTCGAAATACTTAGAAAGTATGTAGAAAACCTTGTATTTCGAAATACAAATTCACTAGAAATATATGGATTACTTTGATATATAAATCTAACCATACAAATTCGATTATACATTATTAAAGAGCCACTAGCTTCACCTAATCACCTAATTTTGGTCCTAACCTCGAAATCTATGCATCAAGGACTAAGATCTAAGAAACGAACCATTAATTAATCAAAACAACTAAAGAATTATACAAACTCGATTAAATGCCTTTAGAATGCTAATGAGTGCAATTGGTCATCTAAACATTAGGCTTAATCATGTGGTCTACGAATCTAGGGTTAAGATCCAACGAAATACGAGGGCCTAGGAGATAATGGACTATCTTCCTAGTACACTGATGACCAGGCCTAGGGAGAGCCGTTGTATTTCTTTGAAACCCCTTTGATGAGATGTAAAATTGTATATTTTGGTTTTAGCTTACTTAATTTCAGATATGTCTTTACTTCATGGTTTAGCTCAACTTATCATTTTGTTTCGATACCACATGGATCAAATACTTGCATAATACGCATTCGCATACGCATGAGTGACTTCCAAGATATCGGGAATCGAGTTTGCATTCAACCCCTAAAATTTGAGGCTGTTACAATTTTCAATAGCATATAAAAATCACTATAAGCCCTAGGAAGGTTTCACTGGTAGGCATTTCTATCCCCACCTTTTTCACACTACCTTTTCTTATAGTGTGGCCCACTTGATTTTTGGGTCTACCTCATTTTAGGCTCACATCTTAATATAAGCCTGCGAAACTAATAGACAAAGTGGATTTCTCACTAACATTACGGAGGGCTTTCATTAACAGCAACTTCCTGCTCATGGGGGGCATAGACAATTCGTGTCCAAAAAGAAAGGTCAATGAAAGAAAAAGTCAAGATCTAGAGGAGAGATAGTCCATGCATTTTCAAAAAAAGTATGAGAAATTGTTAAATTATAAAAAAGTACTCTTCCTTTAGCAAAAACCCTTCTTATCTCCTTTATTCTAAGAAAAATACCCTTATATTTTCATATCATTATAAATTAGAGTGCTCCTAGTTGAATTGGGACACTTAAACATTCTAATACATTGTTCTAGACTATAGGTTAGGTCTAGTGCACATTTCATGGGCTACCATGAAAATATCTCACCAATTTGACAAATATCAATCATTTGATCATTGGACTTCAATATGACGATCAAGATTTGTTTACGCAAATATATCCAGTCGACAATTTTATCTATCTATTTGTTTGGACTCATTGTGGATTACTTATGAAATTCTAAAGAATTAGTTTTGTTAGGCAATTGTAACAATCCCATCCATGATTGGTACAAAAGATGGCCATAGAAAATAAGGCCAAATCAAGGATGGTTGGATCATTCGATTGAAGTGACAATTGCATGCTAGCCTATTAAATGTGTTATGAACTCAATAGACAAATCAAATTAATCAAAATGAACGTCTTACAAGCATTCCAATGCAACAAGAAGCACTATAACCTATAATGCTCTGCGAGCATTAGAGCATTTCTCTAGTTCCAAATACTCTTAAAATCAATTGTGAGGGTAAAATTATCTTGTTGTGAATAAAATCTAAACCATTTAAAGATATGTGAAATTTAGATTTATAATGTACTATGGTTATATTTTTCAATTTGCAAAATATCTCTACCTTCACTAAGAAAATCTCCTCCTACCCTTGTAATATACAAAGTTTTCTATCCTACAAAAGCTAATTGTAGAGTAAAATTAGCAAATCCTTACCTATGTCATTATATAATGAAAATTAATTTATCGAATATTAGTTGTGGAGTTAAGTTCACACACATATAAAGGGTGTCGAAGTAGACCCCACCACATGGGCCATCATAGCACATTGGTACTAGATCTATTCCATCTACCATTATTTAGATGCTTTTGTTCAAGAATGGGATTGATCAATTCAGGGCCATGTATACAAAATAAATTTATGGCTGAATAATACTTTTGGCACAGTATTTTCAGTCGTCCAACTATTTCTCATGTGCGCCTTCTAAAGGGACTAGATTTGTTTTTTGGTAGAAAATATTTATGTAATTAGAATCACCTAATGGATGACTTGGATATTACCCATGCCTGTCACGCAGCATATGTGGTAACATGTACATTAGCAACCTTGTACACATATATGTTCTTAGCAAAGCTCATTGGTTGAAAAGGGGCCCACTCTAACAAGTAGAAAGGAAAAATGATCATAAAAACGGTATATCCGGCCCCACCATTAATGTAGGTCATTGAGAGGATGTATACATTCACATATAAAGAAAAAGAAATGAAGATTAAAATAATCAACTAGGTTTGAATGAGATCATTAATTAGGATCATGGGTATGGATGTAAGTAGACCCTTTAAAATATTTCTCCATTTTTATTATTAGTGAAGTTTTATGTGGGAAAAAGCAGGCAATTTTCATCCTACTTGTGGCCCATTGTCATTGATTGAAACTGTTAAATCGTGGGCCCCATCATGGAAGGCCCACAGCACTCAAATACCATCAAGTGAATGATGGAGTGGCCCAGTATGGAGTGAAAATAGATGGCTGAAGAAAAAGGCCAATGATTCCCATTCATGATTCAGAGTCAACAAAGTTAAAAGAGGAAATATATGGTACATGTCCTGTGCTTTTTAGCAATATACACTGTTTTTTAATTGCGGCAACTGGGTTTTATGGTTCGGTAATCCAGGCCGTTGGTCTATTTTCTCTGCTGCCGATGGTTCATGGGTCAAAGAAATAATTGAAGAAACAATATAAAAAATCTCAATTTGTGGCCAATTGATAGACGGTTAAGAAGAGAAATACATGTCTCCGGGATCTTCCACTCAGGTGATTTTTGGGGCATTCCCATCCACAGTGGACTTAACACACCAATGGTCTGGATTACCAAACCAGGGTGGGCCCCTCTTGGAGAGCGCATGTATACTGTACAACGAGGCCTTCTAGGAGCCGGAGCGGTTTAGGTGCGGCCCCCGCCTCACCCAAGACGGTGCGGCCTTTAACGTGGGGCCCACCTTGTCGTATGTATTCTTTATCCACACTGTCCATCCGTTTTTTCCGATCAGTTTAGGCATGAAATCAAAAAAAGGAAATAGATCCAAATCTCAGGTGGACTGTACTATAGGAAACCGTGGTGATTGAACGGCCCACCATTAAAGACTTCCTGGGGCCCACCATAATGATTCCATTACGTTATTTTTCATCCAACCTGTTGATGAGATCATACAAACCTGCATGAAGGGTCGAAAATAAATATCAGCTTAATCCAAAACTTTTTGGTCCAGAAGAAGTTTTTAATGGTCAATCAATACTTTTTCCAACGATATGGTCCACATAAAATTGGGATCCGTTTCAGTTTTGGGATCATGCTCTAAAATGATCTGGCAAAAACGTATTGACGGAGTGGATATAGAATACATGCATTGAGGTGGGTCCCATAGTAAGGGACGCACCTAATACGCTCCCTCTAGGCACGTTAGGTTTGTAGAAGCGGATTGGCCGGTGACCCTGCCAAATGAGATGTCCCTGCTGGCAGGCGCTGTGGGGCCAACCTGATGTATGTGTTTTATCCACACCGTCCATCCGTTTTTTTAGCTCATTTTATGGCACGAGCCCAAAAATGAAGCAGATCCAAAGTTCATTTTGACCACACCACGTGAAATAGTGGTGATTAAATGGCGGCCACAAAAGTTTTGTATCAAGCTAATATTCTCGTTTTCCCTTCATCCATATCTGTGTGACCGTATGAACATGTTGGATGGAAAATAAACAGCATGGTGGGCCATAGGAATGTTTCAACAATGGCTGTCATTAACCCTGCTCCTTCCTGTGGTGTGGTCCACTTGACTCATGGATCAGATTCGTTTTTGGGCTCATGCCCTAAAATGAGTTGAAAAAACGGATGGACCGCGTTGATATAAAACACATACGTTAAGGTGGGCCCCATAGCACCTGCCACCAGGATATTCTTCCTAGAATTGCGCGATTGATTGCGCCGCGCGTCACCATGATGAAACAGTTCTGCTCCACACGTTGCATACGGGTCAGCTACCGCGGACCACAGTTTTGGATGGTCCCCTAGCGGATGCAAATTGGAGATTGACATACAAGTATTGCAACATTGAGAAATGCTGTAATGCTCTCAAGACCACTGTAAGTTGTAGTGCTCCAAGTTGTATTGGTTCGTCTGTATAGTCCATTCGATTGATCTGAACTGTCCATTGAGCTGAGAACACATTTTGTAGGCTATCGTGCAAAACACTGAACGGACAATTCATTCCTTCCTTGATTTCGCATCAGTTTCTATGGCCGTCCTTTTTCCAAGCCATGGATGGGATGGTTGTGATCGAAAGATAAAAAGAAGAAGTGATTGGACTAATGTCAGTTGGACCTAATGAACGGTCTAGATCTGGATTGGACTAAGTGTTACAATGCAAGTAGAACTAGGAGCACATCACTTATAGTGCTTTGAGAGCACCGGAGCATTTCTATACAATCATCTTACAATTCCACACTTGAAAAGCCGATCCGCTCATCGGGTGAGCCACAACCGTTGATTGCGTCAGATTCTCGGCTGTCAGTAAGTGTGGCCCATCTCATGAACGGATCAACCTGATTTTCGTTTCCCTCGTTCGCCGGACGCGGATTGGCTAGTGACCCCAACATCAGCCCCGGGGCTGGTGTCAAAGCTGTGTGGGCCCCACCATGATGTATGTGTTTTATAGACGCTGTCCATTCATTTTCCACCTCATTTTAGGGCATGGGCCAAAAATGAGGCAGATTCAATTCTCAGGTGGACCACACCACAAGAAACAGTGGGAATTGAATTCTCACCGTGGAAAACTTCTTGGAGGCCACAGAAGTTTTGGATCAAGCTGATATTTGTGTTTTCACTTCATCCAGGTCTGTGTGACCTAATCAACAGGTTGGATGGCAAATAAACATCACGGTGGGCCCTGCGAAGTTTTCAAGGGTGGACGTTCAATCAACACTGTTTTCCTATGTTGTGGTCCACCCGAGATTTGGATGTACCTCATTATTGGGCCCATTACCCAAAATGAGGTGGAAAATGGATGGACAGTGTGGATAAAACACATACATCATGGTGGGGCCCACACAGCTTTGACATCAGCCCCGGGGCTGGTGTTGGGGTCACTAGCCAATCCGTGTCCTCGTTCTCCATGATATGGCTTCCTTGTTTTGCATGGTTGGATGTCCGACCATGCGACACGTTAGCAAGCAAAAAAGATGTAGTACGGTAAGCTTACCATACTATGGTTGCAGGTCATCGCACTCTGTGCAGATGACGTGTATAATTTGTCAATTGGGCCGTTGTTCCTGTAATCCAGACCATTCGTCCTTTGCATGCCCAAAAATCTTTCCTATAAGAAATTCCTAACCTTTCAATCCTTGGGACACAAATAGACGATTAAGAAGAGAACTACATCAGCGGTCCACGTTCCACTGAAAAAAGACTCAAGATGGGTGGTGGGATCTTGGGGCATGGTCCCTCCTTGTGAGCCACACACAACGGTCTGACTGCCAAACTATGGGGCCCACTCATCAAAACCGTAAACCTGAGTGTGCCCCACAGATGCACTGGAGTTATTATCTTCCCTATTATGTACTATACACATGGTAAATGTGTATGATCATCCAAACCATCGGACCAGTGGGCCTAACCTTTGATTAGCTACTGAATGAGAATTGCTTTAATGGGACTGTTGATGCTGAAAATTAATCAACAGACGAGACGAGGATCCCTTGATCTTGACGGTTGGATGATGTTGATCTTCTCCATGAGAGAAGCCTGGATCTGAACAAACGTCTTCCTGGATCCTGTAAAAGACAAAGGAAAGTTAAAGAGGGGTGGCTGGGGTCCAGCCGTTAGCTCTTCGATGCCTTAAGTCAGTTGGATCTTAAAAGATTAAATCTCTCTCTTGATCAGTTTTTGTGTCGTACCTTGATAATGAAGAGAACGCATCAATTTATAGATTTAAGTCGTAGGATTACGTTCCTTTTCTGCAGCCGTGATGCTGGTAGAGGAAGTCTGCCTTATGAGGTCGTTCATAGGGATCGCCTATTCTCTCTAAGCTAGGTCGGTCAGACTTGACGACCTGTTTTCAAGTCGTTCTGTCTGTCCTCAAGTCGGATTCGAACTGAGCAGGCTAATCCAGATCTATTCCCAGGTCAGCTCGTATTCTTCCCACAACAGGGACGATCCTATCCATCCAATCAATGATCTTTTGCCAAATTGATGGATGAGAAAAAGGCAACTCATTTGGTGATCCAGCAGAAAAGCGAACTTTTGCTGAATAATGTGAACCGTCAGTAACTTTTATCAATAGGGTGGTCATTGTGCGCCACTGAGGTCGATTGTGTAGGACTGTCAAACGACTCCAGCAATCAATCAGGGCCATCCAACGATTGGTTGCTTCTCCACCGTCTAATCAGCCCAAAAAAAGACTACTACAGTCATTTGGATGGATAGATTACCGCACAATGTTGTGAGTTACATCTGATTAACGGTTTTGATGAAAGATACAACCCATGGTGGCCCCACATGCAAACTTATGGTTGGCATCCCATCCCTGTTTTTCCACATGGTGTGTCCCATCTGAGATTTGGATCCAGCTGATTTTTGTCCTCAGGAACATAAAGGACAGAACCTGATGGACGGATTTGATATTACATTTACAACATCGTGGGCCCCACAGACATAGGTATTTTTCGCATTGAGTCAACATGGGAGGTAGAGGATTATGGTCCACTTCTCTCATGCCATCAACATCACTTTACTGCACACGCTATTACAGTGTATGCACGGAAAGACCCGTGAGAATGGGGACGCTAATTCCAACGCATGAGATTTGAAGTTGATTTTTCTTAAGATGAGAGAGAGAGCTTGAAGTGCTGAATAAAGCTCAGTTGTCTCTGTCTGAGTGCATTTGCATATACGGAAAGAATGGTGTATAAGAGACTCGGACGCAGTAGTGACCCCTCGAGTACCAACCTCTCGGTACTGGTCAGTGCTGTGGGCCCAACATGATATATATGTGCTTTATCCACTCCATCTATCCATTTTATCAGCTCATTTTAGGTCATGAGCCCAAAAATGAGCCAGATTTAAATCTCATGTGTACCACACTACAGAAAAAAAAAAAGTTGTGATTGAAAGCCCACCATTAAAACTTCCTAGGTTCTACTGTAATTTTTATTTTCCATCCAAACTATTGATTTGGTCAGACGGAACTGGATGAAGGAAAAACACAAAGATCAGGTTGATATAAAACTTGTGGCCCCCAGCAAGTTTTTAATGGTGGGCATTCAATCACCACTGTTTCTTGTGGTGGGGTCCAATCTGCCTCATTTTTTGTTTCAAGCCCTGAAATGATAAGGAAAAATGGATGGATGGCAGGGATAAAACACATACACCATGGTGGGGTCCATAGTGCATTTCCAATACTGACCAGGACCGACCTGGGTGCTTGAGGGGTCACTGTCTAAAACATATACACCATGGTGGGTTCATAGAACTTTTCCAATACTGACCAGGACCGACCTGGTTACTTGAGGGGTCACTGTCTAAAACACATACACCATGGTGGGGCTCATAGAAGTTTTCCAATACTGACCCGTACCGACCTGGGTATTTGAGGGGCCACTGTCCATTCCGAATTCGTGCATACCACGTACGCGGTTTCGCTAGTGGTCCCGTTCATTTTTCTAGATCATTCTAGGGCATGATGAAAAAGATAAGGCAAATTTACATGTCAAGTGGACTACACTATAGGAAAACAGTAGTGATTGGATGTCCACCATTAAAAACTTCATAGGCCCACTGTAAAGTTTATTTAACATCCAACTTGTTGATTAGGTCATACAGACCTGGATGAAGGGGGAAAAAAGATGCTTGATTCAAAACTTTGTGGCTCCGGGAAGTGTTATGGCTCCGGGAAGTGTTTAATGGTGGGCATTCAATCAATGTTGTTTCCTGTAATGTACTCCACTTGAGATTTGGATCTACCTCATGTTTTGGGATCAATCTATAAAATGATCAATAAAAATAGATGGACGGCATGGATGAAACACACGTGATGGTAAGGCCCATAGAGCACCAACCACTAGCTATTGGCTAGTATCTGGGTCACTAGCCAAGTTCTGTGGCCCCACCATGATGTATGTGTTCTCTCTATGCTGTTCATCCATTTTGAGATATTGTTTTAGCCCATGAGCCAAAGAATGGGGTGGGTCCAAAGCTCAAATTGGGCAGATCCAAAGCTCAAGTAACCCACTAAACAAAATAGTGGGGATTTAATGCCCACCAATAAAAACTTCTTAAGTTGCAGAAGTTTTCGGTCAAGCTTATATTTATGTTTCCTTTCATCCATGACTGTGTTAACTGTGTTAACTTATGAACAGGTTGGATCTCAAATAAGCATTATAGTGGGCCCTAATAAGGTTTAAGAGAGAAAAAAAAAAAAAAAAAAAAAAAAAAAAGACTTGTACAAAACTTCGGTCGGCCACACCATGTAAAATCCTGCCTAAACTTTTAAAATAACTCGATTTTTAAATGAATGGATTGGAATGGGCTGATTTTTGAGATGTTCATTCATGGTGATGGGACGCATCCTATGAATGGATTGGATGGTGTCTGATCCCATCTGTAACGTGGTGTGATCCACCCGTTTTTTGGGTGAGCCTATTTTTGAGATACCTTGTGAAACTGGGGCGCGGATTAGGTGATACGTGGGATCCACCAACGTGGGTGGACCCCTGACCGTGGGGCTCACTGTGATGTATGCGACTAAATCTATGCCAACCATGTGTATTGAAAGCTTATTACAGGGCATGATCCAAAAAAATGAAGCAGATCCAGGTCTCACATGGAGGATAGTAGGAAATAAAATCCTCTTATGAGTCACAAAAGCTTTGGATTAAGATGATATTTTTGTAGTCTCTTCATCTAGGTATTTGTGACCTTATCAACAGGTTGGATGGCAAATAAACATTATGATGGAATCCATGAAGTTTTTAATGGTGGGGATTCAATCATTGACTATTTCCTGTGATTTAGTCTGCCTAAGATTTTGGTCAGCCTCATTTTTGGGATCATGCCCTAAAATGAGCTTACAAAATGGTTGGACGGTGTGGATTTAAGGCACATGCATCATTGTGAGCCCCATAGTCAGTGGTACCATCCACCTTAGAGGATTAGGGGTCTCACCTTTAGAGCTTTGCACAACCTAAGCTCAGTTAGCTGGTTCGATTTGGCTCAAACCAACTCGATTCAGCTCCATTCAAAGGTTGGATTTGAACTAAGTTGAGCCATTTTTCCAAGCTTGAAATGGATTTCAAGCCAAGCTTGAGCTAACCTAAACCCGATTCAGCTCGGCCCGATTGAAGCTCAATTCAACTCAACTGACTTAGCTAGAAAAGTATGTTTTTTAGTCCCACGTGGGAAGTGAGTAAGGAAATGAGATGTGAAACTCTCTATAAAAAGTAAGTGGGAGAATGTAAATGAGCTTTGAGTTGCCTTTGAGCCTGATTTTTAGTAGTTTTAGGCTTGGCTTTGTGCTAGGCTTATTTTGAATTTTATTCTTTTACGGCTTGAACTTAGCTTGAATTGGGCTAAAAAACTCAGCCGAGTCAGCTTGAATCCTAATCCGCTCCTCTGGTGAAACTGGGGCGCAGAGTGCATCCTACCCACGCCCATCTCTAGCCATGAATGAGCACATGTGTGTGGGGTCCACAGTGATTGACGGAGTGGATGCCGTCTTACGTCACGGTTGGGCTGTGGACAAGGAGCCGAGAATAACCTTATTTTATAATAGGAGTAGAAATAACACATAGAAAAGCCCATGCTTGCCAACGCGATTTGGCTAGTGACGCTGTAACCAGTTAGTGGTGACTAGACGTGCTCTCTAAGCCTCATCATGATGCATGCTTTTTATCCATGCCGTCCATCTATTTTTAGATATCATTTTAGGGCTTGGTACAAAAACTGAGATAGTTATAAATCTCAGGTGAACCACACCAAAAAAAAAAGCAGTAAAGATTGAATGTCCACTATTAAAAAACTCATAAGGTCCGCTGTAATGTTTATTTTACATCCAACCTGTTGATTAGGTCATGAAGGGAAAGAAAAAAAAATAATAATAATGAAATAAATATCATCTTGATCCAAAACTTTTGTGCCCCAAGGAGTTTTTAACTGTAGGCATTCAATCAACATTGTTTCTTGTTATTTGGTCTACTAGAGATTTTTGGATCTAACTCATTTTTTGTCTAATCTCATGAAATTAGCTATAAAAATAGATGAAAGGTAGCGATGAAACACATAAATCTATTGTTAGAGGCTCCAAATTCGATTTTGGGTGTCTGACCAGTTGGACAGATTGGTTCGACCGATCTAACCAATCCCAAGTTGGACATTGGAGGAAACAAA
Source organism: Liriodendron chinense (assembly GCA_003013855.2). Taxonomy (NCBI): domain Eukaryota; kingdom Viridiplantae; phylum Streptophyta; class Magnoliopsida; order Magnoliales; family Magnoliaceae; genus Liriodendron; species Liriodendron chinense. The sequence continues at coordinate 1,934,828 of ML058505.1, forward strand.
GCTTGCTGGAAATGTGGATCCGTCGGACAAAGGAGACCGACCGGTCATGACCGATCAGATGAAGGCTGAATTTCATGTTTTTACAGGTAAAACTCTCTAGACCTGTTTTGCACCGGTCCAGCCGGTGGGAATAGGTTAGGTGTTTACGCAGACTTGCGTAATTTTGCGTTGCATGTTTCTATTTTGAATTAGATGCCTATATAAACACCTCCTAATCTGTCTTAAATGTATCATAATCAACACCAAGAGTCCTATTATGATTTTAGGGTTTGAGGGAGAGATTGTGAGGTTTGAGAGTACCTTATTCATCTTTAGGATTTGCTTGAGGGTGGATTAACTTTGTTATCATCTAGAATTCATAGTGGAGGAGTCGATTTGTACCGTGGTTTTTTCCTGTAAGAGTTTTCCACATAAAATTCGTTATAAAATTCGTTGGTCATTGCGTTGATTACTTGTGTGGCTTGTAATAATGTGATAATTGTTTGAATTTCTACGGTGATTTTGGTGACCGGATTTCCAACAAAATCATGTGGTGCCTGTTGTCGCCGATTCCTCGAGACAACCAGAAATGAAGCATGAGAACCGACAGGTTGACAAAGAGGGAGATTGATACCAAGAATAACCCCAATGCCGATCTAAGATCCCTGCAAGAGAACCAAAAAGCTAGAGGGTGGCCGGGTTCCGGCCGTTAGCCCTCTGATGCCAAAGTCAGTTAAGAAATTCTAAGGATAGTTAAACACTTCTCTAGTAACGAAGTATGCATACCTGTAATCAATATGTCCTTTCTTTATAGGCATTGAGAGAGATTTTCCAGGCCGAAATTATGACTGGTATCACGCCGGATATACAGGCGAGTATCTCGGGCCATTCCGATCCCGAGGGGATGTGTTCCCTGCTCTTAGTCGATTAGAGTGGAGATAAGGTTACTTTCGATTTACCGATCGACCTTTACCGCAATCCGAACCGACCTCTTGGTGAGACTGCTGCTTCGGCTTGTCCATTGGCCGAAGTCTTGTGAGTAGGTCAGTTCATGGCAAGTATTTTCCCACAACAGCTGCCCCCTGCTTCCGAGGTCTATCTCTTCAACTTGGAAGTAATTTTAAGTGGATATAACCGATCTCACTTTTGGCGGCAAAGGTGTATTAAATGCGTCGTTTCGAATTTTGAAAAGACGCAATGATGGTTGTAAGGCGCAACAGACTTTTATTTCGGCAGACGAATGGCATAAGGACACGTGGACTTCGTATCTCTGAACGGACGGAAGTAATATCATTGCCCAATGGATGGGCGGACACGTGGCGGGCCATGTCACAAGTCGCGTCGGTTTGTTTTTCAAGACCATGGGTGCGTGCCGCGTGGCAAGAGCAGGGCTTGGCTGCTGTCACCCGCTACAGTATAAATACTGTACTTAGGGAAATTTTTCAGAATTTTCTCTTCTTCCTACCGTGTTCTATTCCTCCCCCCTCTACGGACCGCTGTGATTCTTTTGAAATCTTTCTTCCGAATTCAACTTTGTTGGCCGATCCCATTCCTGAGGGTGATCCGGTATGTTTGTTCTCTGTCTGCCCTTCTTTCCTTAGATTTTTACTTTTAAGAAGAAATGTCTGGTTCTGAGGAAAGCTCCTCACGGACCCTTTCCACCTCCCTACCCATTGGAGAATCCCAAATGGTGGAAATCCAACCTATTGCCGTTGAGTCCCCAGGGAGAGCTCTATTAGCAGAGACCCCCTCTTCCTTTGCCTCAGATGAGGTTCCAGTAACTGGTACCTCAAGGCGCATTGTTGACCGAGTTTCTGACTATCCAGCCAACCTGATCTGGGCAACACTCACCCAATCCGACCTAATTAGGCTTAGGTCGGAGTACTATATCCCTAGGGCCATCTATCTTAGGCTGCCTGGTTTAGATGATTTCCCGACCCGTCCTTTCGGAGATCAGATTACTGTGTACACCCAGTTCTTTGAAGCTGGTTTCCGTCTTCCTTTGCTCCCTATTGTAAGGGAGTATCTTTCTAGGGTCTATCTAGCTCCGGGACAGTTAGCTCCTAACTCCTGGAGAACTTTGATCAGTTGCGTTGCTTTGTGGCGTCAGGTCCATGGGTCAAATTCCACCATCGTCGAGCTGATGAGTCTATACCAGCTGAAGAGTCATCCCGATTCCAAGGGATGGTTCTATATGTCACCTCGAGGAAGGAAAGGGCATCGACTCATAGATGATCACCCTTCCTCAGTTCACGGATGGAAAGAGGAATGGTTCCTCGTCTCGAAGGGTTGGGAAGGCCCCCAACCCGAAGTCAACTTCCTCTGTTATCGTGTACGCAATTGGTTCTCTGTTCCAGGTCGGGTCGGCTGACACTTTCCTTATTTCATCATACTTTTTTTTTTTTTTTTGCGATCTGACCTCTATTTTTTGTTTTTTAGTTCGTGGAGATCCTCCCACCCTTAGCTCGGAGAGGAGGATCGCATAGCTGCGGTGTGAGAACTTGACCTTAGTTTTCGCAGTGTAAAGCTTCTGCTCTCCTTCGAGACTTTATATGACGTAGGCATCAACCCCCGAGGTAAACATCCACTATTTTCGAATTGATCAATCTTACCCTGATACCTCGGTATGTTGATATTGTTTCCATATCTTCTGTCAGGCATGTCTGCTCCGGCCCCACGAAGGAAATCGTCTGCCCTGACTACTCAGGAGAAAGTGCAGATCAGGGAGAAGAAACGGCAAAAGGCAGCTTCGAAGCGTCCCAGTGAACGCCCTCCAACTGCCCCTACAACTGACGTCCCTCTGGAGCCGGCTCCCGAAGTGATACCAGAGGTGCCTGCGGCCGAGGTCACATCCCTTGACGCCTCCGTGAGGCCTCAGCCTTCCTAAGTCATAGACTTGGTGGGGTGCTCCGATGCCGGCCTGTTCGGGCAGTCTGCTCAAGCTGCTCCAGTTCAACCTTCCACCGCTATTCGCCGAGGCCCCGAGATGCCGCCGCATTTGTACAATTTGTGCAAATGGGCGTATAAGGCCGTCTCCGAGGCCGAGGTGGACGCGATGGCAAGGTCCCCGGGCTTTCTCTGCTGAACTCTCTGGGGATCTTCGGGACTAAGGTATGTGTATGACTTGGATTTTATCTCGCTATAGCCAAGGTATTTGTTTTAATACTCCTTATATGCTGATCTGTTGATTACTTTGTAGGTGGCCTTCGGGTGCTAGGTTCTACGGGAGGAGATGACCCGTGATAAGGGGATGATCTCCGGCCTTGGGGGGACGCTGGTGGCTACCAAACGGTCTCTGGACGAAGCCATGAAGTCCGGTGAGGAGGCGGCAAGGACCCTGGAAGCTCGTGAACGCGAGATTACCCTTCTTTGAACCGAGTTTTTAAATAAAGAAAGATCGGAGGCTGAGCTCATCATACAAGTTGAGGAGCTGAAAGCTGCTGAAGGGACTCTACAGTTGGATCTGGCGAAGGCCTGGTCTGAGTTGGAGGTCAAGGTCGCCGAAGCTGATGAGATGTTCGACTTCGGCTATGAGAAGTGCAGGATAACAATCCAAAGCCGTCATCCGGACTTGGACCTTTCCTTCCTCGACTCCGAGGCGGAGGAGGAAGCCAACTCCTCTGCAGCTGTCTAGCCGACTGCCGGTCCTCCCTTGTAGAAAATTTTTGTGTTTTTTTTTTGTCAGCCCATGTGCTGGGGCTTTTTATAACATATATTTTTTTGTAACTCAGACCCCTTTGAGGTCATGTAATTGAATCTTGTTCTGATCTTTTCATGTTTGTCAGATTTTTTGTTCAATCCCTCCTTCTCCCTTTTTGGATTGCTTTCGCTTATTAGCTCTACTTACTTCGTGGCCGAGCATGTTAGATCGTTGTCAAAGTATCGTAGACTAAGATTCGTAAAGGCAATGGTCAGTTCCTATGCTTTGATCTTGGCCGATCTTAAGCTTGAACTCAGCTCTGGGCGACATTAGCCTCTGCTGGTATACCACGTTTCTAGATAGGGATATAATTTTTGAGAGACAAAAATAAATACTTAGCTCTTATTGATAGTAGACTTTCAGATGTTTTGCATTCCATGGGTGAGATAGGGCTCGGCCCTGCATATCCTCGAGCCAGTAAGTCCCTGTACGAACTGTCCTTACAACTTTATACGGCCCATCCCAGTTCGGATTGAATGCGCTTGCGATCTTATCCTTCTTCTCCTTTATGTTCCTTCGTAGGACGAGGTCGCCCACCCTGAAATGCCTTTCCTTTACTCGTGAATTGTAAAATTTGGTGTCACGTTGCTGGTAGACTGCGACTTGTATTTGAGAGGCTTCCCGAAATTCCTCGATTAGGTCGAGGTTCGTGCGTAGCTCGTCATCGTTCTGATCAGATCGGAATCGACCGGTTTGGTTAGTTGGCAAACCCATCTCGACAGGGACTACAGCCTCGGCTCTGAATGTTAAAGAGAACGGAGTTTCACCCGTAGTTGACCGAGCTGTGGTTCGGTATGTCCACAATACTTCGGGGAGCTGTTCTGCCCAAGCTCCCTTAAATTCGCCGAGCTTCGCCTTCAGGTGGCCTTTGATGATTTTGTTGATCGCCTCGACTTGCCCATTGGCTTGGAGGTGATGAGGAGACGAATACGCATTTTTTACCCACAAGTTCCGACAAAACTCCATGAACTTCGCATTGTCGAACTGAGGCCCATTGTCAGTGACGATTGTATTTAGGAGCCGAACCGACATATAATTGACTTCCAAATGAAGTCTGTCGTCTTCTTTTCAGTAATCTTGACAAGAGGTTCTGCCTCTACCCACTTTGTAAAGTAATCAACAGCCATGATCGCATACTTGACCTGCGTCTTGCCAATTGGGAGAGGACCAATGATATTGACTCCCCATTGTGCGAAGGGCCACGGTCCGGACATAGGAGTGAGTTCCTCGGGAGGTACGTGAGGGACTAGCGCAAACCTTTGGCATTTGTCACACCGTTTGACGATTTCTCGGGCATCTTTTTGAATCGTCGGCCAATAATACCCTTAGCGTATTGCTTTCTGTGCCAGCGCTCTACTTCCTGAGTGATTTCTGCATGTGCCGGAATGAATTTCTCTTAAGACGTAGCTGGCTTCATCCGGTCCGAGGCAGCGGAGGCAGGGTAATCAAAAATCATTTTTATACGAGAGCCGCTCTATATCGTATCCGTCGTGCTTCATTTTTTTCTTCGGGTTGAAGGCCATCTCGTAAGAAATGAACAATCGAGTCCCTCCAGTCCGGCTCGGTGGAAACCGGACATACCTCATTAATGTTATCGTTGGCGATATGTCTTTGGGGGAGGAATTCGACGGGAACTGTCCTTCCGAGTTCGTCGTCTCCTGCCGATGCTAATTTGGCGAGCGAATCCGCGTGGGTGTTATGAATCCTCGGTACTTGGATGACTTTGCAATAATCAAATCGAGTCGATAACTCTTGATATTTCAATAAATACGCAGACATCTTTTTTCCCTTTGCTTCATATTCGGATGTTACTTGACCCACGACCAATTGCGAGTCACTGTGTACCGTGACATTCCAGATCCAGATCGCCGAAGCTAGTCGTATCCCGGCAATGAGAGCTTCATATTCGGCCTCGTTGTTAGAGGCTCTAAAACCGAACCTCAGGGCATATTGGACCTTTATGCTGTCGGGAGAGGTTAGAATTATTCCTGCCCCGCATCCTTGGGAGTTTAACGAGCCGTCGACGTGTAACAACCATGTAGGGGTGGTCGAATCATCCCCTGGAATAGATTCTGTGGTGTTTCCTGTAAGAGAAGCGTCGGTTTCAAGGATGGGGGGTTGGTAAGCTCGGTGATGAAATCGGCCACAGCTTGTCCCTTGATGGCTGTACGGGGCCGATACTGTATGTCGAATTCACCGAGATCAATGGTCCATCGTGCGAGGCGACTCGAAGTTTCTGGCTTCTATAGTACTTGCTTCAGTGGTTGGTCTGTTAGCACCACTATCAGATGTGCTTGGAAATAAGGTCGTAGTTTCCTTGCCGTTGTTACCAATTCCAAAGCCAACTTCTCTAAGCTAGGATATCGGATTTCTGCGTCAAGAAGAGCTTTGCTGATGTAGTATATCGGCCTCTGTGTACCTTGGTGATCTCGGATTAAAGCCGAACTTACTGCTGCCGGGGATACTGCCAGGTACAGTAGTAACTCTTCTCCTTGCGCCAGTTTGGATAGTAATGGTGGCGATCCGAGGTATGCCTTGAGATCCTAGAAAGCCTGCTCGCATTCTGGTGTCCAGGTCATCTCGTTGAACTTACGGAGTTGTTTGAAAAATGGAAGGTATCGGTCTGTAGCTTTAGAAACAAACCTATTGAGCGCGGTGACCCGCCTGGTGAGGCGTTGTATTTTCCTCACGGTGGTTGCCGAGTTCATCTCAACCAGTTCGCGGATCTTTTCTGGGTTGGCTTTTATTCCTCTCTGATTTACGATGAACCCAAGGAACTTCCCTGACCTTACCCCAAAGGCGCATTTGCTGGGGTTGAGTTTCATTCCATATCTTTTCAAGATGCCGAACATAGTGCGGAGGTCGTTGACGTGGTCTTCTGACTTCAAACTTTTAACGAGCATATCGTCCACGTAAACTTCCATGGTTTTACCAATTTGTTCGGCAAATATTTTGTTGACCAAACGCTGGTACGTCGCCCTGGAGTTCTTAAGTCCGAAAGGCATTACCTTATAACAGTAAAGCCCCTGATCAGTGACAAACGCTGTTTTTTGCCTGTCAGGAGCATGCATCTGGATCTGGTTGCACTCGGAGTACTCATCCATGAAACTGAGAAGCTCGTAACCTGAGGTTGCGTCTACGAGCTGATCTATTCTGGGCAGTGGGAAGCTATCCTTAGGGCAGGCTTTGTTGAGGTCAGTGTAGTCGATACAGACCTTCCACTTCCAATTGGCTTTTTTGACCAAACAACATTGGCGAGCTAATCAGGATAGTGGACCTCCTGGATAAAACCAGCCTGGCGTAATTTCTTTATTTCCTCTTCAATTGCGGTGTATCTCTCCGTGTTGAAGGCTCGTCGTTTTTTGCGGATCGGTTTGAAGGTTGGATCAACGTTGAGCAGGTGGACTATCACTTCGGGATTGATTCCGGGCATGTCCTTATAAGACCATGCGAAGGCATCTGCATTTTCTTTTAGAAAAGCGATCAGCCTAGCCTGGACACTGTTGTTTAATTGAGATCTGATCTTAACAATCAAGCTTGGATCATCGGTCGACAAAGGGACCTCTACTAACTCCTCAGCTGGTGAACCACGCTCCTTTGTTTCTTCCCTAGGGTCCAGCGGAGTTGTACGTGAGATGGCAAAGATCACATGTTTGCTCTTTCCGCGTAGGGTCAGTTCGTAGCATCGGCGGGCTTCCTGCTGGTCCCCTCTGATCACGCCGATCTTGTCGTCGGTTTTGAATTTCATGGCCAGATGATAGATAGAAACGCAGGCTTTTAGAGCTCGGATAATGGGTCGGCCGATTATCGTGTTGTATGCCGATGGAGTGTTGACGACGAGAAAATCGACCATGATCATCTTCTGGTTTGGCTCGTCTCCTGCTGTGACTGGTAGGGTTATTTTCCCTTCAGGCATAATACAATCCCCTGTAAATCCGGTTAAAGTAGTTCTGACCGGCCTTAACCTGGACCGATCAATCTTCATTCAGTTGAACGTCGAGGCATATATTATGTCGGCCGAACTCCCAATATCTACCATCATCCTGTGGAGCTTTTTATTAGCGACCACCATTGACACCACGAGAGAATCATCATGCGGATGCAGTATTCCTCCAGCATCTTCTTCAGAAAAGGATATCGCACGACTGGCGACCTTTGAAATTTTCGAGGGCCTGCGGGTCAAATTCACTTGCAGCTTCAGCTCGGATGTCCGGCCTTGACGAACGTAGGATTTGCGGGAGTTGCCAGAATCACCGGTGGTGGGCCCGTCGAAGATCACATGGATTTCTTCCATGGGGTTGTTATCGATAGGCTCTTTATCATCCTCCCGACCCGAGGCTCTCTGATCTTTAGGATGATGGGCGATATATTCTTTTAAGAAGCCCCGCCGGATGAGGGTTTCTACCTGTCGCTTCAAGTCGAAACAGTCCGCTGTGTTATGCCCGTGATCTTTGTGGTATAAACAGTACTTGGATTTTAACCTTCTATCGGGGTTGGTTTTTATCTTTGCGGGTCGTCCGAACATTTGCTTGTCCTTCTCGGCTAGGAACACCTGCTCAATCGTCGTCTTAAGGGGGGTGTATTTTTCGAATCGCGGGGCCAAATTTTTTGCTCCACGCTAAGTAGTATTCGAACTCGGCGACCTGCGATCAGGATGATGCATTTTGGTGCTATTTTCCTCTTTGCGGTCTTTACTCTTATGGGACAATCCCTTGGCGTTCACTAGCTCTTCTGCGTTTATATGTTTTGCAGCTTGATCAAGGAATTCAGCTCGGATTGAGGGGGCTGTTTCCCTACCGACCAGAGGAACTTTTCATCACGTAACCCTCCTATCATCGTATGTAGCAACACATCTTGAGATAGGTTCTCCACCTGAACTGCTTCGACGTTGAATCGCGAGAGGTAATCTTTTAGCGATTCGTTATCTTTTTGTTTGACCACAACGAGGTGTGTAGAATGTTTCCTTGGATCGGTGCTTCCGATGAATTGAGTTGCGAACGCCCTGCTCAGTTCGGTGAATGAGGAAATGGACATTGGCTTTAAATTATGGAACTAGGTCCACGCCGAACTGGTTAAGGACAACGGGAAGGCCTTACACATGATATGCCCATTGACTCCATGGAGTTCCATTCGGACTTTGAAATTCTCGAGATACTCGGCTGGATCTCCTATCCCGGAGTATTGCTTACGTTGAGGAATTTTGAAACCTTTCAGAAGAGGTTCGCCGAGGATTTCGTCGGTGAATGGGGACTCAGACGAGTCCTCGAGGACATTAGTTGCGATTGGGGCTCTGACACGTTGCACTCTCTGGATATGCCCGATTCTCTCCCGAAGTTCCTTCAGCTCGGCCTCAAGAAGGGTGATATTATCATCCATCCGATCTTGACCTTGACTAGCCCGGGCTGATCATCTTTCTTCTATTCTGTGCCTTAGGTCGTTTGAGGGAAGCTCCGTGGCTGGTCGAAGTCTCGAGTCCGAAGCTCGGCTTGCAACCTCATCTTCGTCGGGTCGCGGACGGTTGGAGAGTGAACGTGGTGGATGGGAGCTTTGTTGAGGTAGCTGAGGTTCAGGGTTGGTTTCGAGGACGGGTGAAGGCCGAGCTAAATTGTTCAGCAGGGCTGCAATTTCATCCAGTTTTTCGTCCACATGTCCGAACCGTCTATCCACTCCACCCAAACGTTCTGCAACACCCCCGACTTGTTCTTTTAATGTGGATAGTCTGGCCGCGCGATTTCGGGACCTTTGCCGTCCATTTAGAAGATTTAAGTGGCGAGACGAATTCCCGAGGTGAAAGGCTGGAGTCTCATAGAGGGGTCCTTCATTTTCAAATTGCAGCTCATAGGAAGGCTCGGCATTTGTGGGGGCCTTCCCCTTCCTATTGCCTTTTCCACCGGCCATTGGTTCCTACCTTTGGACGAAGGAGTTTGCAAATGAATATAATTTTTGCAGTCGTTTCCCACAGATGGCGCCAGCTGTTGTCGCCGATTCCTCGCGACAACCAGAAATGAAGCATGAGAACCGACAGGCTGACAAAGAGGGAGATTGATACCAAGAATAACCCCGATCCCGATCTAAGATCCCTGTAAGAGAACTAAAAAGCTAGGGGGGTGGCCGGGTTCCAGCCGTTAGCCCTCCGATGCCAAAGTCAGTTAAGAAATTCTAAGGATAGTCAAATACTTCTCTAGTAACGAAGTATGCATACCTGTAATCAAGGTGTCCTTCTTTCTTTATAGGCATTGAGAGAGATTTTTCAGGCCAAAATTATGACTGGTATCACACCGATATACAGGCGGGTATCTCGGGCCGTTCTGATCCCAAGGGGATGTGTTCCCTGCTCTTAACCGATAAGAGTGGAGCGAAGGTCGGTTTCGATTTACCAACCAACCTTTACTGCGATCCGAACTAACCTCTTGGTGAGACTGCTGCTTCGGCTTGTCCATTGGCCGAAGTCTTGTGAGTAGGTAAGTTCGTGGCAAGTATTTTCCCGCAACAGTGCCGACGTAGCACGAACCAGCAGGAGCTCTCTACTGGCAGCGTCAGTAGCCAAACGTCCCTTGGTTGAGAAGGTTTTTGCCGACTGACGTTTCAACGCAAAAGGCGTTGGGTCCGTTAACGCATTTGAGTGGCAGTTTGGTAATTTAATATGCAGGATGTCGGTCGCTTTGCCCGGAATTCAACGCCCCTGGTTTTAACGTATGGACACGTGTCAGGGGAAGGATTAGGTGTTACTCAGGTAACACCCTTAGCGAGTGTTAACCTCACTGTGGGGCTCACCTTGATGATTTTTGGTATATCCACGCCGTTTATCCGTTTTTCCAGCACATTTTAAGACGTGGGCCCAAAATTTAAGAAGATCAAAATCTTAGGTGGACCACACCACAGAAAACAGTTTTCATTTGCACACCATTAAAAGCTTACTAGGGCCCCATGTAATGTTTATTTTCCATCCAACCCGTTGATAGGGTCATTTATACCTGAATGAAGGGAGAATGTAAAGATCTGATTGATCCAAAGCTTTTGTGGCCCATAAAAACTTTTTAATAGTCATTCACCACTTTTTCTAGTGGTGTGGTCCACATGAGATTTGGATCTACTTAAATTTTGGTATCACGTCCTAAAATGATCTTTAAAAACGGATGGACGGCGTGGATATATGACATATTCATCAAGATGGGTCCCCACAGTAAGGGTAACACCCACTAAGGTATTGCCCAGGCAACACCTTATCCACCCCCACGTGTCAGCTTCCTTAATCTCAACGACGTGACACACTCGTCGCGTCGCAGACATGCAACGCACGGTTCGTCCGTGCCAGAAAACGACGTCCGGGAACCGCTTTAAGCAGGCGAGTGGAAAAGCGCCAAATGACGGATTTATCCCTCTCCTCCTCTATAGAAATTCCTTGCATTTCACGTATATTACGATTCTGCCCCTAATGAGAACGATTTTGAGACTAGGAATTCTAATTCCACACACCTCGTATTCAAGCGCAAAGAGAAACGCAGTACACGTACTAATGTGTCACACGTGTACGCTATCGGGAACGTTCATCTAATGAAACTATATCCTTTCGTAGAATTCTAGTTGTCTAATTATCAGTTACGTCACAATATATTGTTGAATATGAACGGTTGGTTATCATTTTCTAACGGTTCATTTTTGGTCCACATGGGAAAAGTACCGTTTGGATGGTTCGGATTAGAAAAATCATAATGTGGGACCACTTTTCTGTCTCAAACACGTGCATGAGGTTTGCACGTGTGATGCGTTTTGGTTTGGCGCTTGAAGGTTGGAGCGTCTTGCTTCAGTATCAGGGTACTCAGATCAAAACCAACTTGCACGTTTGCCTAGCCTCACTCTCACTTTCTCCAACAGCTTCTACACGCGGCAAATTTCTAGCTTGGCACGTGCTAAGGGGAAATCTAAGCCGTAGGGTAAGGTAGAGCCCACTTACAGATGATCTAGTAACAAAAAATCCCATAAATTTATAATACCGGCTACCTTTGTACTGAAAAAAATGAGCAACATTCATAGATGCAGCCAATCTAGTTAGTTTTCTAGCCTAATTTTTTTGGATGCCATTTATTTCTACAGTGGCCCACAAAACGGACGGTTCAGATGTCTCATACACTTTCCTGGTGGCACGTACGACGCGCTGATGTGCGAGTCTAGCCAGAGAACATCATAGTCATCTGATTATGAAGTATTGCATAGATGGGGTGTATGACTTTTCCAATGCCCCACTGAGAAAGAGGCCCACTAATTCAAAGACGTGGACTGTATATGTACGTCGTGAAAGGTACAAAAAAATGTTTATTACTCAAGTAATTGTATGAAAATCTTGATCCTTGAATTATATCATGAGAATCACATCAGCCGTTGATTAGTGGCCATTAAATGGACAGTTGAAAGGGAAACATTAAGTGGTTCAAAATTCAACGATTTGCCTATTAGTGTAACTGTTAGGCAATGCTCCACCATCCATGCACCACACGTAATAAAGCATATGTGGTGTGTTTGGTTGGACCAAACATCATCTAAATTCATGATATTTTACTATTGGTCAGTTTAATTTGGTACAAAAATCATGAAATTTCACGAAATGCTTGGTGCAACCAAACACACCCTTAATTAAGATAAGCCCTTTGGACCTGTCGCTTCCTTGAGATGACTTGTCCCTCTTTGAGGAAATTTGCTTGTCCTTTCAGAAGTTATAAGGAAATCTAAAGTATCTATTGTAAATCTTTGACGAGAAATAGAGATTTTTACCATGAAATTCTATGCCATTAAGGATTTTACCAAATAATACCTCGAATAAATAAAATTCTCAAAGAAACTATTTAAATGTTTCTTATTTAATTTTTCTTTAAAAAGTGAAGAATTGATACCGTTGGGCCTGTGTTATGTGTATGACATACGAACCGTCCATTTGTTGCAACCCACTTAGAAAAATATTGCGGGTCCAATAAAAAAAAACAATGTTTTCACTGGTCAGAAACATCCCAATTCAAGTGTGGCCCATTTGATGATTTAATTGGGGAATTTTTTGCTCTTGTGATCACCATGATGGGTTTCATATGCAGGTGGGGTGTCATACATATGCCATGGGACCCACACTTATGCTTTTTAAAGAAAAAATAGATGTATTTTCAAAATGTCTTCTTTCCAGAAGTATATCCTGATAATTTTCAATTGTCTTGGCATTGTTTGGAAAAGTCGAAATTCACGAGGAGCTTTACGGTAAGAATTCCAAAATATTGTTTTGATAGACTCCAATCGTAAGGTGGACCAAACAAAAAAAAAAAAATTAATGTTCACCACTCAGAAACATCCAAATTCATATGTGGCCCATTTGATGTAGGTTGGGTGTTATACATATACCGCGTGGGACCCACACTTTTGCTTTTAAAGAAAAAAAAAATAGATGAGTGTATTTTGATAATTTCTTCTTTCCGAAGGCATAAACATATCCCTGGAATTTTCAATTGTCCACGCATTGTTTGGAAAAGTGTAAAGTCACGAGGAATTTTACCGTGAGAATTTCAAAATATCTCCAAATGCCTCTAATAAACAAGTGCTTGTGTGACTACGCAGTCATGTGAGGGTGTGACTATTCGCTGATGCAGACGTCAGGATGCATGTGTATAAGATCCATCCAATCCAGCAGGTGAGCTGCACCCTGATGAATGGATTCTCCGAAAGTCAGGACGTTCAAAGGCTTATGTGGGCCACACCATGTAAATTTAGAGTTTTTCCAGCATGATTTTACACTCTTTCCTGTGGTGTGGTCCTACATAGGATTGAACTGACTTTAAGGATCCATGGTAGAAATTGTTGCTGCTATTATTGGTCGGCCACGCGTGTGATGTGTGTACGGGTGTGCTTAGAACCGATTTTCACGGCTCAATTTCAACCGAACAACGATGACCCCGAGCGCCAGGGAAGGCAGAGATGCTTCTAATTGACCAATCCACATCCCAAACAAGAATGAAGACAGCTTTATAAGGTGTGCCTACTACGGTGGTCATACAGATGCATACAAGCCATATGACGAGGACCTATACTACTACGATGTGAACTCTCTCTATCCCTTTGTCATGATCGATTCAACCTCGGATAAAAAAGATATACCTTGGTTATATTTCATTTTTTCAACAAGTTTAGTAATGAGCATAATGGCCCTATTGTTCCGATGGAGAGAAGAACCTATGATTAGCTTTTCGGGAAATTTCCAAATGAACAATTTCGACAAAATCTTTCAATTTCTTATTTTACTATGTTCAACTCTATGTATTCCTCTATCCGTAGAGTACATTGAATGTACATAAATGTGGTTAGCTAACAACCGATCGGAGAACGGTGCGCATCCTTACTTGTTCGCTCGGGATGCTAAACGCCCCTTTCAGTTCCTCGCCACTCTAATTGGAATCGTAGATAACAATTCGAACGTTCTGACGAGCATCCCTATTACCCAAGACGCCTCTGCGAGTGCATATCAAATCATGAGTTACTTTTTGTTGGATGAAACCATGGCTAATACATCGTGATCGACCGTATATGACCGAGATCTGTAGAGATCGTTCGCCTAACCAGCCACTCGCTCAGTTGCTTAATAAAAGTGATCAGGCGATGTTTGGAGGGTAGGGTTCGTCCTCCAAAAAGTGGGTTGCAACTTTATCTTCCGAGCGAAAGGATTTCTCTCGGCGTTACTTAAAGGATGTAAGAAAAATAATTTAACAATCGACCGTGTAGGCGATCTTTGCTTTTTCCTCACCACTAAGTGATTGCGATATGGAACTTTTACTGATCGTAAAACTTATTGCTACGAACGTAATTTCAGAGCTTATGCTATCGAAATTGAACAATGCGATTAATGTTAAAGAAAGTAAAGTAAAGGGAACTGTAATGCTAAAGAAATAAAGTAAAGGGAACTGATTACGCTAAGAAACGTAAATGACAATAGACGAAGAACCTGGTTAAACTTGCTAAGCGATAATATAATCTTAACTTGATAGATGCCAGAGCGCTTACTTTAAGAAATACAAAGTACTTGAAATGTTAACATGGATCGATTATACTATGAAATGTAAAGGATTTGATAATTTGGAAAGATAGATTAGTTTGGTTGGTGCTGGACCCCTTTCATTGCTAAAATCCTTCTTCTTTTATAGCTTTCTCCTTGAAAATGGAACTATCTGGATGCTCCACTTCCTGATGGTTATAGTAACCGTCTCCCACATTGCCTTCCAGAGGCTTCTCTTGTTTTTCCTCTTTACACATCTTGGTAATTGCCTACTCTCCAAAGACTTTTTTCCTATAGGGTACAACAACCCCAATCATGTGTGGCCCACCTTGATGTATTTCTGTTGTATCCACGCCGTCCATCTATTTTTCCATCTCATTTTAGGATGAGATCCCAAACCTTAATAAGATCCACATCTCAGATGGACCATACAACTAGAAACAATGATGAATAACCATTAAAAACTTGGGCAAAAAAAAGTTTTGGATCTGCTCAACCGTTGTCCAGATTGCTGAACGGCAATCAATCTCTGAACATTGAAATCGGTCACTGTCTTGCTTCTTAGACAGCATCGGCCAATGAAATCGACAACGTCATAGTTGCATATGGCATCGGCTGACGAAATCGGCCGTCGACTGATTTTCCCCAATTGCATATGGCATCGGCCAACGCAATCCCCCTATCCTATTTGCGTACGGCATTCGAACGATTTTGCCGAATGAAAACAGCAATCGGTCGTTCGAATCGGCCATTGTCCTGTTTTTGACAGGTCGATCAGAAACAGGGTATAACATTGCCCCCCATGTCACTTCGCCTTTGTATAAAAGGTGAAAGCGACATTGATTGTGTTTCTTGATCTTGTTGTTCATCAATACTTGTACTGAAAAATTCAGCGTTTTGGTAAGAAAACACCAAATTCGGCCGTCTTAGTTGACACCGACCATCTTAGCAAAAAAACAGCAAAGTCGGTTCTTTTGGCCGAAACCGACCGTCTCGATCAGAGAACATCAAATTCGGCTGCCTTGGCCAGAATCGACCATTTTGGTGAAGCTCTTCTACTTCTCTTTCCATATCATTGGTTTGGGACGATTTTACTTGAAAATCAGAAAGAATGGTTAATACAATGTTATAGTCGGACACCATAGGTGGCAATGATCTAAATACAATTTCAAATTTTAAACATCACCCGGTCATTAACATTGAAACCGGCTATGACAATAGAGATTGTCGATCGATCCATTCGGCATGCGGCTTATGAAAAATCGGAATAATAGTACGATTAGAAATTTGGCCAACCATTTCTTGGGCTAGATGCACGATTTGGTCGCAATCAAGATTATCCGGTTCAACCACTAGTGGTGGTTTCGGTCCTATCTGGTTCGTCCTTCATTGGAAAAAGAATTTTTAGAAAAATGTAGGGAAAGCTGCCCCCAAGCGTTTCCTGACCAAATTGCTCATCGCGCTCAATATTCGGCAACTTAGTGTGGACCCTCGCTGTTCCGCGCTCCCGTACGTTCTCCCTTTCCTTTTGGAAAAGAAGAAGGGGTGCGTGCGCGCGAATCGTCGTTTGTGCCACTGGCTTGCCTCGTTCTCGAGGGCTTTGTTTGGTTATTGTGTTAAGCTGGATGTGTTTAGATGAGTTTGTATAAGAGCAAAGTCGCCACTAGCCGGTTACTTCGAATCTACAGTCGACTAGACCCCGTAGAAACGTTAGAGAAAGGAATTTGAAGATTTCTTCCTCTAAAATGACTCCTTTTGATCTGGGCCAGAGATTCGAGGTAAGGGATCACGGTTACAGGGTGGGAAGAGGTTAAGCACCCCACACACTGCCCGTACCGAAGTACGGTCTCTACTTCACAGAATCGAACTACTTGAAAGTCTGATTTAATCCTCGTACATTCTCATAGATGACATGATGCATGAATGCAGGTCTGAACAGTAAGAGTTTCTGATGGGCAGGTTTCCATTAACAGGCAAGCCCAGAGCATACGCTCGAACTGACAGGTGCTTTATGCGAGATGCATGTTGTGTGTTTGAATAATCAAAGTGCTTTTAGTGACTAATGCATGAATGCAGGTCTGAACAGTAAGAGTTTCTGATGGGCAGGTTTCCATTAATAGGCAAGCCCAGAGTATACGTTCGAACTGACAGGTACTTTATGCGAGATGCATGCTGTGTGCTTGAATGATCAAAGTGCTTATAGTGAAGCAGGGGGGTTGGAAGAAAAGTAAATGTTGCACTTATGCTAGATGCGAATGAGATAATGTTGGTAAAGAGTAACTAAATGGATGGAGGTGTCGCAAGGGTTGGCTTCGAGTGGCTGGATCAAGACTTGGATGGCTTGAGAGACTTGGACCAGGGTCAGGCTGGGCTGGACCAGGGCTAGACTCTTCTCACTCGGGCTCTCCTTGGTGAAAGAATGGGCTAAAGAAGGATGGAGGTGGGCTCGGGACTCTCTGACTGAAAGGATGGGAGGTGTCTCCTTAATGTGAAGAGGAGAGGGGGTATTTATAGCAGCGTGCAGTGGTAAAACCCGTAAATATTTTTGCTCCGGGTTCGGAGTGTACGACCTCCGAACCTGAAGCAACGTTTTCTTAGCTTTGGGATTCGAACTTGCTCCGAGGCTGAGGTTTGGAACTCGGTGAGTTGACTGGGTTTAAGAGATGGGTTGACACGGTGAGTTGACTCGATGGGTTGACACGGTGGGTTGACTCGGTGATTTGACTCAGCGGGTTGACTCGCCGAGTTTTGACTTTTTCTGGGATTTTTGACTGGTTTTTCTTATAGGGGGTTTTTCAGGCTGATGTTTAGGGGTGAGTTGACTGGGTTCAGGCTTGGGTTGGGCTATGGATTGGGGCTTACAAGGGTGAGTTTGGCTGAGTTTGGACATGGGGTTTGGGGGTACGGTCCTCCATTCATTCAGCTACCTCTACCAACATTGTAGCCGAAGGTGGGGTGTCTACAGATGCCCCTCTTTGGCAGAGGTTGCGTGCAATCGAATGCCAAAGCGAGTGGACACCCCACTTCTGATCCGGTCATTCATGGATCGTGGTTTGAAATCTTTGCTTGCTTTTGCATCTGCGTCAGTTGATCGTCTGGAAATTGATCACTCGCACATACCGCGAGAGTTTGGAGAAAACGTTGTGATTGTTCCTGCATGTGTTGCAACCTGGGTACCTAATCGCAACCCTTCCATTCCCGATCGGTACTAACATCGGAAAGGTACAGCAGAGCCTCTGCATCATAGTCTTACGAGGTTACTGACCCTGTGATTAATTGGTCAATGCTTTCCCGGATCACTCTAGGAGTACTTGTTTCGTTTGACTGTCAAAGTGGTTAGCTGCCCTGCGTCATATAGTCTTATGGGAGTCTACTACGCCGACTTGGAATCAGTCAAGGTACTTCAGGCATCCACGCCTAGGTATGTGCGGGTGGACTTTTTCCACCCAATCCGCTGGTTTTGATGCTTTGTTTGCAATTCATTCTTTCCTAGATTGTGGTCTGAAATCTTTGTTTTCCTTTGTATTTGAGTCAGTTGATTGTTTGAAAATTGATAACTCGCACATACCGCAGGAGTTTGGAGAAAACGTTGCGATTGTCCCTGCAGTGTGCTGCAACCTGGGTACCCAATCGCAACCCTTCCATTCTCGATCGGTACTAACATTAGAAAGGTATAGCAGAGCCTCTGCGTCATAGTCTTACGAGGATACTGACCCTGTGATTGACTGTTTGATGTTTTCCCGGATCACTCCAGAAGTACTTGTTTCGTTTGACTGTCAAAGTGGTTAGCTGCCCTGCATCATGTAGTCTTACGGGAGTCCACTACGCCGACTTGGAATCAGTCAAGGTACTTCAGGCATCCACGCCTAGGTATGTGCGGGTGAACTCTTTCCACCCAACCTTCTAATTTTGATACTTAGGTTACAATTCATCGTTTCCACCTGTTCAAATGGTTTCTTTGACTGAGCCTTTTGGCTTTCATCTTTTCGTATCTTGGCATGTGGTACGACCGCACTGACACTGGAGTTCAGTTCGACCGTACTTTGAGTGTATTGGATTCGATAGTCTCCGGGAAAACCGCGAGACATCAGATCTTATTTGATTTTTGCGTCGGCTCCTACCTAGAGATATGGAAGATCTCTCGGTGTTTTGGAGGCCGAACGCTCTACTGGGAAAATATTTTTGGATATTGAAAAGATACACACTCTTGGGAGTGATACTCCATGGGGTTTTTATTTGCAAATGGGAAAATATATATTTTTTTGGATTTTTGAAAAGATACCCACTCTGGGGAGTGATACTCCGTGGGGTTTTTATTTGCAAATGGGAAAATATATATTTTGTTGGATTTTTGAAAAGATACCCACTCTGGGGAGTTATACTCCGTGGGGTTTTTATTTGCAAATAGAAATATTTTTTATCTTTTTAAAATGGAAATCTGGCTTGCACGCGCCTCCACTGGGGATGCCTGTGGGGTCTTTGGCTAATCGACTTTTATTTTGAAAGCAGGTAAACATGATATTAATGCGATGCATGGGTGCTGATGCATGGAGATGCATATTTGATGATTGATGCATGGTTTGGCTCATTCTCTTTCCGTTCGATGATTTTATTTTTGCTGAGGGTGTAGAGAATTTTAAGCTTATTGTTTTTGCTGAGGGTGTAGAGAATTTTAAGCTTATTGCTCGCAGGGTTGTGTTCCCCTGGGGATTTCTTTCCTTTTTATGCTGATGTTTGGTCAGCGGGTTGGTCAAGATCCCAACCCGTGGTCGATCGGGTCCATCGTCCCAAGATGCTGTTTCTTTGGTAATGGGAATGGATGAAGGATGTTACCAGACTTCAAGATGTTCTTCTGTGATTGAGACGGTGCTTGGTCGTCAGTTTTGGTCAAGATTCCAATTTACGGGCGATCGGATCCATCATCCCAAACTGCGAAGTGAGTAAGCGGAGTTCGAGACTCCTGAAGTGCAGTGCTGGGGATAGTGACAATTTTTTTTGTGATTTTGCAAATATTTGGTCCGAATCTTTTACCTGAGTCAGGATAGAGATTGGTTATTGAAAACAAGGAAATATTTTTGTGATTTTGAAAATATTTGATCCTATTAAAGATCGGTATCATTGAAAGCAAGGGAAATATTTTTGTGATTTTTGAAAATATTTTGTTTGAAAACAAGGAAAATATTTTTGTGATTTTTGAAAGATGGTTTTGTGAATGCTTTGGTATTTTGTGATTTTCTGAAATGCAGGGAAAGGTATGGAACTTTCATCCATTTTCAGCTTCTACTGCTGGTAAGGCACCCGATCCATTTTACGTCAGCGAGCAAGACGAGCCTTACACAGTTAAGTGTCGTAGTTTTACATCTTCGGATGAAGGGATTTTGAGGGTTTTCAGTCAACACACCCACAAAGTTGCCTGTTCCTCTTGTGCAATGCACATAGACCACGTATCGTCCGATGGACTCCTTCGGCCACAGAATGAGCCACATCCTCACATTTCCCTTTGTCAATCCAGTTTGGAGCCTTACGTTGCTCACAATTCCATGAGGGGGCCCTTCACCTCCCAACTGCCTTAATCCCCTTCAAGAGTTTTAGGAACAAGGAACATCCGTCAGATTCAACAGCGACTTCCAAATCAAGGTTGTCTATCACGGTGCGTTCAACACGAACAGGATTGCGGGGTTCTGCCCGCCTCAGCCCTTACCTGTTTTAAAAGATTTCGGACACCCGTACGATCAAGTGTCAGTCACGTCCGGCACAGGTTGGGAAAGAAAGCCCCTGAGAAGTTAATCCCAGTGTAGTTTTAGGTCTTCGGACCACTGGGGATAGATTTGTACAATTAGAATTGGTAGTGAAAACTTTTTTTTTAATTTTTGTATTATTTTTTGTTTTGAAAAAGTTCCAGACTTTAACTCGGGTACTCGAGACTAATACTGGTTTTTTATGGAAAAACTTAAAAATTTTTTGGTATTTTTGAAATGATTCGGGATATCAAACCTTAATCCGAGCCGTCGAGGCTGACACCGATTTTTGGTTGAAAGCAAGAAAAGGTCCCCCGAGAAATTAATCCCAGTGTAGTTTAAGGTCTTCGGACCAAACTATGTACATGCTGAAAATACATTCTTTTTGCATTTTTTTAAAATATTCCAGACTGTTAAATCCCAATTTGAGCGATCAAGATTAACACTGGTTTTTATTGAAAATCTCTCGGGACTTTGATCCCGACGTAGTTTAAGGTTTTCGGACCAAACTATTGTACAAAACAAGGCAAACACTTTTTTTTTTGGTTTTTGGAAAATGTCTGCAGTCATCTGATCTTGATGTGAGCAAACAAGACTGACACCGATTTTTATTAAAAATCACTCGGGATCTTGATCCCGACGTAGTTTAAGGTCTTCGGACCCGAACTTAGGAGCGAGACTGGTAATTCATTTTTTGTGATTTTTGAAAAATGTCCGGTGTCGTTGGATCTTGATTCGGACGATCAAGCCTGCTACCGATTTTTATTGAAAATCTCTTGGGATGTCGATCCCGACGTAGTTTAAGGTCTTCAGCCAAACTTTGTACATGCGATATTTTTTTGTTTTCAAAAAATGTCCGGAGTCGTTGGATCTTGATTTGAGCAATCAAGGACCGATATCGGTTTTTATTGGAAATCCCTTGAGATGTTGATCCCGATGTAGTTTAAGGTCTTCAGACCAAAAACTTTTATGGTTAGGCATACTTATCTTGCTTTGTTTGGCTTCTGACGGGGCTGATTGTGATTTGAGTGGTTCGAATTGCTTGAATTGGTCCTGTGGGCCCTTTTTCGACTTCAGCTTTGTTTTGGAGCACCTATCATTGATGTTTTGTAAGGCTAAGAAGGCTTTTCATGGTGCGGATGATTACTTGGACGGTTCAGATTGCTCTTTTTAGCCATGTGGGCCCACTTGATGATCAGATCTTGGACTCTAGCCTTCTTTCTTGACAATCAAACCCTTGATGTTGATATTTGATGACCCATGGTTTGGATCATGATGATCTAGTCTTTGAGTGGCTCTGATTGCTTGTGGACCACTCTTGACCAATTTTCTTTCTCTTTGACTTGATCAGACCCATTTTGGTCGCAGTTCTTCATGATTGGACAGGTGGGGTATCTTTCAAATGATTTTGATCATCCTCAAATGAAACCCGGAGTTGATTAGAGCTTTGGGCGGCCCTCAAGGTGCCATTTGCTGACGTGGACTGTCAGCCTCACCTACCAACAACTGTGGAGCCAATCCCGCGGAGAGAGAGAGAGAGAGAGAGAGAGAGAGAGAGAGAGAGCGTCCATACGGGTGGCCCCCTAGAGGCCGCCCAGACCTCTTCTCTTGTACGGTTAGTGAGGGCCCTGGTTCGGACATTCCTCACTGCCCTCTGTTGCTGTCTCCTTAACTCCTTGCTTACGAGGTTTGATTCTAGCCATGAATTCCTTTTTTAGTCTCATCTTTCCTTCCTTTTTTGTCTTTTTCTCTTTTGGCCCTCTTTTGGCAGCCATTGATGAGGGCTTGGGGGTGATGAAGGCTGATCCTAGTGGGTCTCATACTTCAGAAGATGGTGGGGGCTTTAATGATGGTGAGATGTTCTTGATTGATGATGTGGATAGGTTTAAATAGGGCTATTGATGGTGGATTAAGGGTGGTTGTTGGGGAAGCTTTGAATGCCCCCATTAATGGTGGGATTGCTGAAAATTCTGACTTGAATTGGGCATTGATCATGATAGGATTGAATGGTATGGATGGGATGGGGAAATGGGCCATAGGTGAGGCTACACATCCTCTGGGCATGGGCCGCATGGATGATGTGATCGATGGTGATGATGGGGTCATGATGGGCATTGATGGGCTGATCTTAGATTACCTTCTGGTACCTGTGAGGAGAGAAAACACTTTAGTAAAAGGATTGAAGCATCAAAGCAGGAAGAGAGATACTTACCTTCTGGGAGGAATGATCGGGAGAAAGACGCCTGTACGAGACACTCCATAAGTTGGCTGGGGGATGTTTATTTTGAAAGCCTTGCAAGGTTTTTTTTTGTATATATATGAACAAGAAAAAATAATTTTTTATTTTTTGAAAATATATGCAAATCATGAAGTAAAATTTTGTGTCAAGTGCTTATCTGTTTGTGCGTGATTTGGACTTGTGCTTTTAGATGTAGGAATCAGAACATTTGACTTAGCCTGATGTCATACTCGCTTTTCTTCATTATTCACCAAGGGTCCTGGTCCCCTTAAGATAATGCGCAATGGTATCCTGCCCCTAAAATTTGGCAGATCTTGAAAGAATTCTTGACTTATAGGCCGCCATCCTTGCTTCCATTGAATCTTCATGTCGATTGGATCTCTCATGTGCCTACTTTTTTTTTCTTCTTCTTCTTTTCTTTTTTTTTCTTAGCCATTATTACCCGCAACGCCCTTTCGGGTTTTCGCTGCATCTGACTTGCCTGTCATTTTTTTCCCGTGGCGCCCTTTCGGGTTTTCACCACGTCCCGGGTATTTGATCTTGCCTGCCCCTTGACAGCTGTGCTGTTTTTACCCTTGGCGCCATTTCAGGTTTTCACCAAGTCCGCTGTGTGCCCACTGTTTTTACTCAAAGCGCCCTTTCGGATTTTCACTCCGCCCTCTTTATTTAAGCACAGATCTCTTTTCTTTTTCTTTTTATTTTTTTTTATTTTTTATTTTTGGATAACTACGACGATCAGAGGTCAGGAATCCGTCGTTGTCGGCCGATGGTAATCTTTCGGCCCTTATCTTAAGTTACAATGGCAGAGCTGTTGGCCTTAGCTACAGACCCTTCTGCGGTGGATGGATGGATGCATGTGTTTTTTTTTTTTTGTGGGTTGTGTGCCCCCTTTCTTTTTTTAACTCCTATTTTTTTTTGCTCTATTCTTTTTTTTTCTCTTCTTTTTTCTTTGGCCTTGAACCCTTTATTTGGAACACTTATTGGTGGACGAGAAGGGATTCTCAGAGGTCTAAGCCTTGACCTCTTGACTTCAGCTCTACTAATGTAACTATTAATAAGGTTGGATTGGCTTACCTGTGAGAGATTTTCATGTTGTCGGCGTTGATTGGCTCTGGAAGATCCTTACCCCTCAGGTTGGTGAGTCGAACGGTGCCTCCTAAAAGAACTTCTCTAATTCTTAGGGGCTTACCCCTTGAGTCCGATAGATGCAGCAGTGCTTGTTGTAAACCCGATATGACTTTTCGTTCTTCGGCTTCATTCTTCATCAGCACTCACGTTGATGGGATTTTGAACTTATAGGTTTGTCTTCTGATTTTAAGCCTCTCGAGGAACTCCTCCATCCTTAGATTTCGAAGGACGTCCCATTGCCGATGTTGATAGCATGTGGGAACCCTTAACAATTGATGATGTCATTCTTCATGAGAATTATTGTGCGAGATCACACTGTTACCTCCATCCACTTTGTGCTATAATCGACTGCCACAAGTATATGCGTATGACCACTAGATAATGTCGAGTTGATCTTTCTGTTGATGTAGATACCTCGTATAGGTAATAGCTAGAGCGTTATCAGGTTGTAGAGTTTTCGAAGCACACACATGGATCCGATGTGCATGCTACTGACACTTGAAGTGCTTTCTGACATGTTGGTAACAATCTGTCTTCATCGAGCCACAAGGTTTCTTTGATCATTCATCAAGTCGCATACTTCAGCATGGAATGCAAGCATAGTCTTGGAAGCATCTTATTGATAGGCTTGATGAGTTTTTGATCGAGTCCGGAATAAGTCTTCATAGGACGCAAGATTGGAAAGTCATGACTTCAAAAATTCGATCATTCTCTGCTTATTTTTCGGGGACAAGGATTTTCAATGCACACTTCCTTATGGGTCTCAAGAGATCCTAGGTTTATAATTTTGAAATTTTTTGAGATGACATTGGCTTTTGGTTCGAACTTTTGAGGAGACCCTCTTAGTTTGGAAGTCAACTCATCATTTTCCACATCATTTGACTTTGTCCAGACCCTTGAGTTTGAAGTCCAACTCTAGATTAAAATCATATGAGTCAACTTCATACTCAAGTCCTTTGACAGATAGACTTGACACTTTAAAATATTTCTAATAATTTTTCTTTTTTCTTTGCTTTCAAAGATTTTCTAGTTTTTTAGAATTTTGTGAATATCTAGATTTTTTTGAACTTTTTGGACTTTCTAAAATTTTGAATTTTTTTTTTAAAGGACCCGAGCAAGACGGCAATGCGAACCAGGGGTTGCCTGATTCAGCTCGGGGAGCCGAGCACTGTCGGCTTTTATTAGCCATCATGGGGACTACAAACTTGTTACTGCCCTGCGCTCCTTCCCCTCAGGAGGCAGGGCCAGAGGGATCAGTAAGCCAACCCTCATCATTACGCCCAAATGTCATGATAGATCTGGGGCTGAACTCTGAGTCTGTGTCGGATGTGATTTCTCCTAGCTCATCCCTAGTGTATTGCAGTTCTTCGGGTTCATCTGGTTGAGGTGGGACCAGGACGGCAGTCCAGTCGATCGGAGGAAATTTCTGCCCCTTGCTTGAGTCTTCTCTGGGCAACTCTATCAAACTCAATCTGCTCGCTTGATCATCGAAGGTGGAATCCAGCCCATCATCAGGATAGATAATCCTTACATTGATGAACTGGATTGGTGTGCAGATGCAGAGATTGCCTTCTCCTTGATGACCCTGTCTTCTTATGATACTTTCGTGCTTTGGTTTCTTAATCCGAGTAGGCTGATATCGCAGTCTTTCTCTACCCACATTCTCTTGAACTTTCATGATTCGAGTCGAGTCTTGATATTCGAGCTGATAGTAGAAGGTTTGGCGCTCTGCAGAGAGGAAGACGTAGTTCAATCCAATGGGACATGCGCGAGGGAAGTAATTTGCATTGTGATGGTATGAGACCTCCCCATTAGAGCGTTGTACGTCCATGGCTGGGATGGTAGGCTCTCGAAGGTTGGATGCTTTTACCATTGGAAATTGTCCAGGATCGGTAATGATGGTGATCGCCCTATTTCCGAAGCTGTGCTTGACCCTTTGGTGAAGATTTGAAGAGATGGCACCGATTCTGTGAAATCAGGTCCGATCGGAAAGGAGATGGAAAGAAGCTAAGATGTCCAAGACTTGAAGAGTGATAGTTGATGTTTTTGGACCGATCAGAACCTGGACATCAATCTCCCCTTCGACCTCCTCGATAGTGGCCACATAATTGAAGCTAGGCCCCAATTTTGCTAGGGCATGTGGCATGCTGTCCAAGGAAGGGTCTTCTTCTTGGAGGATGATGGCTAAAGTAGATGCCGAATAGACAGGTGCGGGGGGCAAGTTGTGCCCCTGATTGCTTGATGGAGAGATGGGCAGGCTTTGCCCCTGGTAAGCTAGAGTGGGCAAGCTGTGCCCCTGACTGATTATTGCTGAGACGGGCAGGTTATGCCCCTGGTTTGCTGATGCTGCGTTTGGGAGATTATCCCCTTGGTTAACTGAGATGGGCTGAATGTGCCCATGGTTAGAAATGGGTGCGAAGAATGAATCGACTGAAGGTGCCCCTTGCATGATGATGGGCTCTAGGATCGAAATAGTTGAGGGTGCCCCTTGTAGGATGAGAGGTTCGAACTCTAAACTAGAGTCGATGGCACGGATAAACTGGAGAGGAGGCTCTTCTTGGTTGATGAAAGCTTGATATGCAAGAGATGCCCCTTGCATTGCGGAGACTGGATCAACTGGAGATGCCCCTTGCAGGATGAGGGGTTTTGAAACTGGACTGGTTAGGGGTGCCCCTTGCCAACCTCGATTAGGGAACTGTGAGTTCCATCTTGACTGTTTCTGTTGCTGCAGTTGTCCGTGCTGAGGGAGGAATAGTGCACCTTCAGTAGAGGCGACAAGGTCGTCTTCTTCTATTGGATGGGGGATGAGGACACTTTCGCTATCATTCTCGTATTCAGTAAGCTCTTCTTCCACTGTCGGTTGTATAAGAGAGGCTTGATAAGACCACCAACGGGAGATCATCCCAGCCCGTATTTCGGCTTCGACTTGTTCCCCGGCGCAGATGAGTTGGGTGAAGTTCGCATATGGATGTGAGATAAGGTATCCAGAGATACTTGGATTTGCTGAGTGGACGATCATGGAGATTTGCTCCTCGTTGTCGATTGGAGTCTTCATTCTAGCGGCCATGGCCCGCCACCGTCCAACGTAAGCTGACAATTTTTTATCACTTTTTTGCTTGAGAGCTGCGAGGTCCGCTCTCCTGGGTGCCATGTTAAGATTGTATGTGAACCTGTCGACGAAAGCCTGTGAGAGTTGCTCCCAAGTCCTGATGTGATGACAGTCCAATGATGTGTACCAGTCTAGGGCATCGTCTTTTAGGGACTTTTGAAACAGACGGATCAACGCTCCGTCGTTGCTTGCCACAGCATCTAGCTCACCACAAAATGATCTCAAGTGGTTTATAGGACACCATGTCCCATCATATCTTTTAAATTTTGGTACCTGAAAGCCTTGAGGTACCATTGCATCGGAAAATGGACAAAGGTCCCTGAACTTAGTAGATGGAAGATCCACCCCTTGCTGCTTCTGCAACTTTCTCTTCATCTCTTGCATCTGTTCTCAGAGTTGTTCGATTTCAAAGCGACCAAATGAAGGAGATCTTGTCCCTTGCCAGGATTGAGCTGGCCCCCTTTTGTAATAATTGGTGTCATTGATGCTCCTATGATTCCTGCTCGAAGGAGGTTGGGCCTGATAATTACTCCCATTATAGGGACTTTGTTGGACTGAAGTTGAGAAGAGAGACTGCAAAGAAATCCCAATCACAGGAGAATATTGAAATTGGTTGGAACTCCCATTAGGGAGAGGATGTTGGAATTGGCTCGGAGTTCTGGTTGTGGGATGTGATTGAAAATGACTCTCATTTGCAGGAGGATACTAGAAGAAATACCCTGAGGTTGAGGGTTGTTCTGATTGAAGGCCCTTGTTAGGAGGGTATCGAAAGTCCTGAGTAATCCCTGGCGGTTGTAGTTGAGATGAACTAGAGGTCGGGAGGGCCTTAGATGGTTGTTGAGGTTGTTGAATTGGACCAGCTTGATTGCTAGCTGATGAAACCTCGGCTTGTGTGAATTGGAGAAGCATTTCCTGCATGGCCTTCATGCTTTGTTGTAACTCTTGGATGCCAGGAATTGACATAGATTCTGTTGGGCTTAAATGTGGAGAGCAAGCCTCAGGTATTTCGAGGGTAGGGAATTGGAGAGCCATGTAGGTTTTGTTTTGAACGTGGTAGGGTGATTTGGTTTGGAGGAGTAATGGTGGGGAAGTATGCTCTACTTTTTTTTTTAGGTTTTTAGATTTTCTATTTTTTTTTTTGTTTTTTGATAGAATGCTATGCAAATGAGATTGTATGAGAATTAATGACTTTCAAGTATAGGAGGGATTCCATTTTTCAAGTTGGATCACGACTAGTGGGACTAGCATATCCCCAGTGGAGTCGCCATTCTGTGGACCCTCGTCGTTCCGCGCTCTCGTACGTTCTCCCTTTCCTTTCGAAAAAGAAGAAAGGGTGCGTGCGCGCGAATCGCCAGTTTGTGCCACTGGCTTGCCTCGTTCTCGAGGGCTTTGTTTGGTTATCGTGTTAAGCTGGATGTGTTTAGATGAGTTTGTATAAGATCAGAGTCACCACTAGCCAGTTACTTCGAATCGGCTAGACCCCGTAGAAACGTTAGAGAAGGAAATCCAAAGATCTCTTCCTCTAAAATGACTCCTTTTGATCTGCGGCCAGAGATTCGAGATAAGGGATCACGGTTACAGGGTGGGAAGAGGTTAAGCACCCCACACACTGCCCGTACCGAAGTACGGTCTCTACTTCACAGAATCGAACTAATACTTGAAAGTCAGATTTAATCCTCGTACATTCTCATAGATGACATGATGCATGAATGCAGGTTTGAACAGTAAGAGTTTCTGATGGGCAGGTTTTCATTAACAGGCAAACCCAGAGCATACGCTCGAACTGACAGGTGCTTTATGCGAGATGCATGTTGTGTGTTTGAATAATCAAAGTGCTTGTAGTGACTAATGCATGAATGCAGGTCTGAACAGTAAGAGTTTCTGATGGGCAGGTTTCCATTAACAGGCAAGCCCAGAGCATACGTTCGAACCGACAGGTGCTTTATGCGAGATGCATGCTGTGTGCTTAAATGATCAAAGTGCTTATAGTGAAGCAGGGGGGTTGGAAGAAAAGTAAATGTTGCACTTATGCTAGATGCGAATGAGATGATGCTGGTAAAGAGTAACTAAATGGACGGAGGTGTCGCAAGGGTTGGCTTCGAGTGGCTGGATCAAGACTTGGATGGCTTGAGAGACTTGGAACAGGGTCAGGCTGGGCTGGACCAGGGCTAGACTCTTCTCACTCGGACTCTCATTGGTGGAAGAATGGGCTAAAGAAGGATGGAGGTGGGCTCGGGACTCTCGGACTGAAAGGAGGGGAGGTGTCTCCTTAATGTGAAGAGGAGAGGGGGTATTTATAGCAGCGGGCAGTGGCAGAACCTGTAAATATTTTTGGGCGGCACCCAGGAGGTCGCTCGTACGGTCACTTTGCTTCAGGTTTGGAGTGTACGACCTCCAAACCTGAGGCAACGTTTTCTTAGCTTTGGGATTCGAGCTTGCTCCAAGGCTGCGGTTTGGAACTCGGTGAGTTGACTGGGTTTAAGAGATGGGTTGACATGGTGAGTTGACTCAATGGGTTGACACGGTGGGTTAACTAGGTGATTTGACTCAGCGGGTTGACTCGCCGAGTTTTGACTTTTTCTGGGATTTTTGACTGATTTTTCTTATGGGGGGCTTTTCAGGCTGATGTTTAGGGGTGAGTTGACTGGGCTCGGGCTTGGGTTGGGCTATGGATTGGGGCTTACAAGGGTGAGTTTGGCTGAGTTTGGACATGGGGTTTGGGGGTACGGTTCTCCATTCATTCAGCTACCTCTACCAACATTGTAGCCGAAGGTGGGGTGTCTACACTTAGTATCTTACTGCTACAATCCGAAGATTGCACACCCAAGTGCAGGTAGCGAAGTAGTAAAATACTCGGTAAGACCGAGGTCGATCCACAGGGATTGGGGTTAAGAACACTTAGAGGAATTAGTTTAGGTGAGTGATATGAAATTTGGTTTATCCACGTGAGTGGAGCAAGTTGTGTGTGGTGAAAGACAAAAATAGAAAAAGGGGCTAAGGCATCAGGGATCCACCTTTGATTCATTCACAAGATTTGATTTATTGGTCCAACTATAACTCAACTGGAATTGAATAAAGATTCATTCCAATCGGAAGATAAAACAGTTAAAACATTTGCATATTTCATAAAAGATGGTGATCTGAACCGATTGACCATGAAGCACTCGTTAGTTGATCGCAGGGAATTCCAAGCATCCACTGTGCCCGGAGTCGACAATGGATCAAGGAATTGTACAGATCAACAACTTTGCCAACAAGTCAACCGATAAGATCACAATTCATACGATCAAATGCATACTTACAAGATAGGAGGCTTTGATTGACCGATCCAACCGTTAAGATCTCGTCTATCGATCGCAGGGAATCCAAAGCATCCAATGTGCCCGGAGTCTACAATGGATCAAGGGATTTTACAGATCGATGACTTTACCTGCACTAGCTCGATGACCGTAGGGAATCCAAAGCATCCAACGTGCCCGGAGTCGACGATGGATCAAGGGACTTTATCGATCATGAACTAGCTAATTGGTGTGCAAGGGATCCCAAGCATCCAACGTGCCCGGAGTCGACGATGGATCAAGGGGCTTGCACAACAATAGCGTCCGCCGAGGTGGATAACCAAACCAATCAACCAAAGAGAACTCCAACAATTACACCACACAATGTTGAACCAAAAGAACCAAAGCTTGCAAATTTCTTCAAAGGCTTCACCCCTAGCCTTAGCTAGAGGTTTAGCCAACCATGCTACAATGGAAGACTAAATTCTCTACAAAGGAAAAACTACACTACTCTACTTCTACAAAGAAAAAGAAAAAGAAAAGAAGACTTGGATTGTGGGATTTGAGGGATTGAGGGATGATTGAAATGAGGAGGAGAGGCCTCTTTTTATAGCCTTATGAGGAGCTTCCAAGCCTCCTCCCAATCCTAGGTGGCACACCAAAAGTTTCTTTAGGTTTGGGAATGGAGTTAGGCTTGGAGTGCCCAAAGCAAACTTTGCTTTTAGGTTTGGGCTTGAAGTTAGGCTTGGATGGACATGTGGCAAGAAGAGTACTCCAATCCTAGGTGTCACTCCAAGCCTAAAGCAACTTTTCTTTTAGGTTTGGGCTTGGAGTGAGGCTTGGATGATGAGGTGGCATTCCATGCCTTACACATGTGTGGGGAGAGAGAGAGAGAGAGAGAGAGAGAGAGAGAGAGAGAGCTCCTCTCTTGTTGCACGTCAGCTGGAGATGGGGCCCACTTTTGCTGGAGACATGTTCACAAGATGGAGTGGTCCACCTGATGCACATGTGAGAAGTGAGCTCTGGAGCTTCATCAGATGGACGTGTGCTGAAGATGAAGGTGGGCCACAAACTTTGATGGATAGCCCTGATTGATTTGAGTGTGGTCCATCTGATGCGGATGGAGTGAAGGCAGCTGCAGTGGACGGTGATGAGGCTGGCCTTTGCTGGCCGTTGATGTGCTGAAGATGTGGGCCACCTTGCTACTGTTGGAGACGTTGTGGATGGCTGGACGGATGTCCTTGATGAAGCTGGACCCATGTTGCTGGATTGGATGGTGGACGTGGACATTGATGAGGAAATGGGGTCCACCTTGCTGGACGGTTCATCCAGCAACTGGATGAATGGATGGCTGGAAGGATGGTTGCACGTGTGGATGGGGACCACCTGATGATGATGACGTCCACCGTTGGAAATGGATGGACGGCTGATGATTGGAGGGAGTGGACGGCTGTTGATGATCAGCTGGCCGTTCTGATGCAGCACATACGTGCTGATGATGGGTGCTGGATAGCTGCTGATTGGAGGTGGTCCACCTGATGGAGTGGACTGCACGTGTGATCAAATCCATCAGATGGACGGCTGGAACGTCCATTGGTGTTGCAGCACTGCTGCTGCACGTGTGAAGTTGCCTGGCCGTTTGATGATGGACGTCCAGCAGCAGGACGGGTGGAGTTGGGACGTCCAAATCAGGACGCTGCTTGTACGTTGGAGTGGGGCCCATCTTGATGGACGGTGGATGTGAAGGACGTGGGCTCCACATTGATGGATGCTGGTGGGGTCCTCCTGCTGAACGTGGAGCTGCTGGAGATGGTCCACTTGATGCTGGTCATTTGATGCAGATGGACGGTGGCTGATGAAGGTGAGTTGTTCAGCAGCTGGTAGATGGACGACTGAAAATGCATCTGTGTGCTGCTGCTGGAGATAGATTGCATGATATGGACGGTGGAGATCAGCTGGAGCTTGGATGAGATTTGATCATCCACCAGCTGGAGCAATGGACGGTTGGAGATCTCCTTAGCTGTGGGCATGTGAGGCATGCTTTGGTAGCTGCTGATGAGCTGCAACATGTGATGGACGGCTACATGTGCGACTTGACCAAAGTTCAGCTAGTTGATGATCTTTGGAAGCTGCACGTATATCAGATCCTGACCATTGATTTTTAAGTTGCATGTGTAGTAGACATCCATCAGCTCCTAGTTGCTGGACATGTGATCTGGACCAGCTTGGATGGATGGACAATCTTGCATGGCTGATGATGGACGGTGGATGTTCATGTGAGATGGGAGCTCATCTACCTTGCTGGTCTTTGGAGCTGGATCGCATGCGCTGCTCGTTGATCGCACGTGGCATGAGCTACACGTGAAGGAAAGACTCCTCCATGTTTGTTTATCCGTATGTGTGGAGATGAGAGGCACGCCGATGTGGTCTCGCATGTGTAGTGCTCACATATGTATATAATGCACATGGATCCCCCATCATTAGTGAATGCTTGATTTTGACCATCCAATGTATTCGGCCTTGATCTCCAAATTGTGTTGCTGTGATGAGGCCCTTTTTAGCCATCTTCATTCCATCTATACCATGGAAAATGGTCTGGCCTTCGATCTTCCTATCCTGATTTCCTTCAGGGCCACCAACGTACTTGATCTTGATCGCTTTTGGACCTTTAAACGCCCTGATTGGCTTAGATCTTGCCTAACCTCTCCTGAACACCTGAAGACAGAAAATTAACCTAATGAGGGATAATTAACCAGAAAAACAATGATAACGCCCTTAACAACCAGGGTTAATTATACAATATTAGGTACTTATCACTTACCCATTAATTGGCGCGATATTTCGCTCGCAGTCTAGTGAGGACATTTCTAATGATTCGACCGCGACCTCTAGTTGCCTAAACTTAATGGATGGTAGAGCACTTCGTACATCCTCAATATTTGAAGCATTCGGGTGAAGTGTTGTTTGAGTGTCAAGAACCGTCAACTGATTTATGCTCTCGGTCAATCTATTGAAGCTTTCATTCTGAATTCAAATTTGTTCAGCATGAGCATGTAATAGCTCAGCTTGAGTTCTCTTCTGTTCTGAGATATGCTGGATTCACATTTACATATCACAAAACCAGACCGGTATTATTTTGAAAAGGTCATTCCGAGAGGTGAATACCTCATCCCATTTGCTCATGTTGTCACTTAAAATAATGCCACACCGGTAAATGAACCGAAGTATGTCTCACTGGGCGTGCCAAAAATTGTTGGCGCTGTTATTCGTCGGCCACGCGTGTGATGTGTGTGCGGACATGCTAGAACCGATTTTCACGGCTCGATTCCAACCTAACAACGATGACCCTGAGCGTCAGGGAAGGCAGATACGTTGTGATCGACCGTATATGACCGAGATTTGTAAAGATTGGTTGCCTAACCAGCCACTTGCTCAGTTGCTTAATAAAAGTGAGCAGGCGATGTTTAGAGGGGGGTTCGTCCTCCAAAAAGTGGGTTACAACTTTACCTTTCGAGCGAAAGGATTTCTCTCGCCGTTACTTAAAGGATGAAAGGAAAATAATTTAACAATCGACCATGTGGGCGATCTTCACTTTTTCCTCACCACTAAGAGATTATGATATGGAACTTTTACTAATCGTAAAACTTACTGCTACGAAAGTAATTTTAAAGATTATGCTACCGAAATTGAACATGCAATTAATGCTAAAGAAAGTAAAGGGACCTGATTACGTTAAGAAACGTAAATGACAATAGACGAAGAACTTGGTGAAACTTGTTGAGCGATAATATAATCTTGACTTGATAGATGCTAGAGCGCTTATTCTAAGAAATACAAAGTACTTGAAATGTAAATATGGATCGATTACACTATAAAATGTAAAGGATTTTATAATTTGGAAAGATAGATTGGTTTGGTTGGTGCTGGACCCCTTTCACTGCTGAGATCCTCATTTTATAGCTTTCTCCTTGAAAATGGAACTATCTGGATGCTCCACTTCTTGACGGTTACGGTAACCGTCTCCCACATTGCCTTCCAGAGGCTTTTCTTATTTTTCCTCTTTACACGTCTTGGTAACTGCCTACTCTCTAAAGACTTCTTTCCTATAGGGTACATTAACCCCAATCGTGTGTGGCCCACCTTGATGTATTTCTGTTGTATCCACGCCGCCCATCTGTTTTTTCATCTCATTTTAGGATGAGATCCCAAATCTTAATAAGATCCACATCTCAAATGGACCATACGACTAGAAACAGTGATGAATAACCATTAAAAACTTGGGCCAACAAAAGTTTTGGATCTGCTCGACCGCTGTTCAGATTGCCGAACGGCAATTGGTCGCTGACCGTTGAAATTGGTCACTGTCTTGCTTCTTAGACAACATCGACCAATGATATCGGCATCTTCATAGTTGCATATGGCATTGGCTGACGAAATCAGCCATCGACCGATTTTTCTGAATTGCATACGGCGTCGGCCAACGCAATCCCCCTATCCTATTTGCGTACGGCATTCGGCCGATTTTGCCGAATGCAAACAGCAATCGGCCGTTCGAATCAGCCGTCGTCCTGTTCTGACAGGTTGGTGAGAAACAAGGTATAATAAAAATATGATAGTGCATTTGATGGATGAGGTGGATCTGATGCACATTCTCCCCCATTAGATCTAGGCACACCCTTCGTTTGGCTACACACGTAATCAAGCTAATGAAGTCCTCAAATCAATGTATTCCATCACAAAACTAGTATCTTGGTTCTGATGCTTTTAGAAGAGTAAAGTTGTGAGAAAAAAATAGAGTATTTGAATGTACGAAACCCCTCTCGAGTAAGGCTAATGGATCTGGTCGACCCATGGATCAACAAGCACAACTGGGAGTTTAAAATTAGGCTTTGTTTATGAAATGTGACCATTAAGTAAATCAGTTAGGCTTATGTTTGTTGGAAACTCGGGGAAGCATGTAGTAGAATCAAACGAAGTAAACACAATCACACAAAGCAAATTTAACACAAGAGACAATCCGATTTTATGAGAAAAAACCCTTGTGGGAAAAAATCACGACACAAAGCGATATGCATTATGATTTAGAAGTTACAAGAGACGATCAAACCCGAAACAAAGACCTTCAAGAGAAAACCCAAGCTCTCTCTCTCTCTCTCTCTCTCTCTCTCCCTCTCTCTCTCTCTCTCTCTCTCAAAACTATCACAAGAGCCCTAATTTGTATTAGGATTGTCTTTCTATTACCCTAATCCTTATTATTTGTATTAAGAGTGTCTTCCCATTACCCTAATCCCTATTACGCCCAACTTATATAGCCAAAGAACCAAAATTAGAAACAAACAGTATAAATTGACTTAACAGATCGTGCTGCCATTGGGCGCCTGACCTGACCTCGTTGGGCGACCGATCCTAGCCTATAACGACCCTCAGATTTGATCGTACTTGACTCAAGTACATGGGTGAGTGTTAACAGTAGAGACCTGAATTACCATGAATAAGTCCTTTTAGGATGCAAATAAATGCACCTCATTGTGGCACATGTGTGCCTAACCTTGACCGTTACAAACCTATCATATAGGCCGACGAAATCCTATTCCCAAAATAGCCTTAATGGTGAGCGAAATATCCGAAAGAGATCTAGACCGTTCGTTGGTGGACCAACAATCACGAATCTAAGGGATTACGTTCGCCATATTGGGCTTGACATTTCACTTGAATCAGATGTCCAAGACAATACCCCGAACCGCACAACTTCAATCAAAACCCTGGAGGGTGAGTTGTGTGACTCACTTGATAAATGATCATCTGAGCCTATAAAAGGCAAACCCATCTCAAATCCATTCAAAATCTGAATTTTAGGGTTTTCTTAGGGTTTTGGCTTAGGTTTTGCTTGGATTCATCGATTAGGTCGTTGTTCCTCTTAATTGCTTTGCATCAAGTGATAACTGCAGGTAACTATACCCTCTATTGTAGGAATTAGCAATTGATTTTGGTCTAGTTGATTCTAATTTCAATCTTTGGTTGGAATTAGGTTAAATAGCGAGGTTCCTCTCATTTCCTCGTACTCTAGACGTCGTGGGCGTGTGATTTCCCCCACACAGGTGAGGACTATTCGCCTAAATTAGTTTTTTATCAGCCCTTGATAGTGTCGGGTAATGAAATCTAAGGTTTTGGGTGGAATTTCTTCAAAGTTAATCATTTGAATAGTTCGTAATTATGATTTATAGATTTGATGTGTTATTGTTATAATATGCTTCCTAGGATATATGAAACCTATGCCTATTTGAGCTGATTTGTGAAATGTGTGCTTGATGTGTCTTGCATGCCAAGTGTTTGATGAAATGTCAAGTATTGAATTCAATGTTTACTTACCAATTGGTGTATTATAACATGTTTAGACCATTATAAAACTGCTATGTGTGGAGTTGGTACCGGGAAAACTGTTAATGAAGGGACCGTCTGCTTTGGGTTGGGCCGCCCCAGATTCCTTCGGTCGATTTAGACAGAACACGACTGACCGGCCTTAGCTAAGCTGATCTCGTCGTCGTTCATTCGATTCCACCGGATTAGTCTAGTCCCGAGGGAGATTATTATTATTTTATTTATTGCTAAACATACCCGAAGTCCAGGATACCATAATTCCCATTGCTATATAGTCACCATCATTAGGCGTCCAAAATCCTGACGACCTACTCGTTGCAGCTCATGGGCCAGACATGGTATTATGGGTAA
The DNA here is from genome assembly GCA_003013855.2 of Liriodendron chinense. NCBI lineage: Eukaryota > Viridiplantae > Streptophyta > Magnoliopsida > Magnoliales > Magnoliaceae > Liriodendron > Liriodendron chinense. The sequence continues at coordinate 1,971,751 of ML058505.1, forward strand.
CTGTGTCTGTGTCGTCTCTGACCTGTATTGATTCAGATAGTCATACAGAGTCTTGAGCGCCGATGCTAGGTGACGAGCCTATCATCCTTGACCATGGGTGACGACACATACCTTATATTTGTTTAGTCTTGGGCTATGCCTGTACCATTGGATTGTCAATCATAGACCAGGGGTGATGAACCCCGATGGAAATGAGGATCCCGAGAGACGAGCCACGGAATCCTGATCATATGACTCGTGATATAATTAAAGTATCCTGGCCTTGTTAATACTGATGGTTGAAAATGGACTAAATAAATACTTGGTAATCATGCATGCATCTCATAGGTGCTCAGGTGTTTAGTTGCCCTCCTGGTTATGCCAGCCCTTACCCTTTTCATGTGCATTACGCTCGTTGCTGCTGGGTGATAGGCGTAAGAGCTCCACCATTTTATTACTCCGGAACATATCATTGGCATTGCACAGTTGCATGCATTATTCAACTATCATAGGAATTGATTGTGAGATTATATTTCTTTATCTGTACTTGACAGTGTTGATGATAAATGTAACTTAGGGAATGGTAACATTGAGTTGACCACTCACTCCCACCTGGGGGGGTGTTTTAAAACACCAACCAGATACTCTTAACGCAAGAACAGTAGATGCGTTGGTGACAGACGAGGACTATTCTGACCCTACCTCAGCAGAGTTATTCTTCCAGTTTGCTGACGAGCAGCTCTAAGCTATCAGACCTGTCTTTTTAGTTCACTCTTTTGGACCATGATTACGAAGATATTTTTGGACACGTATAATATATTTTTTTGGACATGTATATATCAGGCCCCCAGCTGAGTGGCCGATGGTAGTTTGAGTTGTATGTATATATGTTTTTTTCCCTTCACTTCAGAATATACTTGCACTGTTTGGTTTAATCTTACCTTCTGCCTATAATGCCACCTAATTTAAATTGTTGAATTATGCTTCCGCACAATACAGTCCGCTCGGGAGAGTCGGTAGCCGCGGACTACCCGACACCCGATTTTCGGGGCGTGACATAGCCACAACAGTCCAGAGAGTTCATAGAAAAAAAAATCGAGTTACAGGAGCTCGATCAGATCTCGTTAAGCGTTCGACAATCCTCAATCTTCAATCCAGAGTGTCCAGAGATCAACTGCCTCATATGGGGGGGGGGGGGGGGGGGGGGGGGGGGTTAGGCACTCGACCCACATCACGTCAGGCAACCGAAATTCTTTGGTAACAAGATTGAAGGCTCCACCAACAATCTCCATCGAGGCTTCAATCGCTAACAATACTCTTCCTTTGCTTCGTCTATCATTTCTGCTTCATCATAGCTTCATTGCTTATCACACACACTCTGTCTTCATTCTATCTTTACCAATTCCAGAGAATTTGCACAAAACTTAAACTTCTCTGCAGGAACCGCCTTAGTGAGTATGTACTCCAGATTCACGCTTATGTGAATCTTTTCGAGAGTCACATCACCTTCCTCAAGTACTTGTCGGATAAAATGGTGACGCACATTAATATGTTTAGTACGAGAGTGATAAACATAGTTCTTAGCCAAATTGATAGCACTGAGGCTATCAAAATTAATCGACACAGCCTCCTGCTAAAGGCCCAACTAATTTATCATGCCCCTCAACAAAACAACTTCCTTGTATGCTTCTGTCACCGCCATATACTCTACTTCAGTAGTGGAAAAAGCCACCACCGACTAAAGCTTGAATATTTAACTAATTGCTCCACCCGCTAACACAAACGAGTACCCAAAAGTCGATCTCCTACAATCTATACTGCCTGCGTAATCTGAATCAACATACCCAACCAATTTGTCCTTCAACCTTTCAAATGTCAATAAAAAAATCCCGCTTACCTCGAATGTATCAAAGTAGTCATTTCACAGCCTCCTAGTATTACTTGCGGGGTTAAACATGAATCTGCTAATGGCACCTACTGCGTGTGAAATATCTGGTCTCATACAAACCATAGCATACATCAAGCTTCCCACGACGCTCGAATAAGGCACACGAGACATATCCTGCTTTTCTTCATCTCACTCTTGGTAAAGCCTCGACTCATCATGGATGAATCAAATTTCTTTTACCACTGTCTAGGCGACTATTTAAGGCCATATAACGAGCTCATTAAACTGCAAACTTTGTTCTCTGCCCCTTATATCTCATAACCTTTTGGCTACGTCATGTAAATTTGCTCATCTAATTCCCCATGCAAGAAGAAGTTTTCACATCCATCTGTTCCAACTCGAGGTTGTATTGGGCAACCAGTACCAACATGAACCTAATAGATAGTTTCTTCACAACTAGTGCAAAGATCTGACTGAATTCAACACCGTCTCACTAAGCATATCCCTTCGCCACCAATCTTGCTTTGTGCATATTTTACTTCTTCTGAAAAATTCATTTGCACCCAATCGCTTTGCGGCCCACGGGAAGCTCCACTAGCTCCCACGTCTCGTTCTTGTATAGGTAGTAGTACATCTCATCCTGCATTGTTGCATTCCACTTTTCAGCATCTACATCTTCAAGTACCTCTAAAAAAGTAAGTGGATCCCCCTCATTCGTAATAAAGGCGAATGCAACATTCGAGTTGTCCCTATACCTCGTTGATAATCTGCGATCTATGAGTGGATTTCTTCGCATAGGTGGCTGCTCCACATGATCTTGTACCTCTGCCTACGTCTCAATATCGGCCCGTATCTTATTTCTGTCTGTTTAGATGTCTACAACATCTGGTTTGTTTTGTTACTTTGCACATCCCTTCGAAACAAGGAGCACTCATGAAACCTTACATCACGGCTCAATGTGATCTTCCGTGTGACAAGGTTGTATAACCTATAGCCCTTCACACCATCATTGTAGTCCACAAAGATACACTTTCTGACCCTTTGGTCTAGCTTATCTCTTTCAATTGATGGTACATGAGAGTAAGCCTCACAACCAAAGACTCATAGACTCAAGTAGTTAACTGAATAATCATTCCACACTTCTTCTAAGATCTTACAATTAATAGTTGTAGAAGGGGATAGATTTATTAAGTAACAAGCAGTGTTAATGGCATCAGTCCATAACTCCTTGCCCAACCCAGCATTACTAATCATGCATCAGGCTCTCTCTAAGAGAGTCTGATTCATCCGCTCTACTACACCATTTTGCTCTAGTGTGTGGCTTACTGTGTTCTGCCTCACGATCCCTTCATCTTTATAATACCGATTGAATTTTCCTAAAGTGAATTCTCCACCGTTATCGGTCCTTAAAACTTTTCACCTTTTTCCTTTATGATTTTCCACCATTGCTTTTTAGCTCTTGAAAGTAGTGAAAACATCAAGTTTACTTTTTAGAAAATAAACCCATACATTTTTGCTGTAATCATCAATGAATAATACAAACCATGACGACCCACCAACAGAAACTACGGGCGACGGCCCTCATACATCTGAATGTGCGTACTCCAACACACCCATACATACATGTTTTTTCGATTTAAATGACAACCTTACCTGTTTACCATATATATAATGCTCGCACATACAAAATCAAAGCTTTTAAATGCAAGAATCAAAGAGCGATCAGAAAGTATTTCATGCCTCGCTCCCTCATGTGGCCTAAGCATACAGCCACATACGTGCAGACGTGGAATTCGTTATAGTCGTTGCAACTCCTACCCGATGAAGTATTCTCAATCAACCTATAAAGGTTTTTCGTTTTTCTGTTCTTTCATAATGACCAGTGTCCCTTTTGAAACCTTGTAAAACCGATCAAAACCGGTGAACTTACACCCTATAGCCTCGAGTGCACCAAGAGAAATCAAATTCTTCTTCAACTTGGGAATATGCTCCATATTTATCAAGACTCGTTTGATCTCATTGAACATCCTGATGCACACCAATCTAGTCCCCATAACCTTACAGGAGTAGTCTTTGCCTAAGAACACCGAACCACCTCATATTCCTTGTACGGAATAAAAGCGCTCCGATCAGGACATATGTGATACAAAGCCCCCGAGTCTAAGAGCCACTTATCATTGATAAACCCTGACTTGGATATAGTCAAGACTTCTCATACATCACTAACGTTCTCTGATGGTTCTACGGTATTAACCTCCCTCAAAGGTTCACCAGTCTTCTCTTTCTTAAATTTGAGATTCTTACAATCTCATTTCATGTGTCTGGTCTGTCCGCAACTCCAGCACTTCAACTAGGCCTTCCCCTTGCCCTTGGACTTTGATCTTAATCGTAAAGATCTCTTATCCCGTTCAGAATCCCTCCCCCTCATAACCAGTTCTTGTTCAGAAGACACATTCACGTCACCCGCTCTTCTTTGTCATCACCTTCGATTGGAAGGCTGAAATAACAGTCTCAATGCTAATGGTCTCCCTACCTACGCACAAAGAGTCTTTAAACAACTTGTACGACTCTAGAAGAGAGTTTAACAGGGCGCAAGCTTGATATTCATCCTTCATTGGCTCATCAATGTCCAACAATTTGCAAATGAGCTTGTTGAAGTTGTTGATGTGGCTCTCAACATCGGTCCCCTCTGCCATCTTTACGTTGAACAACTGTATGGCCATACTATGAGCCATTAGTGATTCAATTGGGCCACATGAAGGAAAATAGTTTGGATGGTGAGCGTTGCCCCATACTGTTTCCAATTGTATGTCCCACTTGAATCCCAAACCAGGTTGATTTTTTGACTTAAAATGGGGCGACGCACCTAGTGATCAGGGTGAATTTTACATAAACATCACGATGGGCCATGCGAGAATTTTTTTATTATATTATTTGTGCATATGTTTACATCAACAACTTCAGGTATGAAAGTTCAATTTAACTTCAAGAATTAGTGAGCCCTACCCCGATGTTTAAGTGAAATCCGCCATGATCGCATAGGTGTGTCATCCTAAAGTTACCCTCCAAATTCAGGTGGGTCATACGAAGGAAAATAGTATACGTGCAATACTCTCCCTCAAAATTATTTCCCTTTATGTGACCCACTTGAATCATAGATAGCCTGGTTTTTTTTTTTTTTTTTTTTTTTTTTTTTTTTTTTTTTTTTTTTTTTAATCCCGAGGCCTAAATTTTAGCTTGCCATTTGATGATTGGAGTGGATTTTATATAATCTTCACAGTGGGCCTTGAAAAAAATTAATGGTGGGCATCCCTCTTCCAACTATTTCCCATCGCATTACTTAAATTATAGACCAGGTTGATATTTCGATCCTACAACTAAATTGAAGTGACACACGTAGTGTTTTGGGTGGATTTCAAATAAACAACACAACAGCTCACATGTGAGAATTCATACTGTTGTCGCAGGATTTTGGGCAATGTACAAGATCTATTGATCTCCACCGTTAAGTGAACCGTTTGCCTCCAATGTCCTGGGGATGAACGGGTTGGATTTGGACGGGACGTCCACTGGACCCTACAAATCACAAGGAAGAAAGCTAAGGGGGATGGCTGGAGTTCGGCCGTTAGCCCTCCAATGCTTTAGTCAGGCCCAAGAATTGTAATGGTAGAGATAGGTTGTGTGGGGGAGATTGTGCGTACCTATCCGTGTAAGAGGGCTCCCTATTTATAGGGTAATCGGAGAGTTGTAGAGAGTAATCGACATGACCGTTATGCTCGTAATGATTGACATGATTCCCGACGACATGAATCACGTTCGTTACCATCAGGAACATGTCTGGTTTATTTGGGCTCATCCCTGGACTATCGCTCGCTTGTATGGTCGTCGTGGGCCAGGTCGGCCTAGAGGCAGAGCTCATTAGCCGAGCTCCCTAACTTAGGAGTCGTTGGTCATAGTCGAGATGTGAACTCTTAATAATCCAGGGACCAAGGACCGAGCTCATAGCTCGATGACCGCGTTAAGTAAAACAACTCAGCTTGAGTTGTTTGATGTATCCAAAATGACCTTCACATAACAATGAAACTGTCGTAATTATAGTCCTCGTTCTCGTTTTCCTTCTTTGGTAAGGTCGACCACTTGGTGTCTGAGGTTAACGTTTCCTTGACCGGGAGGACCTTTATGATTCGAGGAATTATACTCGGGCCCGTGGGCTTTTCTCATAGTATTTGGGCCCGCTCGGATTTACCCACAACACATACCATCCCTCTTATGCATGCTACATCCCTCTTATGCATGCTAACTTGGAGTGGGTTCCACTATTGAGTGGTAATTTTTTTTAATTACAGTTGATTTCATCTACATCATGCCAAACACATTTGAGAAATTCAATTCATATATGTTCTTTAATAACTATGATTTGAGCCAGTTGCTAGAGGAACTATAACTATTACTGACCATTTTTTAATACCTTGGTGTGGGCCCTGTTGGACACAATCTACATCCCCTACAAGAAGATCAACAAATCCAGCCTCTTCACTGTTGTCGCCGATTCCTCGTGACAACTAGAGATGAGACGTGGACACCAACAGACTGATCGGAATTGCGGTACGATCCAACAGGTCGGCCCTGATTTGGGCCCTTGATCCCTGTAAGAAAACACAAAGAGCTAAGAGGTGGCCGGGTTCCGGCCGTTAGTCCTCCGATGCCAAAGTTAGTCGATCGGTCACAGTGAGTAATCAATTAAATTTGTCAAAAGATTTTTTGTCTACCTGTAATCGTGGCGCTCTTCTACCTTTATAGGCGTTGGAGGAGATATTCTTGGCTAGAATCGTGGCCGATATCAAGTCAGATATCTCGGGATTGGGCCGTTCCGATCCTTAAGGGCCGTGTCTCATCTCTAGTTGTCACGAGGAATCGGCGACAACAGCTGGCGCCATCTGTGGGAACGACTGCTAAAGTTACACTCATCTAAAAACCCTTTCGTCAAGAAGCAGGAACCAATGGCTGGTGGAAAAGGCAATAGGAAGGGGAAGGCTCACGCAAATGCCAAACCTTCCTATGAGCTACAATCTGAAAATGAAGGACCCCTCTAAGAGACTCCAACCCTTCACCTTGGGAGTTCGTCTCGCCACTTCAATCTTCTAAGTGGACGGCAAAGGACCCGTAATCGTGGGGCCAGATTGTCCACATTAGAAGAACAAGTTGGAGGCGTTGCAGAACGTTTGGGTAGGGTGGATAGACGGTTCAGGCATGTGGACGAGAAACTAAATGAAATTACGGCCCTGTTAAACAATTTAGCTCGGCCTTCACCCGTACTCGAAACCAACCCCGAACCTCAGCTACCTCAACAAAGCTCTCATCCACCACGTTCACTCTCCAATCGTCATCGACCCGATGAAGACAAGGTCTCGAGTCGAGCTTCGAGCTCGAGACTTCGACCAAACACGGAGCTTCCCGCGAACGACCTAAGACACAGAATAGAAGAAAGGCGATCGGTCCGGGCGAGTCAAGGTCGAGATCGGGTGGACGATAATATCACCCCTCTTGAGGCCAAGCTGAAGGAACTTCGAGAGAGAATCGGGGATATCCAGAGAGCGCAACGTGCCCGAGCACCAACTGCAGCTGACGTCCTTGTGGACTCTTCTGAATCCCTATTCACCGACGAAATTCGCAACGAACCTCTTTCGAAGGGTTTCAAAATCCCTCAACTCAAGCAATACTCCGGGATTGGGGATCCAGCCGAGCATCTCGAGAACTTTAAAGTCCGAATGAAACTCCATGGAGTCAATGAGCATATCATGTGCAAGGCCTTCCCATTGTCCTTGACCAGTTCGGCATGGGCCTGGTTCCGTAATTTAAAGTTGAGGTCCATCTCCTCATTTACCGAACTGAGCAGGGCGTTCGCAACCCAATTCATCGGGAGCACCGATTCGAGGAAACATTCTACACACCTCGCTGCGGTCAAACAAAAAGATAACGAATCGCTGAAAGATTACCTCTCGCGATTCAATGCCGAGGCAGTTCAGGTGGAGAACCTATCTCAAGACGTATTGCTACATACGATGATACGAGGGCTACGTGATGAAAAATTCCTCTGGTCGGTAGGGGAACAAGCTCCTCAGTCCGTAGTTGAATTCCTCGATTGAGTCGCCAAACATATTAATGCAGAAGAGCTGGTGAACGCCTAGGGATCGTCTCATAAGAGAAAAGACCGCAAAGAGGAAACCAGCACCAAAAGGCACCGTCCTAATCGCAGGTCGCCGAACTCGAATGCTGCTTCACGTGGAGCAAAAACTTCGGCTCCACGATTCGAAAAATGCACCCCGCTTAAAATGACAGTTGAGCAAGGTGTTCCTAGCCGAGAAAGACAAAAAGATGTTCGGACAACCCGTAAAGATCAAAATCAACCCCGATAGAAGGTCAAAATCCAAGTACTGCTTGTACCACAAAGACCACGGGCATAACACAGCAGATTGTTTTGACTTAAAGCAACAGATAGAGACCCTCATCCGGCAGGGCTTCTTAAAAGAATATATTGCCCAAAGTCGTGAAGACCAAAGAGCCATGGATCGGGAAGATGGCAGAGAGCTGGTCGACAACAATCCCATGGAAGAAATTCATGTGATCTTCGGTGGGCTCGCTACCGGTGATTCTGGCAACGCCCGCAAATCTTACGTGCGTCAAGGCCAGACATCCGAGCCGGGGCTGCAAGTGAATTTGACCAGCAGGCCCTAAAAAATTCCAAAGGTCGCTCGTCGTGCGATATCCTTTTTCGAAGAGGATGCTGGAAGAATATTGCACCCGCATGACGATTCTCTCGTGGTGTAAATGGTGGTCGCTAATAAAAAGTCCACAGAATGATGGTAGATATTGGGAGTTTGGCCGACATCATATATGCCTCGGCGTTTGACAGAATGAAGATAGATCGATCCAGGTTGAGGCCGGTCAGAACCGCTTTAACTGGATTCACTGGGGATTGTATTATGCCTGAAGGGGAAATAACCCTACCAGTCACAGCAGGAGACAAGCCCAACCAGAAGATGATCATGGTCGATTTTCTCGTCGTCAACACTCCATCGGCATACAACGCGATAATCGGCCGACCCATTATCCGAGCTCTAAAAGCCTGCGTTTCTATCTATGATCTAGCCATGAAATTCGAAACTGACGACGGAGTTGGCGTGGTCAGGGGGGACTAGCAGGAAGCTCGTTGATGCTACGAACTGACCCTATGCGGAAAGAGCAAAAATGTGATCTCTGTCATCTCACACACAACTCCGCTAGACCCTAGAAAAGAAACGAAGGAACGCAGGTCACCAGCCAAGGAGTTAGTAGAGGTACCTCTGTCGAACGACGATCCAAGATTGATTGTTAAGATCGGATCTCAACTAAGCAGCAGCGTTCAGGCAAGGCTGATCGCTTTTTTGAAAGAAAATGCAGATGCTTTCACATGGTCTCATAAGGATATGCCCGGGATTAGTCCTGAGGTGATGGTCCACCGACTTAACGTCGATCCGACCTTTAAACCAATCCCCCAAAAACGACGAGCCTTCAATGCGGAGAAATACACCACGATCGAAAAGGAAGTCCAGAAATTACGTCAGGCAGGGTTTATCTAGGAAGTCCACTATCCCGATTGGCTCGCCAACGTTGTTTTGGTCAAAACAACCAATGGAAAATTGAGAGTCTGTATCAACTACTTTGACCTCAACAAGGCCTGCCCTAAGGATAGCTTCCCTCTGCCCAGAATAGATCAGTTCGTACATGTGACGTCAGGTTACGAGCTCCTCAGTTTCATGGACGCGTACTCCGGGTACAACCAGATCTAGATGTACACTCCTAACAGGCAAAAAACAACGTTTATTACCGATCGAGGACTTTACTGTTAAAAGGTAATGCCTTTCGGACTTAAGAACGTCAGGGTGGTCAACAAAATGTTCGCCGACCAGATTGGTAAAACCATGGAAGTTTACATGGACGACATGCTCGTTAAAAGTTTAAAATCGGAAGACCACGTCGACGACCTCCGCGCTATGGTCGACATCTTGAAAAAGTACGGAATGAGGCTCAACCCCAACAAATGCGCATTCGGGGTGAGCTCGGGGAAGTTCCTCGGCTTCATAGTAAATCAAAGAGGAATAGAAGCCAACCCAGAAAAGATCGACGCACTAGTCGAGATGAGCTCACCAACCACTGTGAAGGAAGTACAACGCCTCACTAGGCCCCCCCCCCCCCCCCCCCCCCCCCCCCCCCCCCCCGCTTAATAGGTTCATTTCTAGGCCACGGACCGATGCCTCCCCTTTTTTAAGCAGCTCCGCAAGTTCAACGAGATGACCTGAACACCAGAGTGCGAGCAGGCTTTTCAAGATCTCAAGGCGTACCTCGGATCACCTCCATTACTGTCCAAGCCTGCGCAAGGAGAAGAGCTACTGATGTACTTGGCCGTATCCCAAGCCGCAAGGAAGCTCGGCTTTAATTCGCGATGACCAAGGTACGCAGAGGCCGATATACTACGTCAGCAAAGCTCTCCTTGACACGGAAACCCGATATGCCAGCTTAGAGAAGTTGGCTCTGGCATTGATAACTAACGGCGAGGAAGCTGTGACCTTACTTCCAAGCGCTTCCAATAGTGGTGCTAACAAACCAGCCACTAAGGCAAGTACTGCAGAAGCCAATACTTCAGGTCGCCTCACTCGGTTGGCCATCGAGCTCGGAGAATTTGATATACAGTATTGACCCTATACCACCGTCAAGGGACAAGTTGTGGCCGATTTCATCGCTGAACTTACCAACCCTCCCATCCTCGAAACCGATGCTTCTCCTCCAGAAAACATTGTGGGATCCAGGCCAAAAGATGGATCGACGACCCCTACATGGTTGTTATACGTCGACGGTTCATCGAACTCCCAAGGATGCAGGGCCGGAATAATTCTGACTTCTCCCCACGGCATAAAAATCCAATACGCTCTGAGGTTCGGTTTTAGAGCTTCCAACAACGAGGCCGAATATGAAGCCCTCCTTACCGGGCTACGACTGGCTTCGGTGGTCGGGATCTGGAGTGTTAGAGTACACAGTGACTCGCAATTAGTCGTGGGGCAGGTGACAGCTGAATATCAAGTAAAGGGAAAGAAGATGTCCGCATATTTACTGAAATATCAAGAATTATTGGCTTCGGTTTGATTATTGCAAGGTTATTCAAGTACCGAGGACTCATAACACCAATGTAGACTCGCTCGCCAAATTAACATCTGTAGGGGACGACGAGCTCGGGAGGTCGGTTCCCATTGAATTCCTCCCCCGAAGAAGTATCACCCACGACGAAACCAACAAGGTATGTCCGGTCTCTACCCAGCCCAACTGGATGGATCTGATTGTTCGTTTCTTACGAAATGACGTTCTGCCCGAAGAGAAAAACGAAGCATGACGGACATGGTATAGAGCGGCTCGGTATACGCTGATCAATAATATATTGTATAAAAAGGATTTTTCATTACCCTGCCTCCGTTGCCTCGGACCGGACGAAGCCAACTATGTTCTGAGAGAAATTCACTTCGCCACGTGAGGAAACCATTCTGGGAGCAAAGCGCTGGCACAGAAAGCAATACGTCAGGGGTACTATTGGCCGACAATTTAAAAAGATGCTCGAGAAATGGTCAAGAGGTGTGACAAATGTCAAAGGTTCGCACCAGTCCCTCACCTACCGCCCGAGGAACTCACCCCTATGTCCGAACCATGGCCCTTCGCGCAATGGAAAATCGATACCATCGGTCCTCTCCCAATTGGTAAGGGGCAGGTCAAGTATGCGATTGTAGTTGTTGATTATTTTACAAAATGGGTCGAAGTAGAACCACTCACGAAGATTACCGAAAAGAAGACAACAGGCTTCATCTGGAAGTCGATTATATGTCAGTTCCGCATCCCGAGCACCATCGTCACTGATAATGGGCCTCAGTTCGACAATGCGAAGTTCAGAGAATTCTGTCAAAACTTAGGCATAAAAAATGTGTATTTATCTCCCCATCACTTCCAAGCCAACGGACAACTGTTGTGGGAAGATAATTTCTATGAACCGAGCTACGCACGAGACCTCGGTCTATGTTGATCCGGAGTCTCGATGGCATAAATGGAGTCTTCTCGGCAATCCCGTCCCTAGGAGGTCAGTTCGGATTACGATTGAGGTTGGTGCATTGGCAGAAGCCGACCTTATCCTTTCTCTTATAAGCAGAAAGCGGGTGACGCGGCCCTTAAGGATCGGAACGGCCCAATCCCGAGATATCCGCCAAGATATCCGACTTAATATCGGCCATGATTCTAGCCAAGAATATCTCATCCAACGCCTATAAAGGTAGAAGAGCGCCACGATTACAGGTAGATAAAAAATCTTTTGAGAAATTTAATCGATTACTCACTACGACCGATCGACTGACTTTGACATCGGAAAACTAACGGCCGAAACCCGGACACCTTTTAGCTCTTTATATTTTCTTACATGTATCAAGGGTCCAAATTAGGGCCGACCTGTTGGATCGTACCGCAATTTCGATCAGTTTGTTAGTGTCCACGTCTCATCTCTAGTTGTCACGAGGAATCGACGGCAACATTCACTACTTGGGGTTTTACTAGATAAAGGCATTCCAAGGACCAAGACCAGGACCAGGTAGGCCACACTTACTGGACGGATGGTATCTGTCTATTTTATCCTAAAAGTGTGGTCCAGATGATGAGTCGACTTATCTACCTTGGGGAACGAGTTCGTTTTGCCTCCCTCCAAGTGTCCCCTGCCTCTGGGGCCCACATCCTGAGATGGGCCAGTGATTGGAAGCGTCGATATTCTCTTTGCTAACACAGATAAGTTATTGTCCCATGCACTGATGATCCTAACCTCTGATTTTGGAGTTGAATCAAAGCCATTGAAAGTTATTCTTTTCAATGATCTAAATTCATCTCCAAAGTTTGATAGTCAAATTCATACTTTCAGTCAGAGTTTCTTGCCCATTTTGTACCAGGTTACAATATAGACGGTTCAGATAATCATACCACTCAACCTGTGGGCCCAGTAGGTGGAGGCACGCTGGATTCTGTTTCGCGTCAGGGGAAAAACGAACTCTTGTGGGCCAGGGTCGATCAGAGTGCTGCTTACCTGACGAACGGCACGATCTCGCACACGTCTGCCATGTTGTCACGAGCGTCGCGAAGATCCCTCAACCATTTCACGCAAGAAAGCACGGGCAACACCCCTCGTGGCACAGATGTAAATTCACTAGTAATGCTGGGTAATCTTGTAAAGAATTCAAACTCATGGATGTCTTTAATCTTTCTAGCCTCTCTCTCTTATTTTCGAAGAGTTATTTTTACTCTGACGCGTACGATAATTAATACGCATGCACTCAGAAAAATGCCACGTAGCATACATTAAACCAACTAAATTATGTAAATCAATCCATCTCCAAGTCCCATGATCACATTGTTTTAACAATCCTAACCTTTGATTCATGGAAACATGTCCATGAAAACAGAGCCATGGATATTTCATTTTTAACCGTCCAATAAATGTCCACCAATCTAAAAGGCCGAAAGCAAAAAAAGCTCAGTTTTTGGGTACCGATCCATCCAGGCTGGAACCAATACTTTGGACAGTTTAATTCTAATTAATCATATACGCTTTACAATGCCTGCGTATCATCTACCCCAAGCTGCCATAGTATCAAAGTCTCTACTTTTGCCCTTTTTTTTTTACTTCGGTAAACGTCTTTATCGCTTTCGGAGCGAGTAATTGCACTTTCCCAAAGTGGGGCAATCAAGACATTTTGATAAATGGACATGGGCAATTTCGACATTTCCTTAAGCCAATCTATATAAGGAATCCTCGCGTCACAGCGTACAGCCGCCCCAGGCGAACGTGTCGGCATCCGACCGCTGCGATAGAACTACCCGCTCAATGTTCGCCACGTATCCAAACCGCAGCCGAGGTATATCCACGCCACGTCGGACACACACGTAGGCATCCCACGTGGACCATCCGTTCCAATAGCTTAGTGGGTTTTACCCTTACTTTAGGGTCCACCTTGATCATTCTGTATATCCACGCCGTCCATCCGTTTCTACATACCATTTTAGAATGGGGTACCAAAATTTATTTAGATTCAAGTTCCAGGTGGACCACATTACAGGAAACAGTGTTATTGTGTGCCTCACCGTTAAAAATTCCAAAGGGCCCATCGTAACCTTTTCTTAAATTCTATTTACAATCCAACCTGTTGATAATGTCAAGAAGATCTGGATGAATGGAAATTATAAACATCAGATTGATCCAAAAATTTTCTGGCCCACAAAAGGTTTTTAATGGTTATTCATCACTATTTCTATCGGTGTGGTCCATCTGAGATTTGAATCGTCTTATGATTTGGTATATTTGCCTAAAATGAGATGGAAAAACATATAGACGGTGTGGATATACAGAACATAAATCAAGGTAGGCCCCACACGGTTAGAGTAACACCCAGTAAGATGTTAAAAATGGGGCTGTCAATGGACCGGGCCTAGGGTAGGTTTCGGCCCGGATTTTAACTGTTTAGGGCCGGGCCGTCGGATGGTCCTGTGTAAAATTCTGAATTTTCAGGCCCGAGCCCGGCCCATTGACACGCCTACTTAAAAGCCACCAGTCTCCGCATTTGTCCCAAATCCCGTCTCCGTTCTTCCGTCTCGACCGACGGCGCACTGTAGCCTCATAACTGACAAACCTCGCCTGGAAACTGATCTAACTAGCCGGAAAATGAAAATTCCGGCCATTTATCTGACGGGAGAATCACCGATCGTCACGATCATTTGCCAGAAAGACGCCGGAGGCCGACTTGATTTAGAAGAGACTCGAAGTTATTCCAAGCTTGCTAAGAAAATCCAAGAAATGATGGTGTAACGGTCGCCGTGAAAAGCATCGGATTTCGTATTTTCGCTCATTTTACATTTCTTCTGCGGATTCCGCCATTTTCCTGAGGATTTGTGTAGGGATCGGACGGTTTTGGGAATTTTGATGTGTAGAGGATGATCAGAGAGATCAATGGCTTTTTCGTGTTTTGGAGCTTCTAGTTTAGGAATCGTTTGTGTAATTGTAGAATTAATATACGAGATTTAGGTATCGGACCTTGATTTTAGGGTTTTTTGTGTGTAAGCTCTGTAAATGGAGGTTTAGAGGTTCGGCGGTTTGAATTTCGGTCCAATTTCTCGTGTTTGTGCTCCTATTTCATAAAAATGGAGATATAGAGTTAGAAGAGAGGGATTTGGAGATTTCCAGTTTTCGGATTTTGATCTCACTAACCATGCCTTTTCCGATGAAGATCCAGCCGATCGATCCTTCCTCTGCTTTGAAGGGATCGATCAGGACCGATCCAGCTGCGAAACCTGTTGTGAAATCGCGACTCAAGCGGCTGTTCGAGCGGCAATTCCCGAGTGTTTTGAGGATTTCGTCTACCGATAAGCTTGGAGGAGGCGAGCAGCAGCATTGCAACAAAGAGAGTAGCAGTGGCGTTGGTGGCGGCAGCGATTTCGAGCCGAGCTCTGTTTGCTTGGATAAAATGGTGCAGAATTTCATAGAAGAAAGCAACGAGAAGCAAACGGCGGCGAAATGCGGCCGGAATCGATGTAATTGCTTCAATGGGAACTGCAATGACAGCTCCGATGACGAATTTGACTTCTCTGGCGGCAGTGGCGATGGTCAGGTTGCTCCGGCGGCTGGCGAGGCCTGCGAAATCATCAAGGTAAGGATAAAGGTTGCAGGAATCTCCAATTCTCCAAATCAATCGAAACATCTCTTTAAAAATCTAATTTTTTTTACCCTTTTTCCTTTTGTTAAGAGCTTGGTGCCTTGTGCAACCGTATCGGAGCGAAATCTCTTAGCTGATACAGCAAAAATCGTTGAGAAGAACAAAATCTGCAAGCGCAAAGACGATTGCAGAAAGATCGTTACGGACGGCCTCGAATCTCTTGGATACGACGCTTCTATTTGCAAATCCCGCTGGGAGAAATCCCCGTCTTTTCCTGCTGGTATTCCTCTTTCCCCCCCTCCCTCTACCCCACCCCTCTCTCCCTCTATCCCTAAAAGTCCTATCTTTCTACAGGAGAATACGAATACATAGACGTGATCGTAGAAGGAGATCGCCTTCTAGTCGACATCGACTTCAGATCGGAATTCGAGATCGCTCGGTCGACAAAGAACTACGGGGCAATCCTCCAATCTCTACCGTCGATCTTCGTCGGAAAGCCCGATCGCCTCCAGCAAATCGTAGCCGTCGTTTCCGAAGCTGCAAAACAGAGTCTGAAAAAGAAGGGCCTGCATTTCCCCCCGTGGAGGAAACCCGAGTACATGCGAGCAAAATGGCTCGCTCCTTACCAGCGCATGAAACCGGTGGAAGGCAGCGATAACGAGAGCGAGAACTCACCGTGTCTGATTAAAACCCGTAATTTCTCGGGCGAGTTCCAGCTGATTGTCGGCGATAAGAACTCGGACTCTCCCGGGAATAAAGATCCCATCGTGTGTGGTTCAGATCCCGAGGGGGATTCCGGCGTCAGGGAGGAGAAGATAACGGTCGTGGTGTCCCCATGGCAGCCCCCGGCGATCAAGCCGCGAGTCTCTGGAGCTAAGATCGTTACTGGTTTAGCTTCTGTTCTAAGAGAGAAACCCTAATTTCTGATTTTTGAAATTTTCCTTTTTTCCTGAGATATTAAAATCTCGTATAACGTTTTAATCCCCTCCTATCCCTTCTTTTTTCTTCAGTAAGGGTTTGTAAGAAGGAAACTACTGATATATGATAAATAATAACAATAATTTATCATATTATTGTCGCCTTTAAAGTATTGCTCCATAAGCTAAAAATATTAAAAAAAAACAACCAAGTTTCACATCCCTCGCAAACCAACATTGTCTATAGCACTTTAAAGTACTATATACACTTTATACCACGTTGGTTTGTGTGGGAATGTATAATAAATGAACTTAGGAGAAAACTAAAATACCCAAAGCTAACTTCTAAAACGTATCCAACCAACGTCCATTAGAACACGACCGTGTGCACGATTTGACCACGCGCGCACGCGCAATAGACCCATAAAGCTTACAGACCAGGCAGGTTAGTAGTTCACCCGGTGCGTACAAACTCTTTGCTTTAGTCTGCTACCTTCCAATCAATTTTTTAATCCCTAAAGACGAAGCGGGTGTACGTTATAGGTTCGGCAGGTAGTCCATCCAGACCGTTCACCTCTAAAAGAGTGGGCTTTTATTTAGCACATTTAAGTTGTCTACCCGGTGCTAGAAATCGTCGTCAAAAAGGACGCTCAGCCGTTTGTTTGTTTCTTAAACTGTAATCACGTGACAAGTGGGTCCACTTGATTCTTGGGCGAGAGCATATACATGGCGGATATCCCCATGATGATTGGATTGGGTTGGATTGGATTGGATCGAGGACCCTTATGTCACGCTGGCACATCTGTGGCATGAGCATGAGCTGCCGTGCACACGTGTGGTCTTTTCAAAGCTCTGTGAAACAACCATCTACAGGTGGGCCTCGCAGGCGAATGGCCTAGCTCTTGTACGTGTCTGCAAGCTAGCACGTGTGCCACGACTACCCTATTAATTCTCTCGCGCTCTCGCTCTCGCTCTCGCTCTCGCCCTTCTTTGTACACTCGTCTCGCTGAGATCCCAAACGCTCATCAAGTTGGCCCACCGTGGTCGTTCCATCTTGTGGACACCGTACAAAAGAACTGATGGTGCTTTTGTGGCCCAAATTCTTCTCTTTGAATTTAAAAGGTGGGTCCCACATGATGAACGGTCGGATCTCGTGCGTGTGGCCACGATACCTTGTGAAAGTGTACTCGCATGCGTACACGTTGCATTTCTCCTCATTTATTAGGGCATTTTCTCCATATATATAAAAGAGAGGAAAGCGAGTCTGCTGACGGCAGGCTCGTGCCGTCTCGAACTTGCTGGCGGATACGAGGCCATGAGAATTACGTGACCCCCGCTCTTTTTCCTTTTTTCTGTATTTTTTAAAAATTTTAATTTTTAATTTTATGCATAAAACCACCTTTCCCTGAAACCGCTTTTCCCAAAACCACCGAATGGGATTCCGGTTTCTGGTTTTTCTTTGCAGTAAGGTGTGGTGGGGAAGAACTTTCATGGCTCATAAAAACGTATCGGTTGTTACTGTGGTTCTACGCAAAGGTAAGGTAAGGGGGTCGGTCGAAGAAAGTGCAATGATGCGAAACATTCCCCCAACGTCTCGTGGAGTGGAATGACCAAATTGCCCTCCGCTTCTCGGAAATTTCACCTTGTTTTCTTCCCCTTGCAGTGGGATTCCTTTTGGGAAAATGATTGCCCTTCCCCAAAGTCTTTTGAACGAACAAAATAAATAAACTTGGGAAGTACCGCTCGTTTTGAAGAGCATGACCGCTCACGCGCAGTGACCGGGATTTCCCCCCCTTGAAGATCATTGCTAACATGCGCCGGTGCAGTTTTACGCATCCAAGCTAACCACCCTGTACGTGTGTGTACACGTGGAAGAGGATGATCGGATCCATCTTATCAGTTCATTAACGACTGGTGAGAGATCCTTCTTGTCTGATCAGTGGCCCTTCAAGTGGATGGTAAAAAAGATGTGCTAATGGCCATCCAGACAGGGAAGATAGGAAAAGCGTCGGATTTGGATAACGAGTCACTAGATGAACGGTCCCAACGGGAGCGGATTAGCTGTTACCTGCTAACACCTTGGTGGGTGTTACCCTGACCGTGTGGGGCCTACATTGATGAATGTATTTTATATCCACGCTGTCCATCCTTTTTTCCAGATTATTTTGGACTCGTCTCTAAAATTTAAGCAGATAAAAATATCAGGTGGACCACACCACTTTAAATAGCGGTGAATGACCATTAAAAACTTTTTGTGGGCGACAAAAGTTTTGGATCGAGCTTATCTTTGTATTTGACTTTCATCCAGGTCTTCTTGACCTTATCAACAGATTGGATGGAAAATAAGCATTACGGTGGTCCCTAGAAAGCTTTTAATGGTAGGACCTTCAATCACCACTGTTTCCTGTGCTGTGGTCCATTGGAGATTTTGATTTGCTTAATTTTTAGGTTCACATCCTAAAATGGGATGAAATAACGGATGGACGGCGTAGATATTCATCACATCATCAGGGTGGGCCCCACAGTAAGGGTACCCGGGTAACACCTAATCCGCTCCCGGTCCCAACGTCCTGCCCTCTGCAGCGTATAAGCGAGCTATCCGAAGGCAATCACAAATTACGCGGCGTACGTGGCATGCTTTAGCTAAAATTAGACCTTCTACTGAATTGTAGAACACGCTGTTTCTCCGCCAGGGTCTCAAAATCAGACTGTTTGAGCGATCTGAACCTCTGGTTCGTAGATGGTTGATTGTGGACAGTTGTTGGATCGGACCGCATTAGGTACTTTTCATTTTTAACCGTCCAATAAATATCAACCAATCCGGTAGTCGGATGACTAAATAAGTGTATGTTCTGGTTCACCAAACAACTCAATTTGGAAACATAATTTTCATGGGCTTAATTCAACTGACTTGTGTGCCACGTTTGCAAATTGGAAGTAAGTGCCTGAGTATCATCCATCACATTCTACCAGAGCAATAAAGTGTACTCTTTCCTTCGTGGTGTTTTTTTTTTTTTTTTTTTTGGGTGGGTCCCACTGCTTCAGCCAATTGGAGCAGCAGGAATGCCATCTATGCATGTATGCGGCAATCTCATGCTATTCCAGTTTTACCCTTCCTGGGAGCGGATTGCGTCCTGCCCTCGCCTGGACAGACAAGTTTCAGGTGTGAGCTCTGTCGGGGCACACCGTCATGTATGGGTTTATCCCCACTGTTCATCCGTGTCTCCGTATCAATTTAAGAGATAAGGCCAAAAATAAGGCAGATCCAAGGCTCAAATGGGCCACAAAGTGGGAATTGAACACTTACCGTTAAAAACTTCTTGGGAGCTGCAGAAGTTTTGATCAAGCTGATATTTTAGTTTTCACCTCATCGAGGTCTATGAGACCTTATGAATAGGTTGGATGAATTACGGTGGGCCATAGGAAGGATTCAACCGCGGGCGTCATTGTGGCCGCTGCTTCCTGCGGTGTGGTCCACTTGAGCTTTGGATCTGTCTCTGTTTTGGGCTCATTCGCTAAAATTATTTGGAAAAATGCATGGATGACGTGGATGAAACTCATACGTCATGGTGGGCCCCACAGAACCCCTGCCTAGACTGAGTCCGTCCAAACGGGGGCAGGACGCAATCCACCTCCCCATCTCCCTGTCTCGTGGGAAACCACTGCATGTTTCCTGGCGTGTCACACTTGTACGAGTCCCTGATCATGCCTCCTGTTCCGAAACCGATGCTAGTGGTCCACTCATTAAGTGGGCCATATGCATACATGGCGTATGGGTCCACTAGTAGAAATGTGACCCACCGGAGAGAGTGTCTGGCCCCAGTTAGGACGGATCTTGCAGACGTGGATCATGTGTTTTAATTCTGCTCAAGCTCTCTTTACACACTATAAATGATGGTAAATAAGTAATAATAATTTGCTTTGGTATTTTTATGAATGTAGACCGGTATGAATTTTGAAAAGATGCAAACGCCATGGGTAGAGATGGACACGAACAACAATTTAACGACAGTTCGCTCGATCTGAATAAATAAAAAAAACGAACCAAACAATCAATTTGAAAGTAGAACGACTTGAATTGAACCAAGTTTTTGGTGTTTGAAATTATTTCGAATGAATATGAACAAACCTCTATTCGATTTGATTTGGTTCATTAACTTGGTTCAAATTTGTCTGATTCGAAAATATAATATAAATAGTTATGTGGCTGATTGCATTTTGTGTTTGAAAAAAGCGGTCGATTGTAGCTTCTAGTGACCGATTTCCACGGTTGATTGTTGTCTGGCAGCTTAGCTAGTGGCCAATTGCCATTTAGAGCATATCCAAAAACTTTTGTGGCTCAAAGTTTTTAATGGTTATTCATCATTGTTTCTAGTTGTATGATTCATTTGAGATTTGAATTTTATTAAAGTTTGTGATCTCATCCTAAAATGAGATGGAAAAATAGGTGGATGACATGGATACAAAACAAATACATCAAGGTGAGCCCCACATATTTGGGATAGTGACCGAGTCTGCAAGCAGTTATAAGACAAGTAATGGGTAAAGAGAAACCTCTTAAAGGCAATGTGGGAGATGGTTACCATAATCATCAGGAAATAGAGCATCCAGATAGTTCCACACTTCAAGGAGAAAGTTATAAAAGCAAAAAGATTTCTACAGAGCAAAAGGCTCAACACCAACCAAACCAAATTTATCTTTTCAAATTACCAAATCCTTTACATTTCATAGTGTAATCGATTCATTTTTATATTTCAAGTACTTTGTATTTCATAGAGTAAGCGTTCAGGTATTTATAAAGTCAAGATTACATCACCATTTCCAAGCTTATTCAGGTTCTTCATCTATTGCCATTTACATTTCTTAACGTATTCATTTTCCTTTACTCCTTTTAACATTAATCGCACTGTTCAATTTTCGTAGCATAATCTCTGAAGTTACTTTCAAAACAGTAAGTTTTACTATTAGTAAAATTCTATTTCATAATCTCTTAGTGGTGAAGAAAAAATGAAGATCGCCCATACGGTCAATTATAAATTCTTTTGTTTAGAAATCTTTTCGCTCGAAAGATAAAGTTGCAACTCACTTTCCTAAGGACGAATTCACCCTCCAAACATCGCATAATACCCATAATGGTCAACAAACCCATTTTCAATTGGACCAGGAGAAGTGCATTTCCACACCGTTTATCAATAATACCAATAATGAGGGTTAGTATACCTCATGACCGTCTATGATCTACCATCCCCTTTAACCTCCTTTTATGTGGTAAAGATCAAGTTGAGTATAGGAAAGCACATATTAGTTGTGGTGCAAATGAGTTCAGTTGAGTTAAGCGTGCCCAACTTCTTACCAATTTAATAATTAGGTTAGAATTTTAGTCACAAACTCCAGGTAAAGATTAAAATTGAGGCCCACCATGCTGTATGGATTCTATCTACAATGTTCATTCATTTTCCAAATCATTTTAAGGTATGCGTCCAAAAAATGAGGCAAATTCATGGGTCTAGTGGACCAAAATATAGGAAGCAACAGTAATAATAACGCCCACCTTTGAAACATTCTTAGGGCCCACCCTAATACTTATTTGCCATCCCACCTGTTCATAAGGTCACAAAAACCTGAATGACCGGAAAAAATGTCAGCTTAATCCAAAACATCTGTCTCCCAAGAAGTTTTAAATGGTGGGTGTTCAATTTCCACTGTGTGGTCCACTTGAGCCTCATTGGATCTGCCTCATTTTATGCATCATACCCTAAAATGATGTGGAAAAATAAATGAACGGCATGGATAAAACCTATACATCATGGTGTACCCCACTGAGCCCTTGCCTAAGCCCATATCCTTCCTTAGATTTTTCACACCGATAATATTTCAAAATATATTTGTTGTATCAAGTAATGCAATTTAAGAGCATGGTTGGTGTGCATTTAATGTTTTCAAAACGAATTTTTGTCAAAAAAAAAAAAAAAATCCAAAATTTTTGTTTGAATTTTCAACTTAAAGACAGATTTAGTATTGACCGTTGGATCTTGTTGGAGAAATCATAACCTTCCATTTGCCCCAGGTAGCATTTAATAAACTATCCAAGGATCTACACTTATTTTAATTAACTATCGTGTGAATCTTTTGCCAAGCCATAGTCCATTTTAGAAATACTCAAATCCGGTCCATTTAATAACTAGACTAGACTTAAGTGGCTCTTGAGTGGTCCAACCCATTTACTAATTTAGGTCTATCTTCTGTACAAATGAATGCTCCCTTGGTCCTACCTTTTTGGCTGAATCATTTATTGTAGGACCGGAATTGTCTACGACTCCTGTTTTATGCGAAGTTTTGTGGGGTCCACTATACTTTTTTGTGGGGCCCACTATACTTACTTTTTTATTTATTTATTTATTTAATGTCAAATCGAGTCTGGTCAGTAGGTGAGAACCGTTATTTTGGCCGTTTACCTGGTGTAGCTAGACTGAGTTTATATAAGCTTTTTATTATTTATTTATTTTTCCTTTAGCATTACACGGGTTTGATTAAAGGTATACCGTATGGTGGCCCCAAGCAAACCGATGGTTGGTATCCAATCTTCTTGTTCCATGTGGTGTGGCCCATTTGAATTGTGGATGTAGCTGATTTTTGGTCTGTAGGGCCTACCGCCAGGATAGAACCTAACAGACGGAGTGGATTTTAATGTACTCTATGGTAGGCCCCACAGACTCGGGTGTTTTAATAAATTGAAGAGGAATCCAGTCGGCAAGGTGGAGAGCTGATAAGGTGCGGCCCCGGCTACACCCAACACTGTGCAGCCCTGACTGTGTCACCCACATTTATGTGTGTGTAGAATATCCACTCCGTTAGTCCGTTTTAGCAGATCATTTTAGGACATGATCCCAAAAATGAAACAGATACAACTCTCAGGTGGACCACACTACAGAGAACAGTGGTCATTGAACGTCCAGTATTAAAAATTTACTAGGGCCCACCGTAATGTCTATTTTCCATCCAACCTGTTGATAGGGTCACTCAGATATAGATGAAGGGGAAAAAAAATATCAGCCTGATCCAAAACTTTTATTGTCCACAAGAAGTTTTTAATAATCAGTCACCACTGTTTCCTGTAGTGTACTCCACCTGAAATTTGGAGCTACTTCTTTTTTAGTCTCATGCCTTAAAATGATCTGAAAAAACGGATGGACGGTATGGATATAATATATATATATACATCAAGGTCGGCCCCATGATCAGGGCCTCACCGAACCCGCTCTGGGGCACGTGTAGTTGCACTGGGGAGCACTTGCGAGGTATAAAACCAATCTAACCATTCGCGCCCTCTGGAATCTGCTTCATTTCGGGCATTTTGTTCTAAAATGATCTGTCAAAATAGATGGACGGTGCAGATGCAAGGTACATATATCTCGGGGCATTTTGACAGTTCATTTTAAGGCCATTATCTAAAAACTGAAGCAGATGCAGATCTACAGTGGACCATACCACATAAAACAGTGATGATTGACTCTTGGGGTCCGCCGGAATGTTTATTTTCCACCCAACCCGTAAAGGACCACACAGTGATGATTGACTCTTGGGTCCGGAATGTTTATTTTCCATCCGACCCGTTGATAAGGTTACAAAGACCTGGATGAAAGGGGTCGCCGATTTCGTGCGAAAGCCTTTCGCAGGAAGTTCCTGCGCTGGGAACAAGGTGGGGCCTACAGTGATTTTTTTTTTTTTTAATGAATCCACCCCGTCCATCCGTTTTGAGAGCTCATTTTATGACATGAGAACAAAAATGAACAGGATCCAAGACTCAAGTGGGCCTAAAACGTGAAGATTAAACGTCCACAGTTGAAATAGTTGTGGAGCCACAGGACTTTAGAATCAGGATAATATTTGTGTTTCCAGTTCATCCCAGTAGTAGTGACGTTATGAACGGTATGGATGTCATATAAACATCACTATGGACCCCAGGGAGGTTTCCAACGTAGTTATTTACCTACCCACCTTTTCCTTTAGTGAGGCCCACATGAGTCTTGGATCCGTTTCATTTTTGTTTTCGTGTCCTAAAATGAGTTCCCAGAACGGATGGACGGGGTGGATTCATAAAAAAAAAAAAAAAAAAAAAAATCACTGTGGCCCCACCTTGGTTCCCAGCGCAGGAACTTCCTGCAGGAAATCCGCGCCCGATGAGAGGACCCATAAGAAGTTATTAACGGTCAATCACCACCGTTTGCTGTAAGGTGGTCCACCTTAAGATTTGGATCTGCTTCATTTTTTTACATCAATACCTAAAGTAAGCTGCCGAAACGGATGGTCGGTACGGATGCAAGGAGCACTAACATCACAGTGGGTCCCATAGTCCGAAGCCGCATCAGTGAAAGAACAAAAGCCTGGCGTCGGGACCTTGGGCCATCTTTCAGTAGGTAGTTTCTGTAGATAAGGACCTTACAGACGCCACCTGTCCGGTGGGGATTGGACGGAATAAAGGGGAACAAAACACTGGTGGCGTACCAAACTGGGCCTCCTTTTTCCATCATAATCATTGCGTTTGTTACTTTTATGTATTTTCATGGTGAGATTGCCTCATTACACGTGGCAGCGTAATCCATTGTCCGTTTAGTGGGGCCCACTGTAGATTAGGAGACTGATTCAAGATACTGTCTAAAGAGTGATTTTAAATGAACGGTGAAAGAGGAAAAAGCATTTAAATTGTCAACATTAAAAGTGCATGCTTGAAAGTAAAGATGAGCTATTGCCCTAATCGTGGGGCCCACCTTGATGTATGCATTTTATATCCATGCCGTCCATCCGTTGTTTTAGATCATTTTAGTGCATGGTTCCAAAAATGAAATAGATCCAAATCTCAGATCGACCATACTATAGGAAACATTGGTGGTTCAATCTCTACTGTTTCTATAGTATGGTCCACCTGAGATTCTAATGTGCTTCGTTTTTGGGCTCATGCCCTAAAATTCTCTGGAAAAACGGATGGACGGCATGGATGTAGAATAAATACATCAAGGTGGGCCCCACGGTGAGGGCCGGAGCCGCACCTAAATCTCTATCCGTACATCCATAGTGCGGCCCACTAGTTCGACGGTTCGGATTGATGTGCAACCCTTCCACGTGTGATATAGAGAGATGGTTCTAGCAGCTCTACCGTTTCCATGGACGGACACTTCCAAGATCTCATGTACTTCTTTAGTTGAATCTGAGCCGTAGATTTTATTTCTCTTCTTTATCATCTGTTCACGGTGGAACCCAACTAAAAGTGGTGTATAAGCACCCAAAAGAGATCATATTAACTGTCTGAGTAATGGCCATCTAAATGAATTTCCATTCATCCAAGTTTAAGATCATCCATTCGATCTGATTTCGGGCCTGTGTCCAATCTAAATTCTACCCCATGACTTGGACGGTTCAAATTACGACACATGTCTTCCACGTGTACGTTTTCTGGTTGCCTACGTACGGATCACCACACTCTACCAGAGTATCAATTAAAACTCTTCTATCCCAGAAAACTAGGGGTCGCTTTTGTAATCCAACCGTTTGTTTTTTGAAAGAAAGGGGAAGTAAGAGTCTGCACAAATTATTATTATTATTATTTTTATGGGTGGGGCCCACCAGGTGGGTCACTGTCTTTGTAACAGAGAAAGAAAAGGGAATAACACAACTGCTCGCCAAATGTTTGACAAAAAAGAAATGGTGATTGAGAGAGGTGAGAAAGCAACTTCTCACCCAACCTTCCGTTGCTTCCCTCACCCGTTTTAACCATCAATACGCTGGGATTCGTGGATTACTTATGGACGGCTGTGATTCATTTGCTTTGTCAGAGCTCCCAACAACATAAAACCAAGTTTTCAACTACCTACTAATAATCTATTCTCCTAATAATA
This sequence comes from Liriodendron chinense, assembly GCA_003013855.2. Lineage (NCBI taxonomy): Eukaryota > Viridiplantae > Streptophyta > Magnoliopsida > Magnoliales > Magnoliaceae > Liriodendron > Liriodendron chinense. The sequence goes on from ML058505.1 coordinate 1,998,188, forward strand.
CACAACATTATTATTCTGTGAGAGGAATTATGTGCTTACGTGGCAGCATCTTTGAATAGTGCACACGAATTTTCAATTCTGACACGTGGAGGCCTTTGTTTTGGCAATCTAGACCGTTGGCCTGTTGTGTCACACTATGGATGGACTAGGAATCAAATAATTACTTGATTTGAGAATCTTAGCCTTTAGATCTGGGGGGACATAGATAGACAGGTCACAAAGAGAGATAAAGAAAATGGTCCTGAAACTGGTCAGTGAAATGTTATAATCTGGAATATGTTCTGTTACTCACCATCCAGGTTGAGAATCTGCAGAATAACGGTCTGGATTGTTGAACCATGGACCTCAGTAGTTACAATTGAAAACTCGTGTATGTTGGGGAATGATACCGGCGATGTATCATAAAATAACAACACATCCTAAATTCCTAATGCCATCGTAGTATTCGTATGCACAGAGATTTATATATGAGAAATGGTCCAGTGCTCTCAGTTGCATTGGAACACATAGACCGTCCAATCCATTGATCCAGATTCTTCATCTGGTTGAACGGTTATTTCATCGGCTACCATGAAAACGTCACACGGATGTAACAATCTTAGCCATCTGATCAATGGGAGCGGATTAGGTGAGACCCCGGATCCACCGAGGTGGGTGGGACCCCTGACTGTGGGGCCAATTTGATGTATTTGAATACATCCACGCCGTCCATCCGTATTGAAAGCTCATTTTACGGCATGATAAAAAAAATGAAGCAGTTCCAAATCCCAGATGGACCATAATGTAGTAAAAAGTGATGATTGACCATTAATAGCTTCTTGTGGGCCGCAAAAGCTTTGGATCGAGACGATATTTGTGTGGTCTCTTCATCAAGGTGTTTGTGACATTATCAACAGGTTAGATGACAAATAAATATCCCGGTGGAATCTATGAAGTTTTTAATGGTGGGGATTCAATCACGACTGTTTCCTGTGGTGTGGTCCATCTAAGATTTTAGTAAGCTTCATTTTTTAGATCATTCCCCAAAATGAGCTTTCAAAATGGTTGGACGGTGCAGATTTAAGGCACATAAATCACTGTGAGCCCTACAGTCAGGGGTCCCACCCACCTGAGTGGATCCGGGGTCTGCAGATCATTTAAACACATATTAGACCCGATCAGTAATTCGATCCATCCATTTGTTAGGGCCGATGGTGGGTGTCTTATGATGACAAAGGATCACTTTTTTAATTCAATCCTAACCGTTGTATCGATGGCTTGGATAAAGGATGGCTACCAAAAATAAAAAGTCCAAATCAATGGTGGATTAGATCGTCCTTTTAGTCTGCTTTTCTCATGGCAGTCCATGAGATATGTTTTAGACTTGATTGACGGTTCAGATAGATCGATGGAAATGTAAAAATGATCTAATGCAACTAGGAGCTATATAATTTACAGGTTCTTTATACATGTAACATATGCACATCCGCTATAGTGATAGTTGTCACCATTTTAGGTTGATGTCATCTTATTTTTGGTACACATGTCATGCCTGTGCAGATATCTAGACCGTCCAAATTGTGGCCACCAATTGAATGGTTAGGATGATTATTATTTTTTTTTTTAATTTTTTAATTTTTTTTTCCTGCCTGTGATGCATCAAAGGCGGTCCTCTTATCTGGATAGTCCAGAATGACGTGTGTGTACACCGTGTACGGGAGGAAACACCACAACTTAAAGACAGATCCTCAGACCCTCGGACGCGCACAACAAACACTACATGCTATGGTCTTCCGTTTGTGCAAGTGGAGCACATGATCTAGTGATCCAGACCATTCGCCAGTTGGGCCCCACCATAGATGGACATACCCAAGAATCTCCTCTGCAGGTCAAGGAGAGAAATACACGAACAGACCACTTCCAATAGAAAACAGGCTCAATATGGGTGGTTAAATTTCAAAACTAGGATACACATAGGGCATGTTTTAATCCAGGCTAGGGCCCAAAATACCAATGGCCTGGATCATTGAAACCCATTTCCCACCTCTACAAACTTTAGACTATAAACCGTCCATATGCTGAGGTCGAGGATCCAAAAATTCCCCTATTTTCATCAGAGGTTTGCTTATTCCACACGCGGGGACATGTGTGAAAATCTGACACCGTCTATGAGATCTGAGCTTTCCGTCCGGTGGACACAATGTCTAGATCTTCTGTCCTAAAAATAAGGCCATTTCACACCTCATATGGACCACAGAATATCAAAACAATCGAATGGCTAGAAACACAATTTCCAACCGTCAATTTTCTTCGTACATTGTACCCCACCTGAACAATCAAATCATCTGATTTTTTACCCACAAGATCTAAGTATCATTTCCAACCTTATGAAAGGCCCAGATCTCACACAGTATATTTCATATTTGCATGCTGTGCCCGCATGTGTACGCTTAAGGCTTTACACGCGTGTGAAGTTAACAAACCTCTTTTTAATAATAATGATATTTTATTATTTATTTCTGACCGTAGAGTATAGATGAAGATGCCAAGTGGTCCTATGTTTGGTCTTGATTGATCTTTATCTAGAAATCAACGCTCGATGATTCAATGGCAGATATAGTACGTTGAAGTGAAAACAATTGAAAATTCTCTCGTTTCACAAAAATCCATGAAAAGGACTTCTCTACTCAGCCATGAATGACAAATTCATATTCGTCCCATTCCCATTTATCTGTTTCTATGACAGAAACCTGCAACTTTGTATTTAATGGTTTCCTGCTGAGAGTAGGACTCTCCTGTATGTCCTATATAGCATGAGAAAGTTTGATACTCTGGCACTCTGTTGGATGGTACGCGGGCATTGAATTTCCTGGAAATTATAGACGTGGCATTTGAGTACATTTAATTAAGTTGTCCAAATTATATATCCTACTTTAGATGTACGACAAATAAAAATTACCCTTATTTGATTATCTAGCTATTTGGTTCTAGACATTTATGGGAGGGTTATCAATGAAGCTCATCCAATGGTTTGTTTATTAATCAAAGGTTAGGATTATTCAATCAATCTGATTTTGGGTCCGTTAATCAGAAACTATGGTTCCATAATTTAATTGATTTACTTATTAATTTTTTTTTTTTTGGGTTAGTCATGCAACGCACACACCCTATGGGCAACGCACCCACCCCCAGTCGGTCACATGGTGCTCCCACCCACTGGTGGGTTTAGTGGGTTTTGAATGTGAGACCAGCAGTTGAAACACCCAGGCATCTACCAGCAGGGCTAGCGGGCGATCCCCATTTTAATTGATTTACTTTGAGTTAATGCAATATGATGTGTATAATTTCTATAGTATTAAATGATTTCCTATACAATAAACTCATGCATGCAATGCACCCTAATCACATGCCATTTGGTCAATGAACTTTCGGTCCCAAGGTCTAAAAGAATTAGGTTATGAGAGCCGGGACACATTGATGTTACCTTATGGAGCGGTAATGGCACTAACATTCTTTAAAAGAAACAAAAAAAAAAAGAAAAAAGAAAAAAGAAAAAATGGAAAAGAAAGTAGGCCCTAAGAAAACTACACTTGCTTTGTGGAATATGGTGTTATAGGCGCAGTGCTTTTAATAAATTTGAAAAAGAGGAAGGGTCAGTTTTTCAACTAGTTGGACGCTAAGTTACCTTTAATTGGTGAATAACTTTCAACTCCTCATCCAACCATTTAAAAGGTTGGCTCCACTACTAAGGATCACCTGGTGCAAAAAATCAACTAGATCCACTTATTAGGTTAGCCATAGAGTGAAAAGCAATAAATAGAATCTAAATTACTGGAATGACGAACTTGTTGACCGGATTTACCTAGCCATCTTTATGGTGGGCCAATTTTTTTGTTTTTATAGATTGGAGTGCTGAGGATGCGCACACATGTAGTTGGAAGTTATTTGCTGGTTGGTTGATGATGTTAAGTCGCTTGGTAGCCCTGTTTTGGATGTATTTGGGGGTAAATGGATTTTTCATGGTTGTTTTTTTTTCATTTGGCGCGAATGTACTTAGAGGTATTTTAAATATATAGTTTTAATGTGTTTTGAAATATCATCTTTCTGCTGTGATTCATGTATAATCGAAGTTAAATACCTTATGTGACTCCCTTTTTAAAAGCTGGAAAATTTTATGTTTAACAAAGGTATAACTAGGGGTCCTTACCAATGCCTCAGTGTGGTAGACTTACAAGAGCTTCAACATGAGATCATGGGTTCAAGTACCTATTGTGGTGAAATCCCAATGTGGTACGAGAGTGTGGGTGTTTGTGGGATATAAGTGCATGTGTAAAAAAAAAAGAAAAAAGGTGTCGCTAAGCTACTATCCACTGTGCACATGGCATGCTGATGACATTGCAAAATAATCTGAGTACTAGTTGCAACATTAAAATAAATCACAAGTAGAATGATCTGAAGTATCCAAACATTAGCATCTAAATGGATAGTTAAAAAAAATGTTGGAGAGTCATTAGTTTGAGAGTCAATAGTTTGTGATTCTTATGTTTGTGGCCTACTTGAGGCTTGAATTTCGTCATTTTTTTTTCCAATGGGCTTATTATAATCATTTTGTCAAATATCACAAAGGTATACTAATTTAGGATATTAAAATTGATTTACTTAATCAAATTTAGGTTATTGTCAATAAATTAAAGACTCCAATTACTAGAATCTAAAGACAATATTTTAATTTTAATGCATTTCCATTACAAGCTACCAAATGCTATTAAGGATTCAGAATCACCTTAGAGCATGTTTGATTTTCCAATTCTCAGGTAAATGCAATGTAAATGTATAATAATTATTTCCTGGGTAATTCCTATACCGTTCCCCATGTATGGTTTGATTGTCTACTTTTGTATTGTTAAAATGAAGGAGAATGTGAAATATAGGTGGGGCCCACCGTTATGTATGTGGCTTATCCACACCATTCATCTTTTTTGGCAAATGAACACAGGGCATTGACAAAAAATTGAAGCAAATCCAATGCTAGGTGGACCACACCTAAGGAAAAAGGGAATCAAACACTTATCGTTAAAAACTTCTTATTGCCACTTTTTCCTATGGTGTGGGCCACTTGAATGTTGGATTAGCCTCATTTTTTGGTTCATGTATTAAAATATTCAAGTAAAACTAATGGAAGGAGCGGATATATCATATATATCACGGTGGGGCCCATAATTTTAAACTACTTCTTTTGGACTGATTTTCGAGGTCGGAATTACGACGAATTTCAAACGGGGTAAAGAAGTAATAATGACTTGTTTCCAGGGTATTTCCATTTCCCATGAAAAGCAAACAGGCCCTTAATTCCAATATAATTGTGATTGGGATTATAATGTATTCTAAATACAAACTCCCAAATAGGTTCTTTATGAGGAAGTGAATTGCTTGTAACCATGAGTTATAAGAATCTCTTGTAACCTTGACATGGACTCATGAAAAAGTAGAGCTGTTCATGAACCGAGTCGAGCCGAGCTTTGCCCTGTTCGAGCTAGGCTCACTCATGTTCGGTCGAGCTAGACTGACATGATCTCGTTGGCTTGACCGAGCTTTCAAGCCGAGTTTGATCCTAAAAAAAATAAAAATTTAAATAGGCCCAGCTTAAAAGTGAAATTGCGGTCTTACCGCTTATAGAGATACTCGGAGATATGTTTAAGGACCTAGGGGGGGGGGGGGGGGGGGGGGGGGGGGGGGGGGGTGATTATGACCTTATCAAATCTTTTCGCCTACTAACATATATTATCAAATAAAACAAAGTAAGCAAGAACACTTAGGCTTCCAAGCCTAAGTGGGTCCAATCACAAGACTAGCATATGGATAATCAATAAGCAATCCTCGTCTAAAGCATGCGTAGGTAAATAAATGATACAACTAATCAAGATCCTAACCTATGCAACTTGTGTAGACTCATGAGAGTGGATCAATGAGCTCAAGTCTACACAACTAGTGAAGGTACATCTTGTGTGTGGATGAGTCTAATAAGTGCCTAGCATACATTCCTATCAAGCATTCATAATTAGACAATTAAACTAACAATGCTAAGATATAAATGTGCTCGAGAACAATCACAAACACAAGGATGTATAGTGGTTCGACTACTTGTCTACTCCACTCCCGGTTCAAGTACTCAACCCCTTTGAGCACACCAGCATTCACTATCGGAGGTTTTGAATGAGGTTCACCTCTCAACCTTTACATAGAGGTTTTACCGGTTCACCTCTCAACCTTAACCGGAGTTTTAGACATAGGCTAACTCTCAACCCAACGCACGTTTACTCCCGTGTCGGAGGCTCCCCCTTGGAGACTTAGTTTAGGCCCGGCTAACAGGCCAAGGAACGGCTAACGTCCCTAGGTCGAGTTCGACAAACAAACTCTAAATGGACTCTCAATAAAGACAACCTACTTGTCGGATGAGCCCCTTGTTTAGCGCCGGTTTGGGTTGCTTGATCTCCGCTCTCCCGTGCTTCAATCAGCTTCCCTTGCTCCCTCGATCGTGTTGCCGTTGCGTCGCCAGTGCCTCAGCCACACTTGATCAAACACCTTGCATGTGATGCCTTTGAAATGCCCAAGGTGCTAGGAGGGTAGGTTTGAGAGCTCTACAACTTAGTCGGAATGGGTTGCCTAGAGTCTCTCTCCTACAATGATCTCATCTTAGAGTTTTGGATAAGAATATGTCAATCAAGAAGGTACCAAACTCTAGAGATCAAGAGGGGATGAAGGTCATCTTCTTCATGAGCTTGGAATGCTCTAATCTTGTGTTAAAGCACAAGGAAGATGCCTTGCATAGGTTGAAAATGAGCCTCAAATGGTCTCCAACAAGGTGGCTTCACTCCTTTTAAAATCCCAGCTCACAATGCCCAAAAACCGAGCTCCATATATAAGAAAGGTGGGCTCCAACGGTCATAAAACGGGCAGAAAACGGCTCTGTGCCGACCTGTCCCGACCGGTCGGATCCCCCTGCTGAAGGATATCAATTACACAGGCCGACCGGTCAAGACCGGTTGGCTCACCTTGCTAGACAGCCTGATGAATACATGCCGACCGGTCTTGACCGGTTGGCTATGCTTGCTGGAACAAATAGACTGTGAAGGCCGAACGGTCTTGACCGGTCGGCTGCCCAGCTTCTTTCAACATAGCAAGTTGCTGTGGGGTCTGGCCGACTGGTCTTGACCGGTCGGACAGGCTTGGTTCAGCTCTACATTTTGCTGAACTTTGTACATACCAACCCACTCTCTTTAGGCCATGTTTTGGGTGATGTTCAGGGACACTTAGGGCTAATCTATGATGACTAATGGTTTCCTAATGTGGTCAAGGTCATCAAAGAAGCAAAGGGATTGGGATTTGGTCAAGGTTAAGGCACCAAGGCATCACTTTTACCTGATTCTTCTTCCTTGATGCAGCCGGTCCGTCTTGAGTCTTCGGTCTTCTTCTTCATTGGGCTCAACCGACACTAGACTCACTGACGTAAGTGATTGACAAACAAGGTGCACTAGTATGCCACGGAAAAGTGCACTAACAAAAAGCCTGGCCTAAAACTATTTAAAATTCGAGCCCAAATGCAGCCCAAAGCTCATTGACAACCCCACTTGCTTTTATGGAGAGTTTCACCTCTCATTTCTTTGCTCTCTTCCGATGTGGGACTAAACAATATACCTTTCTAGCTAGTCGAGTTGAGTTCCAACCGAGTTAATTGAGTCAAGCCAAGTCGAGTTGCGATCGAGCCAAACTTTGAGCCAAGCTGAATCGAGCTTATGTTAGCTCGAGCTCGACTCCAAAATCCTTTTGAGCTTGGAAAAATGGCTCGACTTGGTTCAAACCGAGCCGAATCGAGCTGGTTTAAGCTGAGTCAAGCGAGTTAACCGAACTAGCTTAGCTCGTGTTCAACTCTATGAAAAAGAAGTACATGTTCATGTTAGAAGCGAAGCTAGTAGTAAAAATCAAATATTCTTCTAGGTGAAGTGATGTTTTTATCCTTTTCATGTGAGACCTACATTTAACATGCATGCATGATGCTTTTTCATTGAGTTATTTTAAGGTTTACAAGATTCCTGTAACCTTAGTTGCAGGCAATTCACGTCCAATTTACAAGTATATCCAACACTGGATTGGATTTTAATGATTCGTGCAACCTCTTTACATTTGTTTGATTTGAACTTGATTTCCAAAACCAAGTAATGAGTCAGTGTGCCCCATCGGTTAAAATAATTTCAACGGTCGGATTTTAAATATATTTCAAATCATATGCTTATGGCCATAATGGTTAAGAACTAGTTGCAAGTCATAATGTAATTAAAAGAGAGGAATTCTCTAGTTATCCTTGAAAGCTTGAAAGTGAATATAATTGTCATTGACTAAGGGAGAGTTGTGGGCATGGATCTTAGTACTCTGTTATACCATAGTCACTTAATCGGTTGTAGGGCAAATATATAGTTATTACTTTGTATACAGTCATCCTATCAGAGGGGATTGATATGAAGCCAAGATGAAAACTTTCTACCATCGGGCATGATTATGAGTTGGTCTATGTTTTTACTACCTGTAGACACCCCACTTTCGGCTACATTGTTGGTAGAGATAGTTGGATGAATGGAGGACCATACCCCCAAATCCCAAGTCCAAACTCAGCCAAACTCACCCTTGTAAGCCCCATTCCATAGCCCAGTTCAAGCCTGAACCCAGTCAACCCAGTCTTAAACATCAGCCTGAAAAACCCCCATAAGAAAAGTCAGTCAAAAAATCCTAAAAAATTCAAACTCACTGAGTCAACCCACTGAGTCAACCCGCTGAGTTAACCCGCTGAGTCAACCCGCTGAGTCAACTCATCGAGTCAAAACACCGAGTCAACCCGTCGAGTCAACCCACTGAGTCAAATCACCGAGTCAACCCGCTGAGTCAACTCACTGAGTCAACCCAGCGAGCCAAACAGCAGCCCCGAGGGAGCGACCGTACCTCGTTGGAAATCGAGGAACGGCCGTACGGGCGGCCCACAGCGGGCCGCCTAAAAATATTTACGCGAAATGCCACTGCCCGCTGCTATAAATACCCCCCTCCCCTTCTCATTTCAGCATCCCTTCAAGTCCATTCAGTCCGAGAGCTCTGAGTCCACCTCTCCGCCCTTGTAGCCCATTTTTCCACCAAGGAGAGCTCGAGTGAGGAGATCCTAACCCTGGTCCAGCCCAGCCTGACCACTGGTCTAAGTCTCCCAAGCCATCCAAGTCTTGATCCAGCCACTCGAAGCCAACCCTTGCGACACCTCCGTCCATCCAGCTACTCTTTTTCCAGCATCATCTCATTTGCATCTAGCATAAGTGCAACATTTACTTTTCTTCCAACCCCCCTGCTTCACTGCAAGCACCTTGATTACTCAAGCACACTGCATATGTCTTAAATTAAGCATCTGTCAGTTCGAGCGTATGCTCTGGGCTTGCCCGTTGTTGGAACCTGCCCATCAGAAACTCTTACTGTTCAGACCTGCATTCATGCTTCACTATAAAGCACCTTGATTATTCAAGCACACTGCATACGTCTTAAATTAAGCACCTGTTAGTTCGAGCGTATGCTCTGGGCTTGCCCGTTGTTGGAACCTGCCCATCAGAAACTCTTACTGTTTAGACCTGCATTCATGCATCATGTCATCTATGAGAATGTACGAGGATTAAAACAGACTTTCAAGTTTCAGTTTGATTCTGTGAAGTAGAGACCGTACTTCGGTACAGGCAGTGTGTGGGGTGCTTAACCTCTTCCCACCCTGTAACCGTGATCCCTTACCTTGAATCTCTGGCCGCAGATCAAAAGGAGTCATTTTAGAGGAAGGAATCTTCAGATCCCCTTCTCTAACGTTTCTACGGGGTCTAGCCGACTGTAGATTCGAAGTAACTGGCTAGTGGCGACTCTAGTCTTATATAAACTCACTTAAACACATCCAGCTTAACACGACAACCAAACAAAGCCCTCGAGAATGAAGCAAGCCAGTGGCACAAACGGCGATTTTGCACTCACGCATCCTCCTCTCCTTCTTTTCCCGAAAGGGGAAGGGACGAGAACGTCGTGTGGGAGCTCGGAAACGGCGAGGGTCCACAGAATGGCGACTCCGCTGGGGATGAGCTAGTCCCACTAGTCGTGATTCGACTTGAAAAGCAGAATCCTTCCCGTACTTGAAAGTCACTAATCCTCATACAATCTCATCTGCATAGCATTCTACCCAAACCCAAATAAAAAAAAATAGAAAATCCCAAAACTAGAAAAAATAAGAAAAACCCAAAACCCAAAAAGAATAGAGTATAGTCCTCACCATTGTGCCTCATCGGGCTCAACGTGTTCGGAAACAACTTCCCTTCCGCAGCATAATCCACACTCGGGCACAGCAAGCCATGTCCGACCACGAAGAAGAAACTCATCTCTTCCCTGCTCTTGAGATGACCGAAGCGCAACCTCCAGCGCAACAGTCAATTGAGAATACGCCAATCATACAAGAATTGGCACAAGGAGTGAGAGCAATGCAAGAAATGCTCTTGCAATTCATGCAAGCACAAGCCACCGCAGCAGCCAACAATCAGGTTGGCCCAGTTCAGCAATCTCAGCAGCCATGCCGGGTCCTTCCGGCCTCCAGTTCAAATCAAGCGCAACCATCGGAGTCTGCCCAAGACTACCGAAAGCAGCCGTCTCAGCCCTTCGTTATAGGGCATCCTCCTCAATACCTTCCTGCAACGACAGAGCCATCTCAGAGCATTCCCGTCGTAGGGACTTCCAGTCAGCTTCCAGTCAATCTTGCAAACAACAGTCTTAGTAGATCTCAGCATGTCCCCACCAATGGGACACCTTTTCAATTCCAGCACGTCCCCGCCGATGGGATTTCAATTCAATTTCCAACAACAGGGACAGCACTGGCGAATGCCCACAATGGGGGTCAGTGTCAAGCCCACATCAATCACCGGACAGTGGCGAAAACCCAACAAGGGGGTCACTTCCAAGCATCCCAGCCTCCTGCAAACAGGAGCACTTTTCAATTCCAGCACATCCCCGCCGATGGGATTCCAGTTAATTTCCAGCAATCTTCAATTAAGTAAAATCCAGTTAATTTCCAGCAATCTTCAATTCAACAAACTCTAGTTAATTTCCAGCAAGTTCCACTTCAACCTTCAGTACAGTCTCCAATTCAATTACAATCCTCTCAAGCACAAGTTCATCAGAATCCGGTTCAGTCATCAAATCAATTTCAGCAACCCACGGTTGCTTTTCAGCAAGCACATAGGGTCGAAGACGTCGACTAATATGCCGAAGAAGAACGTGCCTTACTCCAAGAGGCACCAGTCGCTCCAACGGATCACTCAGGACTGGACGAGTTGCGGGAGCAGTTCCAGATCTTGCAAAATCAGCTTCAGCTACAACAAGGAATCGATCTACCTTCGACCAAGTTCAGAGATTTGTGTCCTTTCCCAGATGCTCAAGTACCTCAAAACTTTGAGGTACCAAAATTCAAAAGATACGATGGCAGCGGTTGTCCCACAGCGCATCTCAAGGCCTTCTGTGGAGAGCTGAGTGCAATCTCAGGAAATGAAGGGGCCCTCATTCGCTTGTTCCAAAAATCTCTGAAGGGCGATGCCCTAGATTGGTACACCTCATTGGACTGCCACCTCATCAGGACGTGGGAACAGCTTTCCCAAGCTTTCGTCGACAGATTCGCATACAATCTTAACATGGCACTTAGAAGGGCCGACCTCGCGGCTCTCAGACAAAGAAGTGATGAAACACTATCGGCTTATGTGGGACGTTGGCGAGCTATGGCAGCCAGAATGCGGACACCTATCGACGACGAAGAACAAATCTCCATGATTGTTCATTCAACATATCCAGGCATATCTGGATATCTCATTTCGCATCCATATGCGAACTTCTCGCAGCTAATCCGTGCTGGAGAACAAGTCGAAGCAGGAATCCGTGCTGGGACAATCTCCCCATGGCCTCATTCAAACCACTCAAGTCAAGAGGAACAGAGTGGAGGGAAGACCCATCGGATATGGGAATGGAAACCGCAGCGGTTCTCCTCCCCGCCCGACAGAGGTAAACAACATCAATACCACTGTTCAGGGTAATCAAAATACTCCCCCACAAGGACATCAACAGCGTCAGCAGAATCAGTTTCAGTACCAACCTCAGAGGTATCAACCACGATCGAATCCTCAACCACAACCACAACCACAACCACCTCGACAGCAGCAGCAGTTCAGAGGAAACGGTCAATACCCGTACCAGAACAGGCAGAATTACAGGGAGCTCAGGAAGTTCACCCCACTTACTCGGCCACTTAGTCAAGTCATGACTATGCTGGTACAAAAGCAGTTACTCACTCTAATGGCACCTAGACCTCCTCCTCACCCTCTGCCTCCAAACTACCGAGAAAACGAGTACTGTGCCTACCATCAAGGACGTGGCCATGCTACTGATCGATGTTTTACTCTGAAGAATGCCATACAAGATCTGATTGATGACCGCAAGATCGTCATCTCGGTCCTTGGGACTCCTGCAGCAGCTTCCACCAATATTCTTCAGAATCCTCTGCCTCAACATCCGACGGATCCCAGTTCATCTCGAGGCCCCATCGTCAACAGCATAGAAGAAGAAGAACGCTTCGATCGCTTCTTCTCCCCCATCAAATCTATTCATGCCTACACTTATGGGCCGACAAATCCTCCTCCAATCTTGCAAGGGGCAAGTCCCTTCCTTCCTCCAGTCCTCGAGCCAGTAGTACTCGAAGGAGCACTTCCATATGATGTACCAGTTGTTCAAGGGGCACCTTACAACCATTCATGCTGGGAACCAGTCGTCCTGGAAGGGGCACAATCATACATCGGGCCCGCATACGAACCTGTCATCTTGCAAGGGGCAACTCCAGAACAATCCAATCTGCAATGGAGGGATTATACTCATCAGCAACAAGAACCCATTGTTTTGGAAGGAGCTCCTCCAGTCGAGCAAGTCATATTGCAAGGGGCAAATCCCGGAGGCGTGTCAATCACACTACGACAGCTGGGACGAACAGAGAAACCTCCTGCCATATCAAGAGGACCAGTATTCATTCCATGGGAGCCTCCTGCTCTAGGAACGGTCAAGCTAGGACCGCAACCTTATGTGATCTATGAAGACAAGCCTCAATATTACCCCTTTAGCACAGGCAACAACGTAGTTCTCAAGGCAAAAGCTCCATACGACGAAGATCTGGTACCCACACCAGCACCGTTGTAAGAACCGGTGGTCCTAGAAGGCAAAGGGGAGGAAAATTATAAAGAGGTCCCATGGCACTATCCAGAATGTGCGGAAGTAGGAAACATGAATCCCAATGGGCGTTGCATCCGAAGAGATAATCAGAACAGAGGAGATCTCAAAGGCACTCTCTCAGGCCTTGGTAACAAAAATGAAGCCGCATACGATGTGGCGATGCAGCTCAAGTCAATCCCTGCACAAATCTCAGTATGGGAGCCACTCTGCACATCTCGCATACACCGAGAAATGTTTGCCAAAACCTTGAGCGATGCTCACGTCTCCTCTGATACGGCACCAGAGATGATAGCATTGATGATTGGGCAACTCCTGGCCCCACGCCCCATCACCTTCACTGATAACGAGTTGCCAGCAGAAGGACGTGATCATGGGCGATCCCTCAACATAGCCTTACGATACAAAGACCTCTGTGTTCCGCTAGTCCTTATCGATAATGGCTCAAGCTTAAACGTCTGCCCGCTCAAGACTGCGGAACGTCTGGGAATCAATCCTTCTTCATTCCGACCCAGCACCATATGTGTCAGAGCATTCGACAACACCCGCCGATCAGTGGAAGGGGAAGTCGACATAGAGGTACAGATAGGTCCGGAAGTCTCCACCATCACATTCCAAATGCTAGATATATCAGCCTCTTTCAACATGCTGCTCGGACGGCCTTGGCTGCACAAGGTTGGAGCTGTGCCGTTAACCCTGAATCAACGAGTGAAATACATCTGTGGAAATCAAGTAATCTCTATCCACGCAGAGGAGCTCATCATTCCTTCCAATGTTGCTGCCACTGAACCAGACATCCCGGTCATCGATATCCAGCAGTCTGAAGAAGACATCCCGTTTCACAGTTTTGAATTCGAGACAGTAAACTCTATCGCCAATCCAGAACCGATAAGGGTGGACCGTGTCTTTTCGCCGGCAGAGCGTCTGAGCCTCAAATACCGAATGAAGAATCACTTCAAGTCCAGAAAGGTACCGTTGATATATAACCAACGCAAATGGGGACTCGGATACAGGTCAGTCTTCATGGACAAAAGAAGGAAGAAATTTCGGTGCTCACCCATCCAATTCGTCAAGCCAGGAGAACCTTGTAAAGATCCAGGAGGGAATCAACCGACTGCACTACACAAAGGCCTCCCGATGAGCCTAGTTTGGGCCACGTGGCCTCCAATTCGATGGGATCAGATTCTCGAACCATCTAAGCCTCCAGAAGAAGGAGGAAATGATGAAGATGAAGAAGGAAGTCAAATACAGCAGCTTCAGGACCAGGTTACTCTAACACCTGCTCCCAACCAGGGGCACAACCTGCCCACTTCAGCATCAATCAACCAGGGGCACAACTTGCCCGCTTCAATTCTAGCCAGTCAGGGACACAACTTGCCCATCTCAGCATCAATCAGCAAGGGGCACGGCTCGCCCATCTCTGCAGAATCAACATCATCAATCATCAGCCAGGGGCAGAAGCAGCCCATCCATTGGACCAAGAAAGGGAAGTGGCCAGCCCTGAATTGGTCCGATATCCAAATTCCAAACATGTGTCTCACTGTGGAACCATACGAACTGCAATGCGAGGTAAGTGATCCGGGAGGGACTGAGTATGACTCAGATCTCGAACCCGACCAACAAGAAATCATGATCATTGGGCCAGACTGTGATTCTTCGCCCAAATCATCAACCCCCACCTCTTCAGGGGAGGAAGTGTGGGGTCCTGAATGGTCATCCATTCCCCTAACTTTTGAATCAGCCAAAGAGCCATCTGAGGGCTCTGGCTTAAAAAAAATGCCTGTTTAAGCAGCGACCAGAACTTTGGAACAAGTTGGGCTCAATTATGGTCTGCAATGCCCACTTGTTCAAAGTCCCATGAATTTCGAAAATCTAAAAAAATTAAAAAATTTCAAAAGCCAAAAACATCTAGCATTTCCATTTCAGAAAAATCTCAAAAACCAAAAAACATTCCTTTTCCTGCATTCAATAGTGTGCCAAGTTGGTCTAAAGCGTCACATGAGTTTGAAGTCGAATCATATGATTTCGACATCGAATTAGACTTCGAGCTCATGGGTCTGGACGAAGCTCGGGACGAGGAAGATGATGATCCTGCTCCCGAACTTGAGGATCTCCTCAAAAAGTTCGAATCCAAAGCCAATGTTGTAGCTGGTGATTTCGAGATAGTAAACTTGGGGACACCTGAGATCCCTAGGGAAGTACACATTGGAAAATCATTGCCACCTGAGGTGAAACAGAAAATGATAGAGTTCCTAGCTCCAAGATTGTCCAACTTCGCGTTCTCATATGAAGACATGCCGGGGCTCGATGAAGAGCTCGTTGTACACCATCTGCCAACCAAGGCAGATATGAAGCCAGTGAAGCAGAAACTTCGAAGAATGAAGCCAGAATGGGCTCTGAAAGTCCGAGATGAAGTCATCAAGCAGTATAACGCGGGATTCTTGGTAGTCTCCAACTACCCTGAATGGCTCGCCAACATCGTACCAGTACCAAAGAAGGACGGCAAGGTTCGAATGTGCATCGACTTCCGAGATCTCAACAAAGCCAGTCCTAAAGATGACTTCCCTTTGCCACATATCGACACTCTGGTCGACAACACTGCTGGATACAAGATCTTCTCATTTATGGACGGGTTCTCAGGTTACAATCAGATCAAGATGGCCGTCGAAGATCGCGAGAAGACATCGTTCATCACTCCCTATGGAACCTTCTGTTACAGGGTAATGCCGTTCGGTCTGAAGAACGCAGGAGCAACATATCAGCGAGTAATGACAGCACTATTCCACGACTTGATGAACAAAGAGCTTGAAGTATATGTGGACGACATGATCGTCAAATCTCACACAATTGAAGGACACTTTGAAGATCTGAAGAAATTATTCAACAGATTAGAAAAGTACAAGCTCTGTCTCAACCCTTAGAAATGTGTCTTCGGTGTAATGGGAGGCAAACTCCTCGGCTTTATGGTGAGCGAGGACGGCATCAGGGTCGACGAGACCAAAACCAGAGCAATCATCGAGATGCCCCCTCCTAGAACAGAGAAAGAAATTCGTGGCTTCCTCGACAGAATTCAATACATCAGTCGCTTCATCGCACAGCTCACACCTATTTGTGAGCCCATTTTCAAGCTCCTCCAGAAGAACGTTCCAAAAGAATGGAATGATGATTGCCAAGTCGCCTTCGACCGCATCAAGAGATATCTCATGATTCCTCCAGTCCTAGTGCTGCCCACTCCTGGACGTCGACTGGTGTTATACATCTCGGTAGCAGCAGAAGCCATCGGCTGTGTCCTCGGCCAGCATGACGATACCGGGAAGAAGGAACAAGCAATATATTATTTGAGCCGAAAGTTCACCGACTACGAGACCAGGTATTCCCCGATCGAGAAGACTTGCCTCGCCCTAGTCTGGGCAACTCAGTGACTCCGTCAATACATGATTGCATTCCCTATTCTCCTCCTCGCTCACATGGATCCGCTCAAGTACCTGTTCGAAAAACCGGCACTCACTGGAAGGATAGTTAAATGGCAGCTACTCCTGTCTGAGTTCGACATCACCTATGTCACTCAGAAGGCAATCAAGGGGCAGGCCCTCGCCGATCATCTTGCGGCCCACTCCCTCCTGGATTATCAACCGCTCAAGACATTCTTCCCTTATGAAGATCTCTTGCTCATTGAAGAGGAAGAAAAGAAGAAGAAAGATGAGTGGACGTTATTCTTCGACGGCGCAGCAAATTCTAAAGGGAGTGGTATCGGAGCGATCCTCTACTCTCCAGATGATGTCCCTTTTCCCATCTCAAGGCGCATAGCATTCGAGTGCACCAACAACATGGCAGAGTACGAAGCATGCATCGCTGGCCTAAGGGAAGCCATAATCTTGGGTGTCAAGAAGCTACGAGTATTTGGAGACTCACAGCTCATCATCAATCAGACCAATGGCGAATGGAAAACCAAAGACGAGAAGTTGATACCATATCATGTGTATCTTGAAAATTTGATCGAGGAGTTCGAAGAAGTCACCTTCTCATACATGCCCAGAGCCAAGAACCAGTTTGCAGATGCTCTCGCCACACTTGCATCAATGCTCGAGATACCAAAAGGAGCTTCGGAATGGGAACTCACAGTCGAAATTCAAGATGAACCTGCCTTTTGCCTGCAAATAGAAGAAGTCGAAGCTGCCCCTGACAAACCCTGGTATGCCGACATCAAGCAATATCTCGAAACTCAGGAGTATCTAGAGTCAGCAATAGCAACAGATCGCCGAACCATCCAGCGTTTGGCCGGCCAATTCACCATTAGTGGCGAAGTTCTTTACAAGTGATCCTATAATCACATCCTCCTTCGATGCGTCGATGAAACAGAAGCTGTAAAGATCATGGAAGAAATACACGAAGGAATTTGTGGCCCACACATGAACGGGCACATGATGGCAAAGAAGATTCTACGGCTTGGTTACTATTGGCTCACCATGGAGACAGACTGTTGCCAGCACGTCAGAAAATGCTTCAAGTGTCAGGAGCATGCGAATCAAATCCATGCCCCATCATCAGAGTTATACAACCTGACCACCCCCTGGCCCTTCTCCATGTGGGGACTCGACATTATCGGCAAGATCAGTCCCAAAGCATCAAATGTTCATGAGTACATATTTGTGGCAGTCGACTACTTCACCAAGTGGGTAGAAGCAACCTCCTACACCACGATTGCAGCATCTCAGGTGATCAAATTCATGAAGAACAACATCATATGCCGGTATGGAATCCCTAATGCTATCATCACAGATAATGGGACCCCGTTCGTCAACAAGAAGATGGATGACTTCCTTAACAAATTCAAGATCCAACGTCATCGATCAAGTCCCTACCGTCCCCAGATGAATGGTGGGGTAGAAGCCGCAAACAAGACAATCGTCAGGATACTCGAGAAGATGGTCGTGACCTATCGAGATTGGTCAGATATGCTCCCATATGCACTTTGGGCCTATCGAACGTCTGTACGGTCTGCTACGGGCGTTACTCCTTTCGAGCTTACATATGGAATGGAGGCAGTTTTGCTAGTCGAGGTGGAAATACCATCACTACAAGTGTTACTCGAAAGCGGAATTGAAGAAGGAGAATGGCAACGGGCCAGATTCGATCAGTTGCAGCTAGCAGATGAAAAGCGCATCGTGCACTAAGTCATTCACTAGTGCTATCAGAAAAGGATCGCTCGGGCTTACAACAAGAGAGTCCGAAAAAGAAGTTTCAAGGTAGGCGACATGGTCATGAAAAAGATTCTACCATCGCACCTTCCAGATCCCAGAGGAAAGTTCAAACCCTCGTGGGACGGGCCGCTGATCATCAGAAAAGTACTTCCCGAAGGCACCCTCAGACTCACCAGTATGAGAGGAGTGGATCTTCCTGAGCCAACCAACGCCAACAACGTGAAGATCTTTCACGGGTAAGTTATTCTGACCTTATCAAGAGTTACTTTAATAGAGCTGAAGTCAAGAGGTCAAAGCTAAAACCTCTGAGAAATTGTTTCCGTCCACCAACAAGTGTTTCAAATAAGGGGATTCAAAAAGAGAAAAATACAAAAAAAAGGGGGATTCAAAAGGAAAAGACAAAAAAAAAGAGAGAAAAAGAATACAAAAGAAAAAAAAAGAAGAAAAGAGAAAGAAAAAGGGAAGCCAAAGCAAGGAACCCAAGAAAAAAATCAGTCCAAGAAGAACACAGTCATCCATCCATTCATCTCAGAAGGGTCTTTAGCTAAGACCAATAGCTCTATCAACGTAACTTAGGATAAGGGCTGAAAGACTGCCATCGGCCGGCAACGACGGATTCCTGACCTCTAACCGCCGCAGTTATCCAAAGATCCAAAAAAAAAAAGGAAAAGAGAAAAAGAAAATGTGTGCCTAAACAAAGAGGGCGGAGTGAAAACCCGAAAGGGCGCTCTGAGTAAAAACAGTGGGCATACAGCGGACTTGGTGAAAACTCGAAAGGGCACCGAGAGTAAAAACAGCATAGTTGCCAAGGGGCAGGCAAGATCAAACACCCGGGACGTGGTGAAAACCTGAAAGGGCGCCACGGGCAAAAATGACGGGAAAAGGCCGGCTGTGGTGAAAACTCGAAAGAGCGCTACAGGCAAAAATGGCTCAAATGAAAAAAGAAAAAAAAAATGAAAAGTGCAGGTACCAAGAAATCAGACAGTCCAGATCGGTTCAAGCCGTCACAGTTCAAGAACAAGAAGAAGTGCAGCCAGGAACGAAGAGCTCTACAAATTCCGACAATCTCAAGAGGCAACAGTTTCCATCGCCTACACCACTAAAGGAATCAAAGGAACACACAAGTTAATCTCAAGACATCAGTCAAAGCATTGGCCGAGCCCCAGTTCTGATTCCTATATCCTGACACAAAATCCAGACACATACTCACAAGACAACTCATGGCACAATAGATTCTCAAAAAGTTTTCTTCTTTTTTCATTAAAAACATCATATTTCTTTTACACATATCATGTCAGCTTTTTAAAAAAAAATACAAAAAAAAAGCATCATCATCAATCATATATGCAAAAAGAATGTGTAGGTGGCCAACACCATCAATCTTTACCCTCCTCCTCGGCCACATCAGGTAAGTCCTCTGACTCATAAAAGGATAGCCTTGCTCTCAACCTTACTCACCTCCATACGCAGGTAATGCACCTCATCGCGCTCAAGGGTACGGATCGCTGTCTCCTCGTCAGACAACCTCTGATCGGCAACCAATCTCCTCGACATCATCTCACAATGATACCGAAGTGCAGAAATCTCAGACAGCAGATGGCCATGAGTGGCCAAAAGGAAGCAAGGATCAATGAATGGGCGCTCCTCAAAAGGTTCATATGAACCAGATGAAGAGCCAGCATCTCCAAGGATATCCTGCTCATCCTCATCAGTAGTCTGGTGCCAGCAAGGGATACGTCGATACAAAGACTGCTCAGCAACCCAGTACTAATATGGGGCGGTCGCCATCGGAAGAGTCTGCAGCTCAAAACCCAGTGAATCAGCAGTCAAGTAACTCGCCCAAGAACAATCAATCCGGGTCCTAAAATCAGAGGATCTAGATGGAAGCGCTCGACGCCTGATACCCGTGAAAGCAAAAAGAGGAACATCCTGCTCATATCCAAACTGCCGTAGGAACTGAATGGGATGATAAGAAAAGTAGGATCGAAAACCTACCAACATCAGAGGAAGGCGGTGTGCATCACAAAGCACCGGAGGAAGTGAAAGCCAAGATGACTCCCAACGAACGTTCCAGTCACGAAGTTCAGCAAACATCCTGCGATACAAGGGGTCGCTCATCCTAGCTGTATGCGAAAAGAACTCCATGATATAATGCATGATGTCAGAGCTAGGAATGCCAGGAAGGGGTACAGGAACGGTCAAAGAAAGACGCTCCCATAGCCAGACCTGATCACAAAAAAAAGAAGTTCAGCTAAAGCCAAGCAAGTCCTAACAAAGCAAGAAGAAAAAGGTGTAGAAAAGATACCTGAAGAAAGGCACAACAGCCGCGAAGGACACGGGTACGGCCCAGGGTGCAGTCAGTCAGCCCATTGAACAGCTCGGCCAAAATGAGAGAAATGATCCCCTGCCGTCGGATAGCTCGGCTCATCACCTCAAAAAGCAAAGGAGTCTGGGACCTGCGCCATCCCGAGAACAGCACCTCAGCTATCAAACAGAACATCAGTGCATTCCGAGCAAAGGTAGAATTGGCCACACTCCGAGGACCCAAAAAAAAGATCATACAGCAAGTCCAAGGAGAACACTACAGCATCCTGGCCGGCAGCTGCAGGCCGAACAAGATAGGGGATCCCGAACCAGTTCTGCGGTGTGGCAGCCTTCGGTGATGTCTTCGGCGAGAAAGAGGGTCCCAAGGAAGGCCAAGCGTGCAAGCTCCTCCAAAGAGGGTCCCATCTCCATGTCGTTGAACGCGAATAAGTTCAACGAAGGGACCCAGTCAATCAAGGCAGCTCCAAGCATCCTCCAATCAATATCAACTCTGGCCATATGGATCAAACTGCCGAAGCCATAGGACTCCAAATCTCGAATCTCATAAGCTGACAGGCTGTCAAGCCAAGCAAGCAGTCGTGGCGAGCAAGAAGGACGAGGAAGCAGCTGACAAGTCCTCACTGGTACCCCCTCCAGAACAAAAGGCCCAGAAATCAATGACAGCTCATCGAGGATCGGAAGGTCAACGGGCGAAGGAGAAGGAAAAGCTGGAACCTCTACAGACTCGACAGCCCCTCACCTGCCCTCAGTAACGACTATGTCTGATATAGTCGCATCACTATCTGAAACTGTCATAACCTCAGCCGCATGGGAAGACTCGCCACCTCATGAACAGAGTGCGCAAAAGACCGACGATCAGGAGAAGGACGATACTCTCCATCAAAAGGGCTACCAGCGAAGATCACGCCACACATCGTGGCATCCTGGCTAATCTGACCGTCGAAAAATGCATCTGAACCATCAAAAAGGGTCCCGACAACCCCCATCGAAGAATCAACGGTCAGATCTGGACCTGCGGCCCTCTCCAACAGGAAATCATGAATCCAATCATCATCCTGGCCGATCAAAGGGATCTTCGAGGCATCCACACCATCCATCATCAGGGGGACATCATCAATGATCACATCAAGCCCACCCAAACAAGTATACCGTACATCTCGGCCATCATCAAGAGCATCCAAACCATCAAAGGTATCATCTGAACCATCCATCCCATCCAGAAAGGGGATCAGCCCATCTATGTCCATCATGGTCCCATCACCTCCATCAATCACATCATCCATGTGGCCCATGTGCAAGGGATGCATAGCCTCACCTATGTCCCATCCTCCCATCTCATCCATGCCATCCATTTCTCCCACAATCAAAGCCCCATTCAAATATGAATTTCAGCATGGCTGCCATTAATGGGCCCATTCAAAGCTCCATCAACCACCATCCCTAACCCCTCATCAATTCCCTCATTCAATGCCCCATTTCCACCATCCATTAAAGAGATTACACCATCATTAAAGCCTGCACCACCTCCTGAAATGTGGGACCCACCATGGACAGCCCCCACAGCCCCTAAATCTCCACCATCCATTGCTTGAGAAAAAACAAACCAAGAAAAGGACAAAAGGAGGAGGGAAGATGAGACAAGGAGAATATTCATGGCTGCAATCGAACCCAGACGTGCAGGGAATGAGGGGACAAAGACAATGGACAGCAGAGAATGTCCGAACCCGAGCCAGCCCAGGCCGCTCAAGAGGCGAGCCTTGGGCGGCCCGCTCTGGGCCGCCCGTATGGACGCGCTCCCTCTCTCTCCGCGGGATTGGCTCCAGGGTTCTTGGTAGGTGAGGCTGACAGTCCACGTCAGCAGATGGCAACCCGAGGGCCGCCCAAGGCTCCGGTCCACTCCAGATTTTGACTGAGGCTGATCAAGATCATATAGAAGGTACCCCACCGGTCCAATCACGAAGCACAACGGCTAGAATTGGTCTGATCAAGTCAAAGAGAGGGAAAGGTGATCAAGTGGGGGCCACAAGCAGTCCAAGTCATTCAGAGAACAGATCATCATAATCTAAACCATGGAAGAGTTCACATGGGCCATCGAATAGCAACATCAAAGGTTCGATCATCAAAGGAAGGGTCAGAATCCAAGATCTGATCATCAAGTGGGCCCACAAGGCCAAGTCAAGCAATCCGAGACGTTCAAGTCATCATCCACACCATGAGAAGCTTTCTTAGCCTCACAAATCATCAAAAAGAGGTGCTCCAAAGTGAAGCTGAGGTCTCAAGTGGGCCCACAGGGCCGAAGCTATCAATCTGAGCCATTCAAAGACTAGATCAACATGATCTAAACCATGGGAAAGCTCATACAAGTCACGAAACAGCAAGAGCAAAGGCTTGATCATCAAAAGAAGGACCAGAATCCAAGATCTAATCATCAAGTGGGCCCACAAGGCCTAATCAAGCAATCTGAACCGTTCAAGTCATCATCCATGCAGTTAAGAAGTCTCATCTTCCACAAATAATTAAGGAACAAGTCAAAGGTCAAAACATCCAGACATCATCAAGGAATTTGAGACAAGTCAAAGATTGTATATTCATTCAAAAGAGCTTGATACAAAAGAGGATAAAAGTAAAAAGAGCAAGGTCATACAAAGCGGAATACCCAAGCAGACTACAAGTCGCCAACATAATCGTCGTCGTCCCTCCTCTTGTCCCGCTCCCGACGATAAAGATCCATCAAAGGAGCTGTCACCGAGCCTCCAGCATATCTGCGACGACCCCCTGGAACATAGAGCGAAGGAAGCAGAGGCCCTTAACCGTACAGCAAATACCACTCATTATAGTCACGATCCGGGATCGTGAAGCGAAATCCGGGCTGGCCCACGAGAGCCTCAGCTCTCTTATCAGCTGGGATCTGAGCAGCTGGAGGAGGTGCAGAACAAGGGACCCGAGCCACCCTAGTGACTTGCCGAAGCAACCTCTCACCTAGATACTACTGAAAAGATTCAGCATCGGAAAGCATGATACGGAGACATGAAGCGTCATATGCCTCCACACACTGGGGGGTGTAATAGAGAGGGAGGCTGGCATACGGGATCCGAGGGAGCTACAGCAAATGAGGTCACCTTGATCAGTTACAGTACAGCACGAGGGATAAGGAAAGCAAGATACTTACGTCATCAACGGTCAACCTGTCTATGTCAGCACGCCAATTATCCCCAGAAACTCGGGAGTTCCGCTAACGGTTTTGCTAGGTGCCAGTACATGTGGCGATACAAAGAGGGCTCAATATCGTCCCGCATCCTCGGCGCGAGATGGGAAAAATGGTCATAAAAGCAGGTCTGGGCAAAAAGCACACCTAATGATCAGAGAGAGAAAGAAGGCAAATGACCCCAAGAAGGTGAATGAAGAAATACCTCGACGACAAGCCAGAAATCGGTGTAGGACCGGCTGTTTCGACAGGTCTTATCCAGACCTTGGAAAATATGAGTCATGATAGCCCCGTTCCAATTGTAGGGGTGGTGTAGGTCCTCAACCAAGCGAAGGAATTTAGGATCAACCCTTTCATTAGCGTGATAGAGAAGGAAGGACCCGAAGGCATAAGTGATCATGGCCCGTGCTTTGTAGAGGGCCTCTCGCTCGGTAGTGGGGATGACGGAGGCAAAAGTATTGTAGAACCATCGCATCTTCACTTGATGGCCTTGAAATTCATCCTCGGGTGGGACATCACCGACGAGCCGTAGCCAGTCAGTGGACGTGATGGGAGCCAGAGAGCTGACTTGAGGGACGACTGTCCCATGAAACGGAAAGCCTATCTGCATATAAATGTCCAGAGGAGTTATTCCCCATTCACCACAAGGGAGCTGGAAGGTGTGGGTCTCGTCCCGCCACCTCTCGCAGAGGGCCGCAAGCATCATGCGGTTGGCACTGTTGTTATGAAAACGTAAGGTAAGAAGGCCAGCAAAAGGAGTACCAGCCAATACTCGTTCAAGCAAGGGCTGTGGGTCCTTCACCCAGTTGTCCCAGTGATCTCTGGTGCCTCGACCCTTGATAGCAGGAAGAGGTTGATGTTCCATAGCCAAGGAACACATGTGGTCCCCTCGACGGATGATGAAGGCAGGATCATCTTCGTCAATCACTCGATGTCCCCTGGTACCGTCTGCCATTGAATCCTACAAGCTTGGCAAGGTAAGTCCTTATCCCTTACCCGTTAAAATCCAAATTATCATCCAGGAAACCCATGGGATTAGACTCACATTCGAATGCAAGATCTAAAGTCCAACTCCATGTGTTACCTAGGACAAGTGTTGGGCCCATTGAAGAAAGCAAGGCCCACTTTAAAGAAGGTTGCATGGCATGCCTTAGGCAAGAAAGGTCCAACATCCAAGGACACATTTTGGATAACAAATGCACTCAAGTGCCATGAGATCAACAAAGGATAAGAATCTTACTTCACATGAGAAGCTCCTCTTCAAAGTCCATATGTGGCCAAGGATTGATCCACTTTTTTTATGCCAAGGCCATGATTCTCACTTAAGATACTTCCATCTTTTTACATATGTACATGGACAAGTGGGGAATAGAAAGGAGGTGGGCCCCAAGAGCAACCCAAATGCCTCACCTCAATGGATTGGAGGGAGCACATAGCCCACTTGAAAAACATGAGGACCCATTCATGGGTTAACCATGGGCAACCCTGTGCACCATCTTGATGAAAGTGTTGACCATGAGAGTACAACATGTCGGTTTACCCACAAACATATGAATCAAAGAGCTAATGGTAAAAAAGTTGATGCACATAGCCCACATGAAGAACCAAGTTGAAAATGCCCATGAAAGGGCAAGCTTGGGCAACTTATGTGCACCAATTTCCTTACAAGAAGGGGAGACCATTTGAGCACAAGAGGACCATCATGAAAATGGATAAGAATGGTACACATAGCCCACTTGAAGATCAAAATCCAAAATGTCCCAAAGCATCGGACAAAAATGGGCAACTTATGGGTATCATTCTTTCTCACAAATTGAAGGAAAAAACACTCATATTTGAGAATGATGGTGGATGACCCACCAAGCCCCTAAAGAAAAGTTCAAGGAGCTATGGTCGCATGGATGGCTCACTTGAGGATCATCCATTTGAGGTTGATAACATTAAAGGGAAACTCTTGAGAACCACATTCCTACCACAAGGAAAAACCATTTGAACTTAGTGAGATTGTTGGAACAAGTCACTCATGGGACTTGTAGATGATCAAGTAACTCAAGTCCTCCATCCATCAAAAGAAAAAGCATGAAAGGAAAAAGCCTACATGGACAAAGTGTAGTGGTGCACACATGGTCCAAAGAAATCCAAGCTTCAATGAAGGCCCAAAAGCCCATCCATATGGAAAAACTCCAAGGAACCCACCACACTTTGTACAAGGATGTACATCATAATCAAGAGATGGTGGAAGATTTGGGCTATTTGTCCATAAAGGCCCAACTAAGAAATCTAGCCCACTTGAGATCCAAGTGAAGAACGGGCTAGTCATCTTGATCCATACATATGTGAAGAAAGATGGGATCACCCAAAGTGAGCCCCATGAGCCCAAACTTGAGATGGGCCCTACCATGCCCATGGGCCCAAACCTTGAAGAGAAAATGGAAAAGAAAAAGAGAGCTCCAAAGAAAATGACAAGAAAGAGAAAGCATGAGGGAGCCCAAAATGAAGCATTGGGCCCATCAAATACACCGAGGGCCATGACTTCACTTTGAGCCCATTTGATACATATGAAAAGAGGCCCAACTCCCATGGAAAAGATAGTATATTTTGCCATGCACACTTGATGGACATGCCAAAATCACTCTTTACATACGCATGAAGGGAGTGTGAAAAGAAGAAAAGGGAAAATGAAATGGAAAGCTTGCAATGTCCTTCTCCATGCACCACCTTTGAAAGAGATTGGAGATCTAGAAAAGGTCAAGAATGCTTGGGCCCACCTTTACTTCTTTTGAAATAGCTACATGAGGAAAAGAAAGGAACCATGAGAAACAATGAAGAAGGAAAAGGACAAGAAAGAGAAAGAAAGTGGTCCATACCTTTACCACTCACCAAAGAAGGACCACCT
This sequence comes from Liriodendron chinense, assembly GCA_003013855.2. Lineage (NCBI taxonomy): Eukaryota > Viridiplantae > Streptophyta > Magnoliopsida > Magnoliales > Magnoliaceae > Liriodendron > Liriodendron chinense. The sequence goes on from ML058505.1 coordinate 2,025,108, forward strand.
TGCTGTCCCAAGATTTCTCTAAGGCCCACCACTTGAAAAGAGCAAAGGACCACCAAAAAAGAGAAAGAAAACTTAAGAAAGAGAGAGTTGAGAGAGAAAAGAGAGAGATTGCACGTGGAAGAGGGCAAGGGTGCCCCATGTTATATAGAAGAGGGGAAGGCACCCTTTTACCCAGCCCACAGAAAAAACCAGTGGGCAGGGGCGGTCCGGGCGGCGCCCAGGGGGCCGTCCTAACCCCTACCTATGTGAAACGACCTCTCCTCCCCTCTCCTTGGGAAGAACTCCTCCTTGGGAAGGGTGGTTGCAAGTGAATCTTGTACCTCCATGTAAGAGTGAAGTGATGGAAGAGAATGGTGAGAAAAAGGAAGAAATCTCACCAAAATCTCATCTTGTGAGAAGTTGATGAGAAATTGGCTTGATGATGTGGAAAAGCTCCATGAAATTTTCAAGGAAAAGAAAGAAAAAGATTGACTTGGTCAAACAGTGATCTCAACCATCCAAGGGTATGACCTGATGATCCGAACCATTCCAAGAAGAATTCCCGTAGTCTCCAACCTAGATTGCTGCTCTGTTTGTACATATTTTGGGTCCGAAGACCTTAAACTACGTTGGGATCAACATCCCGAGGGTTTTTAATAAAAACCAGCATCGACCCTAGCCGCTCAGGCTAAGATCCGATGATCTGGATCATTTAAAAAAAAAATAAAAAATGAGTTTGCCCCGTTTTGCGCAGTTTTGTGGTTCGAAGACCTTAAACTACGTCGGGATCAAGATCCCGAGGGACTTTTTAAATAAAAAACCGGCATCAGTCTGGATCGAATCAAGATCCGCTGACACCGGACGTTTTCCAAAAATAAAAAAAATATATGTTCAGCTTGTACAGTTTTGGGTCCGAAGACCTTAAACTACGTCGGGATCAAGATCCCGAGGGACTTTCAATAAAAATCGGCATCGGTCTTCATTAAGGCCTGATGACTCCGGACATTTTCTAAAAAACAAAAAATGTGATTTCCAGCATCACTTGTACATATTTTGGGTCCGAAGACCTTAAACTACGTCGGGATCAATATCCCGAGGGATTTTAATAAAAACCAGCATCGATCCCAACCGTTCAAGCTAAAGATCTAATGACCTGGAACATTTTTCAAAAAATCACAAAAAGAATGTATTTTCAGCATGTACATATTTTGGTCCGAAGACCTTAAACTACACTGGGATTAATTTCTCGGGGGACCTTTTCCTGCTTTCAACAAAAAATCGGCATCGATCCCAGCCGTCCAGGCCAGGATCTGATGACCTGGATCATTTCCAAAATACCAAAAAGACTTTTGAGTTTTCCATAAAAACTAGTATCAATCTTAAACACTTGATTTGAACTCTGGAACCTTTTCAAAAAAATAAAAAAAATAAAAAAATAAAAATTTAACCATCAATTTCAACTGCACAAATTCATCCCCAGCGGTCCGAAGACCTAAAACTACACTGGGATTAACTTCTCGGGGGCTTTCTTTCCTAACCTGTTACAGACATGGCTGACACTTGATCGTACGGGTGACTGGAATCTCTTAAACAGGTAAGGGCTGAGGCGGGCAGAACTCCGCAATCCTGTTCGTGTTGAACGCACCGTGATAGATAACCTTGATTTGGAAGTCGCTGTTGAATCTGACGGATGTTCCCTGTTCCTAAACCTCATGAAGGGGATTAAGGCTGTTGGGAGGTGGAGCGCACCCTCACGAAATTGTGAGCAACGTAAGGCCCCAAACTGGATTGACTAAGGAAAATGTGAGGATGTGGCTCATTTTGTGGCCGAAGGAGTCCGTCAGACGATACGTGGTCTATGTGCATTGCACATGAGGAACAGGCAACTTTGTGGGTGTGTTGACTGAAAACCCTCAAGATCCCCTCATCCGAAGATGTAAAACTACGGCACTTAACTGTGTGAGACTCGTCTTGCTCGCTGACGTAAAATGGATCGAGTGCCTTACCAGCAGTAGAAGCTGGAAGTAGATGAAAATCTCATACTTTTCCCTGCATTTCAGAAAAATCACAAAATACAAAATATTACAAAATCACCTTTTCAAAAATCACAAAAATATTTCCTTGCTTTCAAATCAAATACTTGTAAAAAATCACAAAAAAAAATATTTCCCTTGCTTTAAAATCAAATACTTGCAAAAATCACAAAAAAATATTTCCATTGCTTTCAAATCAAATATTTGCAAAAATTACAAAAAATATTTCCTTTGTTTTCAATAACTGATCTCTATCCTGACCACTCTGGTTAATGTTCGGACCAAATACTTACAAAAATCACAAAAATTGTCACTAGCCCCTAGCACTACACTTCAGGAGTCTTGAACTCCACTCTCTTCACAATTTGGGATGACGGATCCAATCGCCCGTAAATTGGAATCTTGACCAAAGCTGGCGACCAAGCACCGTCTCAATCGCATTTATGCCCAGAAGAACATCTTGAAGTCGGATAATATCCTCATACATTCTCATTAGCAAAGAAACAGCATCTTGGGACGATGGACCTGATCTATCACGGGTCGGGATCTTGACCAACCCGTTGACCAAACATCCGCATACAAAAGAAAAAATCCCAGGGGAGCACAACCCCGCAAGCAATAAGCTCCAAGTTCTCTGCATCACCAGCAAAAGCAAAATCATCAAACTAAAAGAGAATGAGCCAAGCTATGCATTCATCATGCATCTCCATGCATCAGCATCCATCGCACCAATCATCATGTTTACCTGCTTTCAAAATAAAGTTGGTTAGCCAAAGACCCCACAGGCAATCCTAGTGGAGGCACGTGCAGACCAGATTTTCATTTCAAAAAGACAAAAAAAATCTCTATTTGCAAATAAAAACCCCACGGAGTATCACTCCCCAGAGTGGGTATCTTTTCAAAAACCCAAAAAATATTTTCCCAGTAGAGCATTCTGCCTCCAACACACCAGGAGATCTTCCATATCTCTGGGTAGGAGCCGACGCAAAAATCAAATAAGATCCGATCTCGTGGTTTCCCCGGAGACCATCGGATCCAATGCACTCAAAGTACGGTCGAACTGAACTCCATTATCAGTGCGGTCGTACCATATGCCAAGATACAAAAGATGAAAGCCAAAAGGCTCGGTCAAAGAAGCCACTTGAACAGGTGGAAACGATGAATTGTAACCCAAGTATCAAAATCAGCAGATTGGGTGGAAAGAGTTCACCCGCACATACCTAGGCGTGGATACCTGAAGTACCTTGACTGAGTCCAAGTCGACGTAGTAGAATCCCGTAAGACAATCTGACGCAGGGCGTCTAACCACTTTGATAGTCAAGCGAAACAAGTACTCCTGGAGTGATCTGGGAAAACATCAAACATCACACAATCAGTCTCAGGGTCAGCAACCTCGTAAGACTAGCGACGCAGAGGCTCTGCTATACCTTTCCGATGTTAGTACCGATCGGGAATGGAAGGGTTGCGATTGGGTACCCAGGTTGCAGCGCATGCAGGGACAATCGCAACGTTTTCTCCAAACTCCCGCGGTATGTGCGAGTTATCAATTTCCAGACAATCAACTGACTCAGATACAAAGGATAACAAAGGTTCCAGACCACAATCAAAGAAAGAATGAATTGCAAACCAAGCATCGAAACCAGCAGATCGGGTGGAAAGAGTCCACCCGCACATACCTAGGCGTGGATGCCTGAAGTACCTTGACTGAGTCCAAGTCGGTGTAGTAGAATCCCGTAAGACTATCTGACGCAGGGCGTCTAACCACTTTGACAGTCAAGCGAAATAAGTACTTCTGGAGTGATTTGGGAGAACATCGAACATACAATCAATCACAGGGTCAGTAACCTCATAAGACTAGCGATGTAGAGGCTCTGCTGTACCTTTCCGATGTTAGTACCGATCGGGAATGGAAGGGTTGCGATTGGGTACCTAGGTTACAGCGCATGCAGGGACAATCGCAACGTTTTCTCCAAACTTCCGCGGTATGTGCGAGTGATTGGTTTCCAAACGATCAACTGGCACAGATGCAAAAGCAAGCAATGATTTCAAACCATGATCTACGAATGATCGGGTCAGAAGTGGGGTGTCCACTCGCTTTGGCATTCGGTTGCACGCAAACTCTGCCAAAGAGGGGCATCTGTAGACACCCCACCTTCGGCTACATTGTTGGTAGAGATAGCTGGATGAATGGAGGACCATACCCCCAAATCCCAAGTCCAAACTCAGCCAAACTCACCCTTGTAAGCCCCATTCCATAGCCCAGTTCAAGCCTGAACCCAGTCAACCCAGTCTTAAACATCAGCCTGAAAAACCCCCCATAAGAAAAGCCAATAAAAAAATCCTAAAAAAGTCAAACTCACTGAGTCAACCCGCTGAGTCAACTCGCTGAGTCAACTCGTCGAGTCAAAACACCGAGTCAACCCGTCGAGTCAACCTACTGAGTCAAATCACCAAGTCGACCCGCTGAGTTAACTCACTGAGTCAACCCAGCGAGCCAAACAGCCGCCCCGAGGGAGCGACCGTACCTCGCTGGAAATCGAGGAACGGCCGTACGGGCGGCCCACAGCGGGCCGCCCAAAAATATTTACGCGAAATGCCATTGCCCACTGCTATAAATACCCCCTTCCCCTTCTCATTTCAGCATCCCTTCGAGTCCATTCAGTCCGAGAGCTCTGAGTCCACCTCTCCACCCTTTTAGCCCATTTTTCCACCAAGGAGAGCCCGAGTGAGGAGATCCTAGCCCTGGTCTAGCCCAGCCTGACCACTGGTCTAAGTCTCCCAAGCCATCCAAGTCTTAATCCAGCCACTCGAAGCCAACCCTTGTGACACCTCCGTCCATCCAGCTACTCTTTTTCCAGCATCATCTCATTTGCATCTAGCATAAGTGCAACATTTACTTTTCTTCCAACCCCCCTGCTTCACTGCAAGCACCTTGATTACTCAAGCACACTGCATATGTCTTAAATTAAGCACCTGTTAGTTCGAGCGTATGCTCTGGGCTTGCCCGTTGTTGGAACCTGCCCATCAGAAACTCTTACTGTTCAGACCTGCATTCATGCTTCACTATAAAGCACCTTGATTATTCAAGCACACTGCATACGTCTTAAATTAAGCACCTGTCAGTTTGAGCGTATGCTCTGGGCTTGCCCGTTGTTGGAACCTGCCCATCAGAAACTCTTACTGTTCAGACCCGCATTCATGCATCATGTCATCTATGAGAATGTACGAGGATTAAAACAGACTTTCAAGTCTTAGTTCGATTCTGTGAAGTAGAGACCGTACTTCGGTATAGGCAGTGTGTGGGGTGCTTAACCTTTTCCCACCCTGTAACCGTGATCCCTTACCTTGAATCTCTGGCCGCAGATCAAAAGGAGTCATTTTAGAAGAAGGAATCTTCGGATCCCCTTCTCTAACGTTTCTACGGGGTCTAGCCGACTGTAGATTCGAAGTAACTGGCTAGTGGTGACTCTGGTCTTATATAAACTCACTTAAACACATCTAGCTTAACACGACAACCAAACAAAGCCCTCGAGAACGAGGCAAGCCAGTGGCACAAACGGCGATTTTGCACTCACGCATCCTCCTCTCCTTCTTTTCCCGAAAGGGGAAGGGACGAGAACGTCGTGTGGGAGAGCGGAAACGGTGAGGGTCCACACTACCCCATATAGAAGTGTGAATATACCATAGATATAGGCTTCTAGTTTGGCCTATTGTGCACTTGCATTAGTGAGTCAAGATCAATTTTTTTAAACTAGGAGACTTAGCATGCTTGGACTATGATCGACTAGAGGATGTACTAGCTTTGACTGATCCTTAAACTTAAGGATGAGTGAGGAATCAAGGTCTAATATATGTCCTTTGGCTCACTTCACGAGTTCATCAAATGACCAACAAAATCGATATAGTTGGGCGCATCCATTGAGGTTCGTCAAGACCCAACGGGCTAATCGGCAATTTATTGGTTTCTTAGGAACTTATGGCATCTATCTTAGAGATTGGATGTTCATCAAGTGATTTTTTTAATGAGTCCATCACCCAAAAGGTTTTATAAATGTTTAACTATTAAAATGGTTTTGATTACACTTGATGATGATTTGATAGCTTAGATCTAGTGTGGTCTATAATTTAATTTGCATGGGTATTGGATCAATAGTGGATCATCATGACAATGGAGGGATTGGAGCAATTCAGGCATCTAGTTTAAGACAGGATCATAGATTTTTAATACAATGAGGCATATGGAAGACTGTAGGGTGGTAGAGTATCAAAACTGTTGCCTCCGTTTGAAAAAATATCAGTCAAAAGGATTAAAGGAAAATGAGATTATGGTCTCGTCAAGTGGTGATCTAAAATGAAGGTATTTTATTTATGAGAGGTTTCTTGGTAAAAGACATGTATATTATTTATGTCATATAAATATGCATTATGCTTTAATGATGTAGGTCATAAATTCCTGAATAATTTTGACATTATTTCATCTAGTCATGTTTCATGGAATTTAAGATTCCGAGCAAGCAAAAGAAGAAAATAAACAATACTTAACCTTACTATACAGGATTTAAGACATTTGATAGGAAAAATAAAGAGGGACAAGAAAGAGTATTAAAGAATAAAAGATAAAGAGAGTGTGTTTTTTATGTATCTTGGATGTCTGTATCGGAATGTAAGTTGGTTTGAGATGTGAGAAGAAAAATAGGAGACCTGACAATCTTTTTTGTAAAAGGAGTGATCGGATATGCTCGATTTCAATCATACTCTTGACTTTGCTAGCTTCTTTTGACAAGTTAACTTTTATAGTTGGTCTTATGATTCGGGTAGGGCCTCATCAGGAATCTCTGAAGTCTTCAGAGAAGAGGGCCCACCCGATGACTTTCTCAATTCTCTCTATATTTTCCTCTGTCACTTTTTATTACCAGTTCCGAAATGGCAGCACTGTATTGAATTTATAAAGGTAGACTGTCGGCTAGCAGTTGGTTGATGGTGGACACTTGGTGAAAATTTACTATGCAATATTTGCCAAAGTGCATCTAAATCTTCAATCGATGCAGGGGGGTGCTAGGCCTTTCAGCCATTGGTTGGCTGACTATTCAGATGACACTTTAAAATAGGCTCCTTAACACTTGGTGAGCGAAAAATGGGAGCAAGGATGATGACATCATTGTTGGCGTGCCACAAGTCTGTAGTTTTATTTTATCAATCTAGTCCATTGGTTGAATCCAGGAGGTATTGGAAACCCTTAATTTGTTGTCCGTTTGGATTTGTGAAGTTTTACGAGCTACATAGAGACGATTTTAGGGTGTTAATCATGATTTTGAGAGAGTTCGGATGATCGGTTAGGATTTGCTTTGTCAGATTCTTTAGGTTCGTTGATTGTCCCCATGACTTGTCGAGAGTCTTGTCTATTTGATTGATTAGATTTTCAATGGTTTACAAATTGCTTACGGATGATTTTATTGAAGCTCAGCTGAAGTCAAAGAGCATTTAGTGTTGTTTAGGGTGGGGTGTCTTCAGAACCTACTCACAAAGCTTGATTTGCTAGCTTAAAATTGAATGTGGCAACAATTGAAGTGACCTACAAACTATTGAAAGATCATGGGGAGCTCCTTACAGATGCACATGCTTATTAATAGATAGTTGGTAGTATAATATACTTAATCATTACTCGCTTAGATTTGACATATCTAGTTGAGGTCATTAGTTAATTTATATAGGAGTTGAGGAAGCCAGATATGGATATAGTGAAGTGTATTTTGAGACATGTAAAGGTGATAATTAATAAATGTATATTCTATAATATGGTGTATTAATAAAGCTTGTAGATTATTGTCAAGTAGATTAGCAAGGGACCTATTTGCACATCACTTGATATCAAGTTTTGTTTCAATCTTGGTTCGAAAAGTGTCATGGGGAAGCAAGAAACAAACTACTCTTATACTATCTAAAGCTAAACATCACGCTGCAGTGATCACTATATGTGAAAGTGTATGATGACACGACCATTTAGAGAATTTGAAGAAAAAGTCAACTATCTCGTTCCGTTCATGAATGATAGCGCTAGATTGATTATGCCGACATTAAATCTGACATTTTATGCCCTAACGAAGCATGTAGAGGCCCATTACAACTTTATTCATAAGAAAGGTCCCGAGTAAAGAGGCAGAGTTGACTCACGTTTCTGTAACTGACCAAATACTAGATATTTACTGCACTATGTTGGGTGCATTTCACAAAACCTTAGGATCTCGCCCCCCAAACTACTTGAATTATGGGATATGATAAAGCAATGAACTGAATCAAATCATAAACCACATGACACAAGAGATTTTTACGTGGAAAAACCTTCGAAGAGGTAAAAACCACGGGACCTAGTCCAGATCAACAATCCACTATAAAAGAGAACTGTTACAACCGATCACAAACACAACCCGCTTGGATCAAACCTTCTTCACTTATATAGGAGTGTGTGGACCCTCGCCGTTTCGCGCTTCCACGACGTCGTTCTCCCTTTCCTTTCGGAAAAAGAAGAAGAGTTGCGTGCGTGTGAATCGCCGTTTGTGCCACTGGCTTGCCTCGTTCTTGAGGGCTTTGTTTGGTTGTCGTGTTAAGCTGGATGCGCTTAGATGAGTTTATATAAGACCAGAGTCGCCACTAGCCAGTTACTTCGAATTTACAGTCGGCTAGACCCCGTAGAAACGTTAGAGAAGGGGATCCGAAGATTCTTTTCTCTAAAATGACTCCTTTTGATCTGCGGCCAAAGATTCGAGGTAAGAGATCACGGTTACAGGGTGGGAAGAGGTTAAGCACCCCACACACTGCTCGTACCATAGTACGGTCTCTACTTCACAGAATCGAACGAATACTTGAAAGTCTGTTTTAATCCTCGTACATTCTCATAGATGACATGATGCATGAATGCAGGTCTGAACAGTAAGAGTTTCTGATGGGCAGGTTTCCATTAACAGGCAAGCCCAGAGCATACGCTCGAACTGACAGGTGCTTTATGCGAGATGCATGCTGTGTGTTTGAATTGTCAAAGTGCTCGTAGTGACTAATGCATGAATGCAGGTCTGAACAGTAAGAGTTTCTGATGGGTAGGTTTCCATTAACAGGCAAGCCTAAGCATATGCTCGAACTGACAGGTGCTTTAAGCGGGATGCATGTCGTGTGCTTGAATAATCAAAGTGCTGGTAGTGAAGCAGGGGGGTTGGAAGAAAAGTAAATGTTGCACTTATGCTAGATGCAAATGAGATGATGCTGGAAAAGAGTAACTAGATGGACGGAGGTGTCGCAAGGATTGGCTTCGAGTGGCTAGATCAAGACTTGGATGGCTTGGGAGACTTGGACCAGTGGTCAGGCTGGGCTGGACCAGGGCTAGGCTCTCCTCACTCGGGCTCTCCTTGGTGGAAAAATGGGCTAAGATGGTGGAGAAGGACTCGGAACAGACGGGCTCTCCCTGGGTTGGATGGATTGCTGAAATGAGAAGGGGAGGGGGGTATTTATAGCAGCGGGCAGTGGCAGAACCCGTAAATAATTTTGGGCGGCCCGACGCTCCTCGGGTTCCAGTGCGTGGTACGGTCATGTCTCGGGGCTGCTGTTTTGACTCAGTGGGTTGACTCGGTGAGTTGACTCAGCGAGTCGACTCGGTGTTTTAACTCGGCAGCTTGACTTAGTGTTTTGACTCAGCGGGTTGACTCAGCGAGTTGACTCGGTGTTTTGACTCAGCGAGTTGACTTTTTAAGGATTTTTTGACTGGTTTTTCTTATGGGGGGTTTTTTAGGCTGATGTTTAGGGGCAAGTTGACTGGGTTCAGGCTTGAGTTGGGCTATGAATTGGGGCTTACAAGGGTGAGTTTGGCTGAGTTTTGACTTGGGATTTGGGGGTATGGTCCTCTATTCATCCAACTATCTCTACTAACAGTGTAGCCGAAGGTGGGGTGTCTACAGATGCCCCTCTTTGGCAGAGGTTGCGTGCAGCCGAATGCCAAAGTGAGTGGACACCCCACTTCTGACCCGGTCATTCATGGATCATGGTATGAAATCTTTGCTTGCCTTTGCATCTGTGCCAGTTGATCGTCTGAAAATCGATCATTTGCACATACCGCGGAAGTTCGGAGAAAACGTTGCGATTGTCCCTGCATGCGCTGCAACCTGGGTACCCAATCGCAACCCTTCCATTCCCGATCGGTACTAACATCGGAAAGGTATAGCAGAGCCTCTGCGTCTTTAGTCTTACGAGGTTGCTGACCCTGAGATTGATTGTATGTTCGATGTTTTTTTAGATCACTCCAGGAGTACTTGTTTCGCTTGACTGTCAAAGTGGTTAGATGCCCTGCGTCATGTAGTCTTACGGGATTCTACTGGACTCAGTCAAGGTACTTCAGGCATGCACGCCTAGGTATGTGCGGGTGGAATTTTTCCACCCGATCTGCTGGTTTTGATGCTTGGTTTGCAATTCATTCTTTCCTATATTGTGGTCTGGAATCTTTGTTGTCCTTTGTATCTGAGTCAGTTGATTGTTTGGAGATTGATAACTCGCACATACCACGGGAGTTTGGAGAAAACGTTGCGATTGTCCCTGCATGCGCTGCAACCTGGGTACCCAATCGCAACCCTTCCATTCCCGATCGGTACTAACATCGGAAAGGTACAGCAGAGCCTCTACGTCGCTAGTCTTACGAGGTTGCTGACCCTGAGATTGATTGTGATGTTTGGTGTTTTCTCGAATCACTCCAGGAGTACTTGTTTCGCTTGACTGTCAGAGTGGTTAGATGCCCTGCGTCATGTAGTCTTACGGGATTGTACTACGTCGACTTGGACTCAGTCAAGGTACTTCAGGCATCCACGCCTAGGTATGTGCGGGTGAACTCTTTCCACCCAATCTGCTGATTTTGATACTTGGGTTACAATTCATCGTTTCCACCTGTTCAAACGGTTTCTTTGACCGAGCCTTTTGGCTTTCATCTTTCGTATCTTGGCATGTGGTGCGACCGCACTGACACTGGAGTTCAGTTCGACCGTACTTTGAGCGCATTGGATCCGATGGTCTCCGGGGAAACCGCGAGACATCGGATCTTATTTGATTTTTACGTCGGCTCCTACCCAGAGATATGGAAGATCTCCTAGTGTTTTGGAAACAGAACGCTTTACTGGGAAAATATTTTTGGATTTTTTGAAAAGATACCCACTCTGGGGAGTGATACTCCGTGGGGTTTTTATTTGCAAATATAATATTTTTTGTCTTTTTGAAATGAAAATCTGGTTTGCACGTGCCTCCACTAGGAGTGTCTGTGGGGTCTTTGGTTAACCGACTTTATTTTGAAAGCAGGTAAACATGATGATTGATGCGATGGATGCTGATGCATGGAGATGCATAATGAATGCATGGCTTGGCTCATTCTCTCTCAGTTTGATGATTTTGCTTTTGCTGGAGATGCAGAGAATTTTGAGCTTATTGCTTGCAGGGTTGTGCTTCCCTGGGGTTTTTCTTTTTCATACGGGCGTTTGGTCAGCGGGTTGGTCAAGATCCCGACCCGTGGTCGATCAGGTCGATCGTCCCAAGATGTTGTTTCTTTGCTGTACGAGGATGTTATCCGACTTCAAGATGTTCTTCTGGGCATAAATGCGATTGAGACGGTGCTTGGTTGCTAGTTCTGGTCAAGATTCCAATTTGCGGGCGATTGGATCCGTCATCCCAAATTGTGAAGTGAGCGGAGTTCGAGACTCCTGAAGTGTAGTGATGGGGATAGTGATAATTTTTGTTATTTTTACAAACATTTGGTCCGAATCCTTACCTGAGTGGTCAGGATAGAGATCGGTTATTGAAGACAAATGAAATATTTTTTTGTGGTTTTGAAAATATTTGGTTTGAAAGCAAGGGAAATATTTTGTGATTTTTGAAAATATTTTGCAATGTTTTGGTATTTTGTTGGATTTTTCTGAAATGCAGGGAAAAGGTATGGAATTTTCATCCATTTCCAGCTTTTACTGCTGGTAAGGCACCCGATCCATTTTACGTCAGCGAGCAAGACGAGTCTCACACAGTTAAGTGCCGTAGTTTTACATCTTCGGATGAGGAGATTTTTGAGGGTTTTCAGTCAACACACCCACAAAGTTGCCTATTCCTCATGTGCAATGCACATAGACTACGTATTGTCCGACGGACTCCTTCGGCCACAAAATGAGCCACATCCTCACATTTCCCTTAGTCAATCCAGTTTGGGGCCTTACGTTGCTCACAATTCCGTGAGGGTGCGCTCCAACTTCCAACAGCCTTAATCCCCTTCATGAGTTTTAGGAACAGGGAACATCCGTCAGATTCAACAGCGACTTCCAAATCAAGGTCGTCTGTCACGGTGTGTTCAACACGAACAGGATTGCGGGGTTCTGCCCGCCTCAGCCTTTACCTGTTTAGAAGATTTCGGACACCCGTACGACCAACTGTCAGCCATGTCCGGAACAGGTTAGGAAAGAAAGCCCCCGAGAAGTTAATCCCAGTGTAATTTTAGCTCTTCGGACCGCTGTGGATGAATTTGTGCAGTTGAAATTGCTGGTGAATTTTTTTTTTGTATTTTGAAAAAGTTCCAGATTTCAACTCGAGTAATCGAGGTTGATGCTAGTTTTTATGGAAAGCTTGAAATCTTTTTGGTATTTTTGAAAATGATCCGGGTTATCAAACCTTGACCCTAGCGGTTGAGGCTGGTGCCGGTTTTTGGTTGAAAGCAGGAAAAGGTCCCCCGAGAAGTTAATCCCAGTGTAGTTTAAGGTCTTCGGACCAAAATATGTACATGCTGAAAATACATTTTTTTTTATTTTTTAAAAATGTTCCAGGCTGTTAAATCTCAATTTGAGCGATCAAGATTAACACTGGTTTTTATTGAAAATCTCTCGGGATTTTGTTCCCGACGTAGTGTAAGGTCTTCAGACCATAAAACTGTATAAAACAGGGCAAACACATTTTTTTTATTTTTGAAAAATATTCGAAGTCATCTGATCTTGATGTGAGCAAACAAAACCGACGCCGGTTTTTATTGAAAATCCCTTGGGATGTCGATCCCGACGTAGTTTAAGGTCTTCGGACAAAAAATATGTACAAGCGATGCTGGAAATCACATTTTTTATTTTTTAGAAAATGTCCGGGGTCGTTGGATCTTGATTTGATCCAGACTGATGCCTGTTTTTATTAAAGGTCCCTCGGGATCTTGATCCCGACGTAGTTTAAGGTCTTCGACCCCAAAATATGTACAAGAGAATGCTGTAAATGTATATATATGATTTGTGATTTTTGAAAAGTGTCCGGTGTTGTCGGATCTTGACTCGAGCAATCAAGACCGATGCCGGTTTTTATTGAAAATCTCTCGGGATGTCGATCCCGACGTAGTTTAAGGTCTTCGGACCCAAAACTTTTATGGTTGAGCGTACTTACCTTGCTTTGTTTAACTTCTGACGGGGCTGATTGTGATTTAAGTGGTCTGAATTGCTTGAATTGGTCCCGTGGGCCCTTTCCAGACTTCAGTTTTGCTTTGGAGCACCTATCCTTGATGTTTTGTGAGGCTAAGAAGGCTTTCTATGGTGCAGATGATGACTTGGACAGTTCAGATTGCTCTTTTTAGCCATGTAGGTCCACTTGACGATCAGATCTTGGACTCTAGGCCTTCTTTCTTGACAATCGAACCCTTGATGTTGCTATTCGATGACCCATGCGAGCTTTTCCATGGTTTGGATCATGATGATCTAGTCTTTCAGTGGCTTAGATTGCTTGTGGGCCCCTCTTGATCAATTTTTCTTTTCTTTGACTTGATCAGACTCATTTTGGCCGCAGTAATTCATGATTGGATAGGTAGGGTACCCTCCAAATGATTCTGATCAACCTCAATCGAAATCTGGAGTGTATTGGAGCCTTGGGCGGCCCTCAGGGTGCCATCTGCTGATGTGGACTGTCAGCCTCACCTACCAACGACCATGGAGCCAATCCCGCGGAGAGAGAGGGAACGCGTCCGTACGGACGGCCCACAGCGGGCCGCCCAGGACTCGCCTCTTGTGTGGCCTGGGCTGGCTCATGTTCGGACATTCTCTTCTGTCCACTGCTCTTGTCCCTACCTACTTTGTACTGGACTATTCGATTTCAGCCATGAATCTTCTTTCCTCTTTGTCTTTTCTCCTCATCTTGTCCTCATCTTGCTTTGTCCTTTCTTGGGCAATGGATGGTGGAGATTTAGGGGTTGTGGGGGCTGTCCATGGTGGGTCCCATACTTTAGAGGGTGTTGAAGGCCTTAATGATGGAGGGATTTCTTTAATAAATGGTGGAGATGGGGCATTGAATGGGGGCATTGATGAGGGGTTAGGGATGGTGGTTGGTGGAGCTTTGAATGGCCCCATTAATGATAGCCATGCTGAAATTTCTGATTTGAATGGGGCCTTCATTATGGGAGGAGTGGATGGTATGGATGGGATGCTGAGATGGGACATAGGTGAGGCTATGCATCCCTTGAGTGTGGGCCCCATGGATGATGCGATTGATGGTGGTGATGGGGGTATGATGGACATAGATGGGCTGATCTCATTCTGGATGGTATGGATGGTTCAGATGATACCTTTGACGGTTTGGATGCTCTTGATGAGGGCCGAGATGTGCGACATACTTACTTGAGTGGTCTTGACGTGATCATTGATGATGTCCCCCTGATGATGGATGGTGTGGATGCCTCGATGATCCCCTTGATTGGACAGGATGATGATTGGATTTATGACTTTATGTTGGAGAGGGTCGCAGGTCCAGATCTGACCGTTGATTCTTCGATCGGGGTTGCCGGGACCATTCTGGATGGTTCAGATGCATTCTTTGACGGTCAGATTGGTCAAGATGCCACGATGTGTGGTGTGATCTTTGCCGATAGCCCTTTTGATGGAGAGTATCGTCCTTCTCCTGATCGTCGGTCATTTGCGTACTCTGTTCACGAGGTGGGCGAGTCTTCTCATGCGGCTGAGGTCGTGACAGTTTCAGACAGTGATGCGACTATATCAGACATAGCCGTTATTGGGGGCAGGTCAGGGGCTGTCGAGTCTGCAGAGATTCCAGCTTTTCCTTCTCCTTTGCCCGTTGATCTTCCGATCCTCAATGAGCTGTCATTGATTTCTGGGCCTTTTGTTCTGGAGGGGGTACCCGTGAGGACTTGTTAGCTACTTCCTCGTCCTTCTTGCTCGCCACGACTGCTTGCTTGGCTTGACGCTTGTCAGCTTATGAGATTCGAGATTTGGAGTCCTATGACTTTGGCAGTCTGATCCATATGGCTAGAGTTGACATTGACTGAAGGATGCTCGGAGCTGCACTGATTGACTGGGTTCCTTCGTTGAACTTGTTTGCGTTCAATGATATGGAGATGGGACCCTCTTTGGAGGAGCTTACGCGCTTGATAAGCCTACCTTGGGATTATACTCAGTATTTTTCGCCGAAGACATTGCCGAAGACTGCCACACTGCAGAGCTGGTTCAGGATCCCCTATCTTATTCGGCCTGCAGCTGCCGGCCAGGATGCTGTAGTGTTCTCCTTGGACTTGCTGTATGATCTTTTTTCGGGTCCTCGGAGTGTGGCCGGATCTGTTCTTGCTCGGAACGCACTGATGTTCTGCTTGATACCTGAGGTGCTATTCTCGGGATGGCGCAGGTCCCAGACTCCTTTGCTTTATGAGGTGATGGGCCGAGCTACCCGACGGCAGGGGATCATTTCTCTCATCCTGGTCGAGCTGTTTAATGGGCTGACTGACTGTGCCCTGGGCCGCACTCGTGTCCTTCGCGGCTGCTGTGCATTTCTTCAGGTATCTTTTCTGCACCTTTCTCCTCTTGCTTTTTAGGGATTGCTTTGCTCTAGCTGAAATTCTTTTTCCTTCTTGTGATTAGGTCTGGCTATAGGAGCGCCTTTCGCTGACTGTTCCTGTACCCTTTCCTGACACCCGTCGCCCAGACCTTATGCGACACATCATGGAATTTCTTCCTCATACAGCTAGGATGAGTGAGCCCTTGTATCGCAGGATGTTCGCTGATCTTCGTGACTGGAATGTTCGTTGGGAGTCATCTTGGCTTTCACTTCCTCCAGTGCTTTGCGATGCGCACCGCCTTCCTCTGATGCTGGTAGGCTTTCGATCTTACTTTTCTTACCACCCTATCTGGTTTCTGCGGTAGTTTGGGTATGAGCAGGATATTCCTCTTTTTGCTTTCACGGGTATCGGGCGTTGAGCACTTCCATCCAGAACCTCTGACTTTAAGACTCGGGTTGATGGATCCTGGGCGACTCTTGACTGCCGATTTGCTTGGTTTTGAGCTGCGGGCTTTTCCGATGGCGACCGCCCCATATCAGTACTGGGTTGCTGAGTAGTCTCTGTATCGACGTATCCCTTGCTGGCACCATATTGCTGATAAGGATGAGCAGGATATCCTTGGAGATGCCGGCTCTTCATCTGGTTCGTATGAGCCTTTTAAAGAGCGCCTGTTCATCGATCCTGGCTTCCTTTTGGCCACTCATGGCCATTTGCTGTCTGAGATCTCTGCACTTCGGTATCATTGTGAGATGATGTCGAGGAGGTTGGCTGCCGATCAGAGGTTGTCTGATGAGGAGGCCGCAATCCGTACCCTTGAGCGCGATGAGGTGCATTACCTGCGTATGGAGGTAAGCAGGTTGAGAGCGAGGCTACTTCATTATGAGTCAGAGGACTTACCTGATGTGGCCGAGGAGGAGGGTAGAGATTGATTGTGTTGGCCACCTGTACATTCCTTTTTGCATAGTATATGATTGATGATGATGCATTTTTTTGTATTTTTTGAAAAAGATGACATGATATGTGTAAAAGAAATATGATGCTTTTAATGAAAAAGAAGAAAACTTTTTTGAGAATCTATTGTGCCATGAGTTTTCTTGTGGGTGTGTCTGGATTTTGTGTCGGGATATAGGAAACAGAACTGGGGCTCGGCCAATGCTTTGACCGATGTCTCGAGATTTGACTTGAGTGCTCCTTTGGTTCACTAATGGTGTAGGCAATGGAAACTGTTACTTCCTGAGATTGTCAGAGTTTGCAGAGCTCTTTACTCCTGACTGCACTTCTTCTTGTTCTTGAACTGTGACTGCTTGAACCTGATCTGGACTGTCTGATTTCTCGGTACCTGCACTTTTCATTTTTTTTTCTTTTTCCATTTGAGCCATTTTTGCCTGCAGCGCTCTTTCGATTTTTCACTACAGCCGGCCTTTTCCCGTCATTTTTGCCCGTGGTGCCCTTTCGGATTTTCACGACGTCCCGGGTGTTTGATCTTGCCTGCCCCTTGGCAGCTATGTTGTTTTTACCCTCGGTGCCCTTTCGAGTTTTCACCAAGTCTGCTGTATGCCCACTGTTTTTACTCGGAGCGCCCTTTCGGGTTTTCACTCCGCCCTCTTTGTTTAGGCACACATTTTCTTTTTTTTTTTTTTTGGATAACTGCGGCGGCTAGAGGTGGGGAATCCGTCATTGCCGGCCGATGGCGATCTTTCAGCCCTTATCCTAGGTTACGATGATAGAGCTGTTGGTCTTAGCTAAAGACCATTCTGAGATGAATGGATGGATGACTGTGTTTTTTCTTGGGTTGATTTTTCTCAGGTGCCTTGCTTTGGCTACCCTTTTTTCTTTTTCTCTTTTTTTTTTCTTTTGTATTCTTTTTTTCTCTTTTTTTTTGTATTCCCCCTTTTTTTTGTATTCTTTTTCCTTTTTCCTTTTGAATCCCCTTATTTGAAACACTTGTTGGTGGACGGAAATAATTTCTCAGAGGTTTTAGCTTCAACCTCTTGACTTCAGCTCTATTAAAGTAACTCTTGATAAAGTTAGAATGACTTACCCGTGAAAGATCTTCACTTTGTCGGCGTTGATTGGCTCAGGAAGATCCACCCCTCTCATGCTGGTGAGTCTGAGGGCGCCTCCGGGAAGTACTTCTCTGATGAGCAGCGGCTCATCCCACGAGGGTTTGAACTTTCCTCTGGGATCCGGAAGGTGCGACGGTAAAATCTTCTTCATGACCAATGTCGCCTACCTTCAAATTTCTTTTTCGGACTCTCTTGTTGTAAGCCCGAGCGATCATTTTCTGATAACACTGGGAATGACTTAGCACAC
Source organism: Liriodendron chinense (assembly GCA_003013855.2). Classification (NCBI taxonomy): domain Eukaryota; kingdom Viridiplantae; phylum Streptophyta; class Magnoliopsida; order Magnoliales; family Magnoliaceae; genus Liriodendron; species Liriodendron chinense. The sequence goes on from ML058505.1 coordinate 2,043,243, forward strand.
GCATACGCCTTTCATCTGCTAGCTGCAACTGATCGAATCTGGCCCGTTGCCATTCTCCTTCTTCAATTCCGCTTTCGAGTAACACTCGTAATGATGGTATTTCCACCTCGACTGGTAGAACTGCTTCTATTCCATAAGTAAGCTCGAAAGGAGTAACGCCCGTAGCAGATCGTACAGACGTTCGGTAGGCCCAAAGTGCATACGGGAGCATATCTGACCAATCTCGATAGGTCAAGACTATCTTCTCGAGTATCCTGACGATTGTCTTATTTGCGGCTTCTACCCCACCATTCATCTGAGGACGGTAGGGGCTTGATCAATGACGTTGAATCTTGAATTTGTTGAGAAAGTCATCCACCTTCTTGTTGACGAACGGGGTCCCATTATCTGTGATGATAATATTGGGGATTCCATACCGGCATATGATGTTGTTCTTCATGAATTTGATCACCTGAGATGCTGCAATCGTGGTGTAGGAGGCTGCCTCTACCCACTTGGTGAAGTAGTCGACTGCCACAAGTATGTACTCATGACCATTTGATGCTTTGGGACTAATCTTGCTGATGATGTCGAGTCCCCACATGGAGAAGGGCCAGAGGGTGGTCAGGTTGTATAATTCTGATGAGGGGGCATGGATTTGATTCGCATGCTCCTGACACTTGAAGCATTTTCTGACGTGCTGGCAGCAGTCTGTCTCCATGGTGAGCCAATAGTAGCCGAGTCGTAGAATCTTCTTTGCCATCATGTGCCCGTTCATGTGTGGGCCACAGATTCCTTCATGTATTTCTTTCATGATCTTTGCAACTTCTGTTTCATCGACGCAACGAAGGAGGATGTGATTATAGGATCGCTTGTAAAGAACCTCGCCATTGATGGTGAACTGGCCGGCCAAACACTAGATGGTTCGGCGATCTGTTGCTGTTGCTGACTCTGGATACTCCTGGGTTTCGAGATATTGCTTAATGTCAGCATACCAGGGTTTGTCAGGGGCAGCTTCGGCTTCTTCTATTTGCAGGCAGAAAGTAGGTTCATCTTGAATTTCGACTGTAAGCTCCCATTCTGAAGCTCCTTTTGGTATCTCGAGCATTGATGCAAGTGTGGCGAGAGCATCTGCAAACTGGTTCTTGGCTCTGGGTATGTATGAGAAGGTGATTTCTTTGAATTCTTCGATCAGATTTTCAAGATACACATGATATGGTATCAACTTCCCGTCCTTGATTTTTCATTCGCCATTGGTCTGATGGATGATAACCTGTGAGTCTCCAAATACTCGTAGCTTCTTGACGCCCAAGATCATGGCTTCCCTTAAGCCAGCGATGCATGCTTTGTACTCTGCCATGTTGTTAGTGCACTCGAATGCTATACGCCTTGAGATAGGAATAGGGACATCATCTGGAGAGTAGAGGATCGCTCCAATACCACTTCCTTTAGAATTTGCTGCGCCATCGAAAAATAATGTCCACTCATCTTTTTTCTTCTTTTCTTCACCTTCGATAAGTAAGAGATCTTCATCAGGGAAGAATGTCTTGAGCGGTTGATAATCCAGGAGAGAGTGAGCAGCAAGATGATCGGCGAGGGCCTGCCCCTTGATTGCCTTCTGAGTGACATAGGTGATGTCGAATTCAGACAGGAGTAGCTGCCATTTAGCTATCCTTCCAGTGAGTGCCGGTTTCTCGAACAGGTACTTGAGCGGATCCATGTGAGCGAGTAGGAGAATAGGAAATGCAATCATGTATTGACGGAGTCGCTGAGTTGCCCAGACTAGGGCGAGGCAAGTCTTCTTGATCGGGGAATACCTGGTCGCGTAGTCGGTGAACTTTCAGCTCAAATAATATATTACTTGTTCCTTCTTCCCAGTCTCGTTGTGTTACCGAGGACACAGCCAATGGCTTCTGCTGCTACCGAGATGTATAACAATAGTGGTCGCCCGGGAGTGGGTGGCACTAGGACTGGAGGATTCATGAGATACTTCTTGATGCGATCGAAGGCGACTTGGCAATCATCATTCCATTCTTTTGGAACGTTCTTTCGGAGGAGCTTGAAAATGGACTCACAAATAGGTGTGAGCTGTGTGATGAAGCGACTAATGTATTGAATTCTGCCGAGGAAGCCATGAATTTCTTTTTCTGTTCTAGGAGGGGCATCTCGATGATTGCTCTGGTTTTGGTCTCGTCGACCCTGATGCCATCCTCGCTCACCATAAAGCCAAGGAGCTTACCTCCCATTGCACCGAAGACACATTTCTGAGGGTTGAGGCGGAGCTTATACTTTTATAATCTAATGAATAACTTCTTCGGATCTTCAAAGTGTCCTTCAATTGTGCGACATTTGACAATCATATCGTTCACATATACTTCAAGTTCTTTGTTCATCATGTCGTGGAATAGTGTTATCATTGCTCGCTGATATGTTGCTCTTGCATTCTTCAGACCGAACGGCATTACCCTGTAGCAGAAAGCTCCTCAGGGAGTGATAAACGATGTCTTCTCGCGATCTTCGACGGCTATCTTGATCTGATTGTAACCTGAGAATCCGTCCATGAATGAGAAGATCTTGTATCCAGCAGTGTTGTCGACCAGAGTGTCGATATGTGGCAAAGGGAAGTCATCTTTAGGACTGACTTTGTTAAGATCTCAGAAGTCGATGCACATTCGAACCTTGCCGTCCTTCTTTGGTACTGGTACGATGTTGGCGAGCCATTCAGGGTAGTTGGATACTACCAAGAATCCCGCATTGTACTACTTGATGACTTCATCTCGGACTTTCAGAGCCCATTCTGGCTTCATTCTTCGAAGTTTCTGTTTCACTGGCTTCATATCCGCCTTGGTTGGCAGATGGTGTACAACGAGTTCTTCATCGAGCCCCGGCATGTCTTCATATGAGAACGCGAAGTTGGACAATCTTGGAGCTAGGAACTCTATCATTCTCTGTTTCATCTCAGGTGGTAACGATTTTCCAATGCGTACTTCCCTAGGGATCTCCGGTGTCCCCAAGTTTACTATCTCGAAATCATCGGCTACAACATTGGCTTTGGATTAGAACTTTTTTAGGAGATCCTCTAGTTTGGGAGCCGGATCATCATCTTCCTCATCCCGAGCTTCGTCCAGACCCATGAGCTCGAAGTCTAATTCGATGTCAAAATCATATGATTCGACTTCAAACTCATGCGACTCTTTAGACGGACTTAGCACACTATTAAATGCAGGAAAAGAAATGTTTTTTGGTTTTTGAGAATTTTCTGAAATTGAGATGCTAGATGATTTTGGCTTTTGAAAGTTTTTTATTTTTTTGGATTTTTAAAATTCACGGGACTTTGAACAAGCGGGCATTGCAGACCATGATTGATCCCAGCTTGTCCCAAAGTTTCGATCGCTGCTTAAACAGGCATTTTTTTGGAAGCCAGAGCCCTCAGATGGCTCTTTGGCTGATTCAAAAGTTAGGGGAACGGATGACCATTCAGGACCCCACACTTCCTCCCCTGAAGAGGTGGGGGTTGATGATTCGAGCGAAGAATCACAGTCTGGCCCAATGACCATGATTTCTCGCTGGTCGAGTTCGAGATCTGAGTCATACTCAATCCTACCCGGATCACTTACCTCACATTGCAGTTCGTCTGGTTCCACAATGAGACACATATTTGGGATCTGGACATCGGACCGGTCCAAGGCTGGCCATTTCCCTTTCTTGGTCCAATGGATGGGCTGCTTCTGCCCCTGGCTGATGATTGGTGATGTTGATTCTGCAGAGATGGGCGGGTCGTGCCCCTTGCTGATTGATGCTGAGATGGGAAAGTTGTGCCCCTGGCTGGCCGGAATTGAAGCGGGCAGGTTGTGCCCCTGGTTGATTGATGCTGGAGTGGGCAGGTTGTGCCCCTGGTTGGGAGCAGGTATTAGAGTACCCTGGTCCTGAAGCTGTTGTATTTGACGTTCTTCTTCATCTTTATCCCTTTCTTCTTCTTCTGGAGGCTTAGACGGTTCGAGAATCTGATCCCATCGAATGAGGGGCCACGTGGCCCAAGCTAGGCTAATTGGGAGGCCTCTGTGTAGTGCAGTCGGTTGATTCCCTCCTGGATCTTTGCAAGGTTCTCTTGGCTTGACGAATTGGATGGGTGAGTACTTGTAGACACCCCACCTTCGGCTATACTGTTGGTAGAGATAGCTGGTTGAACGGAGGACCATACCCCCAAATCCCAAATCCAAACTCAGCCAAACTCACCCTTGTAGGCCCCATTCCATAGCCCAGTTCAAGCCTGAACCCAGTCAACCCAGTCTTAAACACCACCCTGAAAAACCCCCCATAAAAAAGTCCGGTCAAAAAATCCCAAAAAAAGTCAAACTCACTGAATCAACTCGCTGAGTTAACCCGCTGAGTCAACCCGTCGAGTCAACCCGTCGAGTCAAAACACCGAGTCAACCCGCTGAGTCAACTCACTGAGTCGACCAGCGAGTCCAACAGCAGCCCCGAGGGAACGGCCGTACTCGCTGGAAACCGAGGAGCGGCCGTACGGGCGGCCCATGGCAGGCCGCCCGGACAAAATTACGCAATCTGCCATTGTCCGCTGCTATAAATACCCCCCTCCCCTTCTCATTTCAACAGACCACTCAGCCAGAGAGAGCCCGTCCGTCTGAGTCACCCCCCTTCATCCTTTAGCCCATTCCTTCACCAAGGAGAGCCCGAGTGAGGAGAGTCTAGCCCTGGTCCAGCCCAGCCTGACCACTGGTCCAAGCCTCCCAAGCCATCCAAGTCCTGATCCAGCCACTCGAAGCCAACCCTTGCGACACCTCCGTCCATCCAGCTACTCTTTTTCCAGCATCATCTCATTCGCATCTAGCATAAGTGCAACATTTACTTTTCTTCCAACCCCCCTGCTTCACTACTAGCACCTTGATCCGTCAAGTACACATGCATATGTCTTTATATTAAGCACCTGTCAGTTCGAGCGTATGCTCTGGGCTTGCCCGTTGTTGGAACCTGCCCATCAGAAACTCTTACTGTTCAGACCTGCATTCATGCTTCACCATAAAACACCTTGATCATTCAAGCACACTGCATACGTCTTACATTAAGCACCTGTCAGTTCGAGCGTACGCTCTGGGCTTGCCCGTTGTTGGAACCTGCCCATCAGAAACTCTTACTGTTCAGACCCGCATTCATGCATCATATCATCCATGAGAATATACGAGGATTAAACTAGACTTTCAAGTATCCGATCGATTCTGTGAAGTAGAGACCGTACTTCGGTACGGGCAGTGTGTGGGGTGCCTAACCTCTTCCCACCCTGTAACCGTGATCCCTTACCTTGAATCTCTGGCCGCAGATCAACAGGAGTCATTTTAGAGGAAGGAATCTTCGGATTCCCTTCTCTAACGTTTCTACGGGGTCTAGCCGACTGTAGATTCGAAGTAACTGGCTAGTGGCGACTCTGGTCTTATATAAATTCATTTAAGCACATCCAGCTCAACACGACAACCAAACAAAGCCCTCGAGAACGAGGCAAGCCAGTGGCACAAACGGCGATTTCGCACTCACGCACCTCTTCTTCTTCTTCTTCCGAAAGGAAAGGGAGAAGAACGTCGTGTGGGAGCACGGAGAAATCGGCGAGGGTCCACAGAATGGCGACTCTGCTGGGGATTAGCTAGTCCCACTAGTCGTGATCCAACTTGAAAACAGAATCCTTCCCGTACTTGAAAGTCATTAATCCTCATACAATCTCATCTGCATAGCATTCTACCCAAACCCAAACACAAAAAAAAAATAGAAAATTCCAAAACCAAAAAAAATAGAAAATCCCAAAACCCAAAAAGAGTAGAGTACAGTCCTCACCATTGCGCCTCCTCGGGCTCAACGTACGCGGAGACAACTTCCCTTCCGCAGCATAATCCAGCACTCGGGCTCAGCAAGCCATGTCCGACCACGAAGAAGAAACTCATCACTTCCCTGCTCTCGAAATAGCCGAAGCGCAACCTCCAGCGCAACAGCCCGTTGACAATACGCCAATCATACAAGAATTGGCACAAGGAATGAGAGCAATGCAAGAAATGCTCTTGCAATTCATGCAAGCATAAACCACCGCAGCAGCCAACAATCAGGTTGGCCCAGTTCAGCAAGCTCAGCAGCCATGCCGGGTCCTCCCGGCCTCCAGTTCAAATCAAGCACAACCATCGGAGTCTGCCCAAGACTACCGACAGCAGCCATCTCAGCCCTTCGCTGTGGGGCATCCTTCTCAATATCTTCCTGCGACGACAAGGCCATCTCAGAGCACCTCCGTTGCAGGAACATCCAGTCAGCTTCCAGTCAATCTTGCAAACAACAATCTTAGTAGATCTCAGCACGTCCCCGCCGATGGGACACCTTTTCAATTTCAGCACATCCCCGCCGATGGGATTTCAATTCAATTTCCAGCAACAGGGACAGCACTGGCGAATGCCCACAATGGGGGTCAGTGTCAAGCCCACATCAATCAGCGGACAGTGGCGAATACCCAACAAGGGGGTCACTTCCCAGCATCTCAGCCTCCTGCAAACAGGAGCACTTTTCAATTCCAGCACATCCCCGCCGATGGGATTCCAGTTAATTTCCAGCAATCTTCAATTCAGCAAAATCCAGTTAATTTCCAGCAATCTTCAATTCAGCAAAATCCAGTTAATTTCCAGCAAGTTCCAGTTCAACCTTCAGTACAGTCTCCAGTTCAGTCACCATCATTTCAAGCTCAAGTTCATCAGAATCCAGTTCAATCATCAAACCAATTTCAGCAACCCGCGGTTGCTTTTCAGCAAGCCCATAGGGTTGAAGACATCGACCACTATGCCGAAGAAGAACGTGCCTTATTCCAGGAGGCACCAGTCGCTCGAACAGATCACTCAGGACTGGACGAGTTGCGGGAGCAGTTCCAGATCTTGCAAAATCAGCTTCAGCGACAGCAAGGAATCGACTTACCTTCGACCAAGTTCAGAGACTTGTGTCCTTTCCCAGATGCTCGGGTACCTCAAAACTTTGAGGTTCCAAAGTTCAAAAGATACGACGGCAGCGGTTGTCCCACAGCACATCTCAAGGCCTTCTGTGGAGAGCTGAGTGCAATCTCAAGAAACGAAGGGGCCCTCATTCGATTGTTCCAAAAATCTCTGAAGGGCGATGCCTTAGATTGGTACACTTCATTGGACTGCCACCGCATCAGAACATGGGAACAGCTCTCCCAGGCTTTCGTCGACAGATTCGCATATAATCTCAACATGGCACCCAGAAGAGCCGACCTTGCAGCACTCAGGCAAAGGAGTGATGAAACACTATCAGCTTATGTGGGACGTTGGCGAGCTATGGCAGCCAGAATGCGGACACCCATCGACGATGAAGAACAAATCTCCATGATTGTTCATTCAACATACCCAGGCATATCTGGGTATCTCATCTCGCATCCATATGCGAATTTCTCACAATTGATCCGTGCTGGAGAGCAAGTTGAAGCAGGAATCCGGGCCGGGACGATCTCCCCATGGCCTCATCAAGCCACTCCAGTCAAGAGGAACAGAGTGGAAGGAAGACCTATCGGGCACGGGAATGGAAACCGCAATGGTTCTCCTCCCCGCCCAACAGAGGTAAACAACATCAACACCGCTGCTCAAGGAAATCAACGTGCTCCCCCACAAGGACGTCAACAGTATCAGCAGAATCAAGTTCAGCATCAGCCTCAGCGATATCAGCCACAACCGAATCCTCAGCCACAGCCACCTCGACAACAGCAGCAGTTCAGGGGAAATGGCCAATACTCATACCAGAACAGGCAGAATTACAGGGAGTTCAGGAAGTTCACTCCACTCAGTCAACCACTTAGTCAAATCATGACTACGCTGGTACAAAAGCAGTTACTCACTCTGATGACACCTAGGCCTCCGCCTCATCCTCTGCCTCCAAATTACCGAGAAAATGAGTACTGTGCCTACCATCAAGGACGTGGCCACGCCACTGATCGATGCTATACTTTGAAAAATGCCATACAAGACCTGATTGATGACCGCAAGATCGTCATCTCGGTCCCTGGAACTTCTCCAGCAGCTTCCACCAACATCCTTCAGAATCCTCTGCCTCAGCATCCAACGGACCCCAGTTCGTCTCGTGGCCCTGCCGTCAATAGTATAGAAGAAGGGGACCATATCGATCGCTTCTTCTCCCCTATTCAGTCCATTCATGCCTACACCTATGAGCCAACAAATCCTCCTCCAGTCTTGCAAGGGGCAAGTCCCTTTCTTCCTTCAATCTCCGAGCCAGTAGTGCTTGAAGGAACACCTCCATACTGATATACCAGTTGTTCAAGGGGCACCTTACAACCATTCAAGCTGGGAACCAGTCGTCCTGGAAGGAGCACAATCATACATTGAGCCCACATACGAACCTGTCATCTTGCAAGGGGCAACTCCAGAACAATCCAATCCGCAATGGAAGGATTATACTCATCAGCAGCAAGAGCCCGTTGTCTTGGAAGGATCTCTTCCAGTCAAGCCTGTCATATTGCAAGGGGCAAGTCCCGGAGGCATATCAATCACGCTACGGCAGCTCGGACGAACAGAGAAACCTCCTGCCATATCAAGAGGACCAGTATTCATTCCATGGGAGCCTCCTGCCCCAGGAACAGTCAAGCCAGGACCACGACCTTATGTGGTCTATGAAGACAAGCCTCGATACTACCCCTTCAGCACAGGCAACAATGTAGTTCTCAAGGCAAAAGCTCTATACGAGGAAGATCTGGTACCCACACCAGCACCGTTGCAAGAACCAGTGGTCCTAGAAGGCAAAAGGGAGGAAAACTACAAAGAGGTTCCATGGCACTATCCAGAATGTGCGGAAGTGGGAAACATGAATCCCAACGGGCGTTGCATCCGAAGAGATAATCAAAACAGAGGAGATCCCAAAGGCGCCCTCTCAGGCCTCGGCAGCAAAAATGAAGCCGCATACGATGTGGCAACTCAGCTCAAGTCAATCCCTGCACAAATCTCAGTATGGGAGCTACTCTGCACATCTCGCATACACCGAGAAATGTTTGCCAAGACCTTGAATGATGCTCATGTCTCCTCCGATACGGCACCAGAGATGATTGCATTGATGATTGGACAGCTACTGGCTCCGCGCGCCATCACCTTCACCGATAATGAGTTGCCACCAGAGGGACGAGATCATGGGCGATCCCTTAACATAGCCTTACGATACAAAGACCTCTGTGTTCCGCTGGTCCTTATCGATAATGGCTCAAGCTTAAATGTCTGCCCACTCAAGACCGCGGAACGCCTGGGAATCAGTCCTTCTTCATTCCGACCCAGCACCATATGCGTCAGAGCATTTGACAACACCCGCCGATCAGTGGAAGGGGAGGTCGACATAGAGGTACAGATAGGTCCAGAAGTTTCTACCATCACATTCCAAATCCTGGATATATCAGCCTCTTTCAACATGCTGCTCGGACGACCGTGGCTGCACAAGGTTGGAGCTGTGCCATCAACCCTGCATCAACGAGTGAAGTATATCTGTGGAAATCAAGTGATCTCTATCCATGCAGAGAAGGAGCTCATCATTCCTTCCAATGCTACTGCCACTGAACCAGACATCCCGGTCATCGATATCCAGCACTCTGAAGAAGACATCCCGTTTCACAGTTTCGAATTCGAGACTGTGAACTCTATCGCCAATCCAGAACCGATAAGGGTGGACCGTGTCTTTTCACCGGCAGAGCGTCTGAGCCTCAAATACCGAATGAAGAATCACTTCAAGTCCAGAAAGGTATCGCTAGTATATAACCAACGCAAGTGGGGACTCGGATACAGGGCAACCTTCATGGACAAGAGAAGGAAGAAATTTCGGTGCTCACCCATCCAATTCGTCAAGCCAGGAGAACCTTGCAAAGATCCAGGAGGGAATCAACCGACTGCACTACACAAAGGCCTCCCGATGAGCCTAGTTTGGGCTACGTGGCCCCCCATTCGATGGGATCAGATTCTCGAACCCTCTAAGCCTCCAGAAGAAGGAGGAAATGATGAAGACGAAGAAGGAAGACAAATACAGCAGCTTCAGGACCAGGTTACTCTGACACCTGCTCCCAACCAGGGGCACAACTTGCCCACTTCTCTCAACCAGGGGCACAACCTGCCCACTTCAATCAACCAGGGGCACAACCTGCCCACTTCAAACAGCCAGGGGCACAACCTGCCCACTTCAATCAGCAAGGGGCACGACTCGCCCATCTCATCACCAATTAGCAAGGGGCACGACTTGCCCATCTCTGCAAAGTCAACATCATCAATCATCAGCCAGGGGCAGAAGCAGCCCATCCATTGGACCAAGAAAGGGAAGTGGCCAGCCCTAGATTGGTCTGATGTCCAGGTTCCAAACTTGTGTCTAGCTGTGGAACCAGACGAACTGCAATGCGAGGTAAGTGATCCGGGAGGGACTGAGTACGACTCAGATCTCGAACCCGACCAGCAAGAAGTCATGGTCATTGGGCCAGACCATGATTCTTCACCCAAATCATCAACCCCCACCTCTTCAGGGGAGGAAGTGTGGGGTCCTGAATGGTCATCCGTTCCCCTCACTTTTGAATCAGCCAAAGAGCCATCTGAGGGCTCTGGCTTCCAAAAAAAAAATGCCTGTTTAAGCAGCGACCGGAACTTTGGAACAAGTTGGGCTCAATCATGGTCTGCAATGCCCACTTGTTCAAAGTCCCGTGAATTTCGAAAAGCCAAAAAAATCAAAAACTTTCAAAAACCAAAAACATCTAGCATCTCAATTTCAGAAAAATCTCAAAAATCAAAAAATATTTCTTTCCCTGCATTCAATAGTGTGCCAAGTTCGTCTAAAGAGTCGCATGAGTTTGAAGTCGAATCATATGATTTCGACATCGAATTAGACTTTGAGCTCATGGGTCTGGACGAAGCTCGGGACGAGGAAGATGATGATCCAGCTCCCGAACTAGAGGATCTCCTCAAAAAGTTCGAATCTAAAGCCAATGTTGTAGCCGATGATTTCGAGATAGTAAACTTGGGGACGCCTGAGATCCCTAGGGAAGTACGCATTGGAAAATCGTTGCCACCTGAGATGAAACAGAAAATGATAGAGTTCCTAGCTCCAAGATTGTCCAACTTCGCGTTCTCATATGAAGACATGCCGGGGCTCGATGAAGAGCTCGTTGTACACCATCTGCCAACCAAGGCAGATATGAAGCCAGTGAAGCAGAAACTTTGAAGAATGAAGCCAGAATGGGCTCTGAAAGTCCGAGATGAAGTCATCAAGCAGTACAACGCGGGATTCTTGGTAGTCTCCAACTACCCTGAATGGCTCGCCAACATCGTGCCAGTACCAAAGAAGGACGGCAAGGTTCGAATGTGCATCGACTTCCGAGATCTCAACAAAGCCAGTCCAAAAGATGACTTCCCTTTGCCACATATCGACACTCTAGTCGACAACACTGCAGGATACAAGATCTTCTCATTCATGGACGGGTTCTCAGGTTACAATCAGATCAAGATGGCCGTCGAAGATCGCGAGAAGACATCGTTCATCACTCCCTGGGGAACCTTCTGTTACAGGGTAATGCCGTTCGGTGTGAAGAACGCAGGAGCAACATATCAGCGAGCAATGACAGCACTATTCCACGACATGATGAACAAAGAGCTCGAAGTATATGTGGACGACATGATCGTCAAATCTCGCACAATTGAAGGACACTTTGAAGATCTGAAGAAGTTATTCAACAGATTAGAAAAGTACAAGCTTCGCCTCAACCCTCAGAAATGTGTCTTCGGTGCAATGGGAGGTAAGCTCCTCGGCTTTATGGTGAGCGAAGATGGCATCAGGGTCGACGAGACCAAAACCAGAGCAATCATCGAGATGCCCCCTCCTAGAACAGAGAAAGAAATTCGTGGCTTCCTCGGCAGAATTCAATACATCAGTCTCTTCATCGCACAGCTCACACCTATCTGTGAGCCCATATTCAAGCTCCTTCGGAAGAATGTTCCAAAAGAATGGAATAATGATTGCCAAGTCGCCTTCGATCGCATCAAGAGATATCTCATGAATCCTCCAGTCCTAGTGCCGCCCGCTCCTGGACGACCACTATTGTTATACATCTCAGTAGCAGCAGAAGCCATCGGCTGTGTCCTCGGCCAGCACGACGAGACCGGGAAGAAGGAACAAGCAATATACTATTTGAGTCGAAAGTTCACCGACTACGAGACCAGGTATTCCCCGATCGAGAAGACTTGCCTCGCCCTAGTCTGGGCAACTCAGCGACTCCGTCAATACATGATTGCATTCCCTATTCTTCTTCTCGCTCACATGGATCCGCTCAAATACCTGTTCGAGAAACCGGCACTCACTGGAAGGATAGCTAAATGGCAGCTACTCCTGTCTGAGTTCGACATCACCTATGTCACTCAAAAGGCAATCAAGGGACAAGCCCTCGCCGATCATCTTGCGGCTCACTCTCTCCTGGACTATCAGCCGCTCAAGACATTCTTCCCTGATGAAGATCTCTTGCTCATTGAAGAGGAAGAAAAGAAGAAAAAAGATGAGTGGACGTTATTCTTCGACGGCGCAGCAAATTCTAAAGGGAGTGGTATTGGAGTAATCCTCTACTCTCCAGATGATGTTCCTATTCCTATCTCGAGGCGCATCGCATTCGAATGCACCAACAACATGGCAGAGTATGAAGCATGCATCGCTGGCTTAAGGGAAGCCATAATCTTGGGCGTCAAGAAGCTACGAGTATTTGGAGACTCACAGCTTATCATCAATCAGACCAATGGCGAATGGAAGACCAAAGACGAGAAGTTGATACCATATCATGTGTATCTTGACAATCTGATCGAAGAATTCAAGGAAATCACTTTCTCATACATGCCCAGAGCCAAGAACCAGTTTGCAGATGCTCTCGCCACGCTCGCATCAATGCTCGAGATCCCAAAAGGAGCTTCAGAATGGGAGCTCACAGTCGAAATTCAAGAAGAACCTGCTTTTTGCCTGCAAATAGAAGAAGCCGAAGCTGTCCCTGACAAACCCTGGTATGCCGACATCAAGCAATATCTCGAAACCCAGGAGTATCCAGAATCAGCAACCGCAACAGATCGCCGAACCATCCAACGTTTGGCCGGCCAGTTCACCATCAGTGGCGAAGTTCTCTACAAGCGATCCTATAATCACATCCTCCTCCGATGCGTCGATGAAACAGAAGCTGCAAAGATCATGAAAGAAATACACGAAGGAATCTGTGGCCCACACATGAATGGGCACATGATGGCAAAGAAGATTCTACGACTCGGCTACTACTGGCTCACCATGGAGACAGACTGTTGCAAGCACGTGAGAAAATGCTTCAAGTGTCAAGAGCATGCGAATCAGATCCATGCCCCATCATCAGAGTTATACAACCTGACCACCCCCCTGGCCCTTCTCCATGTGGGGACTTGACATCATCGGCAAGATCAGTCCCAAAGCATCAAATGGTCATGAGTACATACTTGTGGCAGTCGACTACTTCACCAAGTGGGTAGAGGCAGCCTCCTACACCACGATTGCAGCATCTCAAGTGATCAAATTCATGAAGAACAACATCATATGCCGATATGGAATCCCTAATGCCATCATCACAGATAATGGGACCCCGTTCGTCAATAAGAAGATGGATGACTTCCTCAGCAAGTTCAAGATCCAACGTCATCGATCAAGCCCCTACCATCCCCAGATGAATGGTGGGGTAGAAGCCGCAAACAAGACAATCGTCAGGATACTTGAGAAGATGGTCGTGACCTATCGAGATTGGTCAGATATGCTCCCATATGCACTTTGGGCCTATCGAACGTCTGTACGGTCTGCTACGGGCGTTACTCCTTTCGAGCTTACTTATGGAATGGAAGCAGTTCTACCAGTCGAAGTGGAAATACCATCACTTCGGGTGTTATTAGAAAGCGGAATTGAAGAAGGAGAATGGCAACGGGCCAGATTCGATCAGTTGCAGCTAGCAGATGAAAAGCGCATGCGTGCACTAAGTCATTCCCAGTGCTATCAGAAAAGGATCGCTCGGGCTTACAACAAGAGAGTCCGGAAAAGAAGTTTCAAGGTAGGCGACATGGTCATGAAGAAGATTCTACCGTCGCACTTTCCGGATCCCAGAGGAAAGTTCAAACCCTCGTGGGACGGGCCGCTGATCGTCAGAGAAGTACTTCCCGGAGGCGCCCTCAGACTCACCAGCATGAGAGGGGTGGATCTTCCTTCGCCAACCAACGCCGACAACGTGAAGATCTTTCACGGGTAAGTTATTCTGACCTTATCAAAGGTTACTTTAACAGAGCTGAAGTCAAGGGGTCAAAGCTAAGATCTCTGAGAAATCATTCCCGTCCACCAACAAGTGTTTCAAATAAGGGGACTCCAAAAGAGAAAAATACAAAAAAAAAAGAGGGGGGGATTCAAAAAGGGACAAAAAAAAAAAGAGAGAGAAAAAGAATGCAAAAGAAAAAAAAAAAAGAAAAGAAAAGAAAGAAAAGAGAAAGGAAAAAGGGAAGCCAAAGCAAGGCAACCCAAGAAAAAATCAACCCAAGAAGAAACACAGTCATCCATCCATCCATCTCAGAGGGGTCTTTAGCAAGACCGACAGCTCTATTATCGTAACTCAGGATATCCCGAAACCCAACGAGGTGGTCGTCTTAACCTAAGTTTCAGGTTTAATGGTCCACTAACAACGGGCGGTCTAAAGCTCGTTTGGCGATTTTAGATATTTCTATAATATTGTTAAAGGTGAGATTCCTTAGGTATGATATATGGGGTCTGATCTACCTATGCTTGATGTTTGGCCGCTCTAAAGTTAGCTAAAATGATGTTCGGTTAGATCCATTCCTACCCTTTAATTCCAAAGTTATATAGGACATTGATTTAATTCGAATTATGAATGCAATCTAACCCATTGGTTGTACGATTCTTAGCTAGATGTCATGTGTTGTGGTTATATAGATTTATTGACGATGGAGTTTGCTAGATTGCACTTCTAGATTCGTAGACCACATAATTAGGCCTAAGGTTTTGATGATCAAGTGCACTCATTAAGTTTTCTAAAGGCGTCTAATCGAGTTTGTGCGGTTCTTCAATTTTCCTAATTAATTAATGGTTGGTTTCTTGGATCTCGACCTTCGACTCATGGATCTTGTGACTAAAATTACACGATTAGGTGAAGTCAACGGCTCTCTAAGGATGTATAATCGACTTACAACGATTAGACTTGTGTTAGAGTAATCTGTGTCGTCTATTGATTTTGGGATTCTCAGAATCGAGGTTCCATATCTACTTTCTAAGTATTTTGAGTCTGAATATGGGTACAATGCACGGTGCACCTATGCTTACCTAGCAATTTTAAAAAAAATTCAGTGATGCCTGAGTACATACAATACCCAAGTTGGTGAAAAGCTGTGCGTTACAATTTACCCCCCTTAAAAATCAAATTGGTCCTTAAAATTGTTTAAGGCTTTTACTAAGTCGTATTTAACAACCTTATCCGTGATATGCAAATGTCAGATGTGGTGATTCAACTTGTACTCCTTATTAGGTTTATTTTTCAGTAATCAGATGTACTTATATGACTTGGTGTAGTTTTCTTCTTAATCCTTACTGTACACCTTAATGTGGTTTGCATTATAACATTTTGAGATTGAGTCGGACTTTGCTTGTTTATTTGAATTGGTAATTGGAGGGCCAAACTTACGACCTCTAAGATGCACATACGATTAGGCCGGTGGCATACTCTAACCTATATTAGTAATCAAATCATGTGTATAACTTAGATCAATTCCTCTTTGATCAGGTATAGTTCATACTCATTTAACTGACCAGATTCGTAATGTTCTACCCCCCCTTAAAAAAATTTCACACGTAAAGAAATTGTTGCCTGTTGTGTGGTGTAACGCATTCTAAGGAAAAAGAAAAATCGAAAGTGTTACATGTAATAGTTCCATGGTCCCCATCATGTTGTATGTGTCAGATCCACACCATCCTTCCAATTTTCCATATCATTTAGTGCATGAGATATAACCGAGGCAAATTTAGGCTTTAGTGGGCCACACTAAGGAGACATTCAGAATTTGACGCCTATTATTGAAAACTTTTTTTGGGCCACATTAGGCTCTAATCAAGCCGATATTTGTGATTTTCCCTTCGTACAAGTGTAACACTTCGAAAATTGATACTCGAGTACGGAGACTTGATCCTAATTTTTCAGGTGTTAACCTAGTAAAATGCTTGTTTAGGAATACCACACGCAGCAAATACTCCCCGTGTGTTATCAATCAGATGTACATTCATTTCATATACTAATAAATCAGAGTAACATTTTAACTAGCGGATCATAAACAAAATGGAGATAACTAAATTAAAAAATATAGGGTTAACACTCAAGAGGTACAATTTGAAAGTAGTGTCAGCCCATAGGAGAGTTATACGAATTACAATAAAAGCAATATAAAGAAAAATTACTACTACCAATGGAGAAGTTACAATACTAGTGGGGCGCCCCAGTACACCACCATCTGGTCCTATTTCCGGGGCATCTACATATGTCAAATAGAAGGCGTCAAAAAGCAAATAGTGAAGAAATAACCCCAAGATTATACTCGGGATATTTAGTTATACAGATATTTACAACATATTGCTACATGTACTACTCTGTAGACACCCCACCTTCGGCTACACTGTTGGTAGAGATAGCTGGTTGAACGGAGGACCATACCCCCAAATCCCAAGTCCAAACATCAGCCAAACTCACCCTTGTAAGCCCCATTCCATAGCCCAGTTCAAGCCTGAACCCAGTCAACCCAGTCTTAAACACCACCCTGAAAAACCCCCCATAAAAAAGTCCGGTCAAAAAATCCCAAAAAAGTCAAACTCACTGAATCAACTCGCTGAGTTAACCCGCTGAGTCAACCGTCAGAGTCAAACCCGTCGAGTCAAAACACCGAGTCAACCCGCTGAGTCAACTCACTGGAGTCGACCAGCGAGTCCAACAGCAGCCCCGAGGGAACGGCCGTACTCGCTGGACAACCGAGGAGCGGCCGTACGGGCGGCCCATGGCAGGCCGCCCGGACAAAATTACGCAATCTGCCATTGTCCGCTGCTATATAATAAATACCCCCCTCCCCTTCTCATTTCAACAGACCACTCACCAGAGAGAGCCGTCCGTCTGAGTCACCCCCCTTCATCCTTTAGCCCATTCCTTCACCAAGGAGAGCCCGGAGTGAGGAGAGTCTAGCCCTGGTCCAGCCCAGCCTGACCACTGGTCCAAGCCTCCCAAGCCATCCAAGTCTTGATCCAGCCACTCGAAGCCAACCCTTGCGACACCTCCGTCCATCCAGCTACTCTTTTTCCAGCATCATCTCATTCGCATCTAGCATAAGTGCAACATTTACTTTTCTTCCAACCCCCCTGCTTCACTACTAGCACCTTGATCCGTCAAGTACACATACATATGTCTTTATATTAAGCACCTGTCAGTTCGAGCGTATGCTCTGGGCTTGCCCGTTGTTGGAACCTGCCCATCAGAAACTCTTACTGTTCAGACCTGCATTCATGCTTCACCATAAAACACCTTGATCATTCAAGCACACTGCATACGTCTTACATTAAGCACCTGTCAGTTCGAGCGTACGCTCTGGGCTTGCCCGTTGTTGGAACCTGCCCATCAGAAACTCTTACTGTTCAGACCCGCATTCATGCATCATTCATCCATGAGAATATACGAGGATTAAACTAGACTTTCAAGTATCCGATCGATTCTGTGAAGTAGAGACCGTACTTCGGTACGGGCAGTGTGTGGGGTGCCCTAACCTCTTCCCACCCTGTAAACCGTGATCCCTTACCCTTGAATCTCTGGCCGCAGATCAACAGGAGTCATTTTAGAGGAAGGAATCTTCGGATTCCCTTCTCTAACGTTTCTACGGGGTCTAGCCGACTGTAGATTCGAAGTAACTGGCTAGTGGCGACTCTGGTCTTATATAAATTCATTTAAGCACATCCAGCTCACACGACAACCAAACAAAGCCCTCGAGAACGAGGCAAGCCAGTGGCACAAACGGCGATTTCCGCACTCACGCACCTCTTCTTCTTTCTTCTTCCGAAAGGAAAGGGAGAAGAACGTCGTGTGGGAGCACGGAGAAATCGGCGAGGGTCCACAGAATGGCGACTCTGCTGGGGATTAGCTAGTCCCACTAGTCGTGATCCAACTTGAAAACAGAATCCTTCCCGTACTTGAAAGTCATTAATCCTCATACAATCTCATCTGCATAGCATTCTACCCAAAACCCAAACACAAAAAAAAATAGAAATTCAAAACCAAAAAAAAGAAAATCCCAAAACCCAAAAAGAGTAGAGTACAGTCCTCACCATTGCGCCTCCTCGGGCTCAACGTACGCGGAGACAACTTCCCTTCCGCAGCATAATCCGCACTCGGGCTCAGCAAGCCATGTCCGACCACGAAGAAGAAACTCATCACTTCCCTGCTCTCGAAATAGCCGAAGCGCAACCTCCAGCGCAACAGCCCGTTGACAATAACGCCAATCATACAAGAATTGGCACAAGGAATGAGAGCAATGCAAGAAATGCTCTTGCAATTCATGCAAGCATAAACCACCGCAGCAGCCAACAATCAGGTTGGCCCAGTTCAGCAAGCTCAGCAGCCATGCCGGGTCCTCCCGGCCTCCAGTTCAAATCAAGCACAACCATCGGAGTCTGCCCAAGACTACCGACAGCAGCCATCTCAGCCCTTCGCTGTGGGGCATCCTTCTCAATATCTTCCTGCGACGACAAGGCCATCTCAGAGCACCTCCGTTGCAGGAACATCCAGTCAGCTTCCAGTCAATCTTGCAAACAACAATCTTAGTAGATCTCAGCACGTCCCCGCCGATGGGACACCTTTTCAATTTCAGCACATCCCCGCCGATGGGATTTCAATTCAATTTCCAGCAACAGGGACAGCACTGGCGAATGCCCACAATGGGGGTCAGTGTCAAGCCCACATCAATCAGCGGACAGTGGCGAATACCCAACAAGGGGGTCACTTCCCAGCATCTCAGCCTCCTGCAACAGGAGCACTTTTCAATTCCAGCACATCCCCGCCGATGGGATTCCAGTTAATTTCCAGCAATCTTCAATTCAGCAAAATCCAGTTAATTTCCAGCAATCTTCAATTCAGCAAAATCAGTTAATTTTCCAGCAAGTTCCAGTTCAACCTTCAGTACAGTCTCCAGTTCAGTCACCATCATTTCAAGCTCAAGTTCATCAGAATCCAGTTCAATCATCAAACCAATTTCAGCAACCCGCGGTTGCTTTTCAGCAAGCCCATAGGGTCGAAGACATCGACCACTATGCCGAAGAAGAACGTGCCTTATTCCAGGAGGCACCAGTCGCTCGAACAGATCACTCAGGACTGGACGAGTTGCGGGAGCAGTTCCAGATCTTGCAAAATCAGCTTCAGCGACAGCAAGGAATCGACTTACCTTCGACCAAGTTCAGAGACTTGTGTCCTTTCCCAGATGCTCGGGTACCTCAAAACTTTGAGGTTCCAAAGTTCAAAAGATACGACGGCAGCGGTTGTCCCACAGCACATCTCAAGGCCTTCTGTGGAGAGCTGAGTGCAATCTCAAGGAAACGAAGGGGCCCTCATTCGATTGTTCCAAAAATCTCTGAAGGGCGATGCCTAGATTGGTACACTTCATTGGACTGCCACCGCATCAGAACATGGGAACAGCTCTCCCAGGCTTTCGTCGACAGATTCGCATATAATCTCAACATGGCACCCAGAAGAGCCGACCTTGCAGCACTCAGGCAAAGGAGTGATGAAACACTATCAGCTTATGTGGGACGTTGGCGAGCTATGGCAGCCAGAATGCGGACACCCATCGACGATGAAGAACAAATCTCCATGATTGTTCATTCAACATACCCAGGCATATCTGGGTATCTCATCTCGCATCCATATGCGAATTTCTCACATTGATCCGTGCTGGAGAGCAAGTTGAAGCAGGAATCCGGGCCGGGACGATCTCCCCATGGCCTCATCAAGCCACTCCAGTCAAGAGGAACAGAGTGGAAGGAAGACCTATCGGGCACGGGAATGGAAACCGCAATGGTTCTCCTCCCCGCCCAACAGAGGTAAACAACATCAACACCGCTGCTCAAGGAAATCAACGTGCTCCCCCACAAGGACGTCAACAGTATCAGCAGAATCAAGTTCAGCATCAGCCTCAGCGATATCAGCCACAACCGAATCCTCAGCCACAGCCACCTCGACAACAGCAGCAGTTCAGGGGAAATGGCCAATACTCATACCAGAACAGGCAGAATTACAGGGAGTTCAGGAAGTTCACTCCACTCAGTCAACCACTTAGTCAAATCATGACTACGCTGGTACAAAAGCAGTTACTCACTCTGATGACACCTAGGCCTCCGCCTCATCCTCTGCCTCCAAATTACCGAGAAAATGAGTACTGTGCCTACCATCAAGGACGTGGCCACGCCACTGATCGATGCTATACTTTGAAAAATGCCATACAAGACCTGATTGATGACCGCAAGATCGTCATCTCGGTCCCTGGAACTTCTCCAGCAAGCTTCCACCAACATCCTTCAGAATCCTCTGCCTCAGCATCCAACGGACCCCAGTTCGTCTCGTGGCCCTGCCGTCAATAGTATAGAAGAAGGGGACCATATCGATCGCTTCTTCTCCCCTATTCAGTCCATTCATGCCTACACCTATGAGCCAACAAATCCTCCTCCAGTCTTGCAAGGGGCAAGTCCCTTTCTTCCTTCAATCTCCGAGCCAGTAGTGCTTGAAGGAGCACCTCCATACGATATACCAGTTGTTCAAGGGGCACCTTACAACCATTCAAGCTGGGAACCAGTCGTCCTGGAAGGAGCACAATCATACATTGAGCCCACATACGAACCTGTCATCTTGCAAGGGGCAACTCCAGAACAATCCAATCCGCAATGGAAGGATTATACTCATCAGCAGCAAGAGCCCGTTGTCTTGGAAGGATCTCTTCCAGTCAAAGCCTGTCATATTGCAAGGGGCAAGTCCCGGAGGCATATCAATCACGCTACGGCAGCTCGGACGAACAGAGAAACCTCCTGCCATATCAAGAGGACCAGTATTCATTCCATGGGAGCCTCCTGCCCCAGGAACAGTCAAGCCAGGACCACGACCTTATGTGGTCTATGAAGACAAGCCTCGATACTACCCCTTCAGCACAGGCAACAATGTAGTTCTCAAGGCAAAAGCTCTATACGAGGAAGATCTGGTACCCACACCAGCACCGTTGCAAGAACCAGTGGTCCTAGAAGGCAAAAGGGAGGAAAACTACAAAGAGGTTCCATGGCACTATCCAGAATGTGCGGAAGTGGGAAACATGAATCCCAACGGGCGTTGCATCCGAAGAGATAATCAAAACAGAGGAGATCCCAAAGGCGTCCTCTCAGGCCTCGGCAGCAAAAATGAAGCCGCATACGATGTGGCAACTCAGCTCAAGTCAATCCCTGCACAAATCTCAGTATGGGAGCTACTCTGCACATCTCGCATACACCGAGAAATGTTTGCCAAGACCTTGAATGATGCTCATGTCTCCTCCGATACGGCACCAGAGATGATTGCATTGATGATTGGACAGCGATAATGAGTTGCCACCTTCACCTTCACCGATAATGAGTTGCCACCAGAGGGACGAGATCATGGGCGATCCCTCAACATAGCCTTACGATACAAAGACCTCTGTGTTCCGCTGGTCCTTATCGATAATGGCTCAAGCTTAAATGTCTGCCCACTCAAGACCGCGGAACGCCTGGGAATCAGTCCTTCTTCATTCCGACCCAGCACCATATGCGTCAGAGCATTTGACAACACCCGCCGATCAGTGGAAGGGGAGGTCGACATAGAGGTACAGATAGGTCCAGAAGTTTCTACCATCACATTCCAAATCCTGGATATATCAGCCTCTTTCAACATGCTGCTCGGACGACCGTGGCTGCACAAGGTTGGAGCTGTGCCATCAACCCTGCATCAACGAGTGAAGTATATCTGTGGAAATCAAGTGATCTCTATCCATGCAGAGAAGGAGCTCATCATTCCTTCCAATGCTACTGCCACTGAACCAGACATCCCGGTCATCGATATCCAGCACTCTGAAGAAGACATCCCGTTTCACAGTTTCGAATTCGAGACTGTGAACTCTATCGCCAATCCAGAACCGATAAGGGTGGACCGTGTCTTTTCACCGGCAGAGCGTCTGAGCCTCAAATACCGAATGAAGAATCACTTCAAGTCCAGAAAGGTATCGCTAGTATATAACCAACGCAAGTGGGGACTCGGATACAGGGCAACCTTCATGGACAAGAGAAGGAAGAAATTTCGGTGCTCACCCATCCAATTCGTCAAGCCAGGAGAACCTTGCAAAGATCCAGGAGGGAATCAACCGACTGCACTACACAAAGGCCTCCCGATGAGCCTAGTTTGGGCTACGTGGCCCCCCATTCGATGGGATCAGATTCTCGAACCCTCTAAGCCTCCAGAAGAAGGAGGAAATGATGAAGACGAAGAAGGAAGACAAATACAGCAGCTTCAGGACCAGGTTACTCTGACACCTGCTCCCAACCAGGGGCACAACTTGCCCACTTCTCTCAACCAGGGGCACAACCTGCCCACTTCAATCAACCAGGGGCACAACCTGCCCACTTCAAGCAGGGCAACGACTCGCCCATCTCATCACCAATTAGCAAGGGGCACGACTTGCCCATCTCTGCAAAGTCAACATCATCAATCATCAGCCAGGGGCAGAAGCAGCCCATCCATTGGACCAAGAAAGGGAAGTGGCCAGCCCTAGATTGGTCTGATGTCCAGGTTCCAAACTTGTGTCTAGCTGTGGAACCAGACGAACTGCAATGCGAGGGGTAAGTGATCCGGAGGGACTGAGTACGACTCAGATCTCGAACCCTGACCAGCAAGAAGTCATGGTCATTGGGCCAGACCGTGACTTCTTCACCCAAATCATCAACCCCCACCTCTTCAGGGGAGGAAGTGTGGGGTCCTGAATGGTCATCCTGTTCCCCTCACTTTCGAATCAGCCAAGAGCCATCTGAGGGCTCTGGCTTCAAAAAAAAACGCCTGTTTAGGCAGCGACCGGAACTTTGGAACAAGTTGGGCTCAATCATGGTCTGCAATGCCCACTTGTTCAAAGTCCCGTGAATTTCGAAAAGCCAAAAAAATCAAAAACTTTCAAAAACCAAAAACATCTAGCATCTCAATTTCAGAAAAATCTCAAAAATCAAAAATATTTCTTTCCCTGCATTCAATAGTGTGCCAAGTTCGTCTAAAGAGTCGCATGAGTTTGAAGTCGAATCATATGATTTCGACATCGAATTAGACTTTGAGCTCATGGGTCTGGACGAAGCTCGGGACGAGGAAGATGATGATCCAGCTCCCGAACTAGAGGATCTCCTCAAAAAGTTCGAATCTAAAGCCAATGTTGTAGCCGATGATTTCGAGATAGTAAACTTGGGGACGCCTGAGATCCCTAGGGAAGTACGCATTGGAAAATCGTTGCCACCTGAGATGAAACAGAAAATGATAGAGTTCCTAGCTCCAAGATTGTCCAACTTCGCGTTCTCATATGAAGACATGCCGGGGCTCGATGAAGAGCTCGTTGTACACCATCTGCCAACCAAGGCAGATATGAAGCCAGTGAAGCAAAAACTTCGAAGAATGAAGCCAGAATGGGCTCTGAAAGTCCGAGATGAAGTCATCAAGCAAGTACAACGCGGGATTCTTGGTAGTCTCCAACTACCCTGAATGGCTCGCCAACATCGTGCCAGTACCAAAGAAGGACGGCAAGGTTCGAATGTGCATCGACTTCCGAGATCTCAACAAAGCCAGTCCAAAAGATGACTTCCCTTTGCCACATATCGACACTCTAGTCGACAACACTGCAGGATACAAGATCTTCTCATTCATGGACGGGTTCTCAGGTTACAATCAGATCAAGATGGCCGTCGAAGATCGCGAGAAGACATCGTTCATCACTCCCTGGGGAACCTTCTGTTACAGGGTAATGCCGTTCGGTCTGAAGAACGCAGGAGCAACATATCAGCGAGCAATGACAGCACTATTCCACGACATGATGAACAAAGAGCTCGAAGTATATGTGGACGACATGATCGTCAAATCTCGCACAATTGAAGGACACTTTGAAGATCTGAAGAAGTTATTCAACAGATTAGAAAAGTACAAGCTTCGCCTCAACCCTCAGAAATGTGTCTTCGGTGCAATGGGAGGTAAGCTCCTCGGCTTTATGGTGAGCGAAGATGGCATCAGGGTCGACGAGACCAAAACCAGAGCAATCATCGAGATGCCCCCTCCTAGAACAGAGAAAGAAATTCGTGGCTTCCTCGGCAGAATTCAATACATCAGTCTCTTCATCGCACAGCTCACACCTATCTGTGAGCCCATATTCAAGCTCCTTCGGAAGAATGTCCAAAAGAATGGAATAATGATTGCCAAGTCGCCTTCGATCCGCATCAAGAGATATCTCATGAATCCTCCAGTCCTAGTGCCGCCCGCTCCTGGACGACCACTATTGTTATACATCTCAGTAGCAGCAGAAGCCATCGGCTGTGTCCTCGGCCAGCACGACGAGACCGGGAAGAAAGGAACAAGCAATATACTATTTGAGTCGAAAGTTCACCGACTACGAGACCAGGTATTCCCCGATCGAGAAGACTTGCCTCGCCCTAGTCTGGGCAACTCAGCGACTCCGTCAATACATGATTGCATTCCCTATTCTCCTTCTCGCTCACATGGATCCGCTCAAGTACCTGTTCGAGAAACCGGCACTCACTGGAAGGATAGCTAAATGGCAGCTACTCCTGTCTGAGTTCGACATCACCTATGTCACTCAAAAGGCAATCAAGGGACAGGCCCTCGCCGATCATCTTGCGGCTCACTCTCTCCTGGACTATCAGCCGCTCAAGACATTCTTCCCTGATGAAGATCTCTTGCTCATTGAAGAGGAATGAAAAGAAGAAAAAAGATGAGTGGACGTTATTCTTCGACGGCGCAGCAAATTCTAAAGGGAGTGGTATTGGAGCAATCCTCTACTCTCCAGATGATGTCCCTATTCCTATCTCGAGGCGCATCGCATTCGAGTGCACCAACAACATGGCAGAGTATGAAGCATGCATCGCTGGCTTAAGGGAAGCCATAATCTTGGGCGTCAAGAAGCTACGAGTATTTGGAGACTCACAGCTTATCATCAATCAGACCAATGGCGAATGGAAGACCAAAGACGAGAAGTTGATACCATATCATGTGTATCTTGACAATCTGATCGAAGAATTCAAGGAAATCACCTTCTCATACATGCCCAGAGCCAAGAACCAGTTTGCAGATGCTCTCGCCACGCTCGCATCAATGCTCGAGATCCCAAAAGGAGCTTCAGAATGGGAGCTCACAGTCGAAATTCAAGAAGAACCTGCTTTTTGCCTGCAAATAGAAGAAGCCGAAGCTGTCCCTGACAAACCCTGGTATGCCGACATCAAGCAATATCTCGAAACCCAGGAGTATCCAGAATCAGCAACAGCAACAGATCGCCGAACCATCCAACGTTTGGCCGGCCAGTTCACCATCAGTGGCGAAGTTCTCTACAAGCGATCCTATAATCACATCCTCCTCCGATGCGTCGATGAAACAGAAGCTGCAAAGATCATGAAAGAAATACACGAAGGAATCTGTGGCCCACACATGAATGGGCACATGATGGCAAAGAAGATTCTACGACTCGGCTACTACTGGCTCACCATGGAGACAGACTGTTGCAAGCACGTGAGAAAATGCTTCAAGTGTCAAGAGCATGCGAATCAGATCCATGCCCCATCATCAGAGTTATACAACCTGACCACCCCCTGGCCCTTCTCCATGTGGGGACTTGACATCATCGGCAAGATCAGTCCCAAAGCATCAAATGGTCATGAGTACATACTTGTGGCAGTCGACTACTTCACCAAGTGGGTAGAGGCAGCCTCCTACACCACGATTGCAGCATCTCAAGTGATCAAATTCATGAAGAACAACATCATATGCCGATATGGAATCCCTAATGCCATCATCACAGATAATGGGACCCCGTTCGTCAATAAGAAGATGGATGACTTCCTCAGCAAGTTCAAGATCCAACGTCATCGATCAAGCCCCTACCGTCCCCAGATGAATGGTGGGGTAGAAGCCGCAAACAAGACAATCGTCAGGATACTTGAGAAGATGGTCGTGACCTATCGAGATTGGTCAGATATGCTCCCATATGCACTTTGGGCCTATCGAACGTCTGTACGGTCTGCTACGGGCGTTACTCCTTTCGAGCTTACTTATGGAATGGAAGCAGTTCTACCAGTCGAAGTGGAAATACCATCACTTCGGGTGTTACTTAGAAAGCGGAATTGAAGAAGGAGAATGGCAACGGGCCAGATTCGATCAGTTGCAGCTAGCAGATGAAAAGCGCATGCGTGCACTAAGTCATTCACAGTGCTATCAGAAAAGGATCGCTCGGGCTTACAACAAGAGAGTCCGGAAAAGAAGTTTCAAGGTAGGCGACATGGTCATGAAGAAGATTCTACCGTCGCACTTTCCGGATCCCAGAGGAAAGTTCAAACCCTCGTGGGACGGGCCGCTGATCGTCAGAGAAGTACTTCCCGGAGGCGCCCTCAGACTCACCAGCATGAGAGGGGTGGATCTTCCTTCGCCAACCAACGCCGACAACGTGAAGATCTTTCACGGGTAAGTTATTCTGACCTTATCAAAGGTTACTTTAACAGAGCTGAAGTCAAGGGGTCAAAGCTAAGATCTCTGAGAAATCATTCCCGTCCACCAACAAGTGTTTCAAATAAGGGGACTCCAAAAGAGAAAAATACAAAAAAAAAAGAGGGGGGGATTCAAAAAGGGACAAAAAAAAAGAGAGAGAAAAAGAATGCAAAAGAAAAAGAAAAAGAAAAGAAAAGAAGAAAAGAGAAAGAAAAAGGGAAGCCAAAGCAAGGCACCCAAGAAAAAATCAACCCAAGAAGAAACACAGTCATCCATCCATCCATCTCAGAGGGGTCTTTAGCAAAGACCGACAGCTCTATTATCGTAACTCAGGATAAGGGCTGAAGGACTGCCATCGGCCGGCAACGACGGATTCCCGACCTCTAGCCGCCGCAGTTATCCAGAGATCCAGAAAGAAAAGAAAAAAAAAGAGGAAAAAAGAAAATGTGTGCCTAAACAAAGAGGGCGGAGTGAAAACCCGAAAGGGCGCTCCGAGTAAAAACAGTGGGCATATAGCGGACTTGGTGAAAACCTGAAAGGGCGCCAAGGGTAAAAACAGCACAGCTGCCAAGGGGCAGGCAAGACCAAATACCCGGGACGTGGTGAAAACCTGAAAGGGCGCCACGGACAAAAATGACGGGAAAAAAGCCGGCTGTGGTGAAAACTCGAAAGAGCACTACAGGCAAAAATGGCTCAAAATGAAAAAAAAAAAAAGAAAAAAAAAGAAAAGAAAAAATAAAAGTGCAGGTACCAAGAAAGCAGACGGTCCAGATCAGTTCAAGCGGTTACAGTTCAAGAACAAGAAGAAGCGCAGTCAGGAGCGAAGAACTCTACAGACTTTGACAATCTCAGGAAACGAGAGTTTCCGTTGCCTACATCTCTAGGGAACCAAAGGATCAAGCAAGTCAAATCTCGAGATATCGGTCAAATCATTGACCGAGCCCCAGTTCTGATTCCTATATCCCGACACAAAATCCAGACACACTCACAAGACAACTCATGGCACAGTAGATTTTCAAACAGTTTTTTCTCTTTTCAATTAAATGCATTATATTTCTCTTACACATATCATCTTTTTCAAAAATACAAAAAAATGCATCATCATCAATCATATATGCAAAAATCAGTGTGCAGGTGGCCAACACAATCAATCTCTACCCTCCTCCTCGGCCACATCAGGTGAGTCCTCTGACTCATAAAAAGATAGTCTCGCTCTCAACCTGCTCACTTCCATACGCAGGTAATGCGCCTCATCGCGCTCAAGGGTACGGATCGCTGTCTCCTCATCAGACAATCTCTGATCGGCAGCCAATCTCCTCGACATCATCTCGCAATGATACCGAAGTGCAGAGATCTCAGACAGCAGATGGCCATGAGTGGCCAAAAGGAAGCCAGGATTGACAAAAGGGCGCTCCTCAAAAGGTTCATATGAACCAGATGAAGAGCCAGCATCTCCAAGAATATCCTGCTCATCCTCATCAGAAGTCTGGTGCCAACAAGGGATACGTCGATACAAAGACTGCTCCGCAACCCAGTACTGATATGGGGCGGTCGCCATCGGAAAAGTCCGCAGCTCAAATCCCAACAAATCAGCTGTCAAATAACTCGCCCAAGAACAATCAATCCGGGTCCTGAAGTCAGAGGATCTAGGTGGAAGTGCCCGACGCCCGATACCCGTAAAAGCGAAAAGAGGAACATCCTGCTCATACCCAAACTGCCGCAGGAACCGGATCGGATGGTAAGAAAAGTAGGATCGAAAGCCTACCAACATCAGAGGATGGCGGTGTGCATCGCAAAGCACTGGAGGAAGTGAAAGCCAAGATGACTCCCAACGAACGTTCCAGTCACGAAGTTCAGCGAACATCCTGCGATACAGGGGCTCGCTCATCCTGGCTGTATGAGGAAGGAACTCGATGATATAACGCATAATGTCAGAGCCCGGGATGCCAGGAAGAGGTACAGGAACGGTCAGAGAAAGAAGCTCCCATAGCCATACCTGATCACAGAAAGCAAAAGAAGTTCAGCTAAAGCAAAGCAATCCCCAACAAAGCAAGAAGAAAAAAAAAAGGGCGTAGAAAGAATACCTGCAGGAAGGCACAGCAGCCGCGAAGAACACGAGTGCGACCAAGGGCGCAGTCAGTCAGCCCATCGAATAGCTCGGCCAAAATGAGAGAAATGATCCCCTGCCGACGGACAGCTCGGCTCATCACCTCGAAAAGCAAAGGAGTCTGGGACCTGCGCCATCCCGAGAACAGCACCTTAGCAATCAAGCAAAACATCAGTGCGTTCCGAGCAAAGGTAGAACCAGCCGTACTCTGGGGACCCGAAAAAAGATCATACAGCAGGTCCAAAGAGAACACTACAGCATCCTGGCCACTAGCTGCAGGCCGAACAAGATAGGGGATCCCAAACCAGTTCTGCGGTGTAGCAGTCTTCGGCGATGTCTTCGGCGAGAAGTACTGAGCATAATCCCAGGGTAAGCCTGTCAAGCGTGCAAGCTCCTCCAAAGAAGGCCCCATCTCCATATCGTTGAACGCAAACAAGTTCAACGAAGGGACCCAGTCAATCAAGGCAGCTCCGAGCATCCTCCAGTCAATGTCAACTCTAGCCATATGAATCAGACTGCCAAAGCCATAAGACTCCAAATCTCGAATCTCATAAGCTGACAAGCTATCAAGCCAAGCAAGCAGTCGTGGCGAGCAGGAAGAACGAGGAAGCAGCTGACAAGTCCTCACCGGTATCCCCTCCAGCACAAAAGGCCCAGAAATCGAGGACAACTCATCAAGGATCGGAAGGTCAACAGGCGAAGGAGAAGGAAAAGCTGGAACCTCTGCCGACTCGACAGCCCCTGACCTGTCCTCAGTGGCGGCTATGTCTGATATAGTCGCATCGCCATCTGAAACTGTCATAATCTCAGCTGCATGAGAAGACTCGCCCACCTCATGAACAGAATGCGCAAAGGGCCAATGATCAAAGGAAGGACAATGCTCCCAACCAAAAGGACTATCAGTGAAGATCACACCGCACATCGTGGCATCCTGACCAATCTGACCGTCAAAGAATACATCTGAACCATCCAAAAGGGTCTCGGTTACCCCGATCGAAGAATCAACTGCCAGATCCGGACCTGCGGCCCTCTCCAATAGGAGATCATGAATCCAATCATCATCCTGACCGATCAAAGGGATCATCGAGGCATCCACACCGTCCATCATCAGGGGGACATCATCAATGATCACATCAAATCCACCCAAGCAAGTATACCGCACATCTCGGCCCTCATCCAGAGCATCCAAACCGTCAAAGGTACCATCTGAGCCATCCATACCATCCAGACATGAGATCAGCCCATCTATGTCCCTCATAGTCCCATCATCACCGTCCATCACATCATCCATGGGACCCACACTCAAGGGATGCATAGCCTCACCTATGTCCCATCCCATCATCTCATCCATACCATCCATTCCTCCCATAATGAGGGCCCCATTCAAATCAGAAAATCCAGCCATCCCACCATTAATGGAGCTATTCAAAGCTCCACCAACTCCATTCCCTAACCCCTCATCAATGCTTCCATTCAATGCACCATCTATACCCTCCATCAAAGGAATCCCTCCATCATTAAAGCCCTCACCAAGTGCTGGAGTGTGGGACCCACCGACCTCTCCCACTATGGCCCACAAGTCACCATCCAAAGCTGCCCAAGAAAGGACAAAATGGGAAGAGGACAAGATGAAGAGAAAAGACAAAGGGAAGAGAAGATTCATGGCTGAATCGAAAAAACAGGCACAGAGAATGTGGGGGACAGGAAAAAGGGACAGCAGAGGATGTCCGAACCAGGGCCAGCCCAGGCCGCTCAAGAGGCGAGCCTTGGGCGGCCTGCCCTGGGCCGCCCGTACGGACGCAGATCCCCTCTCTCCGCGGGATTGGCTCCAGGGCTTTTGGTAGGTGAGGCTGACAGTCCACGTCAGCAGATGGCGCTCCGTGGGCCGCCCAAGGCTCCGGTCCACTCCGGATTTCGACTGAAGATGATCAAGATCATACAAAAGGTGCCCCACTGGTCCAATCATGAAGCAATGTGACCGGAATAGGGCTGATCAAGCCAAAGAGAAGGAAAGGTGATCAAGTGGGGGCCACAAGCAATCCAAGCCATTCAAAGACTAGATCATCATGATCCAAACCATTGAAGAACCTACATGAGCCATGAAACAACAAGATCAAAGGTTGATCATCACAAGAAGGGCCAGAATCCAAGATCTAATCATCAAGTGAGCCCACAAAGCCAAATCAAGCGATCAGAGACATTCAAGCCATCATCCACACCATGAGAAGCATTCCTAACCTCACAAATCATCAAAAGAAGTGCCCCAAAGTAAAGCTAAGGTCTCAAGTGGGCCCACAGGGCCAAATCCATCAATCTGAACCATTCAAGGGCCAAATCATCAAGATCCAAACCATTGGAAAGCTTACACAAGTCATGGAGCAGCAAGATCAAAGGTTCGATCATCAAAAGAAGGGCCAAAATCCAAGATCTAAACATCAAGTGGGCCCACAAGGCCTAATCAAGCAATCTGAACCATTCAAGTCATCGCCCATGCAACTAAGCAGTCTCAAATCATGAAGGAATGAGTCAAGAGTCAAAGCATCCAGACATCACCAAGGAATTTGGGAGAAATCAAAGCCTGTATATCCA
Organism: Liriodendron chinense; assembly: GCA_003013855.2. Classification (NCBI taxonomy): domain Eukaryota; kingdom Viridiplantae; phylum Streptophyta; class Magnoliopsida; order Magnoliales; family Magnoliaceae; genus Liriodendron; species Liriodendron chinense. The sequence goes on from ML058505.1 coordinate 2,074,790, forward strand.
TCTAAAAGGGCTTGATACAAAAGGGGACAAAAACAAAAGTACAAGGCCATATAAAGCAGAGCCAGCTACAAGTCACCAACATAATCATCATCGCCCCTCCTCGCGTCCCGCTCCCGACGATAAAGATCCATCAAAAGGAGCAGTCACTGAACCTCCAGCATACCTGCGACGGCCACCTGGAACGTAAAGCGAAGGAAGCAAAGGCCCCTGGCCAAATAGCAGATACCACTCGTCATAATCACGATCCGGGATCGTGAAACGGAAGCCAGGCTGGCCCACCAGAGCCTCAACTCTCTCATCAGCTGGCATCCGAGCAGCTGGAGGAGGTGCAGAACAGGGGACCCGAGCTACCCCAGTGACTTGCCGAAGCAATCTCTCTCCCAAGTACCATTGGAAGGACTCAGCGTCAGAAAGCATAATACGGAGACATGAAGCATCATATGCCTCCACGCGCTGGGGTGTGTAGTAGAGAGGGAAACTAGCGTACGGCATCCGGGCAAACTGCAGCAGAAGAGGTTACCACGATCAGTTACAAGTACAGTACAAGGACAAAGACAAGCAAGATACTTACGTCCTCAACGGTCAGCCCGTCTATATCAGCACGCCAATTGTCCCCGGGAACTCGGGAGTTCCGCTGACGATTCTGCTGATGCCAGTACATGTGGCGATACTGAGCGGGTTCAATGTCATCTCGCATCCTCGGCGCAAGATGCGGAAAATGGTCATAAAAGCAGGTCTGGATGAAAGTACATTTAATGATCAGAGAGAGAAAGGAGGCAAACGGCTCCAAAGAGGATGAAAGAAGAGGTACCTCAACAACAGGCCAGAAGCCTGTGAAGGACCGGCTATGCCGACAGGTCTTGTCCAGACCTTGAAAGAGACGGGTCATGATGGCCCCATTCCAGTTATAGGGGTGATGAAGATCCTCGACTAAACGAAGAAATTTAGGATCAACTCTCTCATTCGCATGGCAAAAAAGAAAGGATCCAAAAGCATAAGTGATCATGGCCCGCGCCTTGTGGAGGGCCTCTCGCTCGGTGGTAGGGACGACGGAAGCAAAATTGTTGTAAAACCATCGCATCTTCACCTGATGGCCTTGGAATTCACCCTCAGGAGGGACGTCACCGACAAGCCGCAGCCAATCAGTGGAAGAGAGGGGAGCTAAAGAGCTAACTTGAGGGACAATTGCCCCATGAAACGGGAAACCTATCTGCATGTAAATGTCCAAAGGGGTTATCCCCCATTCTCCACAAGGGAGTTGAAAGGTGTGGGTCTCATCCCGCCACCTCTCACAAAGGGCCGCAAGCATCATACGGTTGGCGTCGTTATTATGGAAGCGTAGGGTGAGGAGGCCAGCAAAAGGAGTACCATCTAGTACTCGCTCAAGCAAGGGCTGTGGCTCCTTCATCCAATTGTCCCAGCGATCCCTGGTACCTCGACCCTTGATAGCAGGAAGAGGTTGATGCTCCATAGCTAGGGAACACATGTGGTCCCCTCGGCGGACAATGAAAGCAGGATCATCCTCGTCAACCACTTGGTGGCCCCTAGTACCATCCGCCATGGAATCCTACAAGCTTGGCAAGGTAAGTCCCTATCCTTTACCCATTAAAATCCAAATTCTCATCCAAGAAACCCATGGGATTGGACTCACATTCAAATGCAAAATCTAAAGTCCAACTCCATGTATCACTTAGGATATGTGTTGGACCCATTGGAAAAAGTAAGGCCTGCCTTAAAGAAGGTGGCATGGCATGCCTCAGGTAAGAAAAGTCCATCATCCAAGGACACATTTTGGACAACAAATGCACTCAAGTGCCATGAAATCAACTAAGGATGAGAGTCCTACTGCACATGAGAAGTTCCTCTTCAAAGTCCACATGTGGCCAAGGATTGACTCACTTTTATGCCAAGGTCATGATTCTCACTTAGGATGTCTCCATCTTTTTACACATATGCATGGACAAGTGGGGAATAGAAAGGAAACGGGTCCCCAAGAGCAACCCAAATGCCTCATCTCAATGGATTGAAGAGAGCACATAGCCCACTTGAAGAACATGAGGACCCATTCATGGGTTAACCATGGGCAACCTTATGTGCCTCATCTTGATGAAAATTTTGACCACGAAAATGCAACAAGGAGGTCTACCCACAAACATATGAATCAAAGAAGCTAAGGGTAGAAAGTCGATGCACATAGCCCACATGAAGAATCAAAGTTGAAAATACCCATGAAAAGGCAAGTTTGGGCAACTTATGTGCACCAACTTTTTCACCAAAAGGGAGACCATTTGAGCACAAAAGAGCATGGCTTGATGAGTCACCTAACCATCATGAAAATGGATAAGAATGGTACACATAGCCCACTTGAAGATCAAAATCCAAAATGTCCCAAGGCATGGGACAAAAATGGGTAACTTATGGGTACCATTCCTTCTCACAAATGGAAGAAGAAATCACTCATATTTGAATGATGATGGGTGATCCACCAAGCCCCCATAGAAAAGTTCAAGGAGCTATGGTTGTATGGACACTCACTTGAGGATCATCCAGTTGAGGTTGATAACATTAAAGGGAAACTCTTGAGAATCACATTCCTACCACAAAGGAAGCCATTTGAACTTAGTGAGATTGTGGGAACAACTCACTCATGGGACTTGTAGATGGTCAAGTAACTCAAGTCCTCCATCCATCAAGAGAGAAAGCATGAAAAGAAAAAGCCTACATGAACAAAGTGTAGTGGGGCACACATGGTTCAAAGAAGTGCCCAAGTTTCAATGAAGGCCCAAAAGCCCATCCACATGAAAAACTCCAAGGAGCCCACCACACTTTGTGCAAAGATGTACATCATAATCAAAGAAATAGTGGAAGACTTGGGCTACTTGTCCATATAAGCCCACCTAGGAAAACTAGCCCACTTGAGATCCAAAATGAAGAATGGGCTAGCCACCTTGATCCATACACATGTAAAGAAAGATGGGGTCACCCAAAGTGAGCCCCATGAGCCCAAAACTTAAAGATGGGCCCTACCATGCCCATGGGCCCAAATCTTGAAAAGAAGAGGGAAAAGAAAGGATAGTTCCAAAGGAAAAATGACAAAGGCAAGAAAGCATGAGGGAGCCCAAAATGAAGCATTGGGCCCATCAAATACACCAAGGGCCATGACTTCACTTTGAGTCCATTTGATACACATGAAAAGAGGCCCAACTCCCATGAAAAAGATAGAGTATTTTGCCATGCACACTTGATGACATGGCAAAATTACTCCTTACATGCACATGGAGGGAGTGTGAAAAAGGAAAAAATGATGAAGGGGAGAGCTTGCAATGTCCTTCTCCAAGCACCACCTTTGAAAGACTTGAGATCTAAGAAAAGATCAAGAATGCTTGGGCCCACCTTCACACCCCTTTGAATAGCTACATGAAAAAGAAAAAGGATCATGAGAAGAGACAATGAAGATGGAAAAGGACAAGAAAGAGAAAGGAAGTGGTCCATACCTTTACCACTCACCAAAGAAGGACCACCTTGCTGTCCCAAGATTTCTCTAAGGCCCACCACTTGAAAAGAGCAAAGGACCACCAAAGAAGAGAGAGGAAACTTGAAGAAAGAAAGAGTATGAGAGAGAGAAGAGAGAGATTGCACGTTTGAGGGGGGGAGGGTGTCCCATGTTATATAGAAAAGGGGAAGGCACCCTTTTACCCAGCCCCCTGAAGAGACCAGGAGGCAGAGACCGGGCGGGCGGCCCATGGGAGGCCGTCCTAGCCTCTACCTAGGTGAAACGACCTCCCTCTCCCTCTCCTTGGGAAGAACTCCTCCTTGGGAAGGGTGGTTGCAAGTGAATCTTGTACCTTCATGTAAGAATGAAGTGATGGAAGAGAATGGTGAGAAAAAAGAGAAAATCTCACCAAAATCTCATCTCATGAGAAATGGGTGAGAAATTGGGTGGATGATGTGGAAAAGTTCCATGGAATTTCCAAGAAAAAGAAAGAAGAATTTGACTTGGTCAAACAATGATCTCAACCATCCAAAGGCATGACCAGATGATCCAAACCATTCCAAGAAGAATCCCAAGAATCTCCGCCCTTGATTACTGTTCACATGTATGAATTGTGGTCCGAAGACCTTAAACTACGTCGGGACCAAGATCCCGAGGGATTGTCAATAAAACCGGCATCAGTCTTCTTCAAGATCTGGTGGCTCCGGACATTTTCAGAAAACCAAAAAATATATACATCACTTGTACAGTTTCTGGTCCGAAGACCTTAAACTACGTCGGGATCAAGATCCCGAGGGATTTTTAATAAAAATGGGTATCGATCTCGACCATCAAAATCAGAATCGATGACCTAGAATTTTTTTCAAAAAAAGAAAACAAAAAAAATGTCTTTCCTCTTTTAAAGTTTTGGGTCCGAAGACCTTAAACTACGTCGGGATCAACGTCCCGAGAGATTTTTAATAAAAACCAACATCGATCCCAGCCTTTCAAGCCAAGATCTGATGATCTGGATCATTTCGAAAAAAACAAAAAAATGTGTTTGCCCCCCCCTTTTACTAAGTCTGGGTCCGAAGACCTTAAACTACGTCGGGATCGACATCCCGAGAGATTTTCAATAAAAGCCGGCGTCGGTCTTGTTTGCTCAAGATCAATGACTCCGGACATTTTCAAAAATCATAAAAATATATTACCAGCCCCGCTTTTAAAGTTTTGGTCCGAAGACCTTAAACTACGTCGGGATCGACATCCCGAGAGATTTTCAATAAAACCGGCATCAGTCTGGATTGTCCATCCGCTGACACCGGACATTTTTCCAAAAACAAAAAAACATGTTTGCCCTTCTTTTGTACAGTTTCATGGTCCGAAGACCTTAAACTACACTGGGATTAATTTCTCGGGGGACCTTTCTCACTTTCAACTAAAAACCGGCATCGGCCTCGACCGTTGGGATCATGGTTCGATAACCCGGATCATCTCAAAAATACCAAAAATATTTTAAAGCTTTCCATAAAAACCAGTGTCAATCTCGATTACTCGAGTTGAAGTCTGGAACTTTTTCAAAACAAAAAAATATATACAATATAAAACAAAAAAAGTTTTCATCACCAGTTTTGATCCACCAATTTATCCCCAGTGGTCCGAAGACCTAAAACTACACTGGGATTAACTTCTCGGGGGCTTTCTTTCCTAACCTGTTCCAGACATGGCTGACACTTGATCGTACGGGTGTCTGGAATCTTTTAAACAGGTAAAGGCTGAGGCGGGCAGAACTCCGCAATCCTGTTCGTGTTGAACGCACCGTGATAGACAACCTTGAGTTGGAAGTCGCTGTTGAAGCTGACGGATGTTCCCTGTTCCTAGAACTCATGAAGGGGATTAAGGCTGTTGGGAGGTGAAGCTCACCCTCACGGAATTGTGAGCAACGTAAGACCCCAAACTGGAGTGACTAAGGGAAATGTGAGGATGTGGCTCATTTTGTGGCCGAAGGAGTCCGTCGGACGATACGTGGTCTATGTGCATTGCACATGAGGAACAGGCAACTTTGTGGGTGTGTTGACTGAAAACCCTCAAAATCCCCTCATCCGAAGATGTAAAACTACGGCACTTAACTGTGTGAGACTCGTCTTGCTCGCTGACGTAAAATGGATCGGGTGCCTTACTAGCAGTAGAAGCTGGAAGTGGATGGAAATTCCACATCTTTTCCCTGCATTTCAGAAAAATCACAAAATACAAAAACATTGCAAAATCACCTCTTCGAAAAACACAAAAATATTTCCTTTGCTTGCAGCCAAAACTTTCAAAATCACAAAAATATTTACTGTGTTTTCAATAAACCAATCTCTACCCTCTCAGGTAAAGATTCGGATCCAAATATCTGCAAAATCACAAAAATTAGCATCCCCAGCACTACAATTCAGGAGTCTTGAACTCCGCTCACTTCACAGTATGGGATGACAGATCCAATCGCCCGCAAATTGGAATCTTGACCAAAACGGGCAACTAAACACCATCTCAATCACATGAATGCCCAGAAGAACATCTTGAAGTCGAATGATATCCTCGTACGTTCTCATTAGCAAAGAAACAGCATCTTGGGACGATGGACCTGATCAACCACGGGTCGGGATCTTGAACAATCCGCTGTCCAAATCTCCGTATCAAAAAGAAAAATCCCCAAGGGAAGCACAACCCTGCAAGCAATAAGCTCAAAGTTCTCTACACCCATAGTAAAAGCAAAATCATCAAACTGAAAGAGAATGAGCCAAAGCCATGCATTCATCATGCATCTCCATGCATCAGCATCCATCGCATCAATCATCATGTTTACCTGCTTTCAAAATAAAAGTCGGTTAGCTAAAGACCCCACAGGCATCCCTAGTGGAGGCACATGCGAACCAGATTTTCATTTCAAAAAGACAAAAAATATTTCCATTTGCAAATAAAAACCCCACGGAGTATCACTCCCCAGAGTGGGTATCTTTTCAAAAATCCAAAAATATTTTCTCAGTAGAGCGTTCTGCCTCCAACACACCAGGAGATCTTCCATATCTCTGGGTAGGAGCCAACGCAAAAATCAAATAAGATCCAATATCTCGCGGTTTCCCCGGAGATCATCGGATCCAATGCACTCAAAGTACGGTCGAACCGAACTCCAGTGTCAGTGCGGTCGTACCACATGCCAAGATACAAAAAAGATGAAAGCCAAAAGACTCGGTCACAGAAACCATTTGAACAGGTGGAAACGATGAATTGTAACCCAAGTATCCAAATCAGCAGATTGGGTGGAAAGAGTTCACCCGCACATACCTAGGCGTGGATGCCTGAAGTACCTTGACTGAGTCCAAGTCGGCGTAGTAGAATCCCGTAAGACTATCGGACGCAGGGCGTCTAACCACTTTGACAGTCAAGCGAAACAAGTACTCCTGGAGTGATCTGGGAAAACATCAAACATCACACAATCAGTCTCAGGGTCAGCATCCTCGTAAGACTAACGGACGCAGAGGCTCTGCTGTACCTTTCCGATGTTAGTACCGATCGGGAATGGAAGGGTTGCGATTGGGTACCCAGGTTGCAGCAAACTGCAGGGACAATCGCAACGTTTTCTCCGAACTCTCGCGGTATGTGCGAGTTATCAACTTCCAGACAATCAACTGACTCAGATACAAAGGACAACAAAGATTCCAGACCACAATCAAGGAAAGAATGAATTGCAAACTAAGCACCGAAACCAGCAGATCGGGTGGAAAAGCCCACCCGCACATACCTAGGCGTGGATGCCTGAAGTACCTTGACTGAGTCCAAGTCGGCGTAGTAGAATCCCGTAAGACTATCGGACGCAGGGCGTCTAACCACTTTGACAGTCAAGCGAAACAAGTACTCCTGGAGTGATCTGGGAAAACATCAAACATACAATCAATCACAGGGTCAGTAACCTCGTAAGACTGTCGACGCAGAGGCTCTGCTGTACCTTTCCGATGTTAGTACCGGTCGGGAATGGAAGGGTTGCGATTGGGTACCCAGGTTGCAGCAAACTGCAGGGACAATCACAACGTTTTCTCCAAACTCTCGCGGTATGTGCAAGTGAGCGATCTCCAAACGATCAACTGGCACAGATGCAAAAGCAAGCAAAGATTTCAGACCATGATCTATGAATGACCGGGTCAGAAGTGGGGTGTCCACTCGCTTTGGCATTCGGTTGCACGCAACCTCTGCCAAAGAGGGGCATCTGTAGACACCCCACCTTCGGCTATACTGTTGGTAGAGATAGCTGGTTGAACGGAGGACCATACCCCCAAATCCCAAGTCCAAACTCACCCTTGTAAGCCCCATTCCATAGCCCAGTTCAAGCCTGAACCCAGTCAACCCAGTCTTAAACACCACCCTGAAAAACCCCCCATAAAAAAGTCCAGTCAAAAAATCCCAAAAAAAGTCAAACTCACTGAATCAACTCGCTGAGTTAACCCGCTGAGTCAACCCGTCGAGTCAACCCGTCGAGTCAACCCGTCGAGTCAAAACACCGAGTCAACCCGTCGAGTCAAACCACCGAGTCGACCCGCTGAGTCAACTCACTGAGTCGACCAGCGAGTCCAACAGCAGCCCCGAGGGAATGGCCGTACTCGCTGGAAACCGAGGAGCGGCCGTACGGGCGGCCCATGGCAGGCCGCCCGGACAAAATTACGCAATCTGCCATTGTCCGCTGCTATAAATACCCCCCTCCCCTTCTCATTTCAACAGACCACTCAGCCAGAGAGAGCCCGTCCGTCTGAGTCACCCCCCTTCATCCTTTAGCCCATTCCTTCACCAAGGAGAGCCCGAGTGAGGAGAGTCTAGCCCTGGTCCAGCCCAGCCTGACCACTGGTCCAAGCCTCCCAAGCCATCCAAGTCCTGATCCAGCCACTCGAAGCCAACCCTTGCGACACCTCCGTCCATCCAGCTACTCTTTTTCCAGCATCATCTCATTCGCATCTAGCATAAGTGCAACATTTACTTTTCTTCCAACCCCCCTGCTTCACTACTAGCACCTTGATCCGTCAAGTACACATGCATATGTCTTTATATTAAGCACCTGTCAGTTCGAGCGTATGCTCTGGGCTTGCCCGTTGTTGGAACCTGCCCATCAGAAACTCTTACTGTTCAGACCTGCATTCATGCTTCACCATAAAACACCTTGATCATTCAAGCACACTGCATACGTCTTACATTAAGCACCTGTCAGTTCGAGCGTACGCTCTGGGCTTGCCCGTTGTTGGAACCTGCCCATCAGAAATTCTTACTGTTCAGACCCGCATTCATGCATCATATCATCCATGAGAATATACGAGGATTAAACTAGACTTTCAAGTATCCGATCGATTCTGTGAAGTAGAGACCGTACTTCGGTACGGGCAGTGTGTGGGGTGCCTAACCTCTTCCCACCCTGTAACCGTGATCCCTTACCTTGAATCTCTGGCCGCAGATCAACAGGAGTCATTTTAGAGGAAGGAATCTTCGGATTCCCTTCTCTAACGTTTCTACGGGGTCTAGCCGACTGTAGATTCGAAGTAACTGGCTAGTGGCGACTCTGGTCTTATATAAATTCATTTAAGCACATCCAGCTCAACACGACAACCAAACAAAGCCCTCGAGAACGAGGCAAGCCAGTGGCACAAACGGCGATTTCGCACTCACGCACCTCTTCTTCTTCTTCTTCCGAAAGGAAAGGGAGAAGAACGTCGTGTGGGAGCACGGAGAAATCGGCGAGGGTCCACAGTATCGAAATTTCTTCATTCTTTTGTTTATGAAGATCGCCCTGCATCCGAGTCCCCATTTACGTTGGTTATATACCAGCGATATCTTTCTGAACTTGAAATGATTCTTCATTCGGTATTTGAGGCTCAGATGTTCTGCTGGTGAAAAGACATGGTCCACCCTTATCGGTTCCGGATTGGCGATAGAGTTCACAGTCTCTAATTTGAAACTATGAAACGGGACGTCTTCTTCAGAGTGCTGGATATCGATGACCGGGATGTCTGGTTCAGTGGCAGCAGCATTAGAAGGAATGATGAGCTCCTTCTCTGCATGAATAGAGATCACTTGATTTCCACAGATGTATTTCACTCGTTGATACAGGGTTGATGGCACAGCTCCCACCTTGTGCAGCCAAGGTCGTCCGAGCAACATGTTGAAAGAGGCTGATATATCTAAGATTTGGAATGTGATAGTGGAGATTTCAGGACCTATCTGTACCTCTATGTCGACCTCCCCTTCCACTGATCGGTGGGTGTTGTCGAATGCTCTGACGCATATGGTGCTGGGTCGGAATGAAGAAGGACTGATTCCCAGACGTTCCGCAGTCTTGAGCGGGCAGACATTTAAGCTGGAGCCATTATCGATAAGGACCAGTGGGACACAGAGGTCTTTGTATCGTAAAGCTATGTTGAGGGATCGCCCATGATCGCGTCCTTCCGGTGGCAACTCATTATCGGTGAAGGTGATGGCACGTGGAGCCAGGAGTTGTCCAATCATCAATGCTATCATCTCTGGTGCTGTATCGGAGGAGACGTGAGCATCGCTCAAGGTTTTGGCAAACATTTCTCGGTGTATGCGAGATGTGCAGAGTAGCTCCCATAATGAGATTTGAGCAGGGATTGACTTGAGCTGAGTCGCCACATCGTATGCAGCTTCATTTTTGTTGCCGAGGCCTGAGAGAGTGCCTTTGGGATCTCCTCTGTTCTGATTATCTCTTCGGATGCAACGTCCATTGGGATTCATGTTTCCCACTTCCGCACATTCTGGATAGTGCCATGGGACCTCTTTATAATTTTCCTCACCTTTGCCTTCTAAGACCACCGGTTCTTACAACGGTGCTGGTGTGGGTACCAGATCTTCCTCGTATGGAGCTTTTGCTTCGAGGACTACATTGTTACCTGTGCTAAAGGGGTAATATCGAGGCTTGTCTTCATAGATCACATAAGGTCGCAGTCCTGGCTTGACTGTTCCTGGAGCAGGAGGTTCCCATGGAATGAATACCGGTCCTCTTGATATGGCAGGAGGTTTCTCTGTTCGTCCTAGCTGTCGTAGTGTGATTGACACGCCTCCTGGATTTGCCCCTTGCAATATGACTGGCTCATCTGGAGGAACTCCTTCCAAGACAATGGCCTCTTGCTGTTGATGAGTATGGTTCCTCCATTGCGAATTGTATTGTTCCTGTGCTGAAATTGCTCCTTGCAGGATGACAGGTTCGTATGTGGGCTCGATGTATGATTGTGCTCCTTCCAGAATGACTGGATCCCAACATGAAGGGCTGCAAGATGCCCCTTGCACAACAGGCACATCATATGGAAGTGTTCCTTCAAGTACTACTGGCTCGGAGACTGAAGGAGGAAAGGGGCTTGCCCCTTGCCTGATCGGAGGAGGATTTGTTGGCCCATAAGTGTAAGGCATGAATGGACTGGATAGGGGAGAAGAAGCGATCGAGGCGCTCTCCTTCTTCTATGCTGTTGACGGTGAGGCCTCGAGATGAACTGGGATCCATCGGATGTTGAGGCAGAGGATTCTGAAGAATGTTGGTGGAAGCTGCTGCAGGAGTTTCGGGAACTGACATTACTATCTTTCGGTTGTCGATCAGATCTTGTATGGCATTCTTTAAAGTAAAGCATCGATCAGTGGTGTGGCCATGTCCTTGATGGTAGGCACAATACTCATTTTCTCGGTAGTTTGGAAGTAGAGGATTTGGAGGAGGCCTGGGTGCCATCAGAGTGAGTAACTGCTTTTGTACCAGCATAGTCATGACTTGACTAAGTGGTTGAGTGAGAGGAGTGAATTTCCTGAGTTTCCTGTAATTTTGCCTATTCTGGTATGAGTATTGACCGTTCCCTTTGAACTGCTGCTGTTGTTGAGGTGGTTGTGGCTGTGGTTGAGGATTTGGTCGTGGTTGATACCTCTGAGGTTGGTGCTGAACCTGCTTCTGCTGATACTGTTAACGTCCCTGTGGGGGAGCATATTGATTACCCTGAGCAGTGGTGTTGATGTTGTTTACCTTTGTCAGGCGGGGAGGAGAACCACTGCGGTTTCCGTTCCCATACCCGATGGGTCTTCCCTCTACTCTGTTCCTCTTGATTGAAGTGGCTTGATGGGCCATGGAGAGATTGTCCCGGCACGGATTCCTGCTTCGACTTGCTCTCCAGCACGGATCAGTTGTGAGAAATTCACATATGGATGCGAGATGAGATATCCAGATATGCCAGGATATGTTGAATGAACAATCATGGAGATTTGTTCTTCATCGTCGATAGGTGTTCACATTCTGGCTGTCATAGCTCACCAACGTCCCACATAAGCTGATAGTGTTTCATCGCTCCTTTGCCTGAGAGCCGTGAGGTCGGCTCTTCTGGGTGCCATGTTGAGGTTGTATGCAAATCTGTCGACGAAAGCTTGGGAAAGTTGTTCCCACGTCCTAATGCGGTGGCAGTCCAATGAGGTGTACCAATCTAGGGCATCGCCCTTCAGAGATTTTTGGAACAAACGAATGAGGGCCCCTTCATTTCCTGAGATTGCACTCAGCTCTCCACAGAAGGCCTTGAGATGTGCTGTGGGACAACCGCTGCCATCGTATCTTTTGAATTTTGGTACCTCAAAGTTTTGAGGTACTTGAGCATCTGGGAAAGGACACAAGTCTCTGAACTTGGTCGAAGGTAGATCGATTCCTTGTTGTCGTTGAAGCTGATTTTGCAAGATCTGGAACTGCTCCCGCAACTCGTCTAGTCCTGAGTGATCCGTTCGAGCGACTGGTGCCTCTTGGAGTAAGGTACGTTCTTCTTCGGCATAGTGGTCGATGTCCTCGACCCTATGGATTTGCTGAAAAGCAAGCGCGGGTTGCTGAAATTGATTTGATGATTGAACTGGATTCGGATGAACTTGTGCTTGAAAGGACTGTAATTAAACTGGAGACTGTACTGAAGGTTGAACTAGAACTTGTTGGAAATTAACTGGAGATTGCTGAATTGAAGATTGCTGGAAATTAACTGCAATCCCATCGGCGGGGATGTGCTGGAATTGAAAAGTGCTCCTGTTTGCAGGAGGCTGAGATGCTGGGAAGTGACCCCCTTGTTGGGTATTCGCCACTGTCCACTGATTGATGTGGGCTTGACACTGACCCCCATTGTGGGCATTCGCCAGTGCTGTCGCTGTTGCTGGAAATTGAATTAAAATCCCATTGGCGGGGATGTGCTGAAATTGAAAAGGGGTCCTATCGGCGGGGACATGCTGAGATCTACTGAGACTGTTGTTTGCAAGATTGACTGGAAGCTGACTGGAAGTTCCTGCGACGGGAGTGCTCTGAGACGGCCTTGTCGTCGTGGGAAGGTATTGAGGAGGATGCCCCATAGCGAAGGGCTGAGATGGCTGCTGTCGGTAGTCTTGGGCAGACTCCGACGGTTGAGCTTAATTTGAACTGGAGACCGGAGGGACCCGGCATGGCTGCTAAGATTGCTGAACTGGGCCAACCTGATTGTTGGCTGCTGCGATAGCTTGTGCTTGCATGAATTGCAAGAGCATTTCTTGCATTGCTCTCATTCCTTGTGCCAATTCTTGTATGATTGGTGCATTCTCAATTGGCTGTTGCGCTGGAGGTTGCGCTTCGGTCATCTTAAGAGCAGGGAAGAGATGACTTTCTTCTTCGTGGTCGGACATGGCTTGCTAAGCCCGAGTGCGGATTATGCTGCGGAAGGAAAGTTGTTTCCGAACACGTTGAGCCCGAGGAGGCGCAATGATGAGGACTATACTCTACTCTCTTTCTGTTTTTGGGTTTTGAGATTTTTTATTTTTTTTGTTTGTTTTGGATAGAATGCTATGCAAATGAGATTGTATGAAGATTAGTGACTTTCAAGTACGGGAATGATTCTGTTTTTCAAGTCGGATTACGACTAGTGAGACTAGCTTATCCCCAGCGGAGTCGCCATTCTGTGGACCCTCGCCGTTTTGCGCTCCCACGATTTCGTTCTCCCTTTCCTTTCAGAAAAAGAAGAAGAGGTGCGTGTTTGCGAATCGCCGTTTGTGCCACTGGCTTGCCTCGTTCTTGAGGGCTTCGTTTGGTTGTCGTGTTAAGCTGGATGCGTTTAGATGAGTTTATATAAGACCAAAGTCGCCACTAGCCAGTTACTTCGAATCTACAGTCGGCTAGACCCCGTAGAAACGTTAGAGAAGGGGATCCGAAGATTCCTTTCTCTAAAATGATTCCTTTTGATCTGCGGCCAAAGATTCGAGGTAAGGGATCATGGTTACAGGGTGGGAAGAGGTTAAGCACCCCATACACTGCCCGTACCGTAGTACGGTCTCTACTTCACAGAATTGAACGAATACTTGAAAGTCTGTTGTAATCCTCGTACATTCTCATAGATGACATGATGCATGAATGCATGTCTGAATAGTAAGAGTTTCTGATGGGCAGGTTTCCATTAACAGGCAAGCTCAGAGCATACGCTCGAACTGACAAGTGCTTTATGCGAGATGCATGCTGTGTGTTTGAATTATCAAAGTGCTCGTAGTGACTAATGCATGAATGCAGGTTTGAACAGTAAGAGTTTCTGATGGGCAGGTTTCCATTAACATGCAAGCCCAGAGCATATGCTCGAACTGACAGGTGCTTTATGCGGGATGCATGTCGTGTGCTTGAATAATCAAAGTGCTGGTAGTGAAGCAGGGGGGTTGGAAGAAAAGTAAATGTTGCACTTATGCTAGATGCAAATGAGATGATGCTGGAAAAGAGTAGCTAGATGGACGGAGGTGTCGCAATGATTGGCTTCGAGTGGCTAGATCAAGACTTGGATAGGCTTGGGAGACTTGGACCAGTGGTCAGGCTGGGCTGGACCAGGGCTAGGCTCTCCTTGGTGGAAAAATGGGCTAAGATGGTGGAGAAGGACTCAGAACAGATGGGCTCTCCCTGGGTTGGATGGATTGCTGAAATGAGAAGGGGAGGGGGGTATTTATAGCAGCGGGCAGTGGCAGAACCCGTAAATAATTTTGGGCGGCCCCCTGGACGGACGCTCCTCGGATTCCAGCGCGTGGTACGGTCATGTCTTGGGGCTGCTGTTTTGACTCAGTGGGTTGACTCGGTGAGTTGACTCAGCGAGTCGACTCGGCGGCTTGACTTAGCGGGTTGACTCAGCGAGTTGACTCGGTGTTTTGACTCAGTGAGTTAACTCAGTGAGTTTGACTTTTTAAGGATTTTTTGACCGATTTTTCTTATGGGGGGTTTTTCAGGCTGATGTTTAGGGGCGAGTTGACTGGGTTCAGGCTTGAGTTGGGCTATGGATTGGGGCTTACAAGGGTGAGTTTGGCCGAGTTTCGACTTGGGATTTGGGGGTATGGTCCTCCATTCATCCAGGTATCTCTACCAACAGTGTAGCCGAAGGTGGGGTGTCTACAGAGTGGATAAACAATAAGAGAATATAGAAAACAGAGGGATCTTACCGATCATGAGGACGTAGAAGCACTGAGACGTCGACTGCGCAGTAGATCACCTCTACAAGCAGAAACCTTCTTTCACAAGCTTCCTCTCTCTCTTTTTCTCTTTTTCTCTTCCTCTTTTCTTCTCTCTCTCTCTCTCTCTCTCATTGGACGTGAAAACCTCCTATTAGGATACCCTAATCTCGTTTTAGAACCTCTTAAATAGAGCAAAAAAAAAAAAAAAAACAGAGCCAAAACATGAAACTGCAGAACAATAGTCCGAGCACGGTCGGGCACTCGGTCAGTGGACCATCGGGTGCCCGGTCAACCATAAAATCGTCCAGTGAGTTTTGAGATAAACCTGCCCAATTTTGGACGCCCGCCCCAACATGGTTGGGCGCCCGGTCATCAGACCATCGAGTGCCCAACTATTAAGAACATAGTCCAGTGACAAACTGTCCATCAGGGTGAATTTCGGTCGCCTGACCACACATAAGCTGCGCCATCTTCTCATCTATACCTGAGGAGGAAAATCTCATCAAATCTCCCCCCCCTTCCAACTTAGGAGGAATCAGCCTTCTTCAAGCCAGCCAAGTTTCTACAAACCTCAAACTTGCCCTTGAGCAAAGGCTTAGTCATTATGTCTGACCCGTTATCATACGTGTGGACCTTCTCAAGCTGTAACACCTTCTGTTTCAAAGTATCCCTGATCCAGTGATATCGAATCTCTATGTGCTTTGACTTGGAATGCTGACTTGGATTCTTGCTCAAGTGTATCACACTCTAGCTATCACAATAGACTATGTGCTGCTCCTGCTTCAAGCTGAATTCCTGTAGGAACCTCTTCATCCAAAGCATGCTTCTGTGACCGCAATGTACTCGGCCTTTGTCATCGACAATACTACGACCTTCTGTAGTTTGCTCTACCAAGAGACCGCTCCCCCTGCAAACGTGAACATGAATCCCGATGTAGACTTCCTGGAGTCTATGTCACCTGCCATATCTGTATCTGTGTAGCCTTCCAACACAGGTTTTCTGTCACCACAGCATAGGCTCAATTTGGATGAGCCCCTTAGATACCGTAGTATCCACTTCACCCCTGCCCAATGTTCTTTGTCAGGATTGACAAGATACCGGCTGTCAACACCTACTGCATATGCTATGTCTGGGTGCGTACACACCATAACATACATTAAACTTCCTATCGTTGAGGCGTAGGGTATCTTTTGCATCTCATCCACCTCTGCCATTGTCTTGGGACACTGTTTGTCGCTCAATTTGAAGTGACCATCTAATGGAGTACTGACCGGCTTCGCTGCATTCATATTAAACCGTTCTTGGACTTTCTCAATATACCGCTCTTGTGACAACCAAAGCTTTCTGCTGCTTTTGTCATGGGTTATCTCCATTCCTAAGATCTGTCTAGCAGGGCCCAAGTCTTTCATCGTAAACGACTTGCCCAACTCCTGCTTCAGCCTCTCAATCTTCTTGATGTCTTTTTCTATGATGAGCATGTCATCAACGTATAATGGCAGAACTAAGAAATCACCATCTGAGAACCTACGCGTGAACACACAGTGGTCTGACTCCGTTCTGTCATATCTATGCTTTAACATGAACGAGTCGAATTTCTTATACCATTGCCTCGGAGCTTATTTCAGCCCATATAAGCTCTTCCTAAGCCTACACACCAAATGCTTTTTGCCCTTGACTTGGAACCCCTCTGGTTGGTGCATGTATATCTCTTCTTTCAGGTCACCATAGAGGAAAAAAGTTTTAACATATAAATACTCTATCTCCAGATCCATGCTAGCCGCCAACCTAAGCAACATCCGTCTGGATGTCATTTTCACCACTTGTGAGAATATTTCTTCGAAGTCTATTCCTTTCCTCTGACCAAAACCTTTTACCACAAGTCTGACCTTGAACCTCTTCTGTGAATTCTTCTGCTCAATTTTCTTTCTAAACACCCAATTATTACTCAGAGCTTTCTTGCCCTTAGGCAATTTCACCATATCATAAGTGTGGTTCTTATGCAATTATTTTATCTTTCATTGCATAGTTTTCAACCACTCCCCCTTATGCTCATCGGCTAGGGCCTAGAATAATCTTTTGGCTCTCCCCCATCAGTAAGCATAATGCATTCATGTAGTGAGTACTTCTTGGACAGGTGTCTGTCCCTTGATGTCCTCCTCACTTATGGCTTAACATGTGGATCAAGTGGGGGTTGCTCCCTTGGTCCATACTCTGTAGGAACTCCTACTTCCTCTGCATCTTGCTGTACTCCCCCGTCATCAGGCACTACAGGAGGAGTAACCGAATCCATGTCTTCCAGCTCACCTGAACTGGGCTGGTTCTTCTCTAGCTTTTCAATGTCTTTTATGCACTGATCTTCAATGAAAACCACATCTCTGCTCCCGACGAGCTTCTTCTCGGTTGGATCTTACAATCTGTAATCGATTTTTTCATCACCATACCCTAAGAACACACACTGCCTGATTTTCGTATCGAGCTTGGACCTCTCGTCCTTCGGTACGTGAACGGATGCCTTACATCCGAACTCCCTGAGGTGACTATACGAAGGATCACGTTCAGTCCACACTTTCTCAGGTACTTCTCTATTCAATGGGGTTGATGGAGACCTGTTTATCAAATACACCATCGTGTGCATTGCTTCTCCCCAGAACATCTTGGGCAATTTCGTATGGGATAACATGCATCTGATTCTCTCTACAATGGTGCGATTCATTCAATTAGATACACATTGTGCTGGGGGGTCTTGGGCACCATCTGTTCGTGCTATATACTTAGGGACTTGCAATACTCATGAAAGGCCCTGATGTATTCACCACCATTGTTAGTGCAGATGCACTTCAATGATTTACCTGTCTCTCTCTCGACCATGACATGAAACATTTTAAACACACCAAAGACCTTGTCATTGGATTTTAAAGCATAAGCCCAAACCCTTCTCGATGCATCATGAATAAACGTGACAAAATACAATACCCTACCCAATGATTTTGTCCTCATAGGAACACAAACATCGGAATAAACTAAATTTAATGCATGTACTTCCTTGACATAAGAAGCAGTTTTTAGAAATGAAACTTTATACTATTTCCTTGATAAACAATCAATACAGGTTTTGAGAGATATACCTGTCAATTCTAGAAGGAGGCACTTCTTCGCTAGTAGCTGAAACCCTTTCTTGCTCATGTGGCTGAGCCGTCTGTACCACATGTCTATTACTGAATCTTTCGCTTCAACTCACCCTTGCATATGTTGACACATATTTTATATAGGGTGCAACACATCTTCCGTCTTGTTGTGACATTGAACCCTTGATGAGTTTCCAGTGCCCACCAACAAACTGACTCTCATAGCCGGCTACATCTAACCTTCCCATCGACATCAAGTTGAGGCGAAGGTTGGGAATGTCTCACATCTTTTAGAACCAATGTACAACCAACATCGGTTCTCATACAAATATCACCAACTCCCACAATCTGGGATACTCCAGAGTTTTCCATCTTCACTGTACCGTAGTTACTTTGCTTGTAGTTTGTGAAGAAATCCCTTCATGGAGTTGCATAAAACGACGCTGCTAAATCAATCACCCAATCGGTATCCTGATTCACAGCCATGAGACAAACATCATGATCCTATGAGAGAATGACCACAACGTCGTCATTGGAGACGACCGTAGTAGAGTCTAATTGATCACATTTTTCCTTCTCTTTTCCTTTCTAATCCTTTTTCTTGTGACATTCACTTTTATAATGACCCTTCTTGCCACGGTTCCAATATTCAACATCTCTCCTGACATTAGACTTGCCTCTGGATTTATCTCGGGCTTTTTCGCCCTTTCTATTTTTTCCTCTCCCCCGATCTTGTGTTATAAGGGCCTCTTGCTGTGTAGACCCTTCAGACTTCCTCCTTGTCTCCTCATTGAAGAGACAACTCGTTACCTACTCCATAGACAACTTTCCGTCTAGTGCGGAGTTACTCAGAGACACCACCAATGTCTCCCAACTATTAGGCAATAAGCTAAGCAATAGCAAAGTTTGTAGTTCATCGTCTAGGACCATCTTCATAGCGGAGAGCTGGTTCACAATATTGCTGACTTCATTTATGTGCTCAGCCACAGAACCATTATCCTTGAACTTGAGATTTACAAGTCTTCTAATTAGGAAGATCTTATTACCGACTATCTTCCTCTTATATAGCCCTTGCAATTTCTGTCATAGGCTAACGCCCGATGTCTTCGTAGACACATGGTGGAATACAGAATCGTCCAACCATTGTCTAATAAACCCTACCACCTTCCGGTCCAATTGAGATTTACAAGTCTTCTAATTAGGAAGATCTTATTATCGACTATCTTCCTCTCATATAGCCCTTGCAATTTCTGTCATAGGCTAACGCCCGATGTCTTCGTAGACACATGGTGGAATACAGAATCGTCCAACCATTGTCTAATAAACCCTACCGCCTTCCGGTCCAATTTCTTCCAATCATCATCTGGCATATCTTTTATCTCTGCTGATATGCCTAAGATTGGAGCATACAAGTCATTGCAATAAAGCAAGTCCTCCATCTTAGCCTTCCATATGGTCCAGTTAGACCCATTGAGGCTGATCATCCTTGATGAACCACTTTTCATAATTTAGAATCGATCCCACTTCCGTTCAAACAACCTGAACGCTTTGATACCACTTTTGTTGGGTGTGTTTCACAAAACCTTAGGATCTCGCCTCCCAAACTACTTGAATTATCGGATATGATAAAGCAATGAACTAAATCAAATCATAAACCACATGACATAAGAGATTTTTACTTGGAAAACCTTCGAAGAGGTAAAAACTATGGGACCTAGTTCAGATCAACAATCTACTATGAAAGAGAACTGTTACAACCGATCACAAGCACAACCCGCTTGGATCAAACCTTCTTCACTCACGTAGGAGTAGATAAACAATAAGAGAATATAGAAAACGGAGGGATCTCATCGATCACAAGGATGTAGAAGCGCTAAGATGTCGACTGCGTAGTAGATCACCTCTACAAGCAGAACCCTTCCTTCCATAAGCTCTCTCTCTCTCTCTCTCTCTCTCTCTCTCTCTCTCTCTCTCCTCGGACGTGAAAACCTCCTATTAGGATACCCTAATCTTATTTTGGAACTTCTTAAATAGAGCAACCGAAGAAACAGACCCAAAACAAAAAACTGCGGAATAGTAATCCACGCACGGTTAGGCGCCCGGTCAGTAGACCATCAGGCGCTTGGCCAACCATAAACCATCCAGTGAGTTTTGAGATAAACTTGTCGGATTTGGAGCGCCCACCCCAACATGGTTGGGCGCTCGGTCATTAGACCATCGGGCGCTCGACTGTTACGAAAATAGTCTAGTGACAAATTGTCCATCAGGGTGAATTTCAGTTGCCTGACCAGAACCAGTCGGGCGTCCGACCACACCCAGGCTGCACTATCTTCTCTACCTGAGGAGGAAAATCCCATCACACTAAGCACACATAAATTTAATCTTTTCAAAAGTAGTTCGGAAATAATAGATCCAAGCTAGATTTGATGATGAGGCGGAGTGTTGAATATCATTATTTAAGTCTCAATTTAATTAGGATACTTAGTTATTAAGTAAGCTTTCGTTGAATCAAATTAGAAAAGTGATTTATTTATTTTGTGAATAGGATTAAGAAATTAGGAGTCATTTTCTATATAGGATATAAAAACTCTCTCTCAATTAAAATAAAACAAATTTTAATCTTTTAGTCTATTTTTTCATCACTCTATGATTTTTTTTTTTTTTTTCATAGATGCGAACACTTCTCCCCCACAGGCTTGCTTGTGCAATTTTCCACAATAACAGATAATCAAATGGGTTCGATTGTGCTCCTCTCTTTCATCGCCCTGGCCCAGTTTTTAAAATGCTGTTTCAAATAACTGGGCATTTGTTGGTATGCATTGATGTAGCAATCAAACATATAAATGAAGTACATGCATGCTAATCCAGACCATCCAATTGGTGAGCCCCACCATGGAGGTACCATAGACCTCAAATCACGCTGATCAACCACGTATAGCGATGAGTTGTGGCAAACGCACACCATAGCCTAGCCCTTTACTATCATATGCTGTGGAAGGGTAAATGCAATAGAGTCAACGAACTTATTATTTTATGGGTCGAAGAAAGTATGGGCAGATGAGAAGCAAGTCAGCAACAAGCGTCTTACACTCAACAGTGTGATTTTCAGGTCCTTATTATATTGTGGGGGAATCCTAATCTCCCACGTGAGGACACGAGCTTTGATTGGTCACGTGAAAATATGATAGGGACGTCAGGGACGCGGATTAGCTACTGACGGCGTCATCAATTTCATTGGGCCCCACCATGATGAATGCGTTGTATCCACACCGTTCATCCATTTGGAGAGAGCATTTTAGGGCTGCCACCTCGGATCCGGTCAGTTGGGTACGAGTCCCACGGTGAAGCACACCTTGTTGTATCTGTTGTATATACACGCCATCCATCCGTTTTGCCAGCTTATTTTAAGCTACGGTTCCAAAAATGAAGTGAATATAATTCTCAGGTGGACCACACCATAGGAAACAGTGGTAGGTGCATGCTCACCATTAAAAACTTCATAGGATCCACCGCGATGTTTTTTTTCCATCCAACCTGTTGATAAGGTCACACGGACCTGGACGAAGCTAAAACACAAATAGCGGCTTGATCCAAAACTTTTGAACCCCAAGAAACTTTTGATAGTGGGAATTCAATACCAACCAACCTTATGGTCCACTTGAAATTTTTATCTACTTTTGGAAGCGTACTCTAAAATAAGATGGAAAAACAGATGGACGGCATGGATATACAATGCATACATTGGCATGGATATACAATGCATAGATCGACGTGGGCCCCATGGTCAGAGTCGCACTCACCTGACTGGGTCCGAGGTCGCAGTCGCACTCACCTGACTGGGTCCGAGGTCGCAGTTAATCTGCGTTCTTGACGTCATACCTAGAGGTATACACGAGCCGAGCCGAACCAAGCTTTAACCAGTTTAGCTTGGTTTGATCAGCGGGCGACCTGGGCTTGAGCTTGGCTCGGCTTGGTCCTCAAGCCCAGGTGGTGGGCTTGGCTTGGTTTGGACAAGCTTTCGAGCCGAATTCGAGCCTATTTGAACCTGTCTGAGTTTCAAGCTTTCAAGCCTGAATTCGAATCGAGCAGTCGGCCGTTGGGCAAAAAGCCGTAGAGATGAGGGAGAGCCAAAGAGGGAGGAGGTGAGGCCGGGCGACAAGGGAGAGAAATCAGAGATGAGGGAGAGCCGGAGAGGGAGGAGGTGAGGCCGACGGCCGGAGGGAGTCGCTGGTCAGGCCAGGGCCGCCAAGCAAGGTCGATTCAGCCGGAGGGGAGGGTGTGATGTGGGGGAAGAACTCCATGATCGAGGGCGTGGATCACACACCTTCTTGCTGGAAATGGATAGGAAGAAAAACAAGAGGAAACTAAGGGATTTCCGATTTTGGAGTTTCAACCAAAATAGTAAATTGTTATTCTTGTTTTTTGAATTTTGGCTCAACTCATGGGGCCCATCTTGATCATTTATGATGATCCGTTCTGTTCATTTCATAGAGCTACTCGACGCCGAGAATCCAACAATTTCACGTTGATCCGAGTTATGGATTGATGGTGGCGTCCAAAATGGTACGAACTGTCCAGAAAGTTCCGAATTCTACCCACTGAAACTAGAGATAGTCTATGTGACCCATTACTACTGATATGGAGAATCTGCGCCGACCATCTTGAAGAGTTCATCGATGTCAGCAAAACCACAAAATTTTGTGGCAATCAGACATGTGGATTGCTCGTATCAGCAGAAGGAAGACGGCATCAGACATGCGTTATACAGTTTGCGCATATTTTTCTATTTCTTTTCTAATTGTATCAGGATTCTTTTATTCCTTTGCAAGTTAGTGTTAAGTACGAATTTAGGTTTTAATTTATTATTTAAAGTAAGGTAATTATGTTATTTTTATTATTCATTCAATCTATCAAAAACAATTATTCGGAATTAATTTTCTCTTTTTATCCTTTTATTTCTTCTCGTGGATTCGAGAAACAATCGGTTAGGGAGACGGTGATCGACCTACCACGTCTTCCCTGCGTCATTGGTATCAGAGAGAGGTTTCTTCCTCAGGACGATGACCTCTAATAAAGGGTTGGATCTTTATCCTAAGGACGGTGCTCCAAGGGATTATGTTACAGCGACAGCTTTTGATGAAGCACGACGGAAAAATCGGTTGATCCTGCAAGGTATACAGACAACCCTCGACCGCATCGTAGCAACATTAAATCTGTCCCAAGCCCAAGACAACAGTCAACAACCACGTGTGCTCGCTGTACCAAATAACCCCATGTTTCATAAAGCACCCCAGGTGGCCTATCGCAGAGCTACCCCGGACGATTCAAAATTCAGCGATAAAGAGGTCAAAGACATCATCGTATGACGGCCTGAGTGTGGGAACGATTATGGGGATTATGTTAAAAGAGATTTATAAGGTAATGCAACTTCGGATCAGATCGTTGAAGTACAATCCACCACCATCTCAGACGATGTTCAAAATTTTGAGGAGGTGGAGGAAATCAATACCTCAGTCTTAAAGGATAGGGAAGGAGAGTCTGAAATTATTCCAGACATTATGGAGTTATTTTTTAAGGAATCCATGAGCATCCCAGAAAGTGTCACGCCAGCAATGCAGGAAATCGAGGTGATCGTAGTTGCCGAACTTTCTGATAAATTGTTCATTGTGGGAGAAATTGTCACTTCTCATAAAAGGCCAACTTTCCATGTGCCAGAAAAGGTTGCAATTAATAATGTTGGCATGGAGAAGAAGTCGGAGAAATTTGTTGCAGCATTCCAAGATAAGTTTAGCAAGCATCGACTTCTGAAGTTAAAAGCAAATTATGGCCCTAACCTAAAGCGAAACTCGAGGACAACTTTTTTTCAAGTGGAGAAGAATGATATAGGGGAAGAACCCCATGATCGAGGGCGTGGATCACGCACCTTCTTGCGGGACATGGACAGGAAGAAAAATAAGAGGAAACTAAGGAATTTTTTATTTTGGAGTTTCAACCAAAATAAGAAATTGTTATTCCTGTTTTTGGATTTCGGCCCAACTCGTGGGACCCATCTTGATCATTTATGATGATCCGTTCCGTCCATTTCATAGAGATGCTCGACGCTGAGAAAATTCAATAAGTTTCATGTCGATCCGAGTTACGAATTGATCGTGGCGTCCAAAATGGTACGAACTGTCCAGAAAGTTTCGAATTCCGCCCACTAAATTTGGAGATGGTCCAGGTGGCCCATTACTACTGATATAGAGAATCTGATCCGACCATCTTGAAGAGTACGTCGGTGTCAGCAAAACCACAAAGTTTTATGGCAATTAGACATGTGGATTGCTAGTATCAACAGAAGGAAGATGGCACCCGACATGCATTATACAATTTGCGGAGATTTTTCTATTTATTTTCTAATAGTATTAGGATTCTTTTATTCCATTGCAAGTTAGTGTTAAGTACAAATTTAGGTTTTAGTTTATTGTTTAAAGTAAGGTAATTATGTTATTTTTATTATTCATTCAATCTATAAAAAATAATTATTCGGAATTAATTTCCTCTTTTTATCCTTTTATTTCTTCTTGTGGATTCGAGAAACAATCGGTTAAGGAGACGGTGATCGACCTACCACGTCCTCCCTGCGTTATTTTGTTTTTGAGATTTTTAGAAGTGGGCGGGCGAATATGAAAAGGCGCTAAAAGAAAAGAATTAGGGCCGGCGTACTATATATATATATATATATATATATATATATATATATATATATATATATATATATATATATATATATATATATATATTATTTAAGTAAAAAATATACCGAGCCTTTTACTAGCTGAGCCGAGCTCAGGTGAAGTTAGGACTTGGCTCGAATTTCAAAGGAGCCCACATATTTGGCTTAGCTTGGCTTGGCTTGATACGCCCTCCGAATCGAGCCAAACCGTGCTTTTTTGAGAGCCGAGCGTGCTTTTCGAACTAGCTCAGTTCGTGTACAGCTCCAGTCATACCGCGAGCGAATTAGGTGTTACTTAGGGAATAGCTTAGTGGGTGTTACCCCTACCATGTGGCCTACATGGATGATATTTTTTATATCCACGCCGTTCATCCGTTTCTCCGGCCTATTTTAGGACGGGATTCCAAAAATTATGTAGATCAAAATCTGGAGTGGACCATACCACTGGAAACAGTGGTGATTGAGTGCCCTACCACTAAAATTCCAAAGAGCCAATCATATGGTTTTGGTAAAGTTTATTTTCAATCCAAACTGTTGACATTGTCAAGACGATTTGGATGAAGGGAATATATAAAGATCAGCTTTATATAAAAAGCTTTTGTGGTCTACAAAAACCTTTTAATGGCAATTCATCACTTTTTCTAGTGGTATGGTCCACTTTGTATTTGGATCATCTTAGGATTTGGGATAACGTTCTAAAATGAGATGTAAAAACAGATGGTCGGCGTGGATATATAAAAAATACATCAAGATAGGCCCCACACGGCTATGGTAACACCTACCAAGCTGGACGTGTGGGTTCCACTGCCCATGTGGTCCAATCAAGGGGCGTCTGCCAGTTTTTTTTTTTTTTTTCCACACGGGCACGTGGGATTGGAAGAGCTCAGATATTGAGATATCACCTGAAGTTTGTGTCCCGCCTGCCTCGCACGTGGAAATGAAGCACACTTCTGTGATATCTTAGCCGTTCATCAGGTGACATGTACTGTCTTAACACTATGTCTGCAAAACCATCCATCAATATGGGCTGCGACATAGGTACAAAATAAATGAAAGGTCAGTTGAAACTAACCAACAGTCCAAATTATGTTTAGTCGTGTGGCTGCCCCGGATGATCAGATCATCGAAACATAGCATCTGATGTAATGGGGATCCCCACACGAATGGCTCAGATCTCTCACATGCGTGCTTCGTTTCCACGTGGGAGGCAATTCCACATACAAATACAAATTGTACCATAGAGAGAGTTGAATATTTCTCCCATTCACAAAATATTTCTGAGACTGTAGATCAATCTAGATGACCAACTGATTGACCAGATGGTAAACCATTTCGGCAATTGGCTGTTCCTAGCCGTCCAATTTGTGGACCTTTATCTGCACCATCGATGAGGTCTTTCTTGACCTAAACGAAAAAAAAAAAAAATATATGTTAACGGATAGGATTGTTGTGAACTTTCAATTAGTACAGAATTTAGGTCATGGTTTATCTATGAGCAGGTCCACTAATTGAATGATCAGGATCTATCGCTCCATGTTGGGCTGGACCAGGCCCACTTTGATATGGGGCTGAATCTGCAGACCTGAACATTTGACCCGACTGAGAATTCAAGGCCACTAACTAATCGGGCTAACCCAGGTCTTAGTTCAGATAAAGTCCCGACGGGTTAGCCTTCTTTGCAGGCGTGGCAATGGGTCCGTTGGCCCACTTCTAATGTGGGTTTGGGCCAAGATAGATTGGGTAAGCTTGGGTTAGAAAACATGGCAATTTAAGTAAATGGGTTGGGCTCGGGGTGAAACCCTATCCAACCCAACCAGCCTATATAGCTTATCAATGTGATGGGCCAGATGACCCGACCCCACCCGGCTGAAAACCCAAAAGAAATTAACAGATGATGAGTAAAGATACATATATATGATGTATGCATATTCGTATGTATCCTCTGATTGGACAGGGTCAGTCGAGCCTGACCCAGTTACGATTAAATGGGTCAGATCAGGTCGGGCTTGGGTTTGATCAATGTTAAGTGGGTCGAGTCAGGCCATAGGTAAAGGGTCATGGGTTGGGTTGGCGCTGCAATGCTTGGCCCATTTAGTAAACAGGTTGGGCTAGGGCTGACCTCAGCCCGACTCAATTGCCACCGCTACTTGTACGGCCCAACATAATTAACACTTGGGCTGAGCATGTTAGTGAGCTGAGCTTGCATGGGCTAAGTCGGGCCATCCAGCGAAGCCAAGTGGGGCCCAGTTGCAAGTATGGTTGTAGGGGACTCCCAACTATGATGTATGTTTTTTATCCAAGCCGTCCATCCATGATGTATATTTTTTTTATCCATTCCATCCATCCATTTTTCCAGCTCATTTTAGGGCATTACCTAAAACATGAGGCAGATCCAAATCTCAGGTGGACCACATCACAGGAAACAGTGGTGGTTGATCACCCACCATTAAAAACATCTTGGGGGCGACAAAAGTTTTGGATCAAGTTGATATTTGTGTTTCACCTTCATCCATGTCTGTATGACCTTATCAACAGGTTGGATGGCAATTAAACATTAGGGTGCACCTCAGGAAGTTTTTAATTGTGGGCGTTCAATGATCACTGTTTCCTG
Source organism: Liriodendron chinense (assembly GCA_003013855.2). Classification (NCBI taxonomy): domain Eukaryota; kingdom Viridiplantae; phylum Streptophyta; class Magnoliopsida; order Magnoliales; family Magnoliaceae; genus Liriodendron; species Liriodendron chinense. Next base: position 2,102,194 of record ML058505.1, read on the forward strand.
TGGTCTGGTCCATCTGAAATTGGATCTGCCTCATTTTTTTTTGGGCTTATGGCCCTAAAACAAGCTGGAAAAATGGATGAACGGCATGGATAAAACATATACATCATGGTGGGGCCCAAAGCACCGACCTGTACTGATATCTTGGTACTCTGAGGGGTCACTACCAATCCGAGTCCGGTTGTAGCGTTGTAGGGTTGACACGATTTCCTAAAACGGCACCCAAGACACTTATTGGATCCTGCAAAGGAAAAAGAGGACCCTAATAGATCAATCTTGACCGTTGAAAAAAGCCCAACGTAAACTTACCGGTTCGTCAGTTTTTCTAAGGGTGAGATATCATCGTTTGTCGGTTAAAATGCAGGCATTTATCTTGTTCCATGAGGCAACATCCGAACTAAGAAAACGAAATTCAAACAGATTGCAATGAAAATCAGTAGGGATGCTTAATCCCACTTAGCAAAGGAAGAGCATGTATACCAAAATAAGTACTTATGTACCATGTTCACATGGATATAGATGGCTATAAAATGGCTACATGACTTTTCTCCAGGACATTGCTGTATTTTTCTTGATCTTGTTGGTCACTGACCCAAGGGTTAGGATTTTTCGGCATGGCAATTTTCTGGGTAGTTGTCATAATGGACAGCACGTCTGATCAACGGTCTGGATCACGTAAACATGGAAACCCCTTTAGAGTTTTCATAATCTAGGTGGGGTTTGGTCGAGAGGAGCTTTAGACCTAACCCATTGAATATTCGGGTCTTGATTTTGGCCACAGACCTGATTCATTAGTTCATCTGTCCAATTGGGGTTGGGGTTGGGTCCAATCCAGATAAGCTAGGCCTGTTCGGGTTGGAGTCGAAACTAAAAGAGGACCGGATCTGGACTAAGATCTAGATTGGGTCTATACTAAGAGGATACAAACATGGGCCATTTATCCACTGACCTACTAGAATGGGCCTAGGTAGGGCTGGTCTAATTTATGATCCTAAAAGAGAACTGGATCTGGACTATGATATAGAATGGGTCTAGATTAAGAGGATACAAAAATGGGCCATTTATTCATTTGCCGGCTAGAGTAGACCTAGGTAGGGCTGGTCTAATTTATGATTCCCTATTGTAGGCATTTTTTAGCACTCAATCACATGTTTTCTTTAGGTAAGTTTTTACATCTTAGTCAATTACCTTAACTACCTTTAGGCCATTTTTGGAGACTATACATTCCATGCTAAATAGTTCAAAAGGAAAATTGATTTCTTTTGATGTAACTACGTGTGTGGTATGAATAGTGGGGAAAAGGTGATTCAACTAAGGGCTCGTTTGGTAGCTTGTATTTGGTATAAATGAGAATCCAAATCACAATTATCATGAAATTGATGTGAATTGAAATCTACATATAAATGATCTGGAACTTAAAATTTTATTTGGCGCTTGCAATTGGAATGCATTGAAATTCTGTAATATATTTACATTAACCTAAATTTAATTAAATAAATTAGCTTTAACACTCCAAATCGGGCTGTAAATGGTCGGGTTTGGGGCAGGTTTAGCCAAAATCAGACCATCCCATTTACTAAATAGGCCTGGGTTCAAAATTTAGATCCAGACCCTTTTACTAAATGGGTGGGTCTGGGTCGAGTTTGTATCAACCCATCAGACCCATTTATAAATAGGTCTAGGTCTAGTAGGGGGAGATCCATCCATACCCATTTATAAATGGGTCGGGTCTAATGGGTTTGGGTCTGGATTTGGTATGCAAGCATTTTTCTAGGTTTAAAACCGGGTCTGGATGGATCCCTTGCAACATAGACCAAACCCGCCCACTTACTAAATGGGTTCGGGTTGAGTCGGGTCGGGTCGGGCCTAATAAATGGGTTGGGTCTGAGCACCCCATCGGGTCCATTGATCCATTTACAGCCCTAACTTTAAATGAATGTATATATGTGACATTTAACATAATGATTATAATAAGGTCATCGAAATATATACTTAGGGATAAAATTAAGAAAATCCAAGCTTCAAATATATTACAAAAGTGAGCCCACTAATTTTGGAATGTTGAAGCAATACTCCATATCTTTAAGATGGACAAAACATATACATTTTATACTTTAAACCTATGCGTTAGGAAAATTATTCTATAGAAAATAAAAATTGAATGAAAAATCATTGATTATTATAATTAATCTTTCTAATTTTCACCAAATTATGTAAATGTGTTATGTGCTTTCTCTAAAATGTTGAATGAATTAAAATAACTACCGAAAAATAATGAACTTGTACAAGACATTCTTCTTATGATTCGTAAATTTTGTAGTACATCTAACAAATACGATATAATATTTACTTAATGCTTTCCTACTCAATTGAGAACCACTTGAGTGAGGTCCACTTGCTTTACTTTCATCTTCTTCTTCTTCTTTTTTTCATTTTTTAAAATTTTAAAGTTAGTTATGCAATGCACCCACCCTGTTAGTTGGGCAACACACCCACTTGGTTAGTCACACGATGCACCCATCCACCAGTGGGGTTAGTGTGTCTCCTTAACACTTGAACCTAAGACCTACTATTGAAACACCTAAGCGTCTCCTAGCTGGGCTAGAAGGCGAGACACTTTTCGTATTGTTTTATGGAGTCTATAAAAGTTTGTTGGGCCTTAATAAAAAAGGTGAATGACTTGTATTTATTATGATTAAATTTTTTCACCTCTTTATAATATTCTTCTTGTGATATATAAACGTCAGGATAGTGGCAAACAAATACCACATATATTTGTCTTATGATATTAAAAGACAACTGCATGAAAATTGTGCAAATTTAATAAGTACACTTCACAAATACATTAAAGAAATTCTGAATAATAAGCTAAATGATGAAAATGAGAAATATAAGTTGTTTAAAGTTATACATGTTAAATTATGTGAAATGACAAATATCTAGGTAAATAATAAAAACAGCACAACAAATATTACTCTTAATCTCATATAATATTTAACGTAAGCTTATGTCTTAATTTATGAAGTATTTGAATGAAAGCTTCATAAATTTTGTGTGCTGTGGAATATGTAAGTGCTTTTAAGCTAATTGTATTAGTAATAGTTGTTATGCTCATGAAACATTACTTCAAGTATGACTCAAACTCATTCTTTTCATCGATAATTTTCTTTTATACATGCACATAGTTATTAATGACATCTTCAATATCCTTTGTTCCCTCTGTGCATTCTTTCACAAATGTTGATGATCTTGTTTATTAATTCTTACATTATTTAAATCTTTTGTTTCTTCCTTTGTGGTTTGAATAAGGATGATTAACCTACATACTCTTACACGTTTTAAACACGAAAAATACCCTATGGTGATGTAGGTCATGTACCTGCATGAAAAATATCAAATGTAAAATGTAGGTTGTATAGGACAAATTTTTAAAAATGAAAAAGAATTATTAAATTATCATCACTTCCAATTAAGAGTTTTAGTTTGGAACACAAGTGAAGAAAATATTTGCTTGTTGCGTGTTAAAAAATTTCATTTAAGGAGTAAGAAAATCTGACATTCCACTTAAAGTTACTCTACATTTTAGTAGCCATGATGATATATCATTATCACAACTAGAAATGAATAATGTTAAGTTATAGTTGGTTGGAATCGTCATTTAATGTAATAAAAATGAATTGAAAAAGGATGTGCGTCAATTTCCATCCAAAATCTCCTGACATGAATTACTTTTTGTTCTTTCATATTAATCATATATACATACATGTATGTTGTGACTATCTTTAACTATGTTCATTTTATTTATGCTCATTTTTTGCATACACCATAAATTAATTCTTAAGATTCACGTTAATTTAGTTATATAGTTGTATGATATATAATATCTTATAATATTTTTTGTATCCTTAAATGGTGACATAAACCTTTATAATCAAACTATACTTTAAATTACAAATAGGCAAGATGTTGCCCACATAAAAGGTCAGATGTTACCCACATAAAAGGCAACTACCCCCATGCTTGAAGATCGACATCAAATTCTTCATATAAATCATAAGCCAAGTCTTTTGAAAAATCTCTTACAAAATTCCTAGGAAATTATCGATGAAGGAGATAAAGTGCCTAAAATATATTGAGATGAGGATATGAAAAATGTTTAGTAAACGTGTTAAAGGAATAAGTCAGACTAGGTTGTAAGTCTGACAACGTTTCAACAGTAATGCATGGTAGTTATTGATGAGCTACAAATGTTGCTATAAATAACTATTGAAGTTGTTAATGTAAGGAATAGATTGAAGGCATTGAAAGGACTGTGATAACATAATGCAAATAGTTACTACAAGTGATGATGTGTGGAAAGCATATATTAAAGTATGCTATTATAATTGTTTAATTATTGTGGACCCTCGCCGATTTCCGCGCTCCCACACGACGTTCTTCTCGCCCCTTTTCCTTTCGGGAAAAGATGGAGACGAGGATGCGTGAGTGCGAAATCGCCGTTTGTGCCACTGGCTTGCCTCGTTCTCGAGGGCTTTGTTTGATTGTCGTGTTAAGCGGGATGTGTTAAGTGAGTTTATATAAGACCAGAGTCGCCACTAGCCAATTACTTCAAATCTACAGTCGGCTAGACCCCGTAGAAACGTTAGAGAATGGAATCCGAAGATTCCTTCCTCTAAAATGACTCCTTTTGATCTACGGTCAGAGATTCAAGGTAAGGGATCACGGTTACAGGGTGGGAAGAGGTTAAGCACCCCCACACACTGCCCGTACCGAAGTACGGTCTCTACTTCACAGAATCGATCGAATACTTGAAAGTCTAGTTTAATCCTCGTATATTCTCATGGATGACATGATGCATGAATGCGGGTCTGAACAGTAAGAGTTTCTGATGGGCAGGTTCCAACAATGGGCAAGCCCAGAGCGTACGCTCGAACTGACAGGTGCTTAATGTAAGACGTATGCAGTGTGCTTGAATGATCAAGGTGTTTTATGGTGAAGCATGAATGCAGGTCTGAACAGTAAGAGTTTCTGATGGGCAGGTTCCAACAACGGGCAAGCCCAGAGCATACGCTCGAACTGACAGGTGCTTAATTTAAGACATATGCAGTGTGCTTGAAGAATCAAGGTGCTTGCAGTGAAGCAGGGGGGTTGGAAGAAAAGTAAATGTTGCACTTATGCTAGATGCAAATGAGATGATGCTGGAAAAGAGTAACTGGATGGACGGAGGTGTCGCAAGGGTTGGCTTCGAGTGGCTGGATCAAGACTTGGATGGCTTGGGAGGCTTGGACCAGTGGTCAGGCTGGGCTGGACCAGGGCTAGGCTCTCCTCACTCGGGCTCTCCTTGGTGAAAAAATGGGCTAAGGGGTGGAGAAGGACTCGGACCTCACCCGGACTGGCTGGACTTGAAGGGATGTCAAAATGAGAAGGGGAGGGGGGTATTTATAGCAGCGAGCAGTGGCAGAGCTCGTAATTTATTCCGGGCGGCCTGCTATGGGCCGCCCGTACGGCCGCTCCTCGGTTTCCAGCGATGTACGGTTGTTACCTCGGGGTTGCTGTTTGACTCGCTGGGTCGACTCAGTGAGTTGACTCAGCGGGTCGACTCGGTGATTTGAGTCGACGGGTTGACTCGACGGGTTGACTCGGTGTTTTGACTCGACGGGTTGACTCAGCGGGTTGACTCAGTGAGTTTGGCTTTTTTGGGATTTTTTGACTGGCTTTTCTTATGGGGAGTTCTTCAGGGTGGTGTTTAGGACTGGGTTGACTGGGTTCAGGCTTGAACTGGGCTATGGAATGGGGCTTACAAGGGTGAGTTTGGCTGAGTTTGGACTTGGGATTTGGGGGTATGGTCCTCCATTTATCCAGCTTTCTCTACCAATAGTGTAGCCGAAGGTGGGGTGTCTACAGATGCCCCTCTTTGGCAGAGGTTGCTTGCAACCGAATGCCAAAGCGAGTGGACACCCCACTTCTGACCCGGTCATTCATAGATCATGTTCTGAAATCTTTGCTTGCCTTTGCATCTGTGCCAGTTGATCGTTTGGAAACCGATCACTCGCACATACTGCGGGAGTTTGGAGAAAACGTTGCGATTGTCCCTGCATACGCTGCAACCTGGGTACCCAATCGCAACCCTTCCATTCCCGATCGGTACTAACATCGGAAAGGTACAGCAGAGCCTCTGCGTCGACAGTCTTACGAGGATGCTGACCCTGAGACTGATTGTGTGATGTTTGATGTTTTCCCAGATCACTCCAGGAGTACTTGTTTCGCTTGACTGTCAAAGTGGTTAGACGCCCTGCGTCCGATAGTCTTACGGGATTCTACTACGCCGACTTGGACTCAGTTAAGGTACTTCAGGCATCCACGCCTAGGTATGTGCGGTGGGCTCTTTCCACCCGATCTGTTGGTTTCGATGCTTGGTTTGCAATTCATTCTTTCCTCGATTGTGGTCTGAAATCTTTGTTGTCCTTTGTATCTGAGTCAGTTGTTTGTCTGGAAATTGATAACTCGCACATACCGCGGGAGTTTGGAGAAAACGTTGCGATTGTCCCTGCAGTTTGCTACAACCTGGGTACCCAATCGCAACCCTTCCATTCCTGACCGGTACTAACATCGGAAAGGTACAGCAGAGCCTCTGCGTCGACAGTCTTATGAGGTTGCTGACCCTGAGACTGTTTGTGTGATGTTTGATGTTTTCCCAGATCACTCCAGGAGTACTTGTTTCGCTTGACTGTCAAAGTGGTTAGACGCCCTGCATCTGATAGTCTTACGGGATTCTACTACGCCGACTTAGACTCAGTCAAGGTACTTCAGGCATCCACGCCTAGGTATGTGCGGGTGAACTCTTTCCACCCAATCTGCTGATTTTGATACTTGGGTTACAATTCATCGTTTCCACCTGTTCAAATGGTTTCTATGACCGAGCCTTTTGGCTTTCATCTTTTTGTATCTTGGCATGTGGTACGACCGCACTGACACTGGAATTCAGTTCGACCATACTTTGAGTGCATTGGATCCGATGGTCTCCGGGGAAACCGCGAGATATCAGATCTTATTTGATTTTTGCGTTGGCTCCTACCCAGAGATATGGAAGATCTCCTGGTGTGTTGGAGGCAGAACGCTCTACTGAGAAAATATTTTTTAGATTTTTGAAAAGATACCCACTCTGGGGAGTGATACTCCGTGGGGTTTTTATTTGCAAATGGGAATATTTTTTTGTCTTTTTTTTGTCTTTTTTTTGAAATGGAAATCTGGTTTGCATGCGCCTCCACTAGGGATGCCTGTGGGGTCTTTGGCTAACCGACTTTTATTTTGAAAGCAGGTAAACATGATGATTGATGCGATGGATGTGATGCATGGAGATGCATGATGAATGCATGGCTTGGCTCATTCTCTTTTCAGTTCGATGATTTTGCTTTTGCTATGGGTGCAGAGAACTTTGAGCTTATTGCTTGCAGGGTTGTGCTCCCTGGGGTTTTTCTTTTTTACACGGGTGTTTGGTCAGCGGGTTGGTCAAGATCCCGACCCGTGGTCGATCAGGTCCATCATCCCAAGATGCTGTTTCTTTGCTAATGAGAATGTACGAGGATATTACCCGACTTTAAGATGTTCTTCTGGTATAAATGCGATTGAGACGGTGTTTGGTCGCCAGTTTTGGGCGATTGGATCCGTCATCCCATACTGTGAAGTGAGCGGAGTTCAAGACTCCTGAAGTGTAGTGCTGGGGATACTGACAATTTTTGCGATTTTTGCAGATATTTGATCCGAATCTTTATCTGAGAGGTCAGGATAGAGATCGGTTATTGAAAGCAAAGGAAATATTTTTGTGATTTTTTGAAAATTTTCTTGAAAGCAAGGAAATCATTTTTTGTGATTTTTGACAATATTTTGATTGAAAGCAAGGGAAATATTTTTTTTTTTTGCAAATATTTTGATTGAAAGCAAAGGAAATATTTTTGTGATTTTTGAAAATATTTTACAATGTTTTTGTATTTTGGTGATTTTTATGAAATGCAGGGAAAAGTATGGAATTTTCATCCACTTCCAGCTTCTACTGCTGGTAAGGTACCCGATCCATTTTACGTCAACGAGGAAGACGAGTCTCACATAGTTAAGTGTCCGTAGTTTTACATCTTCGGATGAGGAGATTTTGAGGGTTTTCAGTCAACACACCCATAAAGTTGCCTATTCCTCATGTGCAATGCACATAGACCACGTATCGTCTTACGGACTCCTTTGGCCACAAAATGGGCCACATCCTCACATTTCCCTTAGTTAATCCAGTTTGGGGCCTTACGTTGCTCACAATTCCGTGAGGGTGCGCTCCACCTCCCAACAGCCTTAATCCCCTTCATGAGTTTTAGGAACAGGGAACATCCGTCAGATTTAACAGCGACTTCCAAATCAAGGTTGTCTATCACGGTGCGTTCAACACGAACAGGATTGCGGAGTTCTGCCCGCCTCAACCCTTACCTGTTTAAAAGATTCCAGACACCCGTACGATCAAGTGTCAGCCATGCCTGGAACAGGTTAGGAAAGAAAGCCCCCGAGAAGTTAATCCCAGTGTAGTTTTAGGTCTTTGGACCGCTGGAGATAAATTCGTGCAGTTGAAATTTTTGGTGAATCATTTTTTTTTGGTGTTGTTTTTTTTTTTTTTTGGAAAAGGTTCCAGACTTCAGCTCGAATGATCGAGATTGATGCTAGTTTTTGTGGAAAGCTTTAAAATATTTTTGGTATTTTTGAAATGTTCCGGGTTATCAGATCCTGGCTCGAATGGCTGGGATCGATGCCGATTTTTGTTAAAAGCGAGAAAGGTCCCCCGAGAAACTAATCCCAGTGTAGTTTAAGGTCTTCGGACTATAAAAAAACTTTATGTACATGCTGAAAGTACATTCTTTTTTATGATTTTTCGAAAACTGTTCCAGGTCATAAAATCTCAATTTTGAACGGTCAAGATTGACACTAGTTTTTATTGGAAATCTCTCGGGATTTTGTTCCCGACGTAGTTTAAGGTCTTCGGACCAGAAACTGTACAAAAGGGGGCAAACACTTTTTTTTTTTTTTTGAAAAATGTCCGGTGTCAGTGGATCTTGATCCAGACCGATACCGGCTTTTATTGAAAATCCCTTGGGATATTGATCCCGACGTAGTTTAAGGTCTTCGGACCCTATTTTTGTGGTTGGGCATACTTACCTTGCTTCTGACGGGGCTGATTGTGATTTGAGTGGTCCGGATTGCTTGAATGGGCCATGTAGGACCTCTTGTACTTCAATTCTCATACTCGGAAGCCAGATCTTAATGATTGGACCCTTGATCTTGGAGATTGGTAGCTTAAGGAAGCTCTTTAATGGTTTAGATCATGATGGTTTAACTTTTGGAATGCTTGATTTGGCCCTGTGGGCCTTTTCTAAACTTCAGCTTTGCTTTGAAGCACCTTTTCTTGATGTTTTGTGAGGCTAAGAAGGCTTCTTCTGGTGTGAATGATGACTTGAACGGCTCAGATTGCTTGACTTGGCTTTGTGGGCCCACTTGATGATTAGATCTTGGATTCTGGCCCTTCTTTTGATGATCAGACCTTTGACCTTGCTGCTCCATGACTTATGTAAGCTTTCCAATGGTTTGGATCCTGATGATCTAGCCCTTGAATGGCTCGGATTGCTTGTGGCCTCTCTTGATCGATTTTTCTTCTCTTTGACTTGATCAGGCCCATGTTGGCCGCAGTACTTCGTGATTGGATAGGTGGGGTACCTTCCAAATGATTCTGATCAACCTCAAACGAAATCTGGAGTTGATTGGGGCCTTGGGCGGCCCTCAGGGTGCCATCTGCTGATGTGGACTGTCAGCCTCACCTACCAAGAACCGTGGAGCCAATCCCGCGGAGAGAGAGGGAGCGCGTCCGTACGGGCGGCCCACAGAGGGCCGCCCAAGGCTCGCCTCTTGTGCAGTCTGGGCTGGCTCTGGTTCGGACATTCTTCACAGTCCGTTGTCCTTGTCCATACATTCCCTGTGCTCTCAGGTTCGATTGAAGCCATGAATCTCCCTTTTGTCTCCTCTTTCCTCCTCTTTTTGTCTTTTTCTTGATTTGTCCTTTCTCAAGCAATGGATGGTGGAGATTTGGGGGCTGTGGGGGCTGTCCATGGTGGGTCCACACTTCAAAAAGGGTTAAAGGCTTTAATGATGGTGGAATCTCTTTAATGGATGGTAGAGATGGAACATTGAATGGGAGTATTGATGATGGATTAGAGGTGGTTGGTGGAGCTTTGAATGGCCCCATTAATGGCAGCCATGCTGAAAATTCAGGTTTGAATGGGGCATTGATTATGGGAGAAATGGATGGTATGGATGGGATGGGGAGATGGGACATAGGTGAGGCTATGTATCATTTGAGTGTGGACCACATGGATGATGTGATCGATGGTGATGATGGGGTCGCGATGGACATAGATGGGCTGATCCTGGACTTCCTTCTAGTACCTGTGAGGAGAGAAAGCACTTTAGCAAAATGTTGAAGCATCAAAGTAGGAAGAGAGATACTTACCTTCTGGGAGGAATGATCGGGAGACGTTTGTACGAGGCACTCCGTGAACTGGCTGGGGGATGTTTATTTTGAAAGCCCTGTGAGATTTATTTATTATTATTTTTTTTGCATATATACAAATAAGGAAAAAATGATTTTTTTTTTTTTTGGAGAATATATGCAAATCATGAAGTAAAAATTTATGTCAAGTGCTTATCTGTCTATGCGTGATTCGGATTTGTGCCTTTAGATGTAGGAATCAGAATATTTGACTCAACCTGATGTCATACTCGATTTTCTTAATTATTCACCAAGGGTCCTCGTCCCCTTAAGATAGTGCGCAATGGTATCCTGCCCCTAGAATTTGGGCAGATCTTAAAAAAATTCTCGACTCATAGCCGCCATCCTTGCTTCCATTGAATCTTCATGTCGCTTGGATCTCTCATGTACCTGCTTTTTTTTTTTCTTCTTTTTTTTCTTCTTTTTTCTTTTAGCCATTATTACCCGCAACGCCCCTTCGGGTTTTCGCTGCGTCCGGCTTACCCGTCATTTTTGCCCATGGCACCCTTTCGGGTTTTCACCACGTCTCAGGTGTTTGATCTTGCCTGCCCCTTGGCAGCTATGCTGTTTTTACCCTCAGCGCCCTTTCGGGTTTTCACCAAGTCCGCTGTGTGCCCACTGTTTTTACTCGGAGCGCCCTTTTGGGTTTTCACTCCGCCCTCTTTGTTTAAGCACACATCTCTTTTCTTTTTTCTCTTTTTTTTTTTGATAACTGCGATGACCAGAGGTTAGGAATCCGTCGTTGCCGACCGATGGTAACCTTTCGGCCCTTATCCTAAGTTACAATGGCAGAGCTGTCGGGCTTAGCTACAGACCCTTCTGAGGTGGATGGATGGATAGATGTGTTTCTTTTGAGTCGATTTTTTTTTCTTTTTCTTTCTTTCTTTCTTTCTTTCTTCTTCTTCTTCTTCTCTTTTTTTTTTGGGGTTGTGTGCCCCCCCTTTTTTTACTCTATTCTTTTTTTTTTCTCTTCTTTTTTTTTTGACTTTTGAACCCTTTATTTGGAACACTTATTGGTGAACGGGAAGGGATTCTCAGAGGTCTAAGCCTTGACCTCTTGACTTCAGCTCTACTAATGTAACTCTTGATAAGGTTGGATTGGCTTACCTGTGAGAGATTTTCACGTTGTCGGCGTTGATTGGCTCTGGAAGATCCTTACCCCTCAGGTTGGTGAGTCGAACGGTGCCTCCCAGAAGAACTTCTTTGATTATCGGGGCTTGCCCCTTGAGTCTAATAGATGCAGCAGTGCTTGTTGTAAACCCGATATGACTTGTCTTTCTTCGGCTTCATTCTTCATCAGCACTCACGTTGACGGGATTTTGAGTCGAACTCTTAGGCTTGTCTTCTGATTTTAAGATTCTCGAGGAACTCCTTCGTCCTTAGATTCCGAAGGATGTCCCATTGCCAATGTTGATAGCATGTGGGAACCCTTAACAATTGATGATGTCATTCTTCATGAGAATTATAGTGCGAGATCAGAATGTTACCTCCATCCACTTTGTGCTGTAATCGACTGCCACGAGTATATGCGTATGAGCACTAAATGATGTCGAGTCGATCTTTCTGTTGATGTAGATACCTCGTACAGGGGATAGCTGGAGCGTTATCAGGTTGTAGAATTTCGAAGCACACACATGGATCCGATGTGCATGTTGCTGACACTTGAAGTGCTTTCTGACATGTTGGCAACAATATGTCTTCATCGAGCCGTGAGGTTTCTTCGATCATTCGTCAAGTCGTACACTCCAGCATGGAATGCAAGCATAGTCTTGGCAGCATCTTCTTGATAGGCTTGATGAGTTTTTGATCGATGAGTCTTCACAGGACGCAAGATTGGGAAGTCATGACTTCAAAAATTCGATCATTCTCTGCTTATTTTTCGGGGCAAGGATTCTCAATGCACACTTCCTTATGGGTCTCAGGAGATCCTAGGTTTATAACTTTGAAACTTTTTGAGATGCCATCGGCTTTTGGTTCGAACTTTCGAGGAGACCCTCTAAGTTTGGGAGTCAGCTCATCATTTTCCTCATCATTGGCTCTATCCAGACCCTTGAGTTTGAAGTCCAACTCTAGATCGAAATCTTATGAGTTAACTTCATACTCAAGTGCTTTGACAGACAGACTTGACACTTTTATTGAAAAAGATTTTTCTAATTTTTTTTTTTACTTTCAAAGATTTTTTGGTTTTTTGGAATTTTGTGAATATCTGAATTTTTTTAAACTTTTGGACTGTGAAAATTTGATTTTTTTTTTAAATTTTGAAATATTTGATGTTTTTGGGTTTTTGAATCTTCTGATTTTTTTTTTTGAAATTTTTTTGTAAAAGACCCGAGCAAGACGGCGATGTGAACCAGGTGTCGCCTGATTCAGCTCAGGGAGCCGAGCACTGTCGACTTTTATTGTGCCGTCATGGGGACTACAAACCTGTTACTGCCCTGCACTCCTTCCCCTCAGGAGGCAGGGCTAGAGGGATCAGTAGGCCAACCCTCTGTGTTGTGTGCAAACGTCATGGTAGATCTAAAATTGGGCTCCGAGTCAGTGTCGGATGTGATTTCTTCTGGCTCATCCCCGATGAATTGCAGCTCTTCAGGTTCATCCGGCTGAGGTGGGACCAGGACGGTAGTCCAGTCGATCAGGGGAAATTTCTGCCCCTTGCTTGAGTCTTCTTTGGGCAACTCTATCAGACTCAATCTGTTCTCTTGATCATCGAAGGTGGAATTTAGCCCACCATCAGGGTAGATAATCCCTGCATTGATGAACTGGATTGGTGTGTAAATGCAGGGATTGCCTTCTTCTTGATGACCTCGTCTTCTTTTGATACTTCTATGCTTTGGTTTCTGAATCAGAGTAGGCTGATATCGTAGTCCTTTCCTATCCATATCTTCTTGAACCTCCATGGTTCGGGTCGAGTCTTGATATTCGAGCTGATAGTAGAAGGTTTGACGCTCGGCAGGGAGGAAGACATAGTTCGATCCGATGGGACATGCGCGAGGGAAGTAAATTGCATTGTGATGGTATGAGATCTCCCCATTAGAGTGTTGTACGTCCATGGCTGGGATGGTAGGCTCTCGGAGGTTGGATGCTTCTACCTTGGGAAATTGTCCGGGATCGGTAATGATGGTGATCGCCCTATCTCCAAAGATGTGCTTGACCCTTCGGTGAAGATTTGAAGAGATGGCACCGATTCTGTGAAACCAGGTCCGATCAGAAAGGAGATGGAATGAAGCTGAGATGTCCAAGACCTGGAGAGTGATGGTTGATGTTTTTGGATCGATCAGAACCTGGACATCAATCTCCCCTTCGACCTCCTCGATAGTGGCCACATAATTGAAGCTGGGCCCTAATTCTGCTAGGGCATGTGGCATGCTGTCCGAGGAAGGGTCTTCTTCTTGGAGGACGATGGCTGAAGTAGAAGCCGAATAGACAGGTGCGGTGGGCAAGTTGTGCCCTTGGTTGTTTGCTTGAGAAACGGGCAGGCTTTGCCCCTGGTAAGCTGGAGTGGGCAAACTGTGCCCCTGACTGACTATTGCTGAGACGGGCAGGTTGTGCCCCTGGTTTGCTGATGCTGCGTTAGGGAGATTGTCCCCTTGGTTGAATGAGATGGGCTGAATGTGCCCATGGTTAGAAATGGGTGCGAAGATTGAATCGACTGAAGGTGCCCCTTACATGATGATGGGCTCTGGGATCGAAATAGTTGAGGATGCCCCTTGCAGGATGAGAAGTTCGAACTCTGAACTAGAGTTGATGGCACGAATAAACTGGAGAGGAGGCTTTTCTTGGCTGGTGAAAGCTGGATAGGCAGGAGGTGCCCCTTGCATTGCGGAGACTGGATCGACTGGAGATGCCCCTTGCAGGATGAGGGGTTCTGAAACCTGACTGGTTAGGGGTGCCCCTTGCCAACCTTGATTAGGGAACTGTGAGTTCCATCTTGACTGTTGCTGTTGCTGCGGTTGTCCATGCTGAGGGAGGAATAGTGCACCTTCGGTAGAGGCGACAAGATCATCCTCTTCCATTGGATGGGAGATGAGGACACTTCCGTTATCATTCTCGTATTCAGCAGTAGGCTCTTCTTCCACTATCGGTTGAATTGGAGAAGCCTGATGAGGCCACCAAGGGGAGATCATCCCAGCCCTTATTCCGGCTTCGACTTGTTCCCCGGCGCGGATGAGTTGGTTGAAGTTCGCATATGGATGTGAGACAAGGTATCCAGAGATACTTGGATTTGCCGAGTGGACGATCATGGAGATTTGCTCCTCGTCGTCGATGGGAGTCTTCATTCTAGCGGCCATGGCCCGCCACCGTCCAACGTAAGCTGACAATGTTTCATCGCTTCTTTGCCTGAGAGCTGCGAGGTCTGCTCTCCTGGGTGCCATGTTAAGATTGTATGCGAACCTGTTGACGAAAGCATGGGAGAGCTGCTCCCAAGTCCTGATGCGATGATAGTCCAATGATGTGTACCAATCCAGGGCATCGTCTTTTAGAGATTTTTGAAACAAGCGGATGAGTGCTCCATCATTGCCCGCCACAGCATTAAGCTCTCCACAGAAAGCTCGTAAGTGGTCTACAGGACACCCTGTCCCATCATATCTTTTAAATTTTGGTACCTGGAAGCCTTGAGGTACCATTGCATCGGGAAATGGACAAAGGTCCCTGAACTTAGTGGATGGAAGATCCACCCCTTGCTGCTTCTGCAACTTTCTCTTCATCTTTCGCATCTGCTCTCGGAGTTGCTCTATTTCGGAGGGACTAGATGAAGGAGATCTTGTCCCTTGCCAGGATTGAGATGACCCCCTTTCATAATAATTGGTGTCATTGATGCTCCTAAAATTCCTGCTTGAAGAAGGTTGGGCCTGGTAATTACTCCCATTGTAGGGACTTTGTTGGACTCGAGCTGAGAAGAGAGACTGCGAAGAAATCCCAGTCACAGGAGAATATTGAAATTGGTTGGAATTCCCATTAGGGAGAGATTGTTGGGATTGACTGGGATTCTGGGTTGTGGGATGTGACTGAAAATGGCTCTTGTTTGCAGGAGGATGCTGGAAGAAATGCCCTGAGGTCGAGAGTTATCCTGATTGAGGACCTTCATTAGGAGGGTATCGAAAGTCCTGCGCCACCCCTGATAGTTGTGGTTGAGATGAACTGGAAGCTGGAAGAGATGCTTGTTGTGGTTGTTGAACTGGACCAGCTTGATTGCTGGCTGCTGAAGCCTGGGCTTGTGTGAATCGGAGAAGCATTTCCTGCATGGCCTTCATGCTTTGTTGTAGCTCTTGGATGCCAGGAATTGACATGGATTCACTCGAGTTTGATAGTGGAGAGGAAGCCTCAGGTATAGGGAATGGGAGAGCCATGTCGATTTTGTATTGGATGTGGCAGGGTAATTTAGTTTGGAGGAGTAATGGTGGGAAGTATGCACTACTTTTTTTTTTGGTTTTGGGATTTTCTATTTTTTTGTTTTGGGTAGAATGCTATGCAGATGAGATTGTATGAGGACTAATGACTTTCAAGTATAGGAGGGATTCCGTTTTTCAAGTCGGATCACGACTAGTGGGACTAGTTTTTCCCCAGCAGAGTCGCCATTCTGTGGACCCTCGCCGATTTCCACGCTCCCACACGACGTTCTTCTCGCCCCTTTCCCTTTGGGAAAAGATGGAGACGAGGATGCGTGAGTGCGAAATCGCCGTTTGTGCCACTGGCTTGCCTCGTTCTCGAGGGCTTTGTTTGATTGTCGTGTTAAGCGGGATGTGTTAAGTGAGTTTATATAAAACCAGAGTCGCCACTAGCCAATTACTTCGAATCTACAGTCGGCTAGACCCCGTAGAAACGTTAGAGAATGGAATCCGAAGATTCCTTCCTCTAAAATGACTCCTTTTGATCTGCGGTCAGAGATTCAAGGTAAGGGATCACGGTTACAGGGTGGGAAGAGGTTAAGCACCCCACACACTGCCCGTACCGAAGTACGGTCTCTACTTCACAGAATCGATCGAATACTTGAAAGTCTAGTTTAATCCTCGTATATTCTCATGGATGACATGATGCATGAATGCGGGTCTGAACAGTAAGAGTTTCTGATGGGTAGGTTCCAACAATGGGCAAGCCCAGAGCGTACGCTCGAACTGACAGGTGCTTAATGTAAGACGTATGCAGTGTGCTTGAATGATCAATGTGTTTTATGGTGAAGCATGAATGCAGGTCTGAACAGTAAGAGTTTCTGATGGGTAGGTTCCAGCAACGGGTAAGCCCAGAGCATACGCTCGAACTGACAGGTGCTTAATTTAAGACATATGCAGTGTGCTTGAAAAATCAAGGTGCTTGCAGTGAAGCAGGGGGGTTGGAAGAAAAGTAAATGTTGCACTTATGCTAGATGCAAATGAGATGATGCTGGAAAAGAGTAACTGGATGGACGGAGGTGTCGCAAGGGTTGGCTTCGAGTGGCTGGATCAAGACTTGAATGGCTTGGGAGGCTTGGACCAGTGGTCAGGCTGGGCTGGACCAGGGCTAGGCTTTCCTCACTCGGGCTCTCCTTGGTGGAAAAATGGGCTAAGGGGTGGAGAAGGACTCGGACCTCACCCGGACTGGCTGGACTTGAAGGTATGTCAAAATGAGAAGGGGAGGGGGGTATTTATAGCAGCGAGCAGTGGCAGAGCTCGTAATTTATTCCGGGCGGCCTGCTATGGGCCGCCCGTACGGCCGCTCCTCGGTTTCCAGCGATGTACGGTTGTTACCTCGGGGCTGCTGTTTGACTCGCTGGGTCGACTCAGTGAGTTGACTCAGCGGGTCGACTCGGTGATTTGAGTCGACGGGTTGACTCGGTGTTTTGACTCGGTGTTTTGACTCGACGGGTTGACTCAGCGGGTTGACTCAGCGGGTTAACTCAGCGGGTCGACTCAGTGAGTTTGACTTTTTTGGGATTTTTTGACTGGCTTTTCTTATGGGGGGTTTTTCAGGGTGGTGTTTAGGACTGGGTTGACTGGGTTCAGGCTTGAACTGGGCTATGGAATAGGGCTTACAAGGGTGAGTTTGGCTGAGTTTGGACTTGGGATTTGGGGGTATGGTCCTCCATTTATCCAACTTTCTCTACCAACAGTGTAGCCGAAGGTGGGGTGTCTACAATTATGCACTACATTATGACCATTTAATATCGTTAGTGCACCTTATTTGTCAATTACTTAGGTCAGTGAGTCTAGTGTCGATTGAGCTTAAAGAAGACGAAGACCGAAGACTATTATAATTGTTTAATTATGCACTACATTATAACCATTTAATATCGTTAGTGCACCTTATTTGTCAATTACTTAGGTTATGAGTCTAGTGTCGATTGAGCTTAAAGAAGACGAAGACCGAAGACTCAAGCGGACCTGCTGCATTAAGGAAGAAGAAACAATTTAAAGAGATGCCTTAGTGAAGCCTTAACTTTGAACCAAACCAAAATCTAGATGACTTGGACCAATTTAGACATACTCATAGTCATCTTAGAATGACCTTAGGTGTCCCAAAAGACCACCTAAACCTTAGCTAAAGAGGTTGCTTATGCTACTAAAAAACACAACCCATCATCATGTATAACAAGGTTGCTGACCGGTCTAGGCCCTTAGCTGACCGGTCGTCAGACCACATAATGGGACAGCAGTAAAATGTTGATCCCTGGCCTATAACAACCGGTCACCATCGGTCGATTGGACAAGTATGACCGGTCTCGATCGACCCCAGAGTGGACAACAACTTTTGACCTGTCCAGGCCTTTGGCTGATCGGTCGGGGACCCTGTTCGACCGGTCGGTGTTGAGGTCTGACCGGTCGGTTACTAGCTGTTTTATGATCATTTTCTAAACGTTGGGTCTTTTTCTATAAAACAGTTTGGGTTAATTTCGGGGTATAGAGAGGGATTTTGAGGAGATTGAAGCCACCATTATTGAAAACCATTGGAGGCTCAAATCTTAACCCTAATAAGGCATGTTCCTTGTGATTCATTATAAGAATGGAGCATTCCAAGCTCATGAAGAAGATGTTCTTGCCCCTCTTTGATCTCTAGAGTTTTGATTAAACTTGATAGTTATATACTTATCCAAAACTCCATAATGAGATCATTGTAAATGAGATACTCTACGCAACTCATTCCCATTAGTTGTAGAGATCTCAAACCCACCCTTCTATCACCTTGGTCATCTCCAAAGGAGCATAATATGCTGAGTGATTGATCGTTGGAACTGAGGCATTAGCAACGCAGTAGTAACACGATCAGGGAAGTATAAGGAAAGCTGATTCAAGTATGGGAGAATGAGAAGAAGCAACCCAAAGTGACGTAACAACGATGCTCAAATCCGACAAGTAAGGTTGTTGTTCGTAGAGAGTCCAACCACTCTTTTCTCAGTGGGAATCGAGTATAGAGTTTGTTCGTCAAACTCGAATCTAGGATCGTTTGTCGATCCTTGGCTTGTTAATTGAGCCTAAAGTTTAGGTTTGTTTGTCAATCCTTAGCTTATTAGTTGAGCCTAAAAGACTAGGAGCATTTGACGCTCCTTGACACGCTTGTCGAGCCTAAAATAGTCTCCAAGAGAGAGCCACCAATACGGGTGCAAAAGTGTGAGGTTGAGAGTTAGCCTATGTTCAAAACTTCGTTTGGATTGAGAGGTGAATCTATGTCAAAACCTCCATGTAAAGGTTGAGAGGTGAACCTGATTTAAAACCTCCGTATAATGAATGCCGGTGTGCTCAAAGGGGCTGAGTACTTGAACCGGGAGTTAAGTAAACCCAAAGTCGAACTACTATACATGCTTGTGTTTGTGATTGATTTAAGCACACTGTTATCTTAGCATTGTATGTTTAATTATTTAATTATGAATGCTTAATAAGAATGTATGCTATGCACTAGATAGGCACATCTACACACAAGATGTACTTTCACTTATTAAAGTAGACTTAGGCTTTTATGATCCATCCTCTAATAGTTTACTTAGGTTGTATAGATTAGGTGCTTGATTAGTTAATCATTTGTTAATTTATACATGTTTAGACTAGGTTACTTAATTGCATAATCATATGCTAGTCTTGTGATTGGACCCACTTAGGCTTGGAAGTCGAAGTATTATTGCTTACTTTGTTTAAATTGTTAAATTGGTTAAGTAGGCGAAAATATTTCAAAAGATTCCAATCACTCCCCCTCTAGGAGTTAGCCATAGTTCTAGTTACTCATCTAAGCTTTCGCATGCATACGCATCCACAATTGTAATAAAAGTGACGTATTTTCAAATATTATTAAATTATTGAACAATATACTTTATTTCTTTTTTAAATTCTAATGTTAAGTATTACTGAGGGAAGTCAGTGGATTAATTCGAAGATTTAACTATCATCATTGGCAACAAAATAACAACTAGATGCCATTTTCAGACAAAGAAGCATGCTACCTTGGTTAGAGCTCAATGAAACAAAAAATCTGAAAGCTCATACACTAATCCCAACATGGGATACCATGATGGTGTTTGTAGAGTATGAATATTTTATGGGCAAATGAATGGAGGTGACTTCGAATATATTAGTCATTATTCTTCCACAAACACGTTATATGATACTCATAACATTAGTTTTGTCAAGAAAAAGAAGTACACACATCTTGCTGAAATAAGGGATAATTTCATTAATGTGGTTGGTGAAGTTTGTAAGTTAGCAATTAATTTGACTAAAGGCAAGACATGTGACGCATGTGCACGACGATGTTAGAGATAGAGAAGGCTAATGGACTTGGTAACATTGAGTTCATTGAAGTGGGCAATATTCTCCCTAAGGGTGAACAGTTTGTATTGTTTTCTTGAACTTAGAAGAACATCGATGCTTTGATTAACTGTGCAATTTAGATCATTAACATTTGTGATTTCAATTTACTTTGGTTTGTTTTAGATAATTATTTTGATTTTTTTTTATCATTATAGTTTTTAGTTGGTGATAAATGACAGAATATAATTCACCTTCTATTTTTTTAAAAGGCAATGATGTTTTACTAAAAAAAATTGAAATTAGGAATTTTTCTCTCATCTTTTTAGTTATAATATTTTAAAAATTAAGAAAACAATGGTAGTCTAAGGTCTACTCAATAGATACACCAGCTTATCCACTTTAACACTCCCTATCAAGCTAGTGCATAGATATCATGGATGTCTAATTTGGACATTATAGAAGATAATTGAATTGTGAAAATAACTTTGGTAAACACATAAACCAGTTAGGTCTTTGATGACAGATATGGGATGTGAATTATATCAACGTGTAACTTTCCTCAAACAAAGTGACAATCAACCTTAATACATTTGGTTTATTCATGAAATATAGATTAGATGTAATATAAATGTTGGCTTGATTATCACAAAATGGCAGAGTTAGAGTGCTTTCAGAAAAACCAAACTTATGAAGAAGAGTCTTCAACTAAATAACTTTACTTGTCACATGTCTTATGGTTTAATATTCAGCTTCAACAGAAGAACGAATCATAACAGATTGCTTCTTACTTTTCTAACTTAATAAATTTTTACCAATAAACGTACAAACTTAAGTGTTAAATTGACATTCATTAGAGGACCTAGCTCAGTTAGCGTTACAATAGGCACTAACATGAAGGTAGTCGTAGTCGAAATGTAAAATATCATGCCTTAGAGTACCTTTGAGATATTGAAAAATGTGAAAGATAACAGTAAAGTGATGTTGGCAGGGGGCTTCCAGAATCTGACTTAAGACACTCACGGTATAAGAAATATCAGGTCGAGTAATTGATAAATAAATGAGTTTTTCCATAAGACATTAATATAATTCTGGATCATCAGAGAAGGAGACTCCATAGTAAAGAGACAATGATTCACCTCAATAAGCATATGATAGGTTGTGATCCAAGCAACCTTAGAGTGGATGAGTGTATTTGTTAGGTAGACCTTGAACTACTATTGTTTTCTTAATTTCTAAAATATTATAATAAAGGAGGGGTGAGAAAAATTGATATTCAATTTTTAACAAAAATATGATATTAGAATTACGAAGCTTTAATAAAGGAAAAGACTCTTATTTCTTTCGAAATGGCATGTGGCCTAAAGAATACAAGAGAGCACATATCCTAAACTAAGGAAAGAAAAAAAAAAAAAAAAAAGGCGAGTAAAGCTAATTTTTTAGATACAAAAAACTACAGATGCATGAAAGAGGGGATTAGGAAGGCCAACTCAAAGGAGGCAATGATCCAAGGACTACCGTTGGCGGGGGCACTCACAAGACTAGAAACAAGGACTCTCTTGTGCCTACCAACAACCTTTATCATTTCTCCAAAGGATAAATGCCGTAGGATGTGAGCAACAAGTCATATACTTTAAGAAGACTACAAGGGATCTTTAATGGCGACACTGCAATTCACATTTTGCACTTTAATTTGTATAACCCAAAACTATTACAGAGGAAAGCTTGGGGAAACCATATAATAAAATAAGAAGGCTCTTATCCCTTAGTTCCTAATTTTTAACCTTAGAGATGACACCAGACGATTCTAGAGAGAGGAAAAAGAATAAGAGCCTAACCTTGGTGGTGCTAATCTAAATACAAGCAATGTACCAATAAAGACCCGAGTCCTCTGGAAGATTAGAAGCATTAGTATCAAGCAGACTATAGGGATGACAAATAACAGTTGGCAAGTTTCATGCTGAAGAAATATTAGGTGGAGAAATCATAGCAATGAAGGGTACCATAAAAAAAAATAGTACATGACTTTACCTCCTCTAAAATATGCATAAAAATAACTTCTTTTGGAAGGAAGGTAGAAAAAATATTAATTATTTCATTCATTCTAAAGGTGTCAAGCAAGGGTAAAAAAATGACGCTTGCTAAGTAGAATGGAAATATGATCAATATAATTTTTCGTAAGGTTAATGACTGCTGGATAATGGAGGTAGATGAGGCATAAGGAACATAGAACTTCTGAAAAATTCTCTCTCTAATCATTGAACATAAGGGTAGGTCAATGAATTTTAAAAGATAACAATAGAAAAGGCAATGACTATCATTAATGATATATGGTTAATCAACATATTTTTTTTTAAGCCTCCTCAGAAGGACCATCTAAGATCCTAGAAATATTACCCTTAAACCAAACAAGCTCAACTCAGTTAGTAGCAATATTTAAAACTTGACAAGCAAGGACCATCGAAATGAAAATAATTTGACCTTTTATAGAGAACATCCAAACAACCTCATCCTCAACCTGAATAAGGACAATTTATCTCATTTGGTTGAAAATTTCGATCAGAGCAGAAGAAAATGGGTAGGGGTTCCCATTCAAACTCCTGAATGAGGGTGTTAGCTTTAATATCCACATTCATACTGAAGTTCAAAATGGCTTGCCCTAATAACAATCAAATAAGCTACTTTACCAAGCCAAGGGTCATATAAAAAGGAAGTAAAGTTTTTAGTTCCAATAAAAAATCTAGTATGTCTCTTGAAAATGGTCTAAACACCGAGGATATTGTGCCAAGTCCATGATGCATAAGACGAGGTTTTGACATATAAAATAGATTCATTCTCAAGTATTTAAATTTGACAAATTTTCTCCATATATTATCTTCCTTTCATATAATCTTCAAGACCTATTTTATAAGGCAAGCTTGGCCAAAGATTTTAAGAGGTAATATTTCAATGCTTCCCTCACTCTTTGGTTTGCAAGTTTCTTCTTAAGAAATTGAATGGACTTCAGAGTTCCCTCAAAGAAAATTGTGAATTCTCGTTTGCAATAAGTTAATATAACCCTTGGGAAGGAAGAAAGTGTGGGATAAAAAATATGGAGATTTGAAAGGGTCAATTTAATTAATTCAAGCTTAGATAGGAGGTTGATATTTCATCCTCCTAGCTTGTCCTTGAAATTATCAACCAAAGATTGATAGTAACGAATGTGAAGCTTGGAAGAGTAGAGGGGAATGCTTAAATACTTAATAAGCAAATTTCTTTTTTCCCTGCATAGGATAAATCTTATCGTGATTTTAGATTAGTAGAATCTAAAAAATAATTGTGCTCTTTTGATAATTGATCCCAATGCTTGAATAACTGCCGAAGTAAAAAAAATATGTATTTTAAATTTTGAGCAGCTTGTTGGCCGCGCTGGTTAAGACTAAAAGGGGGTGTTTGGCGCATGGTATAGCAATTATTAGGTGAGATTGATAAGATTAGGTGGGATTGAATTAGGTTTATAGTAATTATTACATCCCTTAGTGATTGTCTGTTAATCCTGCAATATAGAGATAATCATCCCAATGTGTTTGGGAGTAACATTACAAATTGAAATTTAGTTGAAAATCCCACATTACCATGTTTGGAAGGGCGGATCATACGTTTGGAAAGGGTGGTTATGGGATTTCAGAGTCCAGTATAAGTTCGAATATAGAATTTTGAGAATTTCTTGTAATCAGCGTAGTATCCAATATGAATGACGGTAGTTTCACACATAACCATCCAAACAAGTCAAGGTGTTAGAAATAATAGATATTAAATTGTAATCCCATGTAAGCTCATCTAAACTCATGCACCAAACACCTCCCTAAAATCATTTGTAAATAGGACATGAGATATATTTAGCGGGCCATTTAAGAAAGGAGATCTAATAAGCCAATTTTTACAACATTTAGAGATCAAAGTAAAAAACATTTTTATAATAATAATAGATATGATGTAGAGCAGGTCGCAAACCTATTCATGACACAAATTGACCGAAAGAAGCCCGAACGAAAGCAGACATATTCCTTTATATTCAGGCCCAGTCCTACTTGGGGCATGACATAACTGGGCCCCAGGTGCGTCCTGATCGAAAAAATTCATTCTAGATTGAGAAAAATTGTCATTCAAAGTCCAAACTGTAAATCAGCCATAACTTTTGATCTAAGATGAGTTATAAGATACACGATCTATGAATTTTGATTTTAATAGGCCATTCAGGGCCAACAGAGTTGCTTACGTTGCTCCATTTTGCGAGAAAACAACCTCTTCCTATTCAAAATTAGGATTTTACGAAAAACTCACTATTTTTAATAAGTTTTAGGATTGACGTATCTTTTTAGTCTTAGAGTTTTAATATATGATGTTTTCTTAGGATTTGTTTCTTATCATGCCAGGAATAATCTGACAAAGTTAAATTAGGATTTCTTTTACTAAGTTTTACTATTTTGAAAAAACTTCAGTTCATTCGCATTAGAACCCTTAATTAGGGTTGTGTTTTATTATTTAAAGCGTTGTAATCTCCTTTTAGAGACCAACTTTAATAAAGTATTTCAATTTTTTTAATTTTTGTGGATTCAAGAGCCATCACACCTTATAGATTCAAGGTTTGTATCATGTAGAGGGGAATGAAGACATAGAAAAGGAGAAATCAATTAGTTTTAAAAAAGCCACATATTTTCTTATTAACAATAATAAAAAATGTGGAGAAAGATATGTAAGAAGAAATTAAGAAAATTCATTTCTCAGAAAAATTCAGAGCTCAAAAGGTCATAAAAATGAAGTCTCGTCTCAATGAGTTAAAAGCCCTTTTAAGATTTACTTTATATACATCTTTGTAATATGAATTCAAAATAAATTCAATGGAGGAGATCATGGTTAAGTAGGATATTGTTAAAAATATTTTCATCAGGAATGGAAGCTTATTGAGACTGACTAATAATTTTGGGCATAATATCCTTTATTATGTTAACCATTATGCGAGATATCAATTTACAAATTTCATTGGTGAAGAAAATTGATTTCAGATTATTAAGAGTTTTGATTTCATCTGATTTTGAAATCAAAGTAATAAATGTTTTATTTAATTGCTTAAAATCTTATTTAATTGAAATAAATTAATGATCTTCATGTATGCGTCTTTGTCATTAATAGACCAACGGATCTTAAAGAAGTGAGCATTAAAACCATCCAGACATGAAACTTTACTAGGATAGTATTTTTTATGGCATTATCAATTTCTAATATTATAAGAACTCTACATAATTCATCACTTTACTAATGAGAAGCTTTTACAGATTATTTAAAAGGCTTAAATCAACCTGAAATTAATTTTCATTACTTGAATTAAGAATATGCTTGAAACGGTCAACTAAAATGCACTGAATCTAATTTTAGTTATCCTAAATGACCTAATTTTTATATTTTATTTTTTTAGACTCAGGGACTATTTGATTTTTCATTTTTCTTTACATTTGGTTGTAATTTGTGGTAAATAAGTATTTATTACTTACATAAAGAGTTGTCTCCGCCGCCCTGTAACACCTCGTACATTTGTTACTTGGGTGTTACTGCAAAAATTGTTAATTGATCATGTATGTCTGTGTGTACACATTAGGCTGCAATTGAATTTCTATAAAAAAAAAATTACACTTGAGAACTTATCAATAGATATTAGATTATGGCAAAAACTTCAATTATTACATTATTAGATAAATTTAACAATACAATATCAATTTTGGGTCTTAGATAATTAGATCTGTAATTCATCATATTCATACTACTTAAATTGATGATTCACCGTTTAATCACTACAATTTTAATCAAAATAATGATAATAATAATAATATTAATAACATAATTAGTGTGTTATTAAAGAGATATTGTCATTTATGGTTGATTTATTGTAGATAGAATATGTCATATTGATTTTCATACGTTTTAACTGTTAGGAGTTGATTTGGAGTTAATACAACTGTTGGATTATGTAAAATGAACATTATATAACAAATTATGTAGTATGGTTCACTGGATTCATAAATGTTTCCGTATGTGGGCCACTAATCTAAATTCAGTCCATAGAAATGAATGGACGGTGTGGATTTCATATAACATCATTGTGGACCCCACATATGAAGAGTGTGTATACATTGTTCGAGTACACCGATTGTGCAATGAATTAGGTCAGCCGGTTGACTAGTGCTGACTCGTGCATTGCTAAAATTGGAGAGAGTTATTTCTCTCTCTTCGATTTCACGTTCGTCAGCGGACGAATGGATGTGCATCCGTTTTGATTGATGAGTGGCTCATTTTCTAGCCTCGATTTGACTAATCGAATCGTCCACTTGATTCATGGGTGAGGGATGATCAAAGCATATGTTCTGATTTCTAGTGTTGTACATCAATGTGGTTGTAGCAAGAGTCTGAAGTCGGGCTATTAAGTTAGATGTCATGTTTTTAATAGCTGAAAAAATCATTAAACTGTGATCGTTGTGACCTACTTTAGGAAAATCCAAACCGTCCACTTTAGGAAAATAATTTTTGTTATGATATTTATAGGAACTTCGTTTTGTGACTTTTATATAAACAAATATAGTACATGTAGTGCTATATATAATCACAAGGTTATATTAACACATACTGTTTATAAGAAGTTCTTCTTGTATCCTTATTAGAGTACGAAGTAATATGGAATGAATAGTATTAATCATACCTAATTTGTTTTCATCTAATTTGATATGTCATGACTACCTAATTTTGTTGTGTATTTCAATGTTGATAGATATTTTTGCTACTTTAACCACAAAAGTCTTCTTTATAATAAGATAAATTATGAAGAGGAAAAACTTTTATTTTCATATAAATTGAAGTTTTATTCTATTTGTGATAGTTTTGCTCATTTTTTCAATTTTTTTTGTTATTTCACGTAAGTTTCTTTCTACATTCGTATGGTTCTATGACTTTATTTATAACTGGCAATGGATAAATATTATGTGGTTTATCATAAACAAGTTTTAAATATTTATGTCAATTGGTAGAATTGTAAAGTATATTGGTAGGATTGTAAAGTATAGGTTTTGAAGTATAATGATTGTATATTCAAGTCATTTTAGATGAAAGAGGAAGCATTGTTTGCTTGGTGAGTGAACATGTACATGGCCTTGTCTTTGGTTGCAATAATCATTTCTTCTTGATAATTGGAATAGATATTGTTTTAGTGTTGATACGACTACAAACATAGGAGGAGACTAAATAATCTCTTGACCAATTGAAAATACCTCGAATGTGTCAATGGTCTATTATTTTTTTAACTGTTGTTTATATTATGTTAAAAAGATTCTATATGAATAAGTTTTTTTTAGATATTGCCATTTTTTTTTTTTTTTAGGATTGTTGGGTATACATGTATTGAGAATATAAAAGTGCTAAGTGGGCTTTTGTTAGCATGTAATTTTCGTGGTAAGCATGAAGCAAATACATAATTAGATGATTTTACAGCTAGCTCATAAACAACATTAGTTTTTAATAAATGTTCTATACAAGGTTGTAGCATCTTCAGTGGACATTGTGACATTTGAAAATTTTATGCATTGTAGATCATATTGCAACGTAGTACGCAGAGTGTGTATGTATACAGGGCTGGATGTGGATTTCTAGAGGTAATCATTTGTGCATACATATTATAGTAGTGGGGTCTAAAATGAATGGTTATGTATCATAACAATTTCTTCTAATGAAATGCTAGATTTATTGATGTGAACCAAATAAAGGATATTGACTGTTAAGGGGGCATTTGGATTATAAGCTACTTATGCCTCAAGTAGCCTCTTTTTATTTCTACTTATTAAACTGAAGTGGTTAAGAAGCTTTAAATAAAAAAGTTATTTATAAGTGATCATAAACCAGACTTACTTATCTCAAATAGTTACTTATTTACTGTTGTTGTACGTAGAAAAAGTAACTCATTTGAGGGTATCCAAATGGGCCCTAATAGGAGACTTGTTATGTTATCTCTTAGCGAAAATAAATGTACAGTATATGGAAGTAATTTTGTCAATTTTAAGGATGGTGGAAAAAGAAAAAGTATTCAGTGGTCTTTTGCTTTCCTATGCCGTGTAATCCAGTTATCCAAAGGAGAAAGAAGAAATGATTATTTTTAAGAGTATCATTCAATTAGAAAATGGATCATTAGAAATCTTATTAGAATTGCAGGTCAAAATCTTATATTTGTGAGATAACAATCACCTAATTTCTTACACTAAAAAATTCAAATAGTAGAAAAGTACAATTTTTTTTTAAATTCTTATTTTTCTTTATTATCTAGTCATTTTAAATTGTGACATCAATGGAAAGCCTTTTCCATTTCCATTAGTTTGTTTCCATAGAAATCAATATGAAAATCAAACGAGGTGAATTGATCATTGATCTTTTTCCATATCTAACCATTTCCTTGTTAACCAAGGACAAAGGGGATTTCTATATCCGCACTTAGATGTCAATCTACTCAAACATGCCTTAGGGCAATGATCTAGCCCAAAAATATGCAAGTTAAGGTTATCATAAACTTCGTATTGATACATGTGGCACACATTTGTTACTTTGAACATATATTAGAGCCCAAGCTCACCACTTCTCCTTCATGATCAACCACTCTAGCCATGCTAATGATAGATTAGCTACTAATACTTTCTATTTTTGTATTATTTTAAATAAAGAAGATTTAGTGTCTAAAACAGGCCAAGTGGATCTAACCGATTGATACAACAGGTTCGACCCAACTCCTCACAAAAATCAATTGAGATTCGGTCCCCCTCTTTGATGCTTTACATGCTTTCCAATTTAACTATACCGCTCATTGGAGGGCCGTATTTCCATTATAGAGGTGGCAAATGTGGTATAGACATCAACCCAAGTCCGGCCTAATCAGTTATCTGTCCAAAATTGAAGCCCAGGCCCAACCTAATTAGTTTTGGGCCTTTGATTTGAGTCACAAAAATGAAAATGGGGGCTTCTTAGTGGGTTTTATGTGGGCCTGTGATCTGAGACCAGGAGCCATTTCTAAGTAATTTGGGACCATATGAAATTAGGCCTTGTCGGGCCTGTGAAACTAAAACTGTCCATAACCCAACCTGTAACATCCATACATGGGCTTTGACATTGGCTCTGCAACACTCCAGCAAAAATGGCATCAAACAAAAGCACGACCTAATAGGCTTAGTGAAATCAAAGCCCTGATGAAACCTCACCGCCCTTCATGAGCGCCTGTCCCACTGATAGTCATAATTCCTGACCCTACTCGACCAACAGTCAATCCAGTTTAATTAGGATTAGATGTTCTTGGTTGAAATGCCTTTTCGTGAACCACTGTTTCGAATGATCAATGAGCCAGGCACAATCAATCTTGTTGATGGTCCCACAAAGCCCAACTAACCTAACTTGGTTAGTCAAAAAAGGTTCTTCCTGTTTCCATCATTTCCAAATGGCTCTGTCCCTATGTATGTATACCGGCACCGAAAATCATAGTTTCAACGTAGTTGGCGAATAGGCCCGACCTGAGCCGAGTAAAATTAACTTATTTAATAGGCCCAGCCCAACCAGACCGTGGATCTTCGCAGCCCATCTGGACTTTTAGACTGGGCTTTGTAGATAAGATCAGCCTAGTTACTTCCCACTCCAAAGTCCTCCAAAGTCCACACCTAACCTTTTGAGTGACTGTATGCGTGTTAGACAATTAAAGTTTTGTTAAATAGTATGCGTTGGGTAATCTCACGTACAACTAGTTGGACAACAGTTTACAGTCCAACTAGCAGATAAAAAATGACGAAATGTCTTGTGTGGATGACATCCAACCCGTTCAAAAGGATTTGCCGACTATGAAAAACACATGATGCTACCAAGAAGCTAATTGACTTATTAGGTGGCCCACACCATAAAGAGAAAATGACAGTGACTGATCTGATCCAATGGTATAGGTGTGGCCCTCCTGATAAGTGGATTGAGGTGATTTTTGTTCCAGGATGCTTGGTGGGACTATCTTTTTGGATGGTTTGGTTGTGATACACACATGACACGTTGGCATTAGTGCTCACAGTAGTTGTATGTGATGTTGATGTCATCGGTATGGGATCTTTATGATGATCTCAAGTGGTTAGGTAAACACTACATCATCCCTTACATTATTGCTATCCCATATCGCCATCCTAAGCTCATATTAGGATAAGATCTTAAAAATCGCAGAGATTCAAAGATTTAAGTGGGACACACCATAGGAACAATGGGGTTTGAACTTTGGCGTGTTGTATATCCACGCCATTCATCCGTTCTTACAGCTCATTTTAGGGAATGGGCTGAAAAATAAAGCAGATACAAATCTCAGGTGGACCACACCACAGGAAACAGTGGTGATTGATCATTAAAAACTTGTGAGCCACAAAAGTTTTATTCTTTTAGATCAAGCTGATATTTAAAACACCTTGGTTGGGTGGAACCGATTTAAAACACCTTGGTTGGGAGGAATCAGATTTAAACTCCCTAGTGAATGTTAGTATGCTCAAAGGGGTTGAGTACTTGAATCGGGAGTGGAGTAGACAAGTAATCGAACCACTATACATGCTTGTGTTTGTGATTGATTTGAGCACATTATTATCTTAGCATTGTATGTTTAATTATTAATTATGTATGCTTAATAGGAATGTATGCTAGGCACTAGATAGACACATCCACAAACAAGATGTACTTTCACTAGTTGTGTAGACTTGAGCTCATTGACCAATTCTCATAAGTCTACATAGGTTGCATAGATTAGAAGCTTGATTTGTTTAATCATTTGAGTATCTATGCATGTTGTTGAACCTCCAATTTATACATTGCATTGCATATTACATGACATGGTTTGCATGATTTTCATGATTTAAAGGCCCATCTAACGTGTGTTTTGTGATTGTAGGGATGAGAGCGGACTTCATCCAATTGGAGCTTAAAAAGGGTCATTTGAAGACATTGGAGGAAGGTCTAAGATGGACCAAAGAAAGAAGAAAGCAAGGAGAAGAAAGAGAAGAAGAAAGAGGAGAAAAAGAAAGGAAGAAGAATCAAATTAAAGAAGGACCGACCGGTCTTGACCGGTCGGCCATACATGCTGATCAACTTGAAGAGGGACCGACCGGTCTTGACCGGTCGGCCATGTGCACTGGACAAAAGGAAAACTAGCCCGACCGGTCTTGACCGGTCGGCTATGCATGCTGGATGCTCCCAAAACAAAGCCCGACCGGTCTTGACCGGTCGGCCACACTCCTTGGATGTTTAAAAGACTAGTCCGACCGGTCTAGACCGGTCGGCTCTGCGTAAACTGAGTCCTTTCTAAATCGGGACTCCGAAAACTGCTGCGCACTGCGTAACCTTTCGCAGATTCTGGATGTTTCCGACGCAAGGGAGATTTCTTACTATAAAAGGACACCTAGGGGCTCTTCCTAGGTCATCATAGAAGCTAAGGGACGTGGTTTTGGAGAGAGGAAGCTGTCGTGGAGCGTCTGCAACTCTCCAATTTCTGGTTTTTCTAGTTTTATGCTTTCATTAAGAGTTTTTAGTTGTAGCATGAATATGCTCGGCTAGAACCTCTCAGCTAAGGCTGAGAGGTGAAGCTTGTAGCCAATTCCATGTTGGATTCAGTTTAATTCAAGTAATTTCAATTCAAGTTTGGTTTTTTTCTCATGTTCTAGTTTCCAAAAGTGGTAGTTTGAGATATTTTATGAGAGTTCATGTGCTCCAGACATGAATTCCTTGCAATTCTCTAAGATTATCATATAATGCTTGTTTAGATTCGAATTATAGTAACCCTTGAGCAGGCCATAGTCCATAGGCATGGCTGTTACTCCGCAGGCTATGGTTTTGAATTCTATATTGTTTGAATCGGATTAGAACTTGGAAGTTCAACTTGATTTGGATTGAATGTGTGTGAATGCTTTATTTTCCAACTAGATGAGAGATAGGACTTCAAATCTAGTTGTGTTCTCTACTTGGGTTGATTGAATTGACATGGGATTGCTACAAGTGGATCCTTGAATGCCTTGTACTTTATATCATTGATTTTCTATTAAAGTTACTGTTTTAGATAATTACTCAATTAATCTGATTTTCTTCCAAAAACTGA
Organism: Liriodendron chinense; assembly: GCA_003013855.2. NCBI lineage: Eukaryota > Viridiplantae > Streptophyta > Magnoliopsida > Magnoliales > Magnoliaceae > Liriodendron > Liriodendron chinense. The sequence continues at coordinate 2,134,634 of ML058505.1, forward strand.
GTTGCTGGAGTAGTTTGGAGATTGTTTCTAATTCCCTGTGGATCGACCTCGGTCTTACTGAGATTTATTACTACATCGCAGCCTTACACTTGAGGCGAGCGAACACATGTTTAGACTAGGTTGCTTATTGCTTATACAATATGCTAGTCTTGTGATTGGACCCACTTAGGCTTGGAAGCTGAAGTGTTCTTGCTTAGTGTAATTTGTTAAAATTGTTAAGTAGGCGAAAAAAATTTTAGAAGGTCCTTATCATTGCCCTCATACGACTTAGCCATAATACTAGTTGCTCTCAAAGCTTCCACATGCATACACCTTTACTTCTGTAGACACCCCACCTTTGGCTAGAATGTTGGTAGAGGTAGCTGAATGAATGGAGGACCATACCCCCAAATCTCATGTCCAAACTCACCCTTGTAAGCCCCAATCCATAGCCCAACCCAAGCCTGAACCTAGTCAACTCACCCCTAAACATCAGCCTGAAAAACCCCCCATAAGAAAAACCAGTAAAAAAATCTCAGAAAAAGTCAAAACTCGGCGAGTCAACCCGCTGAGTCAAATCATCGAGTCAACCCGCTGAGTCAACCCATCGAGTCAACTCACCGTGTCAACCCATCTCTTAAACCCAGTAAACTCACCGAGTTCCAAACTGCAGCCTCGGAGCAAGCTCGAATCCCAAAGCTAAGAAAACGCTGCTTCAGGTTCGGAGGTCGTACACTCCGAACCCGAAGCAAATTGATCGTACGGGCAGCCCCTAGGTGCCGTCCAAAAATAATTACGGGTTCTGCCACTCCCCGCTGCTATAAATACCCCCTCCCCTTCTTATTTGAAGAAGCCCTCAAGCCCGAGTGCGATCCGTCTGTTCCGAGTTCTTCTCCATCCTTTTAGCTCATTCCTCCACCAAGGAGAGCCCGAGTGAGAAGAGCCTAGCCCTGGTCTAGCCCAGCCTGACCCTGGTCCAAGTCTCCCAAGCCATCCAAGTCTTGATCCAGCCACTCGAAGCAAACCTTTGCGACACCTCCGTCCATCTAGCTACCCTTTATCAACATCATCTCATTCGCATCTAGCATAAGTGCAACATTTACTTTTCTTCCAACCCCCCTGCTTCACTATAAGCACTTTGATTATTCAAACACATAGCATGCATCCCGCATAAAGCACCTGCCAGTTCGAGCGTATGCTCTGGGCTTGCCTGTTAATGGAAACCTGCCCATCAAAAACTCTTACTGTTCAGACCTACATTCATGCATCAGTCGCTACAAGCACTTTGATCATTCAAACACACAGCATGCATTCCGCATAAAGCACCTGTCAGTTCGAGCGTATGCTCTGAGCTTGCCTGTTAATGGAAACCTGCCTATCAGAAACTCTTACTGTTCAGACCTGCATTTATGCATCATGTCATTTATGAGAATGTACGAGGATTAAATCAGACTTTCAAGTATTAGTTCGATTCTGTGAAGTAAAGATCGTACTTCAATACGAGCAGTATGTGGGGTGCTTAATCTCTTCCCACCATGTAACCGTGATCCCTTACCTCGAATCTCTGGCCGCAGATCAAAAGGAATCATTTTAGAGGAAGAAATCTTCGGATTCCCTTCTCTAATGTTTCTACGGGGTCTAGCCGACTGTAAATTCGAAGTAACTGGCTAGTGGCGACTCTGGTCTTATACAAACTCATTTAAACACATCCAGCTTAATATGACAAAGGAACAAAGCCCTCGAGAACGAGGCAAGCCAGTGGCACAAACGACGATTCGCACGCACGTACCTCTTCTTCTTTTCCGGAAGGGAAAGGAGAACGTACGGGAGAGCGGAACGGCGAGGGTCCACAACTTCAAAAGGTGTAATTTCAACAAGGAATAAACAAGAAAAAGAATTAGCAACTTTCAAGAGTTAACCTCTCTTTTTGAATTTCACATTTCAAATGGAAGAAGAAAAAAACATAAGGAAAGATATTTTGGTTTTATATCTAGGATTTGGAAAGATTAGGAATTGAGTTTATATAAGACGTAAAAGTATGCATTTTAGAAAAGAGGAACGCGGAAAACTGAAAATTCCAAAGTGACATTATATACTGGAATATCAAATTATTCATTTATGAAATATATAAAGATTTTTCAAATTTATAGATTTCGAATAAATTCATAGAATTATTTTCATGAACGAAAGAGTAGCAAATATATTATAGACATGGAAAAAATATGATAGAAGATATCTCCAAGGGTCCTTATGAAATGCCCATAAATTGTGAACATGAGCATACACCCACTGCCCAAATGGTCAATGGTCAAGCTAGTACACTTGTTTATTCTGTACTCATCTCTCATAAACAAGATCTAAGCCGCTTATCATGCGGGTCCCACCTGTAAACTCCTTAGACCAAAATCAGGATGTTCTTCTCATTAGGCCCAGTTCTTCGATTTCAGCATGACTCAGCCTGGTTTCTCGACCATTCCCCCAACAAAATAAGTTTTTTTTTTTTGTACAATAAAAATTTGTTGTTGTTGTTGTTGTTGATATTGTCTTCTTGATTCACTTGGTTGGCCAAATGAGCACTCCCAATCAATAACTGACTCAATCCCAAGACAGTCCTTTTTCTTTTCTTAATTTGCAAATAATGCAAGGAATACATTAGAGATAAAGATAATTTATGTTTCAATGAGTATAATCTCCATTCTCCATACATCTCAAATTCAGACAGTTTGACATCATTGAGTGAGTCATACTAGTTAGGCTACCCTGAAAAAAATTGACAAGAAGAGTGGTGTACGAAATAACAACTCATGGACATATCCTTTTTGCCATCTTGGGCCTCTTCTAACTAGTTTTACTTTGAAATTTAGTCACATAGACCTCGTTAGCCATGTCTAAAGTGGGTGGGCATTTGCTGATATGTTTTATTTGTGAATCACAACACTTGGTTTACTTGGAGAGAAGTACTCAATTATGTAACAAGTATATTTTCTATCAAACCATCAATAAGTACCTTATGGTATACATTCGCATCCTCAACACACCGAATGACATCTAAGAACTGATGCTAGCATTTTAACCATAGTCTGGATGATGCTAGCATTTTAACCATAGGCATTTTTTTACCGTTGCTCTAAAATCTTTTTGGCCATCCAAGCATTTATATGAATAAGATAATTATGAATGTAAAATCTTAACACATAGAAAGAAAGATATATAGTATAAGTAAAAACATTGGACATGCATTTCATAAAACAAGAAGAATTAGAGAACTTTAGTATTTACTTTCCTCTGAGCATTCTGACAAGCTTATATTAAATCGATAAATGATTATATAAAAGTGAAACAAGAAAGCATCTAAACAAATTTTCTGCTAACTATGTAAAGAAGAATTTTATTTACTTAAAAAAAGTACTTGGTTTTTCAAGGTCAATTTCAATAGCAACCATCAAGAGTTCTTCTCCAATTACCTCTTTAACCTTAAGAGGTCTCATTCTTCCTAAAAATAATATAAAAATACTTAATATGACGCATCAATCTTTATAATCTCTCTAAAACTACATTTAACCCAATTAATACTATAAAAATTGAAAGTAGATCACCCATTAAAAAAGATCTAACATGCCCATAAATATCAACATTCTTTCAAGAAAAATTCTGCATTGGACTATCACGAATCAAACTTGCTAAAAACGAAATTGAAGAAAGGGCAGTCACTTTCCATGTTCTTGCACAATTTGATCAATAGATTTCATTTGGGACCCATTTGCCAAAACAACTCTCCCTTAAGCAACGAGCTTTCCACGCCACATCAAGTAGTGAAGGCGTCATGGCACCCTGAGGGACAATCGAAGGTTCAAACTTGTTACAAGCATTGCATTTAATTATTGAGATTTTTAAAACATCTAGTAAAAAAGAAAAACATCAACAAAATACAATGGCTCATTACACATCCCTAACCATCTATTAAGCATGAAAGAAAAGTATTTACAATGATAAAGACTTTGTTACTATCAACAATCTTAATTATGAAAACAAAAACAAACATAAAGAATCAATAGAAACAATAACAAATGTGAATGCATTAACAAATCTGAACGTTACTTTATGCATGTGTTGTTCTTGCGTTTATGAGACTTCTGAATGCATCAAGTATGGCCCTGCCCAAATGAGGCTGGTCTATATGCTCAATTCATGTTGTTCTACTCATGATGTGTACGTGAAGGTTGACAGATAACAAGCTTTTCTTTCATGTTTTCTGACATCCTTTTCATGACTACTTAATAAGTTGACCAACCAAATCATTTAGCAAGGACATCTACGTGGTGGGCCTACCGACTCCTACTTAATAGATTATAGAGATGCTTCTGGAGGCCTACTGACTCCGAAGACACTACCAAAAGTCAATTGAAAGAAAAAGGAGATGTACAACAAGATCATTGTGATTTACAAGGATTCATAAAAAATTACAAATTCATAATCATAAAACAATCAGATTCTTAGCTTTCAAAATTCAAATGATATCAATTACAATATGAAGTTTACTTAGATTCCATAAAATTTGATATGTTACAATATGATAAACTTCAAGAATTTCAAGTAAAAGGCCACACCTTCCATAAAATCCATCAAATTTTATAGAAAACTGAAATCTGTTCACAACTTGTCGAAAAACAAAAACCTCCAAACTGAGTTATCCTAACATGAAATCCGAAGTTGGGAGAGGGGTTTTGGAGGGCGTTGGGTTTGGAAAAAGGGGTTTGAGAGAAGGTTTTTAGGAATGTTGGGCTTAGGATAGGAGGGGTTTGGAAGAAGGTTCTTAGTTGAAGCATTTCTCCAAACAACTAACATACAGATGTCGGCGGCCATGGAGAGCGGTGGATATGGCGGCTGCTACCATGGCTACTGCCAAATACCAGCCATCGAAAGAGAAAGTGAGAGAGACAGATCAAAGGAGGGAGATGGACTACCGTTGACTTCCTCTTCTTTCTTCTATTTTCTTCAACAATTGGAGAGAGATCAACGAAGGGCAGCGCATCGAAGAGAACAAGGGATAGAGAGGGAGAGGGAGATTGAGTGAGGGAGGGAGTGCAATGGAGAGAGATCGAGGATGGTGTGAACATGAAGGTTGATAGATAACAAGCTTTTCTTTCATGTTTACTGACATCCTTTTCATGCTTGCTTAATAAGTTGACCAACCTAATCATTTCGTAAGGACATCTACATGGTGGGCCTACCGACTCCGGCTTAATAAATTGTAGAGATGCTTCTGGACGCCTACTGACTCTGAGGACACTAAAAAATCAATTGAAAGTATTCATAAAAAGAGATGTACAACAAGAACATTGGAATTTACAAGGATTCACAAAAAATTACAAATTTATAATTATAAAACAATCAGATTCTCATCTTTCAAAAACTCAAATGATATCAATTACAATATGAAGTTTGAATAAGCTTCAGAAATTTTAAGTAAAAGGCCATACCTTCCACAAAATCTTTCAAATTTTATAAAAAACTGAAATATGTTTACAGCTCGCTGAAAAAAAAAACCTCTAAACTGAGTTATCTCAACATGAAATTCGAAGTTAGGAGAGGGGTTTGGGAGAAGGTTTTTGGAGGGCATCGGGTTTGGAAGGAGGGGTTTGAGAGAAGGTTTTTGGAAATGTTGAGTTTAGGATTGGAGGGGTTTGGAAGAAGGTTCTTGGTTGAAGCATTTCTCCAAACAACTAACATACAGATGTCGGCTGCCATGGAGAGTGGTGAATATGGCGGCCATTGCCATGGCTACTGCCTAAATACCGGCCATCGAAAGGGAAAGTGAGAGAGACAGATCAAGGGAGGGAGATGAAGTACCTTTGACTTTCTCTTCTTTCTTCTATTTTCTTCAACTATTGGAGAGAGATCAACGAAGGGCAATGCATCGAAAAGAACAAGGGAGAGAGATCGAGGGATAGGGAGGGATAGGGAGATCGAGAGAGGAAGGGAGAGAGATCGAGAGACGAAGGGAGACGAAGGGAGGGAGTGCGATAGAGAGAGAGAGAGAGAGAGAGAGAGAGAGAGAGAGCTCTTCTTGGGGGCTGCAAGGGTTTTGAAAATGTGCTTTTTTCACTAAGGTAGTTTGGGCGCGGGGAGCTACTTTGTAGGCGCAGGACAAAGCTATATATAGGATGGTCATAGCACGGACTTGTGGGGCCCACCTTAATGTATGTGGTTTATCCACTTCGTCCATTCATTTTCCAAGATTGTTTTAGGGTATAATCTTAAAAAGGAGGCAGATCAAACGCCTAAGTGGACCACACCACATCTCAACAATAGGCACTTAATCTTCACTATTTCCTAAGGTGTGTTCCACTTGAGCCTTTGATTTGCCTCTTTTTTTTTTGGAATCATGCTGTAAAAATGAGATTCCAAAATGGATGGATGACTTAGATAAAACACACACATTGCAGTAGGCCCTATAGAGGCACCCTCTGTTCGCTTCCCCAAGTGTAGGGTTGCGATGTAGTAATAACTCGGTAAGATCGAGGTCGATCCACAGGGATTTATGTAGGATTTCACAAACTCATCCACAAGTGTCTATCTACTAATCAGATTTTTGTATGAAATTGATATGATTAACAGAAGTTGAATTAAATCGAAAGTAACTAATTATAAGAAGGCACTAGGGGTTCAAGGATCCACTTGTAGCAATCCTTGATGTTCAATCCGCTGTGGTTTCTTATTCTCTCAACTAGAATCAACATTCAGGTCTATCTAGTCGGATGATAGAGCTGTTAAACCAAACAGTCTGTAATATGTAAGTTCTATGCATAAGATTCACTCAATGCAGGCTGATCTGAGCATGCTCAATTGTATAGGTCATTCCCCTTTCCAAAAGGTCTAGTTCACAATCATAACCATCCTCAAGTCCTGTCACAAGACAAGGCTAGATCAGGATTTGAACTGGATTCAAATCACATACACAGTCCATACACATTACAGAAAAATCAGAAAAGTAGAACTTTGGTATGAAGTTCCTTTATGAAGAACATAGTACTAGAGCGCACTACGATTCCTCGGATCATACAGGTCTAGACCGTCACAAACTAATTAAGCAATTAAGTAATTCTCCCAAACATCCATGAGTCATCATAAGACTAAGAAAAACTACTCAAAAGCTTGTATAAACTTCAAACCTTAGTTCATAATCATGAATTCCACACTCAAAACCACTTAATTATAAATTAAAACATCTTGGATCCACTACAAGCTTCACCTCTTAGCCCTAGCTAAGAGGTTTAGCTGCTCATGATCCAAGGAAACATGAAACAACTACAAAAAGCATAAAAACAGCAAAGCAAACCAAAAGGAGTTGTGAAACTCCAATCTCCACTTCCACAGCCTCCAACCTCGCTTGAACCCTTCTAGGATACCCTAGGAACAATCCCTAGGTGTCCTTTTATAGTCTGGAGGCTCCACAACTTCGGAAGAATAGAGAAATTGCGTAAGACTTACGCAGCGCAGAGAAAATCAGGCTGTATTTAGAAGCTTCTAAGTTCTTACGCATGTCCAACCGGTCATGACCGGTCGGCCCCAATATCTGACCACTCCAGCAACCATGTCCGACCGGTCATGACCGGTCGGACATCTTCATTCATGTTCCAGCAAGTATGCCTGACCGGTCAAGACCGGTCGGGCTTATTCAATGACATTCCAGCGGGTGTGGCCGACCGGTCAAGACTGGTCTGTCATCTTCATTAGATCCTTGGTATGCATGGCTGACCGGTCTAGACCGGTCAGGCTTCCTTGGCCGACCGGTCACGACCGGTCAGCTTCATTATCTTCTTGTTTTCTTCCTTTCTTTCATCTGCTTTCTTCCTTCTTTACTTCCTTCTATGCTTCGACCCTCCTTTGAGTCTTCATCCAAGGTCCTAAACATGCTCTTTTCATCTTCAAATGGTTGGAGTTCACTCTCAATCCTGTAGTCACAAAACATGCATTAGATTCATCTATAAACCATGCAAACCTCGCACAATGAGTGATGAATTGGGGTTAGAATATGCACAATTAGGAGCTCAACACACCCCCCAACCAGCATTTTGCTAGTCCCGAGCAAAACATGCGTGAAACTAATCCCATTCTTCAAAACTCAACTCTCTTTCAGAAACCATCCTTCTATACATTCCAAGGTTCATAAGTGTAAGATTCAGAAAGATTAGGCGCCAAAGGTTGGAACCGTAAATCCTCAAAACATAATAAGCATTCATATGAAATTCCCGCTGATTGGTTGATAAATAGAAGGACTTGAACAAATTCAACCTAGTGTGGGTAGTGAAAATTCATCCCACGAGTTTCTAGGATTATCTTCTTCATAGATCAACTAGACTATAGAACTCAAGGTACATAGAGCCACATCAAGCCAATGACAGGAATTTGCCTTACCGTCCTTCCAACGACTTTCACAATACGTCCCATTTCCGGCTTTGGTTACGGGTAGACCATCCCCCGGTTGGTAGTAGGTAGCCCTAATCGGAATTTTTCCACCATTTTTCCATCATTCCCAATTTCATCCTTCCTTTTCCTTTTTCTTTTTAAATTAGATAGGATTTTTAAAAATCCATATCTTTCATTATTTTCCCATGGACAAGGATGGACAAAGTACCCCGGCCTGATTTCTCAACACCTTAATTCAAAGTCTAGCTAATCCATAAATCACATAATCCCTTTAACTCATGAAAATCGTGTAATGTGAACTAAGTGTAAAAATGTTCAGGTTTTCTATCAATCAAAAAATAGGGGAGTTCACATATAAAACCATTATGCTATGAGAGATTCCAGACATCCAGCCCCATACACTTCATATCTCCTCCTCTTATGCTCATATTAACTTGAATGCATAGAACTGGTGTTTTCCAAAAGAGTTTCGAATTTTTGAAAAATCGAAAAAATTTCTACATGATTGCTTGAAATGTTGCAAAACTCTGGATTCATCCAAGTGATTCATCCAAGTGATCCTCCACCCCCCAACCAAATCTTGCATTGTCCTCAATGTAAAAGATGTGCAATGAGCAAAACATGAGAGCAATTTGAAAATAAAAGGGAGTGAGGAATGATAGTACCGGAGAGGGTGAAAAGTGGAAATCTTCCTCCTTCTAACAAACATATGAAAAAGAAAACAAAAGCAGCAAAATTCTAATCCTAACTACTCTATACCTCCATCAGACTAGGAGATCAATCATCCTGATACACAGGATCATTCAGAGGTATGGACGTACCTTCTGAAGGGAATTTCTCAAAGAACGGCTTTAATCGCTGCCCATTTGCTTTAAAAATGTTGCCGTTCCTTGGATTCAACAGCTCGACAGTCCCATATGGATAAACAGTTTTCACAATGTAGGAACCGGTCCATCGAGATCTCAATTTTTCCGAAAATAGTTGTAAGCGAGAATTATACATGAGGACTTTTTGATTTATCGTGAATGTCTTGCGAAGAATATTCTTATCATGGAATATCTTCGTCTTGTCCTTGTAAATTCTCGCATTCTCATAAGCTTCATTCCGGATTTCTGCAAGTTCATTCAATTGTAGTTTGCGTAACGAGCTTGCCTTGTCAGAATTGAAATTCATCTTCTTAATAGCCCAATATGCTCTATGTTCCAACTCCACAGGCAAGTGACAAGCCTTCCCATAGACAAGTTTATAGGGAGACATTCCAATAGGGGTTTTGAAAGCTGTACGGTAAGCCCAAAGCGCATCGGTAAGCCGAAGCAACCAATCCTTGCGATCGGGGTTCACCATTTTCTCTAAAATGTGTTTAATCTCCCTATTGGATATCTCAGCTTGTCCACTAGTTTGTGGGTGATAGGGAGTGCTCACTTTGTGTGTTACGCCATATTTCTTCATTAAGGTTTCAAAAGGGCGATTGCAAAAGTGAGACCCTCCATCACTTATGATGACTCGAGGCGTTCCAAACCGGGAAAGAATACTTTCTTTTAAAAATCGAATGACCGTTTTATGGTCATTATTCCGGCAAGGGATGGCCTCGACCCATTTGGAAACATAGTCGACGGCAAGCAAGATGTATATGTTTCTAAAAGAAGATGGGAATGGGCCTATGAAATCAATGCCCCAACAATCAAAAATTTCGATTATTAAGATGGGATTGAGTGGCATCATATTTCTACGGGAGATTCCCCCTAATTTCTGACAAGGTTCACATGCTTTGCAAAACTCATGTGTGTCTTTGAACATAGTGGGCCAACAAAACCCACATTGCAGAATTTTCGCTGTGGTCTTTTTAGCCGAAAAGTGGCCACCACATGCTTGAGAATGACAGAAGGAGATGATACTTTGTTGCTCATCATCTGGGACACATCTCCTTATGATTTGATCGGGACAATACTTGAATAAGTATGGGTCGTCCCATAGGAATTTCCGCACCTCCGAGAAGAATCTATCCTTATCTTGCTTTTTCCAATATGTAGGAATTGTACCCGTAGCGAGATAGTTAGCAATGTCCGCATACCATGGCAATTGGGAAACAACAAAAAGTTGTTCATCAGGGAACATGTCATTGATTGCAGTCATTTCAGGGGAATCAGTGAGGACAAGTCGAGAGAGGTGGTTAGCTACTACATTCTCTACTCCTTTCTTATCACGTATTTTTATGTCGAATTCCTGGAGTAGAAGGATCCATCTTAACAACCGTGGTTTAGCATCCTTCTTAGAAAGAAGATAGTTAAGCGCGGCATGGTCTGTGAATATAATGATCTTGGATCCAATCAAGTAGGACCTAAACTTGTCCAAGGCAAAAACTACGGCTAAAAGTTCCTTTTCAGTAGTGGTGTAGTTTGCTTGGGCTGAGTTTAGGGTTCTACTTGCATAGTAGATGACACATGGCTTTTTATCTTTTCTTTGGCCTAACACGGCCCCAATAGCATAGTCGCTAGCATCGCACATAATCTCAAAAGGAAGGCTCCAATCAGGTGGTTGCATTATTGGAGCGCATGTCAACATACCTTTAAGGGTGGTAAAGGCCTTTTGACATTCTTCATTCCACTCGAATGAATTTTCCTTTTGAAGTAGGTTACATAAAGGGCGAGAGAGTGAACTGAAGTCCTTTATGAACCTTCTGTAAAATCCTGCGTGTCCTAAAAAGGACCAGATATCTCGTATGCTTTTGGGTGGTGGAAGGTTAGAGATAAGATCAATTTTCGCTTTGTCCACCTCAATTCCATTTTGTGAAACGATATGACCAAGTACAATTCCCTTTTGAACCATGAAGTGACACTTTTCCCAATTGAGCACAAGGTTCTTCTCTTCACATCTTTTCAGCACAGATTTCAAGTGCTCAAGGTACTCATCAAAGCTACAACCAAATATGAAAAAATCATCCATGAAGACTTCGAGAATGGTCCCCACCATGTCAGAAAAGATGCTCATCATACAACGCTGAAAGGTGGCAGGGGCATTACATAGTCCAAACGGCATCCGTCGATAGGCGAAAGTGCCGAATGGACATGTGAATGTAGTCTTTTCTTGGTCTTCACGGGCAATTTCTATTTGGTTGTACCCTGAATAGCCATCAAGGAAGCAAAAGTGGGAATGACCCGCCAACCGTTCTAAAATCTGATCAACAAATGGTAGGGGGAAGTGGTCTTTCCTCGTGACAGTGTTTAGCTTCCTGTAGTCAATGCACATTCTCCAACCGGTAGTGACTCTAGTTGGTACGAGTTCGTTATTGGCATTAGCTACCATGGTTATTCCGGATTTCTTAGGCACCACTTGAGTTGGACTCACCCATTGGCTATCGGATATTGGGTAAATAATAGCTACATCCAATAGTTTCACCACTTCGGCCTTAACCACATCCTTCATGTTTGGATTTAGTCGTCTTTGTGGTTGCCGGGATGTCTTTGCATTTTCCTCAAGGTGTATGCGGTGAGTACAAATCAGTGGGTCTACGCCTTTGAGATCCGCAATTGACCATCCAATGGCACTTTTGTGCTCTAATAGAGTGGCTATTAGCCTACTCTCTTGTTCCTTATCCAAGTGGGAAGAAATCACCACTGAATATGTCTCATCTCGACCTAAATAAACATATTTTAGCTCACTTGGCAATGGTTTTAAGTCGAGTGTTGGTGCCTTGATGTTGGATGGGAGGGCCTTGTTCTCATTTACAGGCAAAGGTTCAATTGGGGCCCTCCATCTTTTATTGTCAAGTACTGGCATCATCTCTAGCATGGCATCCATCTCTTGTATTGTATATTCATTTGTCTCATGAGAATGGGCCATACATGCCTCCAAAGGGTCGGGAATTAGTGACAAGGGGACTGTATCCTCCACGAATGATTCAATCATGTTTAACTCGTGGACATCATCATCAACCTCCCGTGGTTGTTTGCATAAATCAAATATGTTAAGCTCAAGGGTCATATTTCCAAAGGACATTTGTACAAGTCCGTTTCTACAATTGATAATGGCATTTGAGGTAGCTAGAAACGGTCGTCCAAGTATGACGGGAATTTGAGCACCGGTGCCTATCACGGGATGTGTGTCCAAGACAATAAAATCTACTGGGTAGTAGAATTTATCAACTTGGACTAGAACATCCTCTATCATTCCTCTCGGTATCCGGATGGATCTATCAGCAAGTTGGAGTGTGGTTTTGGTGGGTTTCAATTCACCTAACCCAAGTTGTTCGTAGACCGAGTATGGAATGAGATTCACACTTGCCCCCAAGTCGAGTAGGGCTTGTTTAATCCGGTAGTCTCCTATGATGCATGAGATGGTTGGACTACCTGGATCCTTGTATTTTTGGGGCACCTCTTGTTTGATGATGGCGCTCAAATTCTCAGTCAAAAGAACTTTGTTGTGAACGTTGTGTTTCCTTTTGACTGTACACAATTCCTTTAGAAATTTGGCATAAGATGGTATTTGTTTTATTGCATCTAACAGCGGGATGTTGATCTTCACCTGCTTGAAAACTTCCAGAATCTCCAGATTTTTATCTAACGGTTTAGATGAAATCAACCTTTGTGAAAATGGGGTAACCGGCTTGTATTGTCTTTCCGGTTCTTTCTCTTGTGGAATATTGTTTGGGCTATCATCCTCTTTGGGAATTTCTGGATCCTTAGGCTTTGGAGCCTTCACCGGATTAGATTTGTCAATTTCCTTCCCACTTCTCAAAGTGGTGATAGCTTGGACATGTTCCGTATGGTGGGAGGATGAGCTTGCATCTTGTATCTCATACTGGGTCCTTGTGTTAGGAAGAGGTTGAGCAGGAAGTGTGCCCTTCTCTCTAACACTAAGGTGAGCTTCAACTCTAGCCAGAGATGTTTTCAGTTCATTGATGGCTTGGTTTGAATTTTGATTGAATTTCAATTGCTCTTGCATGAACCCATCTATTTTTAGAGAATTTGTCTTGTTATACTCATTCTGGACCGATACGAATGCACCCAACATCTCTTCTAGTGATACTTTTGGAGTGTTGTTTGCATTTGCATTGGGTCCATTCCTCCAACTGAAGTTGGGATGGTTCTTCCAATTAGGATTAAACGTGTTTGAGTTTGGAGCACCATATTGCTGTTGATAACTGTTTATGGCATTTGTTTGTTCTTGTAAGATGCCTTGGACTGCTGAAATCGTGGGACAATCTTGTGTAGTATGTTGATTTCCAGCACAAATTCCACAAACAGTTTCAACGTCAGTGGAGTTGATTGTTTCTCCTTTCCTTAATTCCATGGCTTCGACCTTTCTTGTGAGGCTAGCCAACCGTGCACTTATGCTATCTTCTTCTGATAAGACATACATTCCTCCCTTTTCCTTTTGTTGGCCAGTCTTGGAATTTGTTGGTTTAGATGTGTCCCAAGACTGTGCACTCTCAGCCAATTCTTCCAAATAATCCCATGCTTCATCAGCTTCCTTATTCATGAACTCCCCATTACACATCATCTCTACAAATTGGCGCATGGGTGAAGTCAGTCCTTCATAGAAAAAGCTTATAACCCGCCAAATTTCATAGCCATGATGTGGGCATGCATTTAATAGGTCTTTAAACCTTTCCCAACATTGGAAAAAGGTTTCATCTTCCTTTTGGGCAAAGTTCATGATAAGGCGCTTCAACATATTCGTTTTGTAAGTAGGGAAGAATTTCTTTATGAATTCTCTGTGCATATCAGTCCATGCACCAATTGATCTTGGTCTCAATGCATAAAGCCAACCCTTAGCTTTATCTTTAAGAGTGAAAGGGAAGAATTTAAGTCTCACCACATCTTCCGTTACGTTTGCAAAGTGCATGGTGGTGATTACCTCGTCAAACTCTTTAAGGTGTTGATAAGCACTTTCACTATCTAATCCATGGAATTTAGGGAGAAGTTGAATCACTCCCGGTTTCAAATCTACGTTCCCTGCATTTGGTGGAAATACTATGCATGAGGGAGTGCTCGTTCTTGCAGGTTGCAAGAAATCACGTAAAGTCCTAGGTCGGGGAACATTCTCAACCACATTCTCCCCTATTTCAGTTTGATTTTGGACCGGGTTAGGTTGATTTGCAGCCATATTTTCAGATAAAATTGGAGAGTCTAGATGTCTCCTAGCACGTGGCTCTCTATCAATTCCTTCTACTATCCCCCCTTCACTTATGAGTCGGTTATTGGAATCCCGAGCCCAATGTGGCATGCAAAACCAAAGATAAGAAACAAAAAGAAAGAAGAATTCTTCTTCCCTTTTCTTTACTCTTCTCTAAGATCGAAGCACAAGGTGTCTTGCAATGGCTAGGCCAGAAGCAAGGATAGAGACCGATTTCTCCTGGTCAATAGGGGTTCAGAGAACTCCCCACCCACTCTTTGAATCTTTTGAGAAAAAGTGCAGAAAAAGGAGAAAGAGGAGTAGAGATGAGAAAAGAAATCTCTAAGCACAAGGTGATCCAAGACGGCAGAGCCGACCAATAGGAATCCAGGTGGCAAAAAGGCCGACCTTTCAGAGATCCAAAAGGAGTCTCCACCCACTCTACAAGAGATGAATAAGATAGGAATGAATAGGAGAAGGAGAAGAGTAAGGTTTAGAAAGATAGAACCTGATTCGCGCTTAAAATCCTTGTATCTTCTTCAGCTTCCTAGAAATCCCTGAAAAGAAAAATCAAATAAACAAACTAAGTTAGTCCTAAAATCCTAAAAATCCTAAATAGATACTAATTTCAGAAATTTGTGAAAACTGTCAAAATCCCCGGCAACGGCGCCAAAAACTTGTTCGCTTCCCCAAGTGTAGGGTTGCGATGTAGTAATAACTCGGTAAGACCGAGGTCGATCCACAGGGATTTATGTAGGATTTCACAAACTCATCCACAAGTGTCTATCTACTAATTAGATTTTTGTATGAAATTGATATGATTAACAGAAGTTGAATTAAATCGAAAGTAACTAATTATAAGAAGGCACTAGGGGTTCAAGGATCCACTTGTAGCAATCCTTGATGTTCAATCCGCTGTGGTTTCTTATTCTCTCAACTAGAATCAACATTCAGGTCTATCTAGTCGGATGATAGAGCTGTTAAACCAAACAGTCTGTAATATGTAAGTTCTATGCATAAGATTCACTCAATGCAGGCTGATCTGAGCATGCTCAATTGTATAGGTCATTCCCCTTTCCAAAAGGTCTAGTTCACAATCATAACCATCCTCAAGTCCTGTCACAAGACAAGGTTAGATCAGGATTTGAACTGGATTCAAATCACATACACAGTCCATACACATTACAGAAAAATCAGAAAAGTAGAACTTTGGTATGAAGTTCCTTTATGAAGAACATAGTACTAGAGCGCACTCCGATTCCTCGGATCATACAGGTCTAGACCGTCACAAACTAATTAAGCAATTAAGTAATTCTCCCAAACATCCATGAGTCATCATAAGACTAAGAAAAACTACTCAAAAGCTTGTATAAACTTCAAACCTTAGTTCATAATCATGAATTCCACACTCAAAACCACTTAATTACGAATTAAAACATCTTGGATCCACTACAAGCTTCACCTCTTAGCCCTAGCTAAGAGGTTTAGCTGCTCATGATCCAAGGAAACATGAAACAACTACAAAAAGCATAAAAACAGCAAAGCAAACCAAAAGGAGTTGTGAAACTCCAATCTCCACTTCCACAGCCTCCAACCTCGCTTGAACCCTTCTAGGATACCCTAGGAACAATCCCTAGGTGTCCTTTTATAGTCTGGAGGCTCCACAACTTCGGAAGAATCGAGAAATTGCGTAAGACTTACGCAGCGCAGAGAAAATCAGGCTGTATTTAGAAGCTTCTAAGTTCTTACGCATGGCCGACCGGTCATGACCGGTCGGCCCCAATATCTGACCACTCCAGCAACCATGTCCGACCGGTCATGACCGGTCGGACATCTTCATTCATGTTCCAGCAAGTATGCCTGACCGGTCAAGACCGGTCGGGCTTATTCAATGACATTCCAGCGGGCGTGGTCGACCGGTCAAGACTGGTCGGTCATCTTCATTAGATCCTTGGTATGCATGGCTGACCGGTCTAGACCGGTCAGGCTTCCTTGGCCGACCGGTCACGACCGGTCAGCTTCATTATCTTCTTGTTTTCTTCCTTTCTTTCATCTGCTTTCTTCCTTCTTTACTTCCTTCTATGCTTCGGCCCTCCTTTGAGTCTTCATCCAAGGTCCTAAACATGCTCTTTTCATCTTCAAATGGTTGGAGTTCACTCTCAATCCTGTAGTCACAAAACATGCATTAGATTCATCTATAAACCATGCAAACCTCGCACAATGAGTGATGAATTGGGGTTAGAATATGCACAATTAGGAGCTCAACACCCTCCAACATTAGCCATGGTTTTGGGTAGTAGGTTTTAGATAAGGATTAAATCTGTAGTCAAATTCCTACGGATTATATCCGTAGCAAAAAATACACCTAATCCGTAACCTTTACTCATTTTTTTTGGTAATATATATATTGGACCACCAACTTAGGCAAGGTCAAGCCTTGTCCGATGTATGGTTATTGTATATGACGCGTATATGGTTAGAGAAGATGATTAACTTACTTTTTATAGGATATATTAGGTAGGTTTTCAATTTATGATTAGAGTAATGCATGCATTTATAACTTGCATAATGTTCGAAAATGTTTCTGTCAATGATTTGTTAGTTGTAAATAATTTTTGTTATGATATTTATAGGAACTTCGTTTTGTGACTTTTATATAAATAAATATAGTACGTGTAGTGCTATATATAATCACAAGGTTATGTTAGTGGTACATAACACATACTGTTTATAAGAAGTTCTTCTTGTATCCTTATTAGAGTACGAAGTAATATGGAATGAATAATATTAATCATAGCTAGTTTGTTCTCATCTAATTTGATATGTCATGACTACTTAATTATACTGTATATTTCAATGTTGATAGGTATTTTTGCTACTTCCACCACAAAAGTCTTCTTTATAATAAGATAAATTATGAAGAGGAAAAACTTTTATTTTCATATAAATTGAAGTTTTATTCTATTTGTGATAGTTTTGTTCATTCTTTTCAATTTTGTTTGTTATTTCACGTAAGTTTCTTTCTACATTCGTACGGTTCTATGACTTTATTTATAACTGGCAATGGATAAATATTATGTAGTTTATCATAAACAAGTTTTAAATATTTATGTCAATTGGTAGGATTGTAAAGTATATCTGTAAGATTGTGAAGTATAGGTTTGGAAGTACAATGATTGTATATTCAAGTCATTTTAGATGAAAGAGGAAGCATTGTTTGCTTGGTGAGCGAACATGGCCTTGTCTGCGGTTGCAATAATCATTTCTCCTTGATAATTGGAATAGATATCGTTGTAGTGTTGATAAGACTACAAACATAGGAGGAGACTAAATAATCTCTTGACCAATTGAAAATACCTCGAATGTGTCAATGGTCTATTATTTTTTTTACTGTTGTTTACATTATGTTAAAAAGATTCTACATGTATAAGTTTTTTTAAGATATTGCCGTTAATTTTTTTTTTTAGGATTGTTGGGTATACATGTATTGAGAATATAAAAATGCTAAATGGGCTTCTGTTAGCATGTAATTTTCGTGGTAAGCATGAAACAAATACATAATTAGATGATTTCACAGCAAGCTCATAAACAACACTAGTTTTTAATAAATGTTCTATACGAGGTCATAGCATCTTCAGTGGACATGGTGGCATTTGAAAATTTTATGCATTGTAGATCATATTGCAACGTAGCATGCAGAGTGTGTATGTATACAGGGCTGGATGTGGATTTCTAGTGGTAATCATTTGTGCATACAGATTATAGTAGTGGGGTCTAAAATGAATGATTATGTATCATAACAGTTTCTTCTAATGAAATGCCAGATTTATTGATGTGAACCAAATAAAGGAAATTGACTGTTAAGGGGGCATTTGGATTATAGGCTACTTATGCCTCAAGTTGCTTCTCTTGATTTCTACTTATTCAACTGAAGTGATTAAGAAGCTTTAAATAAAAAAGTTATTTATAAGTGATCATAAACCAGACTTACTTATCTCAAATAGTTACTTATTTACTATTGTAGATAGAAAAAGTAACTTGTTTGAGGGTATCCAAATGGGCCCTAATAGGAGGCTTGTTATCTCTCAGCGAAAACAAACATACGCTATATGGAAGTAATTCAGTCAATTTTAAAGATGGTGGAAAAAGAAAAAGTACTCAGTGGTCTTTTGCTTTCCTATGCCATGGAATCCAGTTATCCAAGTGAGAAGGAAGAAATGATTATTTTCAAGAGCATCATTCAATTAGAAAATGGATAGTTAGGAATCTTTTTAAAATTGCAGGTCAAAATTTTATATTTGTGAGACAATGGTCACCTAATTTCTTACACAAAAAAATAGAAATAGTTGAAAAGTATAATTTTTTTTTTATTTTTTTGGAATTCTTATTTTCCTTTGCTATCTTGTCATTTTCAATTGTGACATCAATGGAATGCCTTTAACATTTCCATTAGTTCGTTTCCATAGAAATCAATATGAAAATCAAACGAGATAAATTGATCATTGATCTTTTTCCAAATCCAACGATTTCCTTGTTGACCAAGTACAAAGGGGGTTTCTATATCTATGTTTAGATGTTAATCTACTCAAACATGCCTTAGGGCAATGATCTAGCCCAGAAATATGCAAGTTAAGGTTATCATAAACTTCATATTGACACATGTGGCACACATTTGTTACTTTGAACGTATATTAGAGCCCAAGCTCACCACTTCTCCTTCATGATCAACCACTCCAGCCATGCTAATGATAGATTAGCTACTAATACTTTCTATTTTTGTATTATTTTAAATAAAGAAGATTTAGTGTCTAAAACAGGCCAAGTGAATCTAACCGATTGATACAGCAGGTTCGACCCAACTCCTCACAAAAATCAGGTGAGGTTTGGTACCCCTCTTTGATGCTTTACATGCTTTCCAATTTAACTATACCGCTTATTGGAGGGCCGTATTTCCATTGTAGAGGTGGCAAATGTGGTATAGACATCAACCCAAGTCCGGCCTAATCAGTTAGCTGTCCAAAATTGAAGCCCAGGCCCAACCTAATTAGTTTTGGGCCTTTGATTTGAGTCACCAAAATGAAAATGGGGGCTTCTTAGTGGGTTTTATGTGGGCCTGTGATCTCAGACCAGGAGCCATTTCTAAGTAATTTGGGACCATCTGAAATTAGGCCTTGTCGGGCCTGTGAAACTAAAACTGTCCATAACCTAACCTGTAACATCCATACATGGGCTTTGACATTGGCTCTGCAACACTCCAGCAAAAATGGCATCAAACAAAAGCACGACCTAATAGGCTTAGTGAAATCAAAGCCCTGATGAAACCTCACCTCCCTTCATGAGCGCCTGTCCCATTGATAGTCGTAATTCCTGACCCTACTCGACCAACAGTCAAATCCAGTTTAGGATTAGATGTTCTTGGTTGAAATGCCTTTTCGTGAACCACTGTTTCGAATGATCAATGAGCCAGGCACAATCAATCTTGTTGATGGTCCCACAAAGCCCAACTAACCTAACCTGGTTAGTCAGAAAAAGGTTCTTCCTGTTTCCATCATTTCCAAATGGCTCTGTCCTTATGTATGTATATCGGCACCGAAAATCACAGTTTCAACGTAGTTGGCGAATAGGCCCGACCTGAGCCGAATAAAATTAACTTATTTAATAGGCCCAGCCCAACCAGACCGTGGATCTTCGCAGCCCATCTGGACTTTTAGACTGGGCTTTGTAGATAAGATCAGCCCAGTTACTTCCCACTCCAAAGTCCACACCTAACCTTTTGAGTGACTGTATGCGTGTTAGACAATTAAAGTTTTGTTAAATAGTATGCGTTGGGTAATCTCACGTACAACTAGTTGGACAACAGTTTACAGTCCAACTAGCAGATAAAAAATTACGAAATGTCTTGTGTGGATGACATCCAACCCGTTCAAAAGGATTTGCCGACTATGAAAAACACATGATGCTACCAAGAAGCTAATTGACTTATTAGGTGGCCCACACCATAAAGAGAAAATGACAGTGACTGATATGATCCAATGGTATAGGTGTGGCCCGCCTGATAAGTGGATTGAGGTGATTTTTGTTCCAGGATGCTTGGTGGGACTATCTTTTTGGATGGTTTGGTAGTGATACACACATGACACGTTGGCATTAGTGCTCATAGTAGTTGTATGTGATGTTGATGTCATCCGTATGGGATATTTATGATGATCTCAAGTGGTTAGGTAAACACGACATCATCCCTTACATCATTGCTATCCCATATCGCCATCCTAAGCTCATATTAGGATAAGATCTAAAAAATCGCAGAGATTCAAAGATTTAAGTGGGACACACCACAGGAACAATGGGGTTTGAACTTTGGCGTGTTGTATATCCACACCATTCATCCATTCTTCCAGGTCATTTTAGGAAATGGGCTGAAAAATAAAGCAGATACAAATCTCAGGTAGACCACACCACAGGAAACAGTGGTGATTGATCATTAAAAACTTGTGAGCCACAAAAGTTTTAGTCTTTTAGATCAAGCTGGTATTTGTATTTTCCCTTCATTTAGGTCTGTTTGACATTATCAACATGTTAGATGGAAAATAAACATTAAGGTGGGCCCTAAGAAGTTTTAATGGTAGGCATTCAATCAGTACTGTTGCCTATGGTGTGGTCTACCTGAATTTGAATGTGCTTCATTTTTTTTGGCCCACATCCTAAAATGAGCTAAAAAAAAATGGATGGACGGTGTGGATATACAATATATATATGCCCCACGGTCAAGACCTGATCAAACTCGGTCAAGTCCCGACAATCTACCTATCCAGCCCTGCCACAGATGACCTATGATCCGCACCTCCAATGGTTGAGCTCCTATCCTAGAAATCGGTATAATGGGCCTCCCCTCGATGAATGTCAACCGTTAATTGATTAGTTTCCTGGAATCAGTTAAAAGGCCACCATCACTATTTGTCGATTATTCCTATTATACAACGTAACTTTCAACCGCGTAGAATAGTCTAAGTGAGTTTTTTTACCATGCTATGAAGAGTACGGTCATTTGTATACATGCAGAGCCAGCTGTACACAGTAGCATGATCTACCGTAATCCAAACCGTTCAGCTGGTAACCTGGTCATAACCTTGGAAATTGATTTCTGATGCTTATATTAATGGATGTTAGTTGGATTTGAACCATTGACTATTTCTCATCTTAACCGTCTATTTGTATCCCATAAATCAGGCACTGATGGTTATGATGTAACCCTTGACCAGGGGTGGAAACGGATGGTCTGGGTTGAGCTTGACCAGAAATCGAACATAAAGCCTGTTCAGTTATTGTTGTGGCCAAGGTCCATCAATTGCAACGGAGGTCATTGAGCCCGCTCGATTAGAATAATTACGAGCATCTTTCAGTGTAATTTTTGGCTTATGATCTATCAATAGATTGATCAGAGATTTGAACGGTTGGGATTAGTGTTTAACTATCCCATGTGTACGGTTGAAAATTAACGTACATCTTTTAAATCGGTGTAAACGAGGATTGGAATCTAGCTGTGTAGGAAAGAAGAGTCAAACCCGGGTACTAGTCACTAGTCAGTTTGACGAGCAAGAGTCAGTTGACGCGGATTGCCTCCAAAGTCTTTCGCACTAACTTCCTGGGACTGGAAGCTAGGTGGGGCCACCGTGATGTTTGTGGGAAATCCATCCCGTCCCTTCGTTTTACCGGATCATGTCACGAGATGGGCTCGAAAACTAAAGTGGGCTGCACAACAGGAAACAGTGAGGATTGAACATCCACCGTTGAAACATTGGTGGGGTCACAAAAAGTTGTAGAACAGGCTAATATTTTTGTGTTTCCAGTACATCCCAGTAGGAATGAACTTATGAACGGTATGGATGGAATATAAATATCACGGTGGACCCCAGGGAGGTTTCAATGGTGGCCATTTCCTACCCACGTTTTCTTATCGTGCGGTGCACTTGAGCTTTGGATCTGGCTCATTTTTAGGCCCACTTCGTAACATGATCTGGAAAAACGGATGGATGGGGTGGATTTTTAATAAACATCACGGTGGGCCCCACCTAGCTTCCCATGGTAGGAAGTCGCTCCCCACACGATTGACGCGGATTGCCTGCGAGTAGGTGGGCCACATACGCAACTGCGTGGGCCAAAAGGCCTAACATAATGGACGCGAATTTCCTGCTAAAGCCTTGTGTTTTCAGTTCATCCTGGTAGTAACGACGTTGCGAACGGTATGGATGTCATATAAACATCACTGTGGCCCTAGGGAGGCTTCAACGGTCGTAATTTCCCTACTCACCTTTTCCTTTAGTGAGGCCCACTTGAGTCTTGGATACAGTTCATTTCTGGTCTCATGTCCTAAAATAAGCTCCCAAAACGGATGGACGAGGTGGATTTATAAAAAAAAAGAAAATCACTGTGGCCCCGACTAGGTTCACAGCACAGGAACTTCCTGCGCAAGGCTTTCGCAAGACTTTTTCTTTGATTGCTCTCTCTAAGTTAGATGGCCCACCTTATCACTTTAATATGATCTTTAACTTTCATGGAAAAGTAAGATTGAAAAAACAACTTGTTGGATGATTCAAAGTCGTCCACCCCATGGCACGTGATTTCGTGCATGTGGAGCCACGGTTTGGTGATCCGGACTGTTTATCTGATGAGATACACGGATAATTAATGGATCTTCCGTTGATAACCATAAATATTAATGGCACAAGAAGGTCACCTACGGAAATCGTCCGTACATCAAAGGCTTGAGAAATTCCAATTTGGGTAGATTATTTTGGGTTTTCCCATCCAGGGTGAGGCCCATCAAATGAACGATCTGGATAATTGAAGCAAGACCCCACGTGTACGGAATCCAAGTACTTAGGCAAACAGTACGTTTGATGAATCTTCCCTGGATTACTGGCGCTACTGAAATCTTAACTGACCAGGTCGCACCGTTGCTATGTGAGTTCATCACAACTTGGAGTTTTGATTTCCTTATGGCTGCCCAATCCAAACCGTCCTAATCAAAGGGCCCATCGTGGATAGATCATGTCCATAGCAATGAGTGAACGATCACGACCTTCCAATTGGTTATTATCAAGCCGAAAGTTAAAAATTAAACTAGTCTTCTGTCCAAATTATTGAACTTTGGGCCATGGCCTAACAGAAATGTGGCCAACGATTTCGATTCGTTTGATATGGATATATGCCACGTGTACAATGGATGACCATTCATCACAACTTGAAAGAAAACAGTGGTAAACTATCAGTTTATTCCATCAAATCTTCTCCTCTCTTGCTATAAAGTCTACATTCATCTCATCTCTCAGCAACCTTCCAACACCACTCTCCACCATTATCACTGGCAATGGCACCATTACCAGCCGTTCGATTCATAAATGAGGCCCTCTTCAATAGCGGCCCGCTAGCGCTATCCTACACCGATCATGGCTACAAATGGATCATCCGCGAGCACCTCCTCAACCTACTCCAGGACTTCCCCACTCTCAGCCCATCGACTGACACATTCACCCATGATGATGGCACAACCGTCCATCTCCTCAAAGCCAGTGGCCCACTACCAGTATCCCCCACTACACCTCCAATCCTCCTCACCATATGGCTCCATCAATGCTACCCCATCATGCCCCCTCTAGTCTTCCTTCCATCTGGCCCAACTAATCCGATCGTCAGCCACCATCCGTTCGTCGATCCGTCCGGTGCGACCACCTCATCATACCTCCAAACCTGGATCTACCCTCGATCAAACCTCTCTGATCTTGCACGTAACCTTGCTCGCATTTTGGCCTACCAACCTCCATATTCCACTTCATTTCCTTCAACCAACTTTCCAAACTTTGCTAGTCTCTCTCTTGTTTCTAAGAGAGAGGCCCTCGACCGTCTGATGGGGTCCATCCACTATAATCTGATGGCTATGCGCACCGAAGCGGAGAAAGATATAAACGATCTATCAGGCCTACAGGCGATGGTGGCCCAGCGGGCTGATATCATCTCAACTATAATATATGATCTTGAACATGAACGGTCCAGCTTGAAGATGAGACTAGCGGCGGTGGCGGAAGAGACGGATGTGTTACAGAACTGGTTAAGAGTTCATGATCCAATCACCTCCATTGCCACCACCCATGATGAGTCGGAGGAGGGATTTGAGGGTGCAGATGAAGAGTCGAGGCGGGCCATAGAAAGTGCGGCGGCGGACCTGGCCATAGAGGATGTGATGTATGCATTGGACAAGGCAGTGGAGGAAGGAGTGGTGCAATTCCATGTTTATCTCAAGCAAGTGAGAGACTTAGCAAAGCAGCAGTTCTTCCATAGAGCTGTGCTAGTGAATGCACGGCAAAAACGGAAGGCCAAGGGACGGTCTTCAAGTGGCTACTCATCAGGTGGGACCCAAAGCAAGGACGCCCTGGCCCGGAGATCGGGTCAGTTCCGCTTGTCAGGTGGGCCACACATGTATCAAGAAATTCGGCAGAATGGAACGCCAACGACATAGGATCGATGTGAACGATTGGCCCAACTGATGAGTTGAGAAGCCTGGTGTTTTGGCCGGCGCATGTTAACGGTGGCCCCCACCTGGTAAGCGGATTGCGTACTGAACCTGCCAGACATTGGTACTGGTCGGTGCTCTGTGGGCCCCACCATGATGTATATGTTTTTTCCACGCGGTCCATCTATTTTGGATCCTTATTTTAGAGCAATACCAAAACTGACGTAGATATAAATGTCAGGTGGACCACACCACTGGAAAACAGTGATGATTGAATTCCCACCATTAAAAACTTCCAAGGGCCCACTGTAATGTTTATTTTCTATCTAACCTGTTGAGTAGGTCACACAGACGTGGATGAAGAGAAAAAAACAAATATCAAGCTGGTCCAAAAGTTTTCTGGCCCCCAAGAAGTTTTTAATGGTGGGCCTTCAACACCATTTAATCCTATGGCGTGGTCCATCTGAGATTTGGATTTACCTCACATTTTTACTCATGCCCTAAAGTTAGCTTAAAAAATGGATGGACAGCATTATGAAACACATACGTCATTTTGGGGCCCACAGAGCACCGTGCAGTAGCGAGTCCCTATTGGTAGCGTTGGTGGGCAATCCGTGTACATATTCAACTCACTCGTTCTAGGCCTTTGCATTCCTCTTGAAGAGTAATCATCCAGTAGAATTTCTTGGCACCTTATTACAGTGCAGACCCCTGGGCTGGCCCAAGCTGGGCTCATCTCTGATCACTAATAACCGTTGGATGGGTGAGGTCCACTGTGGATTACTCAACGATCCAAACTCACCACAATAGGATGATCAAATCCCTCTGATTAAGGGCACAAAAAATGTATGATACGACTTAGAAATACTCTAATCGTCCATTTAGCTGGCCCTCAATCAGATGGCATTGGTCACCCATCGGGCATGCTTGTAAGGTCATCTAAAATCCACGGTTTGGTGCACCTATCCAGTGGTCCACCCATGATCATAGATGGCCCACCTTGTACCACAAATGAACTCTTGTATATTATACATCTTTGCAATTTTCTTTGTCCCATGTATTACAAGTAAGCTTTGTATATGTTAGAATGATAAACCTACCCTTTGTCGTCATTCTCAATTACCAACTTATCATACAGATGAAGGGCCCACCTTGATCTGATTGCAAAATCCTTGAAAAGTTTAACGGCAGAGATGTTGATGTAGATGGGATATATAAATTTTCAGTCTTGCAGTTTATGATTTATAATCTTGGTTAGGTAGGCTATGGTTTAATGGTCTATCTTAACATATATATATATATATATATATATAGGCACTCTCAAGTCCAACCGGTTGGACCGCAGTTTGCAGTCCACCCAGTTGATTTCTCTAAACCTCTTAAGTGCTTGTGACATCCAATCCTCCTAGTAGGTTGGCCCCACCATGATGATCTTCTAATGCAAAAATCAGCCTTATCCTATCATTATGTCAGCTACAATATAGAAAATAGTATATAGCCATTGATTAATATCAAAATTTTAGTGTGGTACACTGGGTTAGTGGATGAAGTTGATTTTTGTATGAATTGTTCCTCATGGTGGGGCCAACCTATTTGGAGGATTGGATGTTACCAGAGCTTAACAGATGGGGAGTAATCCACTGGGTGGACTGCAAACTGTGGTCCAACCGGTTGGACTTGAGAGTGCCTCATATATATATATATATATATATATATATATATATATATATATATATATATATATATGCTAAGTCCACACGTGTTTGATGCCCTGACCATCCACACGCAAACACACGTGACAATATGGCACGTGTCTGTAAGATCCTCCGAGATTTCCATCAGGTGGGTCACACTGTTTCTACTGGCCTAAAGATCAGGATGCTTTGCTCCTCAAGTGGAACACACTGCATGACAAATGGATGGCTAGAAATAATTGTTTTAACTGTCCATTTGATTTGTATATTGTGGGCTACCTAAATAGTCAAACGTCCTTGACTCTTGAGCAGTAGACATAAGAAGCATGCCCCACCGGATGGAAAGCTGGGATCTCACACGTGTGTGACATTGGCACTTGTGCTAGCATCTACATGGGCCGGCCATTACACGTGTGTCGAGTTAGGTTTTGCTGGGCCACACTTAGCCATCTTGGGCTATCGGAATTGTACACTCATCAGGCGTTGTACACTTTGAACTCAAGGGGTGGCCAATGGTCTTACTGAACGTACGAGTGTGGTGCAGGTGGAATGTGATGAGATCGAGCAGCGTCTCTCTCACAGGGATAACTAATCCGAATCTCAAATCTACGGGGACTCCTCAACCTATCTTCGTTGAATCCACGACGAGATATCTCGAATTCACGAGATATCTTCTTCGAATCCATGAAGAACAATAGAAAACTATAGTTTTTCTATGAAAAAAAGTTGTATTATTCAATGATCTCTTTAAAATGAAAACAAAACAAGTATTTATAGTAAACTAAATCCTATAAATGTAACCTAAGTGTCCTAATTGCAAAAGGAAAGCAAACCACTCTAAACGGAATAAAAAACATAAAAATAGGAAGTATTTTCGCGCATTTTGCGCAGTGGCCGACTGGACATAGTCGAAACGGTCCAGAGAGTTTTTGCTCTCTGGATTGTGCAATCCGGCCATCTGAAGCATCCGACCGGTCGTCCAATCGGTTGGCAAGGCTTAAGACTCGGGATTTTTTGGTTTTCCAAACCTCTCTTGCCAGTTCAAGTGGGCCCACTTTCGGGTCCTTCTTCTAGTCCTCTTTCCATGATGATTGGGAGGAGGCCTCACTACATCAGTCGCCCTCTCTTGAAAGAAACTCGACCTCGAGTTTCGCTTGCCTTTGCTAGGTCTTGGGGTTTTGTGGCTTAAGACAAAAAGAGATTGTCCACCTCCTTTGGTTACTTGGCGATTTTCACGTGGTGTCTTTATGGTGAGGATAATCTTCCGTCCATCCTTGATGAAGGTGATGGTGTTGTTACGACCTTTGTGTACGGCATCTCGATCATATTGCTACGGGCGTCCGAATATCATGTGACATTCGTCCATGTCGATGACATCGCATAAAACTCGGTCCTTGTAGGATTTGTTGATCAAAAGTAAGACGAGACATTGTTCATTAACCACCATCGTAGTGCCTTTCAGAATCCAGCCAATCGCATATGGTGAGAGATGTGGTGTAGTTTTGAGTTTCAATTTCTCCACTATGGCATGCAATATTATGTTCTCACAACTACCACCATCAATGATCACGGTGCAAACTTTCCTTTCCACTGTGCATCTAGTGCAGAAAAGACTGTGTTACTATGGGTTAGACGGTTCAACACGTGTGGGTGGATGCCGCTATACGACCAAGGATACACCCTGATCTCCTGAGATCCAATCAGTTCCTTCTTCATCTTCTTCAACTTGCTCAACATCAACATTAATTTCTAGTTCAGCTGGTGCATCATCTATGGAGACGACCACATTAGCTATGGGTCGTTGAGGGCATGTGTTGGATAGGTGGCCTGGCTGTCCACATTTGTAGCAATGGTCGGGCCTCGGTCGGCCGTAAGGATTTGAAATCTTACTTGGGCTAGGCACAATAGCTGAACGTTGCGGCCTTGTTAGGCCACTACTTGGTGTAGTTTGGCGACCAACATGGGGTTGAACACGCTCAACAACGGGTTCCTTTCCCTTAGATGTAGATGAATTCTACGTCAGGTCCATCATAGGGGCATGAATCGAGGAATAGGAATGCACATATGTCTTATGGATTTGGGTAACTGCACGGGTAGCTCGTTCCACAGCTTCTGCCACTATCTAGACCAGCATCAATTGTACTCAGTGCTGTATTGCGGGTTGGAGGCCACCAACGAATCTCGCAGTTTGTTGGGCATCGATTTTTGAGAGATTGTTCCGTGTAGCCAACTTACTGAATTTTGTCGCGTATTCTTCAATGGTCCGATTGCCATCATGGTAATGTGGTACTTCTGGAATAAGACCTGCTCGTAGTCACGGGGTAGGAAGCGCGATTGAAGTAGTTGTCGCATCTAAAGCCATGATTGGATGGGCAACTTGTTTTGCCGGGTGCGGAAGAGTTGTAATTACTCCCACCATGCCGTAGAACCTGATTTCAACTTGTACGCAACAAGTTTAACCTTCCGATCCTCCAAAACTTCCATATAATAAAAAAAAATTCTCTACTTCTGCTAGTCAATCCAAAAATTTCTCTATTCTAAGCAAGTCATTAAACGTGAGAAGTTCTCCCGTACCTCTATAGTTGTATTCGTGTCAATCTCCATGATCATTACCATGCGCTTGAGGCCAGGCAATGATGTTTTCTACGTCATAGTCGTTGTCATCCGAATTTGCAAGATCTCGTCGTCGATTCGCTATTGGGAGGGCCGGACAGATTACTGGAGTGTTTCGAACCTCCACCACGGGTGGTTGAGCACCCACAGGAACTTGCTGTTGGGCCAAAGCAACAACGATCTCATTGAGGGATTCTTGTACTCCTTGCATCGATGTCTCAACCGATCTCTGGAGGAGTTCTATCCTCTCTCCCAAGTACTGGATCCCCTGATCACCATCAGCGGGATTGCTGCTATGATTGTCGCTAGATGCCATCACTGGGGAAGAACCTGTCTTTGATACCAATTTAGTACAAGCGGAATGTGGTGAGATTCGGCAACGTCTATCTCACAGGGATAACTAATCCGAATCTTGGATCTATAGGGACTCCTCAACCTATCTTCATCGAATCTACGAATGGGATACGAATCCACGAAGAACTCTTCTTCGAATCCACGAAGAACAATAGAAAACTATAGTTTTTCTATGAAAAAAGTTGTATTATTTAATGATCTCTTTAAAACGAAAACAAAATAAGTATTTATAGTAAACTAAACCTTACAAATGTAACCTATGTGTTCTAATTGTAAAAGAAAAGCAAACCACTCAAAACGGAATAAAAACATAAAAAAATAGGAAGTGTTTCCGCGCAATCTGCGCAGTGGCTGGCCTGCTAGTTAGAGGCCTCCGACCGGCTGGACATAGTCCAGAAAGTCCAGAGAGTTTTTGTTCTTTGGATTGTGCAATTTGGCTGGCTAAAGCATCCGACCGATCATCCGGTCGGTCGGCAGGGCTTAAGACTTGGGATTTTTTTATTTTCCAAACCCCTCTTGCCAGTTCAAGTGGGCCCACTTTCGGGTCATTCTTCTAGTCCTCTTTCCATCACGATTGGGAGGAGGCCTCACTACATCAGTTGTCCTCTCTTGAAAGAAACTCGACCTCGAGTTTCGCTTGCCTTTGCAAGGTCTTGGGGTTTTATAGGCTCGAGACAAAGAGAGATTGTCCACCTCCGTTGGTTACTTGGCGGTTTTTTCAGTGGCGTCACTAGGGTGAGGATGATTTTCAGTCGAAAGTGATGGTGTTGTCATGACCTTTGTGTATGGCATCCCGATCATATTGCCACGGGCGTCCGAATATCATGTGACATTCGTCCATGTCGACGACATCGCATAGAACTCGGTCCTTGTAGGATTTGCCGATCGAAAGTTCATTGACCACCATCGTACTGCCTTTAATTTCTGAATCTAGCCAATCACATATGGTGAGGGATGTGGTGTAGTTTTAAGTTTTAGTTTCTCCACCATGGTATGCGATATTATGTTCTCACAACTGCCATCGATGATCACGGTGAAAACTTTCCCTTCCATTATGCAGCTAGTGCGGAAGAAACTATGTCGCTGTGGATTAGATGGTTCAAAACGTTTGGGTGGATGCCACTGTACAACCATGGATACACCC
This sequence comes from Liriodendron chinense, assembly GCA_003013855.2. Taxonomy (NCBI): domain Eukaryota; kingdom Viridiplantae; phylum Streptophyta; class Magnoliopsida; order Magnoliales; family Magnoliaceae; genus Liriodendron; species Liriodendron chinense. The sequence goes on from ML058505.1 coordinate 2,165,469, forward strand.
TAATCTCCTGAGATCCAATAAGTTCCTTCTTCATCTTCTTCAACTTGTTCAGCATCAACATTAATTTTTGGTTCAGCTGGTACATCCTCTATGGAGACGACCACATTAGCCGTGGGTCGTCGAGGGCACATGTTGGATAGGTGACTTGGCTATCCACATTTGTAGCAATGGTCGAGCCTCAATCGGCCGTAAGGATTTGGAATCTTACTTGGGCTAGGCACAATAGCTGAACGTTGCAGCCTTGTTAGGCCACTACCTGGTGTAGTTTGGCGACCAACATTGGGCTAAACACACTCAACAACGGGGTCATTTCCTTTAGATGTAGATGAATTCTGCATGGGGTGTATCATAGGGCCATGAATCGAGGAATAGGAATGCACATGTGTCTTATGGAGCTGGGTCTCTGCATGGGTAGCTCACTCCACAACTTCTACCACTGTCCAGACCGGCATCAATTATACTCGGTCCTGTATTGCAGGTTGGAGGCCGCCAATGAATCTCACAGTTTGTTGGGCATCGTTTTTTGAGAGATCATTTCATGTAACCAACCTACTGAATTCTGCCGCATATTCTTCAATGGTACAATTGCCCTGATGGCAATTGTGGTACTTCTAGAATAGGACCTGCTCGTAGTCACAGGGTAGGAAGCGCGATCGAAGGAGTTGTCACATCCGAGGCCATGATCGGATGGGTAACTTGTTTTGCCGGGTGCAGGAGAGTTGTAATTGCTCCCACCATGCCGAAGCACCCGATTTCAACTTGTATGCAACAAGTTTAACCTTCTGATCCTCCAAAACTTCCATATAATAATATAAAAAAAAACTCTCTACTTCTGCTAGCCAATCCAAAAAAAATTCTATTCTAAGCAAGCCATTAAACGTGGGAAGTTCTCCCTTACCTGATCTATAGTTGTATTCGTGTCGATCTCCACGATCATTACCATGAGCTTGACGCCGGGTAAGGATGTTTTCTACGTCGTCGTCGCTGCTATCCGAATTTGCAAGATCTCGTTGTCGATTCGCTGTCGGGAGCCCAAGACGGATTGCTGGAGTGTTCCGAACCTCCACCGTGGGTGGTTAAGCACCCACTAAAATTTGTTGTTGGGCTAAATCCGCAGTGATCTAATTGAGGGACTCTTGTACTCCTTGCATCAGTGTCTCAACCGATTTCTGGAGGAGTTCCATCCTCTCTGCCAAGTACTGGATCCCCTGATCATCATCAGCGGGATTGCTGCTACGATTGTCGCTAGATGCCATCACTGAGGAAGAACCTATCTCTGATACCAATTTGGTGCGGGCGGAATGTGGTGAGATTGAGCAACGTCTCTCTCACAGGGATAACTAATGGCCCGTTTGGCACCATGGATTTGAGGAGAAAGGAGGAGAAACCGGTTGCTTTATTCTGTTTAGCACCATGAATTTGATGAGAAGTGGATTTGAGAGGAATCTAAGAGAACTCAAAAAGGCACTTTTAGCCCTTTTTCAAATCCTCAAAAAAAAGGTGGGATTTGAGGAGAAATCCTTCCCAACGTGGGACCCACCGTAATGTGTCCCTAACTATGGGACCCAAGATGATGTATGTTTTCCATCCAACTTGTTGATAAGGTCACAAAGACACGGATGAAGGGACCACACAAATTTCAGTTTAATCCAAAACTTTTGTGCATCACAAAGGTCTCACTCTCCATTTTTTCTTGTTTTATGGTCCACTTTAGATATGGATTTGCTTTATTTTTTGGATCTTGGCATAAAATGATCTGTAAAAATGGATGAATGGCATGAATTTAAAAATCGAGGCTAATACGGTGGGATTAAAATTTACACCGTCCATTCTTTCATATTTGATTTCTCTCCAAATCTTGGCTGCCAAACAGAAAATTTGGAATTGATAAGAATTGGAATTGATGAGAATTCATATCATGGAATCCACTTCTCCTCAAATCCATGGTGTCAAACGGGCCATAATCTGAATCTTGGATCTACAGGATCTCCTGAACCTGTCTTTGTCGAATTCACGAACGGGATGTCTCGAATCCACGAGACCTCTTCTTTGAATCCACGAAGGACAATAGAAAACTGTAGTTTTTCTATGGCAAAAGTTGTATTATTCAATGATCTCTTTAAAACTGAAAACAAAACAAGTATTTATAGTAAACTAAACCCTAGAAACGTAACCTAGGTATCCTAATTACAAAAGGAAAGCAAACCACTCAAAACGGAATAAAAAACATAAAAAAGGGAAGTGTTTTCGTGCAATCTGCGCAGTGGCCGAATGGTCGGTCAGGGGCCTTCGGCCGACCAAACATAGTGTAGATGGTCCAGAGAGTTTTTGCTCTCTGGATTGTGCAATTCCGCCGGTCAGCCAGCCGGTCGGCAAGGCTTAAGACTTGGGATTTTTTTTTTTTTTGTTTTCCAAACCCCTCTTACCAGTTCAAGTGGGCCCACTTTCGGATCCTTCTTCTAGTCCTCTTTCCATCATGATCGGAAGGAAGCCTCACTACATCAGGGTGTGGCCCACCTAACTAGTGGATCAAACCAACATTGGCCTCAAGAAAACTTTATGGTGCAACGCACCTTTTGGACGGTGTAGATATCCTACGCTAGCTGCACATTGGCACGGAAAGAAATGTTTTGTTAAAGGAGGTCATCTCACCACAGCCGCCCATTACTAACTGTCGAGTTAAACAAGTCATCTGAGATTAAGCGCGCGGTTGCTAAAACCGGTTAAGACAAAAGAGTTAAAAACGGATAAAAATAAATTAATTAATTAAATAAATTTTATTTTCTCCAATAAAAAATAAAAAAATCCCCTGGTTCCCTCCGAAGCAACCTCATGTTTCTAGCTTCTCTCCCTAGTATTTTATATCGTCGTATAATAATAAAAAATTTCTGTGGCCCGTCATGTGATATTTGTGACATCCACTCCCTTCACCTGTTGCATTCTTCAATGATAACCATGGAGCTAAAACAATTAGCCAGATCTACAACTCAGGTTGGCCACACCAAAAGGAATAATGAGGCCGGGATGCTTACCATATAGTTTATCCTAAACTCTAGTACTAGGAGGTATAAATAAGCAACATTCACAACTCTGTGGGCCACACCAAGGAGAACAACAAGGATAGGATGCTCATCCACAACTCAGGAGACATTAATAATGCTCGTTACAATTGATAGGTCTTAAGACAATCAAATAATAATAAACGAGAAAAATAGAAAATTAAGCATATCCAATTCTCAGGTGGACCACACCACAGGAAATAGCTGGTATTGAATGCCCACCATTAAAATCTTCCCGGGGCCCACACTGAAGGAAGATCAGTGATGTTTATTTTCCAGTGGTGTAGTTCACTAGCTAGAGATTTGGATCATTTTAAGTTTTGGGAAAGTGTCCTAAAATGAGCCGAAACAATGGATGGACGATATGGATATACAAATATTCATCAAGGTGGGTCTCACAAGGTAAGGGTAACAGCCACTAAGGTGTTTCTCGGGTAACAACTAATCCCTTTTACCAAATAGTGCCCCGATTAACCGATATACTCGGACTGTGATTTTTAAGAGGGAAAATTACATTCGTGCTCTCTTTCATTTTATCTTTACAACATTGTAGAGAATCGTAGAACTGTGAGGCCCACTTGATATGTGTCTCACATCTAACCCGTTCAACAGATGCACACCAATATTATTACTAGACCAAAACAAAAAAATACAGCAGATCCAATTAAAAGGTGAAACTAATCCATAAAAAACAATATACACCATTCAGAATTTCCCAATTCATGCGTAGTCCACCTGATTATCTAATCAGTCTAATGTTTTGTGCATGTTATCACCATGGTCGGGTGCAAACGTTGGACGGTTGGATGTTATACACATACTAAGTGGGCCCCAAGTCTCCACTTATACCAAGGCATTTTTGTCATTCGATCCCTTAAAAACCACGTGATTTCTAATGGTCCCGGCATTATTTGTTAAAATATAGAATACTCATGAATTTTGCCATCTGTTAATATCAGGCTACCTTTTTTAATCCAACGGTCGGTAATTTGAGATCGATGGTCGAGCCTAGGTCACGGCTGAGGTGAGACGACCTCTTGTGGAAGCTCCGTACACCGAACAGAGCTTTGCTAAGCATACACGCATGTGCAATAGAGATACTTGCCAGCATGGAACATACATGTGAGATATAATCCATCCATCACGTTGGTCCGATCGTATGCATGTTTTCCCAAAAATAAAATCTGATCCATTCAGCACTTGGGCCTCAATATTGGAAATATATCAATGGATTAGAAAACTTCAGCCAAGTTGTTCAGAGCCATTCACTTGTTTTGCAAACTGTGGCCCATCTGAGCATTTGGATCAGCTTTATTCATGGGCTGGAGGAGAATACAGTGGTGCCGTTCTGATGGATGGATTGGATACTGTACCTATCATGCCATGCTGGCACACATTTGGCATGTACCGAACTTTATTGCACACGCGCGTGGGCTTAGCAAAGCTCTTCTGAACATTTCTATGCAAGTTGCTGTTTATAAAATCCAGTCAATGCAAAAAAAGATGGATATTTTGGTTTCTCCATTTATGAAATGAATGGAGATGGATTCAGGTACAAATCTTCCATTTGTGGGAGCTACTACATTCGAAACCATAAGATAATCCTTATGTTTATCCAAAGAATCATATTTGCATCTAATAATTGTGGGGAGTGATTTGATACTCGGGCGGGGCTGAGTTGAGACTCTGGCACTCTAAAATTGAGCATGTGGCATTCTCTAATTAACTCAATCAAACTGTACAAGTCAAGTTGACCGACTTTAGAATTATAATGAAAATTTTAGATTTATTTAACAATTCTAACCTTTGATTTATTTAACTATTCTTATCAGCATGCATTTATAAAATACATTGCAAATTTGTAAATTAGACTTGGGAAATGGTACTATGAGGTCCCATGAGGTCGAGCTCTCTAGGCCCACCGTGATTTGTGAGAGACATCCATCCCGCTGCAAAAAATGGAGGGCATCCATGCGGCGTGCACCGCCGGCAACATGGAGACCTTCCAACTTTCGTACGGAGGTAATTAGGTGGGGTGGCGACACCAGCTTATAAGCTCCTTTGTAAATGCAATGGAAGTAAAAAAGACCCCCTTACCCTTGACAAGAATTACGGTTTTTGCTCTTTTATCCAACCACTCATGTTGTGCCACATGGCAGCAGTCAATCCCCATCCTTGGAGTACCTTTACCCTGAGTACCTTTACCCCTAGACTTCTCACGAATAACCAAAATATTATCCTAAAAGCCTATAAATATTCCACCCCCTTTCATTCCAAACCATCTTCCACATCTCAGACTCTCATACTCTTCCATCCTTCACATCTTCCACACGCCAAATCATCCATTCCCATCTTCCATCCATCCACCAAGGAGACGAAAGAGTAAAAGGAGAGTTCTAACCCAGGTCCACTTAGTCATGCCTAGCCCTTAGCCATTCGAGCCCCAAAAACACCAATCTAAACCACTCAAGTCACTCCTTGCAACAAGTCTATCCACCTATCACCCATTTAGATTCTGATCGACTACATCCATACTTACATGAGCATCAGTGCATCATTCTCTCCACTCCAACCCACCTGCTGGTATAGTCGTTCTAAGTGTATACTCTGCGGCTCGTCGGAAAATAGAATCTTGCCCGTCAAAAACTTGGATTGATTAGGCTTCGATCGCTTCTTCAAGTGGGTGCATCAGGATAGATTTATCTGACTCAGATCATCGCTTATTGCAGGCACCGCATCGCTACACCACATCGCATACACAACTTGCATAATTAGCGCACAAAAGATCATACGCTTGTACGAGCAGAGTAGGTTGTTAACACCCTCCTTCTTTGTAACCATGGTTCCTTACCTAGAATTTTTGGTCATAGATCAGGAGTTATTTTAGGACAAGGAATTCGATAATTCATTTTCTTTATAAGGTTTCTACAGAGTCTAGCTGACTGTAGAAATCTGAGTAATTGGCTAGTGGCAAGCTCTAGTCAAATATAATACCACTATATAACGTGAAAGCCTTGAAAAGGCACTCGTGAGTGCGATTTGCCCACTATCCAGTGTTGACATAGTGCTGACACATAGTGGTGTCTCATCAGTCTATGTGGACATGCTAGGACAAGTGTAAACAAAGGGCCCAGTGAGATGTGGTTTAGAGCCTATCCATTGTGAACATACCACTTGGATGAGGGGTCATACCGAATTTGAGGCTATTCTAAAACTCAGGTGGGCTTTGCCAAGTGCTTTTAGATATTTTAGGCATGATTTTCCATGGATTCAGATGATAGGGCCCACTTAAGTTCCAGATACGGTTGATTTTTGGTAGATCCAACAACATAGAGGGGACCTACCAAATGCACGGCGTGGATGTCAAGGAGGAAATGATGATCAAGTCGAAGAACCATCGTTGGATGTTGATGAAGTGCTAGTATGTACAGATGATGAAGAAACAGAAGAAGAAGAGGTGTATGTGGAAGAAGTAGATGACTCGAATGACGACGATGATTGTGATAGTGGTGGTGATCAATTGCCACAATGGCAAATAAATCAATGTCTTTAGTCTTCTACTCTTTAGTTTATTATTAGTCTATTTAGTCTTTTGTTAGTTTTACTTTTACCTAGACTTTGTAACTTGTAAAATGTAAGTTGTAAATTCTATTTTCATTTTCTACAATCAATAATAAATAAATAGTTTCTTCATTTTGTCTTAGTTTTTTGTTACTTGACTTCTTTCTTAGTTCTTAATCTTAATTGTTAGTTGTTACTTGTTACTTGTTACTAGTTCTTAGTTCTTATTTAGCAATAGACTAGTAGAGTAGTAGGATTATTTATTAACTTATAAACTTATAAGTTATAATTATACATGTGATGTATAATTACTTATTAAATTATTATCTATTAACTTAGTAGTTAAGAAAGGTTGTAAGACTCCATTAAGTGGGCCACACATGATCATCAGTTTAGATCATGACCGTTGGATTATTCAGATTGAGCGATTCAGTGGGCCCCACTACAGTTGTGATCATTGCAAATAGGTTTGGGGCGGGACGCTTGAACCGTAGTCCCTATGCGCGGTTATTAAGCCAGATATGGAAACCTACGGTGTGGAGACCTTAGAGGAGAGAAGTGTGATGGGTAAGCTTCTCTGGCCCTCTTTCCTATAAATATACGTCTTGGTCCCCTCACCAACATACAAGAGAAAACCCTAGTCCCATTGAGAGTTTCTCCCAAAGGTGTAAGGTGCGGAAGACCAAGAGTTCCTCTCGGCAACACGGCGGTATCGGGAATGTCTTCCCAATCAGGTATGGCTTTAAGATTAAAGAATGGAATCTCCATTATTCGATGCATAGAGATCCGTTTATTCCGCATTAAGTTTCAGTTTAACAGTTGGTATCAGAGCAACTATGCATTGATCTTGGAGATTCCAAGATGATAGATATTCAGTACTCCAGATCCGCGTCAATCCAACCTCGTCTCTGGACGTGAGGGCCATCTCACGGCCATTGAACCGTTTTTGGGATTGTTGCTGCCAAACAGATGGCTATCGCAGCCATGGCCATAAAGATCTGGACGGCCATAGCGACGATCAGATTATAGAAATTTATTCCTATAATCGGACCGACATGGAGATCAACAGGCAGTCATCGTCGATGGCCATCAAGCTTCCAGACAACCATCATTGACTGGGTGTATGGCCAGCACACACATTCAGAATATATATATAAAAAAAAAAAAACCCCAAATCTGATCGCACAGCGGCCAGCGGCCTTGGCTGTCGATCTCCCAAAACCATTCATGGCTGCCGCGCCTTAGGAAAGCCTCTTACCAATCAGATCCATGGCACGGCCGATGCAGCCATCACTGTCGGGAAACATGGCCCGATTCAGACGATCGTAGCCATGGATTTCGGCGCTGATTGAGGGCCATCCAGATCGGACTCAGTCCAAGCCATGGCTGACGGCGAGGGCTGACGGCGAGAGCTGACGGTCAGGGCTGGGCGTTGTTGACGGTGCTGATGCAGAGGGGCAGCGGCCTGTGTTTTAATGGCCATTGAGATCTCCGGCAGTGGCAACACCCTGCAGTGTGGCAGGTAGTGTCGGTCGGCGGCTGTTGCTGCACAGGGGCTGTGGAAGATGAAAGCCGGCCGCCCCTGCTTACCTTATTCTGCAGCCATGAAAACCGGCAAAACCTTTTCTTGTTACCGGTCGCCGCTGCAGCCATGGCTAGAGCCGCTGCAGCCATTTTCGGTCGCCGGATTTGGGGTGCCTAGATCTGCGATAGCCATGGCTATCGTGGAAGAGATCAAGATGGCGGCGGCTAGGGTTTTCTGATTTTGGGCGTACAGCAAGCTGCTGTTTTGAGAATTACAGCGTCTTGCTTGTTTTTTGGGATTTTTTTAGGTTGGGCCACACACTGTGACGTGATACAATCCAGTGGGCCACAAACTTGAACCGTGATCCAATTCAATGGGCCAGCCCGATAGACCCAACACTGATCCAATCCAGTGGGCCAGCCCGACAGGCCCAACAGGCCCAGTCCATTTGGCCGGGCCGGACAGGCCCAATCAGCCCAGCCCAGGCCCAATTTCAGTGGTCTCTTTAATGCCCATGTTGGGCCCAACCTTGGGTAATGCCCATTCATCTCTGAATCATTTTGGTGGCCCATTTGATGCTTATTTTAGGCCCAACTTAAGACTTGATATTGCCATTTACATACACTATACTTGGGTCATTTTTTTTTTTATACAAGTAGAACCTTAATAAATGTATTGATGGTTGGTGGGTTTCACTTGTTAGATGGACCAAGCAATTATATATATATGGTTATATCTATTGAGCTTTGATTTGGTTTAAAATAGGGCCATTACCCATATGTTTATGGCTGATATTTAGTTGTTGACTATTTAGTATGCAATCCAACCATCACTTTAGAATATGTTTTAGGCATACGAGCGGCCAACAACAGCCATTTTTTGAGCCAAGTCAAAGCTTCTACAGTATGGTCCGTTGTGGGCAGGACCATGTAGCAATCCTTGAGTCTGGAAATGGGATTGAAGCTTATTGTGTTAGCCACCAAAGTGACCTCAATTGGCAAAGATTTCTACTTCTAGACTTCTGTATTTGGAATTCAGTGACCCTCCATTATAGGATTGCATTCAGTTGCGTTCATAGCCAGACAGCGGTGGTCAGAACAAAGAAGTATCATCGTTTTGGCTGGATATGAGCGGGATGAAGTGGTTGGTGATGGTGATATAGGTCTGAGAGATTCATTTCACCCAAAGGTGATGGGCGTCTTAGATTTATTTCACCAACATTGGTCAGCTTCATGATTCAGTAGAGCCCATGTATGTTATAATTTCGCCCAAAGGAGGAATTGTAATGATACGCTGGGCTCTTTCCAGATTTTGATGATTATGGCCCATCATCATTCTGGGTCATTTGATTGAAGGCCCAAATCAATCGAATGTTCATACATGCATGATATTTGTGGTTTATGTTCATGCATTGTTATAAGGGACTTGATTATTAATGTGAGTTTTATGCTTTGAATGTCCAGCTATGACTGTTTCCAATATTCCAACCCAATTCAATTCCATACCTTTACTTACTGGGTCCAACTATTCCAAATGGAAGTCGTCCGTTGAAATAGTCCTAGGTTGCATGGACTTGGACTTGGCCCTGGAGGAAGTAGAGCCTCCTACTCCAACTGATTCTAGTACGGATTCAGCAAAGGCTCACTACAAGGCCTGGACCAAGTCAAATAAGATGTGTCTCAAAATCATAAAGAACTCGATTTCTGAGACCATGCAGGGTGTCATGCCCGACACTGAGAAAGCTAAAGATTTCCTGACTGAAATAGGAAAACGATTTCAGAAATCGGATAAAGCTGAGCTGAGTTCACTTTTACATAAATTGACTCAAGCCACCTATAACGGTCAGGGAAATATCAGGGAGTACATTGGTGGATTGTCTGATGTGGTGGCTAAAATTCGCGCATTAGACCTTAAGATTGAGGATGAACTCCTGATTTTCTTGGTTCTGAACTCCCTCCCTCCACAATTCAGTCAATTCCAAATCAGCTATAATACTCAAAAGGAAAAGTGGACATTGAACGAACTGATATCTCAGTACGTTCAGGAGGAAGAGAGACTCAAAAGGTCGAGCAAGATACAAAGTGCACACCTAGTGACATCTGGTCAGGGACGAAAAGGAAATAAGAAAAGAAAACAAACTTCAGGAAAAGGTTCTACGGGTCCTGCGGGTGGCAATCAGCCTAAGTCTGGAAAGACATTTAAGAAGAAAAGGAAGGGTCCTAATGATGGCTGCTTCTTCTGCAAGAAGCCTGGTCATTAGAAGAAAGATTGTGAAGATTTTAAAGCATGGCTCGTTTCTAAGGGTAAAGACCATATTTTAGTCTGTTTTGAATCAAATTTAGCTGATATGTCCACAGACTCCTGGTGGATAGATTCTGGTGCAACTATTCACATTTGTAATTCCATGCAGGATATGCTCCAAAGCCGGACGCCAACTGATGCAGAGAGATCAGTGTATATGAGGAACGGCATTAGAGCAAACGTGGAAGCTATTGGAGTCTGTAGGCTTAGGTTATCGTCAGGACACTTTCTTGATCTAGTAGATACTGTTTGTGTGCCTTCTATAAGACGCAATTTGGTTTCCATTTCTTGTTTGGACAAATTTGGTTATGAGTTTAAATTTACAAATGGAAAATTAAGCATTTACTATGATTCAGTTGTGATTGGTTCTGGCACTTTAGTTAATAACCTTTATCAGATAGATTTGGATGTTTCACATGTATAAAGCGTTAACTCATCACATGGAAACACTAAAGGCATCAAACGAAGTTTAGATTGTGAGAGTTCCTCCATGCTATGGCACAGGCGATTAGGCCATATCTCTCGTGAGAGATTGGAAAGGCTTGTGCGTGAAGGAATTTTTTACTCCCTAGACTTCTCAGACTTTGGGGTTTGTATTGATTGCATTAAAGGTAAACAGACTAGAATAAGGAAAAAAGGGTGCCACTAGGAGCATATGACTCTTAGAAGTGATTCATACAGACATCTGCGGACCGTTCCCTACAGCATCCTGGAATGGGCAGAAGTATTTTATCACTTTTATAGATGACTACTCTCGTTATGGGTACTTATACCTTATTAACAAAAAATCAGATGCCCTGGATACATTTAAGATCTATAAGGCTGAAGTCGAGAATCAACTCGACAGGAAGATCAAAGTCGTTAGATCCGACCGTGGTGGTGAGTACTACGGAAGGTACGACGAATCTGGGCGTAATCCAGGTCCATTCGCTAGATACCTACAAGATTGTGGCATCGTCGCCCAGTACACCATGCCTGGTACTCCAGAGCAGAATGGTGTAGCGGAAAGGCGTAATCGCACCCTAAAGGACATGGTGAGATCTATGATTAGTAATTCTACGTTGCCAGAATCTTTGTGGGGTGATGCGTTGAAAACGGCTGTGCATATCCTTAATAGGGTCCCAAGTAAGGCTGTAATGAAAACTCCATATGAATTGTGGACAGGGCGAAAGCCTAGTCTACGATATTTTCATGTATGGGGTTGTCCTGCAGAAGCCAAACCGTATAATCCGCATGAAAGAAAACTTGACCCTAGAACTGTTAGTTGCTTCTTTATTGGATACCCAGAAAGATCAAAAGGATTCAGATTTTATTGTCCATCATATTCCATGAGAGTCATTGAGACTGGGAATGCTAGGTTTATTGAGAATACTGAAGATAGTGGGAGCACAAATTTAAGAGATATTGTATTTGAGGAAGAGCGGATTGTGGTTCCCACCACAATCATTCAGAGTAGCATGGTTGTCCGTCCAGCAGTGGACCCTGAGATCCCTATGGACGACCATGTACAACCTCAAATACAACCCACTGATGAGGAAATGGAAAACCCAATTCAGAATAATGAGCCATTAAGACGATCACACAGAGAGAGAAGATCTGCAATACCAGACGATTACGTCGTCTATTTGCAGGAGCATGAGTTTGACATTGGGGTTGAAAAGGATCCTGTATCCCTTTCACAGGTCGAACAAAGTGTGGATTCTTCTCATTGGTTCGATGCCATGAAGGATGAATTGAAATCCATGAAGGACAATAAAGTTTGGGACCTTGTTGAATTGCCTGAAGGGATTAGGCCGATTGGTTGCAAATGGGTATTTAAAACCAAACGGGACTCTAAGGGCAATATCGAAAGGTATAAAGCCAGACTAGTTGCAAAGGGTTTCACTTAGCGTGAGGGCATTGACTTTAAGGAGACTTTCTCACCTGTATCTAAGAAAAACTCCTTTAGGATCATTATGGCTCTTGTGGCTCATATGGATTTAGAGCTACATCAAATGGACGTAAAAACTGCGTTTCTCAATGGAGATCTAATGGAGAACGTGTATATGTTGCAGCCAGAAGGTTTTAAAGCCAAAGGCTCAGAACATCTGGTCTGCAAACTTAAGAAGTCCATTTATGGGTTGAAACAGGCATCACGACAGTGGTACCTAAAGTTTCATGAAGTTGTTTCCTCATATGGTTTCATTGAAAACACTGCGGATGAGTGCATATATGTGAAAATCAGTGGGAGTAAGTTTATCATTTTGGTCTTGTATGTTGACGACATTTTATTGGCCAGTAGTGATATTGGATTGTTGCGTGAGACTAAGAAATTTCTATCTCAAAATTTTGAGATGAAAGATCTTGGTGATGCCTCCTTTGTCGTCGGCATTCAGATTAGCCGGGACAGATCACGTGGATTACTTGGCTTGTCGCAGATGGCCTATATTGATAGGGTTCTCGAAAGGTTTGGCATGCAAGGTTGTGCTCCTGGCCAAGCACCTATTATAAAAGGTGACAAGTTTGGTCAATTTCAGTGTCCTAAGAATGACCTAGAGAAGGACAAGATGAAAGCTATTCCGTATGCGTCAGCAGTAGGGAGCATCATGTATGCTCAGGTCTATACGCGTCCAGATATTGCTTTTGTGGTTGGAATGTTGGGCAGGTACCTTAGCAATCCAGGAATGAATCATTGGATAGTTGTAAAGAAAGTGTTGCGCTACCTGCAAAGGACAAAGGACTTCGAACTCACATACAGGAGATCCGACCATTTGGAGTTGGTAGGATATACAGATGCAGATTTTGCTGGTTGTCTCGACAGCAAGAAGTCCACCTCGGGCTATGTATTCATGATGGTTGGTGGAGCCGTATCATGGAAAAGCGTGAAACAGTCAATTACGGCATCATCTACCATGGAAGCAGAGTATGTAGCTTGTCATGAAGCCACGAATCAGGCGGTCTGGCTTCAGAGTTTTTTCTCTGGTTTACGGGTCGTGCAGATGATCCCGAAACCGTTGAAAATCTATTGTGATAGTTCAGCTGCAGTTAACTTCTCCAACAACAACAAGCATTCATCGAGGTCAAAGCACATTGACATCAAATATCTTGTTGTGAAGGAGAGAGTTCAGAATCGTCAAGTGTCTGTGGAACTCATCGGCACAAGGCAGATGATAGCGGATCCTCTCACTAAAGGCCTTCCTATCACGCTCTTTAAGGAGCATGTGACATCTATGAGAGTTGTTGATCCCAAGGATGTATTTCAGTAGTGGGATTTTTCATGTATGATCCGATTATGTCCAGACATTTTTTAGAAATATCTTTTATGCATTAATGATTCTATTTTCAGTTTATATCTTGCTTCTCCTTCAGTGTGCACATTCAGTTTTGAGTAAGCAAGACTTTAGTTTGTGTCTTGGAGACACGTTCAGTAGGACCACTTGAAGATGAACACGTATGATCACATGAGACGTGTAATCTTCATACCACACCCCATATCATTGATCCATGTCGTTAAGGTTATTGGTATTTGTGATCGTGATTCGTCACACTTCGAAAATATGAAATGTTGTGTTGACTACCATGATTCAATATCAGTGGTCTTGATGGACCGGATCTGACAAGCGTTGCTCATAATTATCCAACGGTATTGTTTTGAAATCAGTAGGGCGCCCATCAGGAACTTTTGAAACAAACATGTTTTATGAAATGTCTTTCACAAAATAAAATAAAATGTTTTATTTTCTTTCAGAGATCAGTATAGCCCAAGTGGGAGAATGTAAGACTCCATTAAGTGGGCCACACATGATCATCAGTTTAGATCATGACCATTGGATTATTCAGATTGAGCGATTCAGTGGGCCCCACTACAGTTGTGATCATTGCAAATAGGTTTGGGGCGGGACGCTTGAACCGTAGTCCCTATGCGCGGTTATTAAGCCAGATATGGAAACCTACGGTGTGGAGACCTTAGAGGAGAGAAGTGTGATGGGTAAGCTTCTCTGGCCCTCTTTCCTATAAATATACGTCTTGGTCCCCTCACCAACATACAAGAGAAAACCCTAGTCCCATTGAGAGTTTCTCCCAAAGGTGTAAGGTGCGGAAGACCAAGAGTTCCTCTCGGCAACACGGCGGTATCGGGAATGTCTTCCCAATCAGGTATGGCTTTAAGATTAAAGTATGGAATCTCCATTATTCGATGCATAGAGATCCGTTTATTCCGCATTAAGTTTCAGTTTAACAAAGGTTCCACTATTTTCTTATATATTTTTTTATTTTTTCTAATTTTTTCTATTTTTATGATTTTTTAAAAAAATTGAAATAAAAAATTATATGCAGTCGCATATGCGATTGTGCGATCACATCTGCGCACAGGCATATGCGGTCACATACAATCGCACATGCGATTTGACAACATTGATTACAATGAATCAACACTACTTTTTTATTAATTTTTCAATTCTAATAACCCATTTAACCAAATACTGTCTATCGACGCGCATACGGGTGGGCCAACTTCTATCAATTTTTTAAAGATATGGGGTGAGTTAGTTCGTGAATACTTCTTTTTTAACTTGAAGTCGTTACTAATCAAAGATTTCGCAACTTGAATGACTCAAGTTGTTGGTTTGCGGTCGAGATTCTGAATAAGAACTTTGATGGCGAAGAATGAAGGGTCAGGCATCATTCACCGCTCCCGCTAAGCTTGAGTGGTTCCCTTTTATTCGAGTCTTGATAGGTCCCCCCCCCCTTCTTTCTCTCTAAACAATGAGATGGTCTTTTAACGTTTTCACCGCAATAGAAAAAATCCTTTTTTTCTTTCCAAATTCTTGCTTTCTCTTATTCTCCCTTGGCGTATGAAGAAGATGCGTGGTGGTCGTATTAGCATTGGATTTTTAAGCATCATGTGCACGCTGTCAAAATCATGCGTTAAATGATTACATCTTGGTAATAACATGCTAGGATCTTGTTGCACTAGTGGATTCTGTCAAGGCATCATTGGTTGTGTTTTTGCATTTGTGATCGTTTAAACAAGTGTGATGACCCTTCTCTTTTATTTATTATTATTTAAATATTTCTCATACCATTATCTTTAACACCACAAACCTTTGACAATAGTTTAATTAGACACATTGAACAAAACCTTATCATCTAGCATAAGAAAAATGATATGTCATGGCTAATTAAATTTTATCCTCCTCATCTTTCATCTTTAAGAGCTTCTTTTCTTTTTCTTTGATCAAAATTGCATGGCTGTAGACACCTCACCCGTGGAAAAGGCTGCTGGCGCTGCAAATCCCTTGCTAGGGATTTCTGACAGATTTTGCATGAAAATTTTCTGACACATGTTTGTTGGCCATCCATCAGCCAATGGTTTCATAGCCTATTTAAACAACACCCGACCCTTCTCATAGAGGGAGAGAGAGGCAAAAATGGCAAAACGAATGATATAGAAGTTTTCCCAATTTTTCTTGGCTTCCATCCCCCAACAACGAGAAGATTCTGCCACCTAGAATACCCTACAACAGCTACAATTATGCCTAGATTTTGTCTTGACCAATCACAGAAATTCAACTCACTAGAATCGGTCAGTCAATCTAAGAAGAAGGGTCAGGATTAGGGATGTCCGACTATCCCTTTTTTTACTCATAAAAGGGTATTTAACTTCCCTTTTTTCTTTCTTACATCTCAATCAAAGCTCAAATCATAGTCCACTCCGCACATTCCATTCTTAATAAATATTATTTCTTTTTTTTCCTTTTGTTGCATTTATCATCGTTTACATTATTTTTGTTTACCTATCCAGGGTATTGGCTTTGCAAAGCAAGTCTAGGACCTTTATTTCTTCTTGCACGTTTACATATATTCTGTTTGCCTGCTTAGAGTTTCAGGTTTGCGAAGCAAGGCTATAATATTTTATTTTTCTTGCATGGTTATTATATTATATTTGCCTACCCATTGTCTTTCGACTTTGCGAAGCACGGCTAGGGTCTATTTACTGATTTCTATTTTGCCTGCCTGACCCTCTTGTAGGGTTATGCGAAACATGGTCATATGACTAACTTTCTTACAGATATATGATTTCTCGGAAACCGCATATTCCTTAAAGTAGAGACCGTATATAAGTACGGGAGAAAAAAGGTGCCTAACCCACTTTTCTCCCGTAACTAAGACCTTTTAAACAAGTAGCATGCCATAAATCAAGAATCCTTTAAGCCATCGTCTTTTATTTTTCCTGCATGTTTATTCTATTCTGTTTGCCTACCCATTGTCTTTCGGCTTTGCGAAGCAAGGCTAGGGTCTATTTACTGATTTCTTTTTTGCCTGCCCTGCCCTCTTGTAGGGTTATGCGAAATATGATCGTATGACTAACTTTCTTATAGATATATGATTTCCCTGAAACTGCACGTCCCTTAAAGTAGAGATCGTATGTAAGTACAAGAGAAAAAAGGTACCTAACCCCCTTTTCTCCCATAACCGAGACTCTTACCCAGGTCGCATACCATAAATCAAGAGTCATTTAAGCCGGGGAATCTCCCAATTCTCCAGCCCAAGGCAGATCCACGAACTCTAACCGACCGTGGACACAACACGGCCTAATTGATTAGTGGTGACTTTAGTCCTTTGAATGCAATATTCAGAGGCAACTCTTGGGAAAGGTATTGCACAACCAAGGCAGCTAAAGTAAGCCAAACAAACCATATACATTAGGCTGTTGTATCCTAAAAGGATCAATCACACAAACAATGAAAACACCCATCCGATGAAAGGCAGTCTTCTAATCGCATTGGGGGAGGGCATTCACAATAGCCTTCCTTCACCAATATAGCGCTCATCTTCATTTTTTGTAATGCATAATTTGGTTCATTGAACTTCAGCACTTCTAATTTGGTAGAACTCGATTTTGTCATCTCTGAATCAATTGCACAATGAATACCAACACTAATCTTATGTTAAAAGGTTTCCCATTTGATGCCAATTACTACCAAAAAGCACCCACGAGCAATTAATATGAGTAAAGAAAAACCACACACACAAAAAAAAAGGTTAAACAAAAAAAAAAAAAATTTAAGAGACGAGACATGGATATTTATATGGTTCAACAATGTGCTTATGTCCACGAGCAGCAACACAAAGCTTTCTTCTTCACTAAAACAAAAGAAAATAAGGGGGTATTTGTTTTTTCATTTATCTTGTGTAATTCATGTTAAATGAGAAATGATTATTTACCCATGTATTTACAGCAACGATCCTAAGGTTGACGAGATTGCTGTCGGAGCTTGTTTGCAAAGCTTTTGACATCACATATTACATTCATACAATTTCCATGTGTAAATGTTGTGGGGCCTATCGTGGTGTATGTATCTTATCCATTTCATCCATCCGTTCCACTAGCTCATTTTAGGGCATGAACCAAAAAAATGAGATAGACCTTGAATCTCAAGTGGACCACGCCATAGGAAATGGTGGGAACTGAACACCTAATGCTGAAAATTTCTTAGGAACCACAAAAGTTTTGGATCAAGCTGATATTTGTGTAGACCCTTCATATATGTCACCGTGATCTTATGAACGAGTTGGATGATTAGATACACATCCCTGTGTCCCCTAGGAAGGTTTCAATTTTGAACGTTGAATCTTGTTAATCCGTTCACTTGAGCTTCATCTTGCCTCATTTTTGGGCTATGAGAAGGTAAAATGGATGGACGATACTGTAGATCACACACATGCATCACTTAACGGCACCAAATCCCTCTTCCATTTCATGCATTTGACGAATTTTCAAGGTGCAATTACATAATTATTTTCCTCTCAAGCAAACACCCCTCAAAGGTCATTATTAGCTATTATGTAATTGTAAAAACAAACACTCTCTGAGGGCTCACTTGGGAGCTTGTAAATGAAGGTAAATGAGAAATGGAATTAGAGGTAAATGGAGTGGGAGTAAATGTCTTTTTCAAATGTGTTTGGATGGGAGTAAATGAATTGCATTTGAAATTAAAAAAAAAATTGTTTGGATGGAAGTAAATGAGAAGATTGGGAATGCATTGGAATTTTCCAATATTCACAGGAAAATATGTAATATCCCAAATCAGCTTTAATACCCAAATTAGTGCACACAAGTCATATTTAATAGAATGATTGTAATAAGTTTATTAAAATATATACTTTATCAACAAGTGAAGGAATTTGAGCCTCGGGTGGGCCACAAACATAAGTGTCACAAATAAGCAACTTGCCAATGTTTGTTAACCATCCACTTAGATGGCTAACCTTTGGATGGTTTGGATCATTCTATTAGTGTAATTTTAATGATGTAGCCAATAATTGAATTGTTTTAGAGTATCATTAGTGTGCCACGTGTACAATAAATACGTACGTAGCGGCATCTTTGTTTACACGTGTGACTCTCCAAGGGAGCCTAAAAAGTCATTTCACTCCATTTACTTCCAAATCCTTTGTTGGAAGGAAGATTTTATTTTCATTTACTCCCATTTCATTTCATTTGCATGCATTTACTCCCATCCAAACACACCTTAAATCTCAATTACCTACATTTACTCCCAATTCCCCCCCCCCCCCCCCCCATTACCCCCACCCCCCCCATTTACCCCCATTTACTTCCATCCAAACAGCCCCTGAGAGTACAAGGCTTTTCTCTCCACTCTTTCACTTTATAATGGAACTAACAAAAAGAAAGAGTACATGGTACATCGATCCGAGTCATTCATTAGGTGGGCCATACCACTGTGCATCCCTGACCTGAAAAATCAAGCGGCTCGAATCTTAAGCAGGCCAAATCTTGCTCAAAATTCAGGTCCAAATGAAGAAGAAAAGATACTACGTTTAAAACCCTGTTTAAACGGGCCCTTAAGAGAGTTGAAGATCACCCACCCCTGCTGAGCCATAATGACCCAGGAAAATGTGCAACAAGAATGCCTAAAGAGTGTTAGTGCCATGCATCGTTTTGGACACAAAAATCAAGGCCTGCCCATCATGTGGGCCACACAGCCACGTTGAAGATAGACCATTTTTCGTCCTTTCTCTAACTGTACAGTTTTCATTTACAAATATACGCCAGTGAACCATTTCTTGGATCTCTCATTGTGCCAATCCCCGTAGCACTCCTCCCAAACGGATCCAAACCTTCGGATTAGTGGATCTCCATCAATGGTCAAGAACAGTTCGGAGCAACAGTCCAGGAATAAACTTGGATGGTTAGAGAGACAATCAATTGCTAAAAAATTTCGATGGCTGGCCCATCCATGGGGTGGCCCATCATCAATCCGTCTGGACTAATCCACACCCTTTCTAAACTTGATTCAATGGTGTTGATATCATTTTAAGTACTCAACCAATACCAGATCCAACCCATGGGTGACTATTCACCACAGAACCAAATATGGTGGAGCCATCTCTCTACAATACACTTGGTAAGATTATGTACTAATCGGGTCCATCCATTATGCCAAAAATAACACACATTAGACAATCTTTTCCATAAGATATGTGGCCATCAACCAATGGTAGAAAATGAAAATAGTTGACAGTCAAGAAAAAGCAATGGATAGGATCATCCAATAGATTTGGTTTCTGAAACATAAGCCATCCGTGCTAGGTCTCAGTAGCAGATGGACCCAAATGGTGATAGACTTTGGGCAGTAATATGAAGATTCTATCAGATAATGCTGGTAGCCACAACTGGATAATCATCAACTTATCTTCACTGTAATGTAAGCACCTGCAATCAGTGTGACAAAAGAGGTATCATACAATGCTCAAGCACCTGCAGCAATCTTTCAATGCTCAGGCCCAAAAGTTTGTACGGTGCAGATTGGGTTTTCAGTTTGTACTAATGGCACCCACGAACTCCACCTGGTACCGATCATGCGACCGAATAAAGGATGAACGTTGATATCAGGTGGGCCGCTGGTTGCTGAACTTTCAGGCAACCGTGAAAGTTCTTGTTCTGAATCTTGTTCAATTTTTATGAGACTTATTCAACCGGCTAAACTATGTAGAGTTGTGAGTTGTAAAAGTTACCTTACTCTACTTAAAACTCAGCTGAGTCGACTCAATTCAAAACCCAGCAGAGTCAACTCGACTCGGTGAGATTTCAGGGCCTCTGTGACAGAGCCAAACGCTCTTCCCCGCAGAGCTATTGAGAAATGCTCCAGCGCTCCCAGAGCATTAATGAGTTATAGGGCTGCTAGATGCATTGGGACCCTAGAGACATTCCAATCCATTGAACTAGACTGCTCATAGCTAGCATGCAAATGTCTTGCCGATCTGACAAATATTGACCCTTTGATTTACAGAAAAATAGGTCCAATAAAAAATTTAATCCACTATTTGTTAGGGTCCATCATGGATTAAATTCATTGGGCAATAAAAACCATCCTGTCCATGAATTGGAAAAAGCCCAAATCAAGGATGGATTGGATCATCTGATCAGTGCAATTTTTTGCATGATAGCCCATGAAATGCATTCTGGATGTAATGGACAGTTCAGATTGATCGATTGGACTGTCCAAGTAAACCTATGTAACTAGGAAAACTACGACTTAGTACTCTTAGAGCACTGAAACATCTCTTTAATATTTATACAAATGTAGATATTTTAAATATTTTTTCACTGCCATTAATAATTTTAATTTATTAACTACTGAGTCAGTATGGTTGCGTCTGTGTCGATCAGACCTCGAATGAACATCCAGTTGAGTCAAGTTTCCGGGTTTTTAAAATACAAGACTGAGGAAGGGCGTTTAGCAATTAGAGGCAATAGCAGTAAAGGATGCATTTTTGGATGGATGTTGGGAGAAAACTAGGAAGAGTATGGTTAAAATAGGGGCCCTGAAGCAGCCCATGAGCTGTTTCAAGGGGAGAAAATGACGATGAGTCGACTGAGATGATTCGGTCATGTGCAATGGGCCAGCTCGGCAAAGGTCTTAAAGGATATCAAGGCTTGTTACTCATCTATGAAGAAGGTTCATAAAGCTTACCTCAATAATTAGCTTGGACATGGCTATGATGCTGATGCCAATGAGGATATTGATGATGTTGATGACAAGTGTGGCCCATGTTTCAGTGATCCAAACTGTTGAGATTATGGGCCCTAATTTGGATGGCCATTCATTAATAATCTCCGAAATGAAAAAATGAATCCTAACCAATAAATAGTATTAAGAAAGTCATACAACAACGATTCAATTTCAACCAAAAAAGGCCGAATATTCTATAACTAGGATCTTCTGACTTTGGTTATTATTGGGCATGGATCATTCACAGTAAAGCACATCTTACCAATGGTTTGGATCACTTAACTGTGGGCACCACTCGAACTAACCAAAAGCCAAGCATATTATAAAAACTCTCAGCCCAAGTGTTGTATACCTTATAATAGAAAACCATACAATAGGAAATCTCGATAGATAGCAGTCGCCATATGATGACATATCAAAACAAGAACAAGTATTTGGCCCTGCAAAACAGAGCTATTTAGGCATGGAAAGGTGCTAATGAACGAAGACAAGTGTATAAAAACAGGTCTTAGCATAACTCCTTTAGCACCCAAATGAATTATGAAACAGCAGCATCTCAATTGTAGATATGCAAAAGGAGATTGTATTAAGAAATTTCTAAATTTCAAGCAAACATGCAATCACTTTGCTCAAAGACACCCTCGTTCATGTATGCGAATTTTATTTCTATTTTTGTCAGGAATGCTTGGCTTGAACCTATGAAGAAAGAATTATAACACAAAATGAAGGCCCAAAAATCGAAGTCACTGCTGTAATATCTCTACTGGGGTTGGTCAAGATCAAATAAAAAAAACCGAGAATGGATGAACAAGATACAAAGAACATGCCATTTCAGGTTCAAAGGTCAGGAAATATACATTAACAGTAACCTATGACTTGAATCTCAATGCTGATCTCCAACTGCTGATAAACCTTCCAACCGTTGAGGGGATCTTCCCATCACCTAAACACTTCGTGATAATATGTTATATGAAATACTTCGTGATAATATGTTAGATGAAATACTATCTCTTTAATTGAAATTCAGATCTTGTTTATGCAGCGTGGTTAGGTAGCTAAGGTCACTTCACTTCTGCCAGCCTTCCTAGTCGGTTCTCATCACCAGATAAGATCCTCGAGGGGAGGATCAATCACAAAAAAGTTGTTGAAAGCTTTTCTCAATTGATACCACTTTCAATGATTCAAGGAAAATGATATGATCTGTTCGGTTGTCAATAGAGGAAATGTGCAAGTGCAAACCATGCATGTGTAGAAGCTGTGCTGCTGGATTTTGAGAAGAGTATCTTTAGCAATACAACTGTGGTTGAGAACTGAGACCTTGATAACAGAACATAAGCCGACCATGTGATGATAGAAACCCAAGTGGACTGGCATTACTAAAAGGCTTATGCACTTGATAATTTGAAATTATTAGCTTGTCGAGCTACGGTTGGTTTGAACTCCATAAAAGATAGCGAGCCACTATCTGCACCCATCCTTTTTTTTTTTTTTAATTATGTTTGGATTTTATTACTATTTTCACCCATCTCGCTAATAAATATACGCATCATTTCCTCTTCCCATACTACAACTTTCTAACTAATGTATAGCCAAAAGAGGAAAGAGTAGGTGCATTTATCAGTCCTATTGGGTGCCTATGACAGTTCCCATAACAAGACTTGCATCTAGCTAGATTATGAAGCAATATGATGGTAATGAAGAATGTGAAAGAACGGACTTAAGACTCGGCAACTCAGCTGGTCTCGAGTCAAGTTGCAACTTGCCTGAGTTGGGGGTAAATCAGCCTGACTCGCCAAGTCGGGGGTAATTTGTCCAGGGGACTCATGGTGTTGAACTGGATCAGGTCCAACCAAGTCCAAGTCGACTCAGCTGGTCCGAAGTCAAGTCCTGATTCACCCAAGTTACGGGGTAAATCAACCCGACTCAGTACTCACCCAAGTTGGGTACGATTCATCTGGGCGACTCATGGTGTCAAACTGGATCAGATGCCAAGTCCGAATCAACTTGGATGAGTCACATCCAATTCCAATTCGTCTGAGTCAGCAGTCCATGTATGGAAGCTAACACAACATGGAACTAAAAGAACACCAAAAACCAAAACATTTAGTTGGAAGAAATACCAAAAGAAAATTTAGTATGTTTAATATTTATGATTCTGGAAGAAATACCGACCCCCCCCCCCAACCCCCCCCCCCCCCCCCCCCCCCCCCCCCCCCCCCCCCCCCCCCCCCCCCCCCCCCCCCCAAATAAAATAAAATAAAAATATAACTGTTGATGAGAGGAAATGCAAATGGCAGTACAGGTTAGTTTTCACCTATTGAGGTAACAGCCGTTCTCCGTGCACTTCGTTCTCATACAGAAAGCTAAAGTGAAGCCTCCAGCAAAGGATATGCAGGTATCCGCAAGCATCCACTTTGGACAAGTGGGGCCCGTGGATTGGTGATCCAGACTGTTGATCTGATGGGACTCACTGTGGATGAGGGAATTCCGCAACAAGCCCACCATGTACACACTCAAAGATGACTCATTCTGAACATTGTACAGCAGGGCCCACCTACAAGCAATTAACACAAATGATCACAGAGCTGGGACCTGTTTGCTCGCAAGGAATCAAAACCCAGTTCTAGAATGCTACTGTGGGGACTAAAGCCGTTATGACTTGTTCCCAGCAGCCACTGAACCCAACTCTGGCCGGGCTAAGTCTTGATACTATCCTCCGTGGCATGATACACACACCTCTCTTGTCCTTTTTCTTTTTCGTTTTTTAATGTGATCTCCCTGTAGATTTCCTTTTTGTATCGAAGGGAGAAACTCTCTTTAGATTTAAAAGAAGATAGTATTGTTTGGAATCGTTTCTCTTCTTTTTCCATGTTATTTTCTTATTTTATAGTTTATTTTTCATTTGCAACATGAAGAGGTAGAGATGAAGAGACTTTTACACTGTTAGAACTGAATCTCTTCGGCATATCTTTCAATTCTTGAATATAAGTGACAGACTTTGGGTAAGCATTCTACTTTAGACTTATGGTAATTACATTTAATCGTAGCCAGGTAGCTAACAGTAGATACTATTTCTCAGAGGCCATTCCCTATTTGTTTCAAAAAATATTGTTTTACATGGCTTATGCTATGCAGTGGGCAGCTTACACTACATAGCATACCTCACCCTTCATGCTACATAGTTCATGAAAATAGCTTGCATGGAGCCTACATTACACGCTACTTATCATACGCTATATGGTACGTAGCTTACACTACGAGTTATTCTTCACTAAAACATTAAAATCAATTAATATTTTCAATAAAGTGTTAGTTTTGTCTATTTTCAATAGAAATTAGTTGATCTTTTCAATTACTTACAGTAAAGTAATATAAGTAATATTGTTAAATCAGTTCTGTTGCTATTTCTTTATTTTTATACTTAATCTTTGCCATCTTTTCCTACTATTTAAGGTCATGTTTGGTTGCACCAGATATCATAAAATTTCATGATATTTGATGCAACTACACGCAACTCAATTAAAAATCTAGAAGCAATAGCTTACGCCTTCCGCTTTAGAGGGGTGAATGTTATGCTACATGTTATTCGCTATTTAAAACACTGTTCCAAATACAGAATTTATTTTGTATATGTGGGCTCATGGTTGGTCTATCCAAGCCAGTGATTTGACGACCCCCATCATGGCATGGACCATTTCCCCAAAATCTCCCAAATTGGAAGATCATAGCCTTGGAATCTTTGGTCTTTCCTCCATTGAATGTGGTTTGTTGGTGCATTTCTTTTTAACCATGTATTTGCATGCCAACAACCAGAAGGTTAGAACTGACAAATTGAGAGGATATTCTGGGAATGGTCCATCCATGATGGAGGTTATCAGATCAATGGTTGGAATATGCCAACCATGGTCCTCACATCTACAAACTAAGCTCCATACAGGGAAGTTCTTTTTGGATTGAATAGGGAACTCGGCCTCTATTTTTCAAATGGCATCTTTCACTATGCTACAGAATATTCACCTGGTTTTGTTATAGCTTAGCACAACAGAGACAAGTTTACTCATAATAAAAAATACAAATTTTACAATATAGATATTGGCATGACTTTCGTATGGATCATATGGCTGAGAGTTGGCCAACCACCTAAATATGATGGACGGGAACAAAACACAACATGTTTTAAATTTCTGGCCACCATTTGCGTACGCCACCTTTCAATTTGTGCACTCAAGAAGCTTTTTTTTTTTTTTTTCTATAGATGACCATCATTTATGGATTTGACAATGACAGATGACAATGACAGGAGCGAGTAATATTCACTATCTTCTACAATTGGGCAATGATTAGCAAAAAATCCATCTTGCTGACTCAGCAAACATCCATATTCATTGAAATCGATCTAATCTGTATGGACTTAATCAACATAACTTTCACCAACATAACTTCTTTGAAATCGATCTAATCTGCATGGACTTAATCAACATGACTTTCACCAACCCACATGGTAAACCCAGCCAGGATTCTCTCCACGCCCTACATTGCAAGCTCCTCCTTTTTCACCTCAATAGACCATCTCCTTAAACCAGAACAATGGCCAACATTGATTACAATCGACACAGGAGAAAATGACTAGCATGAAGACCATACCCAAATACCATAAAAGAAGAGACTACTGCAGACAAGTAAATGACTCGAAGTTTTGTATTCCATAAATAAGAAGCATGCATGAGCAATATCTTAACACAATACCATTGATTACAACTTCAAAAGGGGGAAAAAAAAAAGGAAAACAGAAAAGTAAAGAAAAATAAATAAAAGAAAGAAAGAGAGAAAATAGCGGTCGACTATCAAATTATTTTTGCAGTAGGTGCCTACGCACAGAAGACTAGCACAATACAAGGGGAATAACATTATCCCTTCCACATGTGAAATATAAACGGAAACCCACGTACTAGCTTCCAATCTGACATGCTTCCTGGACCCAAAATGTCCATCCTCATTCTTTTCCGTCAGCAGCACGAAGCGAGCCTAGTTGAACAGGAGCTTGTGTCCCAACCACTTTCGATGACCCATAAACAGACAAGTCAATGCCTTGAGATTTCTCTTTCTCAATCTGTTCCTTGATCCAAAAGTAAGTGATTCTCAGCCCATCCTGTAAAATTCAAGCCAAAAATAAAAAAACAATAAATTGAAGGGCGCTCAAGCAGAAAGCAATCAAAATTTTCCTATGAGTGATAAAGTCCAGCCAGAAACATGCATTTTGTTCTTCAGAGAGACCGAGTCATCTCTGCCAACTCAGCAGAGCCAAGCTGATTTCAGCAATCTAGTAAGCAATGGGAATGGATCATTATGCACCTTCAATCTCATTGTTGGCGCCCATCCCAGCTTCTCTTTTATAAGAGTGTTGTCTGAATTGCGACCACGTACACCCTCTGGGCCAGGAATGTGCTGAATGGGGAGCTTCTTGCTCTCAAAACTGAGCACCATTTCTGCCATCTCATTCATGCTGACCATTTCATCACTTCCAATGTTCACTGGCTCCCGGAAGTCCGATTTTGTCAACCTATAGACAACAACAATCGATTTGTGGAAAGAAGTTATTAAAGAAATGATCGACCACCATTTGAACTAGGCCAGAATAAATGGGTCACAACCACAAACAACTAGCCTGAGATTGCCGGTCTAAGACAGAAATAAAGCCACTTTTGGAAATTCATTAGTGCGATGGAGGCTCCCTTCTCCCCGGAATTTCCATTGTAAACATGCATACTTCTAGGACAACCAGAACCAACAGTCCATAGTGGATCACCATGTGAAGGGGTTAATCTGAAAATCACAGGATCAGACTATCGAGCTGTTGCCCTGCCAGAAATGGTTCTGGCCATGTGACATTCAGTATGGGGCCTGCTAGATCAATGGTTCTGATTGCCCTAGACATGTGCCATTGTGCAGTGGAGGTGCTGAAGATGAGCTGCCTCCAACTTCAAAGAAGCCTCACTATCACTTTGATTCAAGTTCAATCATTCTGTTTTTTTTTTGTTTTTTATTTTTATTTTTTTTATTTATTTATTTATTTTTTTTTTTACAGCAATTTGCAAGCAAACAAACAGCATTTGAAGATGATAAGCAAACTTCACAAATTCTTTGAACTCGTCCTAATTCATGTGAAAACATCAAATCAGACTTACCATTAAATACCTAACCTATCAGGAGACTAGAACAAGCAATAGATTTTTCAAGTGTGAGATTACCTCAGGACACCTTCTACACACTCGTCGATGAAGGTAAATGATCGAGTTTGCAGCCCATCTCCCCACATCTCAAACTTATCAGTGGAAGTAATAGCCTTTCTACAAAAAGCCGCAGGGGCCTTCTCTCTCCCACCTATGGTATATAAAAGATAAGCCCAGGGTATTAATATAGGACTGAAGAGACAAATCTCTCGCATATACGACAACAAGCTGACAGCTGCTTACCTTTCCATGTTCCAAATGGGCCATAAATGTTATGGAATCGCCCAATCCGACATTCAATTCCAAAATCCTTTGTGTAATGCTTGCATAACTCCTCCGTTGCAAGCTTCTCCAATCCATATGCATCTTGAGGCTACAATATCAAAGAAGCTTTTTCAGTGTGAAAAGAGAGCAACCTGATCAAATTGATACAAGTGGTTCAAGTGCAATTTGCTATCATGACATAAGTCGACAAACTCTGAAGAGGAATGATCAGGTCCGGATGGATCAGGATGCAAATACGGTCTTGATGAGCCCATTCCACAAAAATGGGTACATGGCTAAATGATCCAGACCATCGATAGAACTCAAAGTTAATGGAAGGTAATCCCAAAATTCTTCAAGTTTAGAAGGTCCCATCCATCCCACCTTTGGCTTTTTCTCCTAGTGTTGCTGTATTATTTCTTGACTAGATAGCAATGTGCCAGTGACTAAAGGAATAAGACCTTCCAATCTAAAAGACTTATGGGACATCCCACATAAGTGGGGCCATGGGCTACCACCTATACAGGCTGGATGCATCCAGACCCAAAAATTCCTCACTAATGAAAATGGCCATTATTGAAATAACCAAAAAGGTACTCAGATTCCATAACAAGACGAACCTCAGCAGGCCAAGCATCAGACTCCTTTAAGCTCACATTAGTTTCCAACTGCTTGAATTCAGGGTAGATGCAAGCACTAGATGCGTAGAAAAATCTGCAAACCATCATCACATCCATTCGTTGGTTATTAAAGCATTCATATAACACTACCCAAAAAGTATCCACTTAGAACGGTAATTCTAGACCGTGAAAGAGGAGAAAACAACTATCTAGCACAAATCAATTCTGAGCAAGGGCCGTTTGGCCAGCGACCAAACCCCAAGCTGAATTAATTTTCTGCCAGAGAAAGTGGAGAATTTTCCACCCCAAATTGTAATTGCTTCTGAAGCCATCCCCAAACGGGCCCTGTAACATAGTTTCTATTGTATGAAAAAGGTTTTCATTGGAATAAGTTCTTTATTTCCCGCCTTTGAGTCACATGATAAAGTGATAAAAACTGAGACCATTTCCATAACTAAAAAAACACATAATTCACAAAACTAAAGAGAAACAATTTGATTCTATATCGAATAAGAACAAATTCTATTACCGTCTTTGTTTTCCTACAAACTACACAAAACAATCAGAAAACCCAATTCTGAAATCATACCAAAGAAACCAAAACCAAATGGCAAATACTTAAATCATCAACAATTGCTACTGTTTCCGTCTTTCATTTTTCCATGAACTACACAGAACAATCCAATACCACAAAACCCAATTCTCAAACCAAACCATAGTAACCAAATGACAAATACTTAAATCACCAAGGCCACTTACCTTTTCACTCCATTAATCCTTGCAGCTTCAAGCATGTTGAAGCTGATCATCGTGTTAGTTGTACATTATCACAGAATGATTGGATTGGATGAATCCCATCCCACCCATATCAGCTGCGAGATTGAAAACATGATCAACGCCATTGGTAACTTTCAAGCAATTGTCCATGACCCTCAGATCAACGAGGTGGAACTCGTTGCAGAACATATCTTCAGTCATGTGCTCATTCTTTTTCCAATCGGATGCGATGATGTAGTGGCCCTCACTCTTGAGGCGGCGGGCTATGTGGGAGGCAATGAATCCACCGGCACCAGTGATGGAGATACGGAGCTTCTCGGTGCACCAGTAAGGCTCCCTCTCCAGATTCTCGTAAGTATAGGCGCCATATCCTTCATCGCCAGTGCTCCCCATTCTGCAAAATTTCCATAAAGATGCCAAAATCAATGGCCGAATCGGATTCCAAAATTCAAACTTCATGGATCCATCAGAAAAGATAATAATAAATAAATAAAAAGACACCTAAATGGAAGCCTATCATCCAAACCAAATCCCAATTATGGATAAAAAAAATATTATCAACCCAAGAAAAAAAAATGTAAATATAATTAAAGGCTCCAAAATAATAAAGAAAAAGAGAAAATAACATTCACTCTACCAAAATGAAGCCAAACCAAAGCATCAAACACCCAGAAAAAAAAATGATATCAATCAAACAAAAGAGTGAGTAACGAAATATTTTAAAACAAAAAACCATACCACAAATTAATATATAAATGACCACTAATAAAAATCATATTTGTCCACTTAAAAATGTGAAAGAAACTAAGAAAAACCAATCAAACTCAATAAGTCTACACTAATTCGTTCAAATTGAGAAATAATCACCAAAAAGGATAATTTCTGTCCACTCAAAACTGGAAACAAAGAAGTTAAAACCCCATCAAAATTCAATCATTCTACCTATAATGCATTCAAATTTTCAAATAAACAAAAAAAAAACCCATAAAAATTTAAAAAAATTCAAAATTCAATAATTCCACCTCTCATGAAAACACACTTGAAAAAAAAAAACCCACCAACATTCAATAATTCTACAAAACCCTTTGAATAACAAAACAAAAGAAACCCATTAAATCAAAACCCAAAATTTAAAAAAATAGTAAATTCGGTAATTCTACCTCTAAAGAATTTAGAGAGAAAGAGAGAGAGAGAGAGAGAGAGACCCATCAAAATCAAAACCCAACCTACTAAAAAAAACCCCGAAGAAAATCAAATCAACAACTAAAAAACGACGAAAAAATTCACAAAAAAACCACCATTATTACCTCCAAGTCATCCAAATCAAACCCCACGGAGAGAGAGAGAGAGAGAGAGAGAGAGATCTTTAGATTCCTTTGAGCAGATCCTAAGGCCGCTCTGCTTCGCTTATATAAGGCAAAAAAACATAGGCTAGCAATTGAGAAGTTTTCTGATTTTTCCTTATTTTAATTTCTATAATTTGTACTGAAAGGTAGCTAGCTCGCAGGAGTACCTGAAATGTAGTTCGCAGTACCTCACACGTGTAAATGGCCCACCCTAGGTGATCAACGGTTCTCCTTGTGGGCTCCAGATAGTTGGAACTAAAGACGTCTACTCTACCCTCTGACAGTCATCGTGACCTGATTTATTCTACAGGTGGCCGTACCGCTGGTGAATCTGCCTCGTCCCCGGCGAGGAATGTCCATTGGCACTTATTCCACCGGCCTCCCTTGTGGCAGGACTCTGTGGGACCCACCGTGATGTATGTGTTTTATCCATTCTGTCCATCCGTTTTGCCAAATCATTTTAGGGAGTAAGCTCAAAATTTGGAGCATACCCAGAGCTCAAGTAGACCACACCATAAGAAATAGTGGGGATAAATGTCCACCGTTGAAACCATCCTAAGGCTCACAGTGATGCTTGTTTGTCATCCAACTTGTTCATAAGTCCCATATACCTGGATGAAGGGAAAACGCAAATTTCAGCTCGATCCAAAACTTCTACTGGCCCTCGAGAAAGAAGTTTTAAGTGGTAGGCATTCAATCTCCACTGTTTACTATTATGTTATGTGGTCCACTTGAGTTTTGGATATGCTTCTTTGTTAGGATGGTCTAAAATGAGCTGGAAGAACGGATGGACGGCATGGATAAAACACACACATCACTGACGGATGGACGAGATGCAGAGGGGGAGCAGGATTTTTTTCCGAGGGGCGAGGCACAAGCATGAAGCCAATGGTCATGGTGGGCCGTAGGAAGGTTTCAACGGTGGAGCCACTGTACTCACTGTTTCTGTGGTAGGGTTCATTTGAGCTTTGACTCGGTCCCATTTTTTTTTTTTTTTTTCAAGCCTTAAAATGATCTCTCCAAATGGTTGGACGGTGTGGATACAACACATTCATCATGGTGGGACCATAGAAATTGGTGACGTTACTTGAATGGCCAGATAGATACCGAGCCCGTCAGATCTCTGATTTGTTCCGCTGGAAGTTCTATGCTGGGAACTTAGGTGGGGCCCACCATGATGTTTGTGATAAATCCATTCCGTCCATCCATTTTTTAAAATCATTTTAGTACATGAGTCCAAAAATGAGCCATATCCAAGATTCAAGTGGGCAGAAAACATGAGGATTGAAGGACCACAATTAAAATATTCAGGAGGCCACGGAAGTTTTGAATCATGCTAATATTTATGTTTTCAGTTCATCCCGGTGGTAATAACGTAATGAACAGTATGGATGGCATTAAACATCACTGTGGACCCAGGAAGGTTTCAACGGTAGGAATCTCCCTACCCACCTTTTCCTTTAGTGTGGCCACCTGAGTCTTTGATCCGGATCATTCTCAAAATCGTGCCTTAAAATGATCTCAAAAACAGATGAACGGGTGGATTTTTTAAAAACATCATGGTGTATCCTTCCCAAGGCAGGAATTTCTGAAATCTGCATCCATCACAGCTAATCCGCGTTCCCCTACGGACGGTACTGTTAAGAGATTTGTGGGCTATGGTGACCTATATTTTTTTTTATCCACGCGGTCCATCTATCTCATCTCTCTTGACAGATCATTTTAGTGCTTGAGCTAAAAGGAAGCAGATATAAGGTTCAAGTGGACCACACCATGTAAACCGGTCTATATTAAATTATTATGGTGAAAAATTCATGAGGCATTTGCTCCCTCTCACCCCTACGTGGCTCCGCCCATCACTGCCGGATGGACGGCATGGATAAAACACACACATCACTGACGGATGGACGGCATGGATAAAACACACACATCACTGTGGGTCCCTCGGAGTCCTGCCACGTGGTGGCTGGGTCTCGGGCGCGGATCTCCTGCGAAAGCCTTGCGCAGGAAGTTCCTGCGCTGGGAACCAAGGTGGGGCACAGTGAACCGGGTCCACAGTGATGTTTTTGATAGATCCACCCCGTCCGCCTTTTCCTTTCGTGAGGCCCAATTGAGTCTTGGATCCGGTTCATTTTTGTTCTCATGTCCTAAAATGAGCTCCCAAAACGGATGGAGGGAGAGGATTTATCAAAAACATCACTGTGGACCCCACCTTGGTTCCCAGTGCAGGAACCTCCTGCGAAAGCCTTGGAAATCCCCTGGGTCTCCGGCAATCCGCGTCACCCATTTTTTTATGGCATTTTCAGAAGGACAAGGAAATAGCTTCGACAGGAGAAAGCCTGGTGATCAGGTGGCTAGTGGCTTTTGTTACCATTAGTCACCCTTAGAAGAGCACTATGGATGGATGGTCATTACTCAGCGGATGCGGATTGCCTGCAACAGGTAAGTTCCAGCGCTCAGAAGCTAGGTGGGACCCACCGTGTTGTCTATGAGAAATCCTCGCAGTCCATCTATTTTGCTGGATCATGTTAAAACATGATGAAAAAAATAAAAAGAGTAGATCTAAACCTCAAGTGGGCCGTACTATAAGAACTGTGAGGATTGCACGTCGACCGTTGAAACATTCCTGGGCCACAGAGTTTTAGATCAGGCTTATATTTTTGTGTGCTCAGTTCAGACCTGTAGGAATGACCTTATAAACGGTATGGATGGCATATAAACATGTTGGAGAAACCAGTGAGCTTTCAATGGTAGGTAGGGCTGCACATATACTGCGTTAATTTGAATGACTCGCCCAATCTGACCCGGCAGAAACTTGATCTGTCCTGACCTGACAGAGAAAAGGATCCATCCCGAATGAATGCGGCTGGACCGTTTTTAATCTAGGCACGATTTAGAATTAGAGTTGGGCGCATACCAAGCCAGCTTGAAAGCTCGGCTCGGATTAGTTTGAAAAAGCTCGGCTCAGATTGGTTCGAATAGAACTTCAAACCAAACCAAGCCTTAGAGTTGAGCTCGTTTCAAAAAAACAAACCAAGCTCAAAATAGGGTTTGTAAGCACATTGTTTCTGTGGTGTAGTCCACTTGAGCTATAGATATGATTCATTTTTTGGATCATGTCCTAAAATGATAAGTAAAAATGGATGTACGGCGTGGATAAAATATATACATGATGATGTGGATAATGCATTACATATACATGAATGCACACTATTTCTTTGCACTTGTAAAGTTATGCTTGTGCGCTTTTGTTTGGAAAAAGCTCTTACATGCTTATTTGGAAGCTGCACTCCTCCATTGCAGGATGTTAAACATAACGTAATAAGATACTTTTGTATTTGTTTTTCTGTTATTTCTAACTTTTTTTAATTCTTTTCTATTTAAACAAAAAAAGAAAAAAAAGAGCCGCCACATGTTTGAACTCGGTCTGGCCCGGTTTGAAATTTTCGACCAAACCGATCCCAGCCCGAACCAGATTTTTCTGGAGCAAACCAAACTCAAGCCGCATGGGTCGGCCCGAAACCCAAACCGGGTCGAACACAAACTGGGGTGGCACAAAAACAAGCCAAACCAAACTAGGGCTAACTCGACCTGGCCCAGATAGTTGCCCACCTCTATTTAGGATACACGCCAAACCCAACTAACCCAACCCGTACCTCGACCCATGTATACCCAACCCGTTTTGCCCGACCCAAATTGCCCCTAGTTCTGTCAGAGTATTCTAAAAAAAAAAAAAAAAAAACATTCTGAGTTTGAGCAAGCCCTCATTTGGTGTATTTGAAAATTGAAACTTTAGATGGTAAGGTGGTAAACACACCTAGTTGCTTCCGCCCTTATTGTGTGGGTATTTTTTCATGAGGCTCAATAGGGAACTCCATTTCATTTTTGTGGGGCCCATGGTTGGGTTATCCAAGCCATTGATCTGATGCCCCATCATAAGTACATTATTCCTCTAAAAAATGTCTCAAATTGGAAAATTGTAAGCTCCCAACTTAGGCCTTTTGGTACTCTTCATTGAATGCAGACCATTCATTTGCATTGGAAGAATCGAAAGGTGGGGTTAACCCAACCCGACTTGGTTCAACATATAGGGTCAGGTAGGGTTAGGGTTGACCCTTTTGCAAGTAGGATAGGGTTAGGGTTGGGTCAGCCCAACCTGATCACAACCCGGACCGAAACTTGAACCTTTAAAATATATTTAGGTTTGGTCTAGGATTGCGCAACCCTAACTTGACCTGTGTACAAGCCTAATAGTAGGCATTTACCTACCCACTTTTTCTTGTTGGCCCATTTAAAATCTGGATCTGCCTCATTTTTAGGCTCATGTCTTAACATGAATGGACCAATGGGCAGAATTGATTTCTCACAAATATCACAGTGGACCCCACATAGCTTGTGAGGGGGCCAATCCACGTCCATATTTATTTTATATCCATGACATCCATCCATTTTTACTAATCATTTTCAGGCAAGATCCCAAAAATGAAGAAGATCCAAGTCTCAGTTGGACCATACTATAGGAAATAGTGATGATTGAACACCCCACCATTAAAAACTTTCTAGTGTCCACAATAATGTTTCAATAATGTTTATTTAATGTTATCGGCAATACCGAGCTAACCCTAATCTATAAGAAAGCCCATAGGCCCATGGGCTCAACTTCCAATCTACAGGCTCAAGATAGTTGAGTAACAAAGGCCAATGGCCCATGACACCCAAGCGAAGTCCTTAGCCCTAAATAATGCTCTCTTGGTCAAAAGATGGAAGACTCAGATGCCACCAAATGCTAATCAGTGAGAGGACAGCTAAAGGGTAAGGCGCATCAGACGAACTGACTTCTCAGTGAGTAGGTTGTACCGAATAGATGTCGAGTGGTCCCATGGAGTGGAGGCCAAGCTCATTATCAAGTGCCCTTAAACGAGCACCCACTACTGAATGCTCATCACCGAGTGTTTAGCCCGTGGACGAGCACTCACTACTGAACGCTCACCGTCGAGTGTTCAGCCTGTAAACGAGCACTCGCTACTAAACATTATTCCCCGAGTGATCTCCTTAGAGTTGAGTGTTCTTAGGCGAGTACTCTCTGCAGTCCAAATATCTCCCGCACCGCCTCCAACGCTGTAAGGAGATAAAAGAGCAACAAATCTTGACATGATAAAAACTATCTCGAAGAATCCTCTGGATCTAAGTGTAATAAAGATGATCCCAAGAAATCCAGAGAAGAGATCTTTGGATCCACCTATAGTTCTCCGATGATCCTATAAATAGAGGTATCCCTCTACCATTCAAGGTACGCAAAAACTCCTCTAGAAAAAATCTTATTTTAATCTCCTATGTCTCACTGACTTAGGCATAGGAGGGCTAACGGTCAGACCCCCAGCCACCCTTCTTTTGTTTATAATCCTGTGTTGCAGGACCTAGGAAATTTTCCAAGTAAAGATTCATCTCGCACATCTAAAGGAGATCATTTCCAACGGAGGGGATCAAGCTAATTCATCAATTAACCATTTTCATCGTCAACAAATTGGCTTGTCTGTGGGAAACGACGTCCAAGTCGTGTTCTCACCATTGTTGAGCACTTACGCTTCTGACGTCCATATCACATTAGTCATGGGCGGAAGGCGCAAGAATAGGGGTAAGGCGCCCCTTAAAGCAGAACCTTCCCAGTAAGAGGCGGATGCAGAAGAAGGGTTAACTCATACTCCTCTGTAACTTGCCTCAACATCGCGATCCCGGCAAGGGTCCAGCCGAAAAAATTTCTACAAGAACGCGGGCAAGATCTCAGCCCTCGAAGAACAATGTGACACCCCAAATCTCAAGACCCGAATGTGACGTCAAGCCTTGTGATTTCGGGTATTACCGTTGCTTTGCGGAAGCATGATTTATGTTCAGTTAATCCTTTGGTATCATCGTACAAGCATAAAACTAAATTGAAGCATTGAATTGGAATATTTAAAAGTAAAACTTATCCTTGTTTAACAAAACAAAACCATCCAAAATGTGAGGCACACGCACCACGGGTGGCCTCATCTAACCCAAAGAAAAAGTATTTAAAATATTATCCTTTATAAACTAGAGCCCACGGCTCCCAACGAGGTTAACAAGGCCAGGTCTCTCTACTAGATCTGATCATCGGCAAACTGGAAGTAGGAGGACTCAACGAAGTCCTCAAACTCGCCCTGCAACACCTCCTCTTTTATTTCACCTGCATCCATTACAACTTCATCTAGGAGTGTGTTACAACACCGACTCAGGTGCAGGTGTCAGTGATCAATTCAGTGAGAATTATATTTCAAAGTTTAACATATTATCAAATAAAGCAACTCAGACATTGACCTCAAGCAAAACAACAAGGTTCCTAATCTAGTAGATTAATGCATAAATGACATGAGTTCGCATACCATGAATGTTCTGGATAACAATGAGGAACATGAGATAAGATGGCGCCACATCAAGCAACCAGACACCCCATAACCTCCAATATGAAGATGAGTGTGGATCATCCTTCGGTATCCTGGCCTTTAACAGTAGGACAGTTACCTAAGTGATCCATGACATGCATGTATGATTAGGTTTTGTATTATCATTTCCCTTTCAAATAGCATTTTGTGTAATTCAAAGTTCCGAGTCTAATCATAGGTCCAAATCTGAGCCACCTGGCTCTGACGGTGCAACGTCGTTCATCGCCAGCAACCCGTGAATTTCCTTTTCTTCTACAAACATATTATGGTTCCCTCCGTACTGATAAGTATGAAATCCTCCCAACTGTCTCAATCATATTGATATGATGGGTATCATCTAGATTGCTCCAAGGACACTATGGGGAGGTGAACCACCTGAGCATAGGCCGACGACTCAGTCACGGCATCCCATACCACCATAACCGGCCCAAGAGACTTATCAGGGTTATATTGCACATTCAGTTATCGAAGGACTTAACACATTTGCGGCCCATGGGTACCTCGAATTCAGTGGACTATGTTACAACAACCATCAGTCATCCAAGTTGCCATAGTTGAGATGGAACTGATTGATACACGAACTTCCATTTAGTTTGACGTGGGTAGTTAAGACCCGCGTAGTGATCTACTATCAACCATCCATCTTTCCCTGTCCAATTAGGTACTCCTCGGGTGACCAATAAATTAGGTTACTCATCTCAGAGGTTATGGCCAATCAATTCATATCACATCTCATCTTATACTTAATTGAAATTTCACAATAAATAAACTTAGAAAAAATCCTAATCAATAATTATACATAATTGTTTTAATTCCAATCATATGTGAATATGCTCCACAATAGGAAATCATGAAAACACAGTTATGAGGCAATTTAATTCATTCAAACATTTCATCAAACATGTTGGCTACAGAAATCAATAAACAGTATAATTGCATTTAATCTCATCTCAAAATGATCAACAACGATTGAGCCTAATCTAGCGACCACATCAATTTTAAACTGACATCATTTGATAAGCGCAAACCTAGAAACATAATCCCGCACCTTAGGGTTTAGGGTTTGGTATGATTTTCGCAAGATCAATCAAGGGACTACGAATTACAATCCTGTAATCATGAAATTGATTAGGTTAGGGTTTGTAGCACTAATTGCAACTATCGGGCTAAGTAAATATGAGAATTAACTTACTAACGATTCCGACAACGGGTTAATACGATCGTTGGCGGCTTAGGACTACAACGAAGATGAAGCAACAGGTAGGGTTACAAGCCTCAAACCTTGCTTCAAGCCAAGCACTCAAATCCTCAAAGTTCCAAGTTATCCTAGATCTCTATTTCTTATTCCAGTAAAAGGGGTGTTTGTGTTGGAGAGAAATGCCTCAACAATTCCTATTTATAGGTCCAGGAAAATCTGGATAGCCCTATGACTTGCAATATTGAGATTTTAGCCCATTGGAGGGCTGATTTGTTTAGCAGGGCCCATTGAGTCCCACACAACCCAAATCCAACCGGTCATATGATCGGTCAAGTTGAGATCTACTATGGGCCGACATATCTCGCAGATCAGATGTGGCGATCAACTGCCATAGTGTGATACGCGATTAACGGTCGTCGTGCTGCGATCGGATAAGCGGTAATAGGGAATAGCTTATGGATTTATTTGTGATAGGGGGCCTAAATTTCACAGTGTTTCAACGTTCAGATTCAATTATGTGGACAATGTTCAAAAGAACATACATAAGTTACCTATCCTAGGTGACTTACACATCTCATGTGCCCCCCATGCGGAACCTAAGTGAGTGGTCCAGCCCCTCGATTCTGCATAACGTCCGCGTGGGTTGTCAAGCCCACGAAGACGGAGGGCCACATCAAATCTCAAGTCTTTCAGTGATCCATCAAGAATCCCACGGATGATCAGAATATTCAAGGCCCCACTGTGGGACAATGGAATCAGTTAACAGACGGGTTCGAATCGAAGTGAAACTATTCGCACAACCCTTATGACATCACCTCAGGTAGGTGGATTTTTAGGACGTTACAAACAAGTACGCTACCTTACGGCTCTCATCAAAGAACGGGTTGTAGCCTTCACACCATATGCACAACGAAGCCCCCAGTCGGGTTCATCAACATCAATCCTCACACGGGCAGAGCCATGCCCAACCACCAGTCGAAGGCGACCACATTGATAGGTCTACTCCAGCATGGACTCGACCTGCAACTGAATTGGACACATCTGACCTCCGTCACACCTTAGAGGAAAGGCGTTAGGCTAAAAAAAAGTCAAGTACACGAGCCCGCTGCGTGTGAGAAAGTCGCCGATGAGCAGATCGCGGAAAGCAGCACTCTATGGGAAACAGAGATACGTGAAATTCAAGAAAAGCTTGACAACGTGCAACGCATCAACCAGACCAAAGCTTCTGTTGTGATCGATGCCATGATGGGACAAACAAAATCACCGTTCACTAATGACATCCTAGCAGAGCTGAGGATGAAAGGTCTAAAACTACCACAGCATCTCAAACCTTACAATGGAGTGGGGGACCCTAATGAGCACTTGGGGACATTCCGTGCTTGGATGGAACTCCAAGGTGCCGCTGGGCCCACCATGTGTAAAGCCTTCCCACTGATATTAACAGGGCTGACTCGACAGTGGTTTCAGAATCTAAAGCCGAGAACAATTAGTTCATTCGCACAGCTGAGATGGGCCTTCATAACTCAGTTCATTGGCAGCACCGAAGTAAAGAAACATTCCACTCACCTTGGAACAATAAAACAGAGAGACGATGAGTCACTCAAATATTACCTCTCTCGATTCAATAATGAAGCCATCCAGATTGAAGGACTGACCGATGACGTAACCCTTCACGCTATGGTCATTGGACTGAAGCAAGGAAAATTCTTGTTAGTCGCCAAGAAACCTCCAGCCATGGTCTCCGAGCTCTTGGATAGGTCTCAAAAGTATATGAACGCCGAAGAGTTGGTTAACTCACACAGAGCCAGAAGTACCTCCTCTAAGAAAAAGACCCTAGAAGAGGAGCTGAGTAGAAAATGCCAGAAGGATGACCACGACTCGTCCAATCAGAGGAGTGCTCCCCAAGCACCAAAGACGTTCCCTAGCCGCTTCGACTAATACACTCCGCTGAACACCTTGGTTGAGCAATTGCTTGTAGGTAAAAGATCGAAACGTGCTTGAATGGCCAAGCAAGATGAGGGCTGATCTGAACCTGAGGAACAAGATGAAGTTTTGTTTGTTCCACAAGGATCAAGGGCAAAATACCTCGGATTGCTTCAACCTCAAAAAGCAAATTGAACAACTTATTCGGAATGAACACCTATGAGAATACGTCTGTTGGAACTAGAAAATAAACCGCGGAAAACATCTTCTGAGATGTTGTGTTTTATTGCTCTGGGGTTCTGAATAATAGAAACATTCGTAGACAATCACAAGCATTCACGAAAGTACATAAGAGAACAGATATCGCAAGGCGAATTTTATTCCAGAGATCCTGAGATCATGTACATTCCAGGCCGTGATCTGGCACGAGCCCTTAATTACATCGAATGATTAATGACCCTTAATTAAAAGGCAAAAGACTAGTCAGTGGGGACTATGGTTTCAGAGTTCATGGTCATGGAGACCTGGCGTTTGTGTGGTCACGGAGACCTGTATTTGTGTGGTTGCGGAGACCTGTATTTGTATGGTCGCAGAGACCTGTATTTGTATGGTCACGGAGACCTGTATTTGTTGTGTTTTGTTATGGACTGATCCATCTTTGTACGAGTCAGATGTCTATGTCCCATGTTTTGTCTGGAGATCCGGGCTGAGACTGTCAGGGTTTATGGCTGAGATGGACGAATCTGGGCCCGCGCCTGTCAATGTAGGGATAGGTGACCTCGGGAAGTCCATTCTACAGTTGTGTGTACCTGCGCAGCTCAACCAGCGGATGCCGTTTGGACGGGTAGGGCATCGACTGTTCTTGAAGTGTCAGTCTTTAACGAATCGTGTGTGATAGTTTAGAACTCTCCTGGCATGGTTTATCATATTAACCATAGTCCCATTTGCTTAGTCCGGGCCTGAATCCGGGTCATATTGTGATAGTACATGTAATGACGATGCATCAGCATGGTTCTGGGCGCTGGTGGCCTCTTTTTGGGAGGATGGCTCCATTCAGCCCGTTGGATCGAATCGGACTCCGAAGGCTTGTATTCTGCTCACCGGGTGGCCCGGATGGGTCATTTGACTACTCCATTGCGTCCGGAACGCTCGAAATACCCAAAATAGGCCCAAACGGGGCTAAAAAACGTCACAAAATGAGGATTTAAAGGTGCTAGAATGAACGCTCAAAGTGCTGATTTTTGCGATCCGCTGGCCTGATTTTACTGATGCGCTGGGGCCAG
This sequence comes from Liriodendron chinense, assembly GCA_003013855.2. Taxonomy (NCBI): domain Eukaryota; kingdom Viridiplantae; phylum Streptophyta; class Magnoliopsida; order Magnoliales; family Magnoliaceae; genus Liriodendron; species Liriodendron chinense. The sequence goes on from ML058505.1 coordinate 2,207,035, forward strand.
CGCGTCCAAAAATGATTGTTAAAAATTATCTATTTTCATGATGCGCTAGGCTATTTTTCTGACGCGCTGGGGCCAGTGTGTTCGAAAATAACTTCGTTTAGGAATGTTCATTTTTTTTATCCGCTGGCCTATTTTGCGATGCGCTAGGGCCAGTGCGTCCGAAAATAACTTCGTTTAGGAATGTTCATTTTTCTGATCCGCTGGCCTATTTTGCGATGCGCTAGGGCCAAGGGCGTCAGAAAATAACTTCGTTTAGGAATGTTCATTTTTCTGATCCACTGGCCTATTTTGCAATGCGCTAGGGCCAGCGCGTCCGAAAATAACTTCGTTTAGGAATGTTCATTTTTCTGATCCGCTGGCCTATTTTCCGATGCGCTAGGGCCAGTGCGTCCGAAAAAGATGACTTTTTAAGTTGATGATTTGTTTGATCCGCGAAGGGTTTTTCCTGATGCGCTAGAGCATTTTCGTGATGCGCTAGGGCCAGTGCAGTCCAAAAAAGGTGACTTTTTAAGTTGATGATTTGTTTGATCTGCGGAGGGTTTTTCCTAATACGCTGGAGCATTTTCGTGATGCGCTAGGGCCAGTGCGTCCAAAAAAGGTGACTTTTTAAGTTATTTCATCTCCGGACCTGTTATGGTCGGAGGTGCGATTTCCGGCGAGGGGTTCCGGTGATCAGAAAAGGGTTCCGGCGATCGAAAAAAGGTTTTTCGGCGAAGAGGTTCGGCTCTCTCTCTTTCTCTGAATCTTACAAATGAGGCGGTGGGAGGGGGTATTTATAGGTAAAGTCAACCAATCGGAGGCCGCCACGTGCAGCGTGTCGAGAAAAGGGGTTGGTGCGTCGATAAAATCACTCGGCGCGTCCCAAAATAACATAGTTCGGAAGCTGATTTTTAGGGCGCGCTAGCTGTCAGTGCGTCCTGAAATTCCTGAAAATGCCTGATTTATTGGACGCGCTGAGGGTCAGTGTGTCCTGAAATTCCTGAATTTTTGGATGCGCCGGATGAATTTCTGGACGCGCTAGGGGCAGTGCGTCCTGAAATTCAGTTTCTGAAAATGACTGAATTTCATGATGCGCTAGGTGAATTTCTGGACGTGCTGGAGGCAGTGCGTCCTGAAATTCAGTTTCTGAAAATGACTGAATTTCATGATGCGCCGGGTGAATTTCTAGACGCGCTGGAGGACTTTCTAGACGCGCTGGAGGCAGTGCGTCCTGAATCTTTGTACAAATGGTTGAATTTCACGATGCGCCGGCCAGGGATTTCCTTGATGCGCTAGACGTATTCGTGTTTTCCATAATTGGGTTTTGCAGAACGGAGGGCTTGTGGGGTCCGCTTTGCAATGAATGTCGATGCACTGGTCCTATTTCCTCATAATTGAGGTATCCCTCCCAAATTTGGGGGTTTTCGATCATGATGACCGGTGGGGTCCACCACTGGCCCAATTTCTCGCCTTTTGGTTAAGTCTGATGCGCGTTGTGATTTTAACGCGATTTTCGATGCACTGGCCCTAAATCTAATCAAGTGATGATTTGGACACTCGTAATCACTGTTTCGAGGACCTCACTTTTGGGACCCCAACAACGTCTCCCAACGCCCCGGTGACCATAGGGCGAATCCACAACAAGAAAGTCCCGAAGAGGGTCCATTGAACAAAATCCACTAAAGATGCTGCATGAAATCCATATACTTTGACATCAATAAAGAACTTATCTACATCCGATTACTACTGAGTTGAAAGAGTTTTTGTCCAAAATGGGCCACTAATGGATGACATCTGTCGCTCCATAGCTGAAAGGCCAATCATGGGCAGCTTATGTTGTACCATAGCCCACCAACAAAAAATAAAAATGGGCCACCCATGGACGGCCTCGATCGCTCCATAGCCGCAAGGCCACTCATGGGTAGTTCAGATTGTACTATAGCCGCAAGGCCATTCATGGACATCGTGCTACTAGTCAAAAGGTCACTCATGGATATTTCTAACTACACCATAGGCCCAAACAAACCAATAAATGGGGGGCTTGGGTTGTACCGTAGTTGAAAAACCACTCATGGACATCGTTCTATAGCCCAAAGGCCACCAACTGACAACTCAAAGCTCCCCATAGTCAAACAACAGACGGGCTAAACATACATGTCGCCAAATAGTCGACCAAACATACCGACCCTAGGTCTTAGACCCATAGGCATGAACATCGACTTACCTAAGGGTGAGTTAAAATGTCTAAATAACCAAGCTCGAGTGGCCACCCTAAAATGCTCTTGAAAGAGAGGGGGAGATGGAAGAAATTAGTCGACTAGTACGGTCAATGCCAAGCCTAAGGGCCAAAGCCGATCAGTATGGTCAGCACCAAGCCTAAAGGCCGAAACCGACCAGTGCGGTCAGCATTAAGCCTGAGGGCCAACTCAGCAAATCGATCCGATTAGTCAGTATCAAAACTTTGAAACAAGTACAAATATACCACTACCCAACAATGAAGGAAAATACAGAAAATGGGCAAGAAATATTGCATAAGAAAATCATATTCTTATTTTATAGAAATTTTGGTACAAAACTCAGATGAGCCATTGCACGAAAGGAACCAACCATAGAAGATTGAAGAGAAAAAGAGGTAAAAAGGTAGATCCGCAACTTTAACCTTCCTTTGCGCCTCTTTCAGCATCGCCTTCCTTCCCTCTCCACCTCAACCATCAAGCGGTCCAAACTGGATAGGAAGAGACAGAGACGAACTGCTGCCCACACTTAGGAAAATATGCAAGAGTTCCCACACAACAACAGATTACAGCTAAACCTGGAATCAACATATCATTAACCGAGATCTTCCATTCTCTCATAAAAAGAAACTATCTCTGAGAATCACTTCGAAAGCATCGCCCCGAGCTCCGAAGTCTTCGGGAATCACAAACTCAATTTTACTCCAAAATCCAGCAAACGATGGAGCTACAGAAGGATCTACCATGGCTCCTACCTTTTGTAAGAAATGGTTTCCCTTTTTGGAGAATAAACAAAAGAGAAGAAGGCTTTTTATAGAAGTTTGTACACCTGATTCGCCTCCCAAGACGGGCCACATGTCAACACTTTATTGATCACTACATCCTAAAAACGTTTCGTTTCCTAAGTGCAATTAATGGCATGAAGTTCGACGACCATTTCCACTTCCTTCTTTAAAACATCGCCACGCTGGCAAGAAGCTATACGAAGAAGTCCCACAAAAAACAACGAGTCACATTAAGTGAATTCCAAAAAAAGATTACAAGGGGTCAGGTCATCTTCTGAAAACTTGCTCTTAGATTGAACAAATCATTTACCATCTGACCTGTTGATAAGGTTCATAAACCACGGTCAGGGAAAAAATCAGTTTGATACAAAACTTTCATGGCCCATTAATAGTCAATAACGAAGATTTTCTATGGTATGGTATAGAATTAGATCTACTTCATTTTTGGGACCCCTAAAATGATCCAGAAAGACGGATGGACGAAATGGATATAAAATACATACATTAAGATTGGCCCCATGGGTGAGCCAGGGCCGCACCTAATCTGCTCCCAATGGGGGGACACTAGTTCAGAATTAGAATTAGTGTAGGTGGAGATGGGCACGTGTAGGTTTGCAGATTCAAGTAATCCTCTCTTCTTTTTTTTTTTATTAGCTATGCAACACACCCACCCTCTTAGCTGCACAATACACCCACACTGTTGGTCACATAATGCACCCACCCACTGGTGGGGTTAGTGGGTCTCCGTAGCACTTGAACCTAGGCTTTTCAATCAAACTAGCACTGACCTTTTGTGAAATGACAAAATTAGCCCTTGCCCTCAATCTCAATAACTGTAGCCCCTGACCTTTCTTCGGACCATTTTGCCCCCTGATCCAAGCAAGGCTCTGATGAGACACATGGCACTCCGATGACACACTGTAGACACCCCACCTTCGGCTACAATGTTGGTAGAGATAGCTGGATGAATGGAGGACCATACCCCCAAATTCCAAATCCAAACTCAGCTAAACTCACTCTTGTAAGCCCCATTCCATAGCCCAGTTCAAGCCTGAACCCAGTCAACCCAGTCCTAAACATCAGCCTGAAAAACCCCCCATAAGAAAAGCCTAGTCAAAAAATCTCAAAAAAGTCAAACTCACTGAGTCAACTCACTGAGTCAACCCACTGAGTAAACCCGCTGAGTCAACTCGTCGAGTCAAAACACCGAGTCAAACCGCCAAGTCAACCCGCTGAGTCAAACCACCGAGTCGACCCGCTGAGTCAACTCACTGAGTTGACCCAGCGAGTCAAGCAGCAGCCCCGAGGGTGCGACCGTACCTCGCTGGAAATCGAGGAACGGCCGTACGGGCGGCCCTTAGCAGGCCGCCCAAAATAAATTACGAGCTCTGCCACTGCTCGCTGCTATAAATACCCCCCTCCCCTTCTCATTTCAACACACCAATCTGCCCAGTCCAGCGATCGTCCGTCTGAGCCCTTCTCCACCCCTTAGCCCATTTTTCCACCAAGAAGAGCCTGAGTGAGGAGAGTCTAGCCCTGGTCCAGCCCAGCTTGACCACTGGTCCAAGCCTCCCAAGCCATCCAAGTCTTGATCCAGCCACTCGAAGCCAATCCTTGCGACACCTCCGTCCACCCAGGTACTCTTTTCCAGCATCATCTCATTTGCATCTAGCATAAGTGCAACATTTACTTTTCTTCCAACCCCCCTGCTTCACTGCAAGCACCTTGATTCTTCAAGCACACTGCATATGTCTTAAATTAAGCACCTGTCAGTTCGAGCGTATGCTCTGGGCTTGCCCGTTGTTGGAACCTGCCCATCAGAAACTCTTACTGTTCAGACCTGCATTCATGCTTCACCATAAAACACCTTGATCATTCAAGCACACTGCATACGTCTTACATTAAGCACCTGTCAGTTCGAGCGTACGCTCTGGGCTTGCCCGTTGTTGGAACCTGCCTACTGTTCAGACCCGCATTCATGCATCATGTCATCCATGAGAATATACGAGGATTAAACTAGACTTTCAAGTATTCGATCGATTCTGTGAAGTAGAGACCGTACTTCGGTACGGGCAGTGCGTGGGGTGCTTAACCTCTTCCCACCCTGTAACCGTGATCTCTTACCTTGAATCTCTGGCCGCAGATCAAAAGGAGTCATTTTAGAGGAAGGAATCTTCGGATCCCCTTCTCTAACGTTTCTACGGGGTCTAGCCGACTGTAGATTCGAAGTAATTGGCTAGTGGCGACTCTGATCTTATATAAACTCATTTAAACACATCCAGCTTAACACGACCACCAAACAAAGCCCTCGAGAACGAGGCAAGCCAGTGGCACAAACGGCGATTTCGCACTCACGCATCCTCCTCTCCTTCTTTTCCCGAAAGGGGAAAGGACGAGAACGTCGTGTGGGAGTGCGAAAACAGCGAGGGTCCACACACACATGGCTCTGATCCAAGTAAGGCTCCGATGAGACACATGGGACTTTGATGATACACATGACTCTCCGATGAGATACATGGCCCTCTCATGAGACAGTCTCATGGCTCTCCAATGAGACACATGGCTCTCCCATGAGACAGTCTCATGGCACTCTGATAAGACATGGCTCTTCGATTAGACACATGGCACTTTCATGATACACATGGCTCTCCGATGAGACAGTCCCATGGCACTTCGATGAGACACATGGCTTTCCAACGAGACAGATGGCACTTTGATGATACACGTGGCTCTCCGATGAGACTCATGGGGATTTGATAAGATATGGCTCTCCCATGAGACTGTCTCATGTCTCTTCGATGAGACACATGGCTCGCTGACCTGTAAATCATGGCTAGCCAATGAGACACATGGCTCTTTAAATTTTGAAAAACTCGTTGGCGTACATGGTCAGGGGCAAAATGGTTTGAAGAAAATCTAAAAAAGGTATCCGGGGCTACAATTAATGATATTGAGGGCAGGAGCTATTTTCGTCATTTTACAAGAAGTCAGTACTATTTTGACAAAAAACACCTCAAGACCTCTAGCAGGCGAGACACAAATTCAAGTAAACCTGAAGGCCACTGAGAACGTCTATTAAAAGTTTTCTGCCTTTGTCTATCTTCCATTTATTCTATTGTAGTGGGTTGAGAATAACGGGACTAGGTAGGGCCAAGCACACGGCCTTTCCTGGTTGGGACGTATATGAACAGTTCCAATGGTGTGTCTCACTCTCGGAGAAAGATTCGCACCCATAGAACCGACAACCGTGGGATTAGATCCGAATCTGGTGTTTTAGGGCTACAGCAATCTTCTCTGTAGAGCCCACTGGCGTTTTGGGTGATGTTCCCTCCATCGATCGGGTGCCCCAATCATGCTGGACGTACATTTTAAAAATCAGCTCCATCGTAATGGACGCCGATCTCCTGCCTGTGATGCTAGGTGGGCCCACCGTGATGTTTTTGAGATATTCACCCTGTCCATCGTTTTGCAAGATCATTTCAGGCCATGCCATGAAAATGTAGTGGATTCAAAACTCAAGTGGATCACACGAGAGAAAACAGTGGAGATTTAATAACTATCATTGAAACAGTCATATGGCCACAAAAGTTTTGTATTAGGCTAAGCTCACTTCATCTTAGTGGTAATGACCTTATAAACGGTTTGGATGGCATATAAACGTTAAGGTGGAGCCCAGGAAGGTTTTAATGGTAGGATTTTTATTTTTATTTTCCAAATTTTCCCTCTTGTGTGGCCCACCTGAGCTTTGGATACGCCTCATTTTTCATGCATGCCCTAAAATGAGCTTGCAAAATGGATGGATATGGTGGATTTGTCACAAACATTAAAGTGGGCCCCACCTAAGCATCTCAGCCCAAGAACTTCTTATTGGTGTAAAAAAAAAAAATGGCCATTGATGTCCTGCACCGGAAGCGGATTGGTATCTCCCCCCAGACGCATTAAATGCTCAATGCATCAAGGCAGGGGCTCTACGGAACCATCATAATGCATGGGTTTTTATCCATGCGGTCCACCCATTCTTTTAAGATCATTTTAAGGTATGAGTTTAAACAGTAGGCAGGTCCAATGCTAAGTTGACCGCACCACAGGAAGCAGCGGTGACACCAAACTCACCATTGAAACCTTCCTAGATGCCACCGAGATGTTTATTTGCCATCCCACTTGGTTACATAGACTTGGATGAAGGGAAAACACAAATATTAGATTGTTTCAAAACTACTACAGCTCACAAGAAGTTTTTAATAGTGGGCGTTTAATTCCCACTATGCGGTCTACTTGAGTTGTGAATCTACCACATTTTTTTGTTCATATTCTAAAATGATATGAAAAAATGAATGGACAGCATGGATAAAACTCATACATCACGGTGGGCCCCACATAGTCATACCTAGATGGATTATTGTCCAAGCAGGGCAGGACACAATCCGCTTCTTCATGCACCACCGGTGAAAAAATAAGAAAAGAATAAAAGAGAGGGAAGCAGATGGCATCCTGCCCATGCTTGGGCACATTAAATGCTTAATAAGTCTAGGCAAGGGCTCTGTGAGGTTCACTATGATGTATGGGTTTTATCCACATGGTTCATCCATTCTTCAGGGCATTTTGTATTTGTTACTTTGGGTTACAAAAAAAAAAAAAAAAAAAGGCTTCTCATGAAGGCTTATGGCATTTTTGGCCAATTATTCTATCATCTTCGTCAAGGATTTTCTTTCTCACTAATCCCTTCAATACTTGATGAATGATTTTTCTACTAAATGTCACCTCTTGTTCTACTACTCCTGAAGGCTAATTATTTTAATCATAAGAGAAGAGGGAAGGATGGATGACACATCCAACCTTTTTCAATTTTATAGTCCAGCTAAGATTTAAATCTCCATGTCTTTGGGTTGACGTCTTAACACGAGTTGCATTAACAGAAGTATAAAGTGGATGTCATGCATTCATCATGTTGGCTTATGGCCTAATAAATATTGAAATTTCCATCATTTGTGGGTTAACCCCCTAACAAAAACTGCCTCATCATATGTATGGAGTGGATGTCGTGCATTCATCATGATGGCTCCAGGGAACCTTTATCGAAGAGGCTCCTTAATATGTATCTTGAGCATGGGCTGCACACAAAAGGAGGAGAGGCAAGTTAAATTTGTAGACTGACAAGTAAGTTGGGTCTTTACTCATGCCCCAATGGTAGACTCACAAGAGTTTCAACGAGGTTATGGGTTTGAGTAACCACTGGTATAAAAAAGCCACTGTGGTGGGTGTGGGAGGGTAAGTGCTAAAACAAAAAACAAAAAACAAAAAATAAAAAAGAAGAAGAAAAAGAAGACTGGCGAGTGAGTTGCCTAACTGCACACATACCTTTTCTTTGAAAGAAAACTACTCTTTGGGTAATTTTAATTATTCATAAAATTAACTGCAAGGGTAAATTGAGTTTTTGCAGATGTAGAGTCTAAGCTGTTCAAAGGTTTTCAGAACTATTTTTCGGACATCATATACAATTTTCAATTTCCAAAGCATCCACAACTTTATTTAAAATGTTTTCCAATGTCCTCTAATGTCGTTTGAATATTTAAAGTTATCTACCTACGAAAATTAATTGTAGGTGAACATTGGCCAAACGTTGTTGGTATTGTATATATTATAGATGACTATTATTATCTAACCATGGTTAGTTTTAAGCAACTTGCAATCCATGCATGTTGGATTCATCCTATCAAATATATTTATTGTTCTTAGGTTAGGCCAATTGGGCCCCACATAGATATCACACCGTACTAAAATAAGAATTAAGAATTGCAACTAGATCATATCTTCCTATAGTAAGATCCTTGCAGCTTTATCTTCGGGAGATATAACCAGGACATAATGCACGAACTTCCTCACACAAGTCCATGCTTCGCGATGGACAACTACTTGCAAAAGCAAGTGGATTGGACGATCCTACCCACCAAATAGTGGGCCTTACCACACTCAATTTTCGACCATTGCGAATACCTTTCTCATTGTCCATTTGTAAGTCATCGATTGAATAGTTAGAGATTATTTATCATTGGAAAAACAAATTTACTACCTTCATCCATGTTAGAGGACCAACCCAATTAACGGTTTAGATTAATGACCACGTCTCAATTTGATTGATTGTAGAACAATAAATAAGAATTCAGTGCCACTATTATTATATTAGCCTTTTCATTTTAGGTAATAAAATATTTTTTTTTTCATACGCACACTTCCCTTCTACTTAATGATAAGTGTTTGGCACCATGGATTTGAGGAGAAGTGGATTCCAAATTCTCATCGATTCCGATTCTTATCAATTTCAGATTTTCTGTTTGGTAGACAAGATTTGGAGAGAAATCAGATATGAGGGAATGAACGGTGTAAATTTTAATCCCACCGTTTGCCCACCATATTAGTCTTGATTTTTAAATCCATGCCGTTCATTCATTTTTACCGATCATTTTATACCAGGATCAAAAAATAAAGCAGATTCACATTTAAAGTGGATCATAAAACAAGAAAAAATGGAGAGTGAGACCTTTACAATGCACAAAAGTTTTGGATTAAACTGATATTTGTGTGGTCCCTTCATCCAGGTCTTTGTGACCTTATCAACAAGTTGGATGGAAAATATACATTATGTTGGGTCCCATAGTTAAGGACACATTACATTGGGTCCCACTTTGGGGAGGATTTCTCCTCAAATCCCACCTTTTTTAGAGGATTTGAAAAAGAACTAAAAGTGGCTTTTTGAATTCTCCTGGATTCCTCTCAAATACACTTCTCATGAAATCTATGGTGCCAAACAGAATAAAGCAAGGGATTCCTCTTAAATCCACTTCTCATCAAATCCATGGTGCCAAATAGAATAAAGCAACCAATTTCTCCTCACTTCTCCTCAAATCCATGGTGCTAAACGGGCCTTTATTCTTACTTTTTTGGAAATAAAGACCTAATATTCCAGGAGAACTACCTTTTTTTCTATTTTAATAACATGGATAAATACTTCATAAGAATACACAATTACTACTGGCTAGGGTGGCAATGGGTCAAGTGGACCTCTGGGTTAATTGCCCCGACACACTTCAAAGCTAGGTTCGGGCTCAAGCCAAAAATGTAGTGATGGGGTTTCTTCTCCTCAATCAAGAGGAGAGATGGTGCAACCTGAGTATGGTCGGGCACTCGGACCAGTCTGGTCGGGCGACCGAAATTCACTCGGATGAAGCGTTTATTGCTAGACTGTTTTTACAACAGTCGGGCACCCTACGGTCAGGTGACCGGGCGCCCGAAATTCAGGTTTTTTTCTCAGATTACTCGCTAGACCTTTTTTGGCTTAGGCGGGCGCCCGACGGTCTGGTGACCGGGCGCCCGACCCTGTACGGACTGCTTAAGTGCAGTTTCCTAATAGGGTTCTGTTTCCTCCGGTTTCCTACTTAAGATGTTTCAAATCGTGGTTAGGGCATCCATTAAGGTGTTTCCACGTCCAAGGTGAGAGAGAGAGAGAGAAAAAGAGAAAGAGAGAAAGAGAAAAGAGGGAGAGGAAGCTTGTTGGCAGAGGAGGCTTTGCTCGCAAAGGTGATTCACGGTGCAACGACGTCTCGGCTCTTCAACGTTCTCGTGCTCGGGTGAGATATCTCCGTTTTCATTATTCTCTTATTGTTTATCCATTCCTGCGTGGGTGAAGAATGTTGGATCCAAGCGGTGTATGCTTATGATCGGTTGTAACGCTCTACTTCATAGTGGATTGTTGATGTGGACTAGGTCCCGTGGTTTTTACCTCTTTCAAGGGTTTTCCACGTAAAACTCCTTGTGTCATGTGGTTGATGCTTTACTTATGATTATTGCACTATCATAGCCCATAATTCTAGTGTATTAGGGAGCGAGATCCTAAGGTTTGTGTGAAACACACCCAACATGTAGTCCATTTATTTAAATGGGCTAGGCTTGGGTTTAGGTCAACCTAGCCTGACACCCCTAATATATGTAATCAATGGGTGGGGCCGAATGACCCATCCCGACTTAATCTGAAACAAAGCCATCCTACTATACATGTGTGATAATTCTTTTGCAAGTGTATAGATGAAATGAAATATGTGCGTATCATGAAAAATTCAATTTCATTAGCATATAATAGTAAGCTCTATTCACATGAAAACTCCAATGAAGAAGCTTAATATGAGATTAAAGTTACTGCATCATCTGGTAGGGTGGGTTGATTAAGCCTGACCCAACTGCAATTAAATGGCTTAAGTCAGATTGGATTCGGGCTCTAGAAATTTTAAGCAAGTCGGATCGGTTCACCAGATAATTAATGAGTAGCAGGTCAAGTGAGGGCCATTGTATACATAGCATATATTAGCTCAATCCAACCATCTAAGTTGTGATAACCACATTAGATAAGTTATGCTCCGGATTCAATAATGATAACGTTCCAAATCTCTCTCTCTCTCTCTCTCTGGCTCAGTACACACACTCCACTGTTAGTCTGTGTGATCTCTAGAACAGGTTCGATTGAAAATAAATATCATGGTGGGCACTAAGAAGGTTTCAAGGGTGGTCGTCTTTACCCCCCTGCTTTATGTGGTATGGTCCACTTGAGCTTTGGATCTGCCAAACGTTTGGGCTCATGCCCTAAAATGATCTGGTCATGGATATAACACACATCATGGTGGGCCCACAGAACTTGATGAAGTCGATACACCACCAAAGTCGGTGGTTTGGCACCCAGGCAATCTGCGCGGATTGGGTACTACCCCGCTGGAACCTAGCTAGAAACGGACGGTTCTATCAGGGGCTCTGTGGGGCCACTGTGATGTATGTGTTTTATCCACACCGTCCATCTATTTTGAAAAATCATTTTAAGACATGAGCTCAAAAATGAGTCAGATTGAATGATCCAGTTGACCACACCACTAGGAACAGTGGAAGATTGAATGCCTACCATTGAAAACCTCTTGGAGGCCACAAAAGTTTTGGATCAAGCTGATATTTATTTTTTTCTCAGGTCCATATGACCATATGAACAGGTTGGACATCAAATAAACATCATGGTGGACCCTAGGAAGGTTTCAATGGTGGGGTCATTGTCACCACTGTTTCATATGGTGTGGTCCACTCCAAACTTCTTCCTACCTCTTTTTTGGTTCATGCCCTAAAATGATCTTCCAAAATGGATGAACAGAGTGAATAAAACACTTATATCATGGTGGGCCCCACAGAGCCCCTTACAGGAGTAGGGATACCAATCCGTGCCACATGCAATCCGATTCCATTGGATGGAGATTTCCTGCTGAAGGCTTTTGGTGGGCAGGGAAGCTAGATAAGGCCCATCATGATGTTTGTGATAAATTAACTTTTTTCATCCACTCATTTTGTGAGCTCATTTTAAGACATGCGACAAAGAATGAGGTGTATCTAAAACTCAAGTGTGCCACATGAGAGGAAACAACAGGATTGAAGAACCATTGTTGAGGCATTCATATTGCCACAAAATTTTTGTATCAGGTAGGTATTTTGTGTTCTCAATTAATCCCAGCTGCTGGAATGGCCTTATAAACAATTTGGATAGCATATAAGTATTAAGGTGAAAAGTTTCAGCGGTAGCCATTTCTTTCCCCACTCTTTCCTCGCATGCAATCCATTTGAGTTTTCGATCCTCGTTCTTTTCTACATGTCTTAAAATGAGCTCGAAAATTGAATGGACGGGGTGGATTTCTCATAAACATCAGGATAGGGCTCACTTAACTTTCTTGCTCACGAAAGCCTTTGGGAGGAAATCTGCATTAAGGTGAACTGGGTACTAATTAAACACTTCTGCCTATCGTGCACATATAGCTCCTCTATGCTATGGTTCGGAGGAAGAGAGAGAGAGAGAGAGAGAGAGTTACTCTCTAAATGAGCAACCTTTTAAATCCTCAAGCTGCTTGATCCAAAAATCTGGTGAACCATATGGAAGTGAGAAGCAAATTATGGGCTTGGGGTTTTCACTTTGCTATGACTCACCAAAATTTTAAATCAGGCTGAGAGTTCCATGAGGTGACTCATCCAGTGGACCGTACAAATTTTGTACCCACATCATGTTCACAAAGTTCCCAAGAGAACGGGTTCAGGAGAGCATTTGTGTGTGTTTGTGTGGGTGAGTGTAAAACATTGAACTAATAATTTGATTTTCTGGCCACGTTCCATCCACAATTAGACTTGTGATTTAGGTGGTCCAAATTGCCACATTTATATTGACAGTTGTCATATTGACACAACCCCAAAATAGTGTTCAGACCACGATGACCGTGTTCATTGCTCATCACCATGTTAGGGTTGTCAATGGGCTGTGTGCACCCAATGGGTACCTGATCTCAGCCCAATATGGCCCAGTTATGAATGTAATTTAATGGGTGTGTGTATGGGTTTGGGTATTTTTTTTAGCCCGATTAATAAATGGGCCATGTGCGGGCATCGCACCAGATGAATAAATGGCCTGCTAGGGGGGTAAAATGGCTTGTGGTACAAGTGCCAGAGTAAAGGACCCATCTAAAATTTACACATCAAACCAAAAGTCTCAGACTCTCAATATAGAATTTACATATCAAATCAATAGCCCTAATAAAATAGGAAGTTATTTGATATTCAGGCTATTTTTGCAACTGATATGCATGCACTCACAAATTCTACATGTGGCAAACAATATTTCTAACTAAACTAGGTAACTTAAAAAATAATTGTTATCAAGTAACATTTCCAAAAATTATATTGGTTGAACAATCGTTACCTCTTTTACACACACACACACACACAAGTTTACTGAAATGAGACTATTGGATTTTTTTTCCCCACTTTTAACCATCCAACAAATGCTGGACAATATGATAAACTTATAATCAAACAAGCTTATTATTTGTTTATTCTACATCTAATATGAGGACCTTAATTTAGATAGTTAACATTTTAATTACTTGCACATCATGCATGTAATTTCATTGTGATGGCTTTAAGCTTTCGATATTCATGTGATGGATTAGAAACAACATAAAAAAGGGGTTTTTTTATTTAGTTTTTTTTTTTTTAAATCAATATAGCATGCTATCTTTCTATATTTTATGTCATAGTTTTTTTTCCTTTAGCCATATTCTAAAATGTAGTCTTTTTCAAGTAATGGGTACCCGGTGCCCTAATAGGTCATATCCATGACGCCCATCTGTCCTGCTAGCTCACTTTAGAGCATGAGCCCGGTAGATCTAAAGCTCTAGTGAACCGTACCATATTAAATAACGGGAATTGAACGCCTAACTACTTGGAGGCCACAAAAATTTTGGATCAAGATGATTTTTATGTTTTCCCTTTATCCATGTTTGTATAATCTTATGAATAGGTTGGATGACACATAAACATTGGTGTCGGCCCTAGTAAGGTATTAACTTTCAATGGTTGAGGTCCGTTACAATCACTGTTTCATGTAGTATGATCCACTTGAGCGATAGACTTACCTCATTTTTGGATGCATGCCCTAAAATGAGCTTGTGGAAGGAATGAACAGTATGGATATAACATATTCATCACGATGGGCCCCAAAATTTTTGGGCTAAAGAAACACATGCGGCTCAATTAAGATTTACACTATTTTGAGGCCGTATTTTCTCCAAAATCCCAACGAGGGTGAACTGTAATAATAGCTCATTTACAGGTAAATAAGAAAATTAAACAGGCCCTTAAGCCCTTTTAACAAGGCCCAAACCATCTTATAACAAGCTTGCCCTTGGCCTTATAGCCCATGAGCTAGACTTGGGCTTCACTAACAGCCCATTAGACCTTGTGAAGTCCAAGTCGATCTCATGTGCATGAAGCCAAGTTTGCCTCCCCAAGATGGTTTGGGGGTGATAATTGAAACCCATGGGTTGGATCTGGGCTTAAGTTGTAGGCCCAATAATTAATATGGCTCTGCATGCCCGAAAAGTGGGCTTAGACCAACCTAATTTATTTAACGTTAGTGGCTGGTCGGATGAGTTAGCTCTCGACGGCCAGGCTGCTTTCAATCACAGCTCCTTACTTTGTAGGACTCATCGTCTGGGCAGGCCTGGGCTTGGCTGGTATACTTAGATCACGCATCGTGGATCATATTGGATGAACAGCCAACAAAAAAGTGTGTGGCAGAGCTGGGCCTTAAGCAAGACTTGAGCTTGGACTGTCCTTCTTGTGGGCTGGACCTTGGCCTGTTTTTCTTGGCCAAGCACGAGCCTAGGCCAAGCTTGGGCCTACATCATTTTACTTTACATGCCGGGTTGGACGGACCTCAACCTGGCCGAGCTAGACCACCCTTAAACAGCCCTCTTTGGAAGGCATCTTTCGGTGACTTAAGCCATTGGTTTGGTAGGCATCTTTCGGTGACTTATGCCATTGGTTTGGTAGGCATCTTTCGGTGACTTATGCCATTAGTTTAGTGGGCCAATGAAATGGTACTTCTCATAATATCTTCAGTATAAGTGACCCAGCCATTTCAATTGAATGCAAAATTACAACCAATGGTCCACCTTCAGTGACAATTAAGATCATCTGATGGCGGACATTTTGGAGCGGCCCACCACATCGCAGGTCGTTAGAAGGCGGAACCCACTTGTACAGTTTCTTGCTCGACCAAATCCGTGATTCAGGCTACACATTTCTTCTCTTCAATTTCTTTTTATTAACATATAGATGCACACATGTAATGATGTAAATCAATCGAAAATGTCCTAGATGGTGGGCCCCACTTTAATTATTGAATATCTTTTATTTTGAACATCTATTTGATGACCATCAATCAAATGTCCAGGGATCTTATTTATTATCATTAGTTTTTTTAAATAAGACCATTGGATATTTTCATTTCTTACAGTTCAATAAATGCCTACCAATCTCATATTTTCAGAACTCAATAAGGATAATTTTGTGTTCATGATACATCTAAACTATATCCCCATAATTTGTACGATCTAGTTTGAATTATTTATATTCCACATAAGGAACTTCATAGCAATGTCCAACTGCCTGTGCATCATCCATCATACTCTGCTAGAGTATTTCTATTAAAAAAACAAACAAACAAACAAACAGACAAACAAAGAAAAAAAAAAAAAAATCATGATGCAATGGATGCCACTTTGGGCACATGAACAGGGAAGTTATCAATCTCATCCATCCATGGGTTCTTCTCCTTGGCAGGATCAACGGTCCTCAGAGCCTTCCAAACTGCACTATTGCACTTGAAGCCGGATCCGAATGCGATCTGCCAGACCCGATCACCTCTCTTAACCCTGCCCTTAGCCTCAGTGTATGCAAGTTCATACCACAACGAACTACTAGAAGTGTTACCAAACCTGTATAGTGTCATCCTTGAAGGTTCCATATGCCACTCTTTCAAATCCAAGTTCTTCTCCAGCTCATCGAGCACGGCCCGACCGCCTGCATGGATGCAGAAATGCTCGAACGCCATCTTAAAATCTGGAATGTATGGCTTGATCTTCATCTTAAGTAGTTTCCTCGCCACCAACGTAGTGAAAAACAGAAGTTGTTCAGATATCGGTAGAACTAGTGGGCCCAATGTGGTAATGTTGGTCTTGAGAGCTTCTCCGGCGACCGCCATCAGGTCTTTCGATAGGGCGACGCCGACCCTACTAGTATCATCTTCTTCTTGGTACACACATTTGAATGCTTGGTCTTCGGCGCCCCTATGGGTTCGGACGGTGTGGATTAGTTGGTACTTGGACCGGTGTCGATCGGACCGTTTGTTGGAGAGGAGGATGGCGGCGCCGCCCATCCGGAAGAGGCAGTTGGAGACGAGCATTGAACGGTTGTTACCGACGTACCAGTTGAGTGTGATGCTCTCCATGCTCACTACCAGTGCATAGGAGTTGGGTTGGACCTGCATGTTTTTTTCTCGATTGACTTCAGTACGCACAGTGCGCACGGAGAGAGAGAGAGAGAGAGAGAGAGAGGAGAGAGTTGGTGCGCACATCATCTCCCCACCGTTAAAAGATGGGTCGGTGGGAAATCTAGCAGCAATTGCAAAGTTGGATCCCAGACTACGGGGCCCACCTTGATGCATGTGTATTATATCCACTCCGTCCATCCGTTTCACCAGATCATTTTAGCGCATGAGCTAAAATATGAAACAGATCCAAATCTCAAGTGGACCACACTACAGGAAACAGTGGTGATTAGCCATCAAAATTTTCTTGGGGGCCACAAAAGTTTTGCATCAAGCTATATTTTTATGGTCCTTTCATCATCCAGGCCTTTGTGACATTATCAACAAGTTGGATGGAAAAAAAACATTCCAGTGGCCCCTAGAAATTTTTAATGGTGGGCGCTCAATCACCACCTTTTCTTATGGTGTGGTCCACTTGAGATTTAGATCTACTGCGTTTTTTGGCTCATATCCTAAATTGAACTGGAAGAACTGATGGACGGCGTGGATAAAAAACACATAGCCTCGGTGAGCTCCACAGTCAGGGATACATCACGGTGGGCCCCACAGTCAGGGATCCACCGAAGCCGCACATTCCCACCTGTCATTTTTGGATGGGGACGGATATCTGCGCGCCGACTCTTGGTGCACACAAACATCTCCCATCACTACTCAAGAGGAGATGATCGGTACACTCGGGAGCACCGTAAGTTGTAGTACTCCTAGTCGAATTGCGAATTTGGACCGTCCAATCAGTGGATCCGTACATCCCATCGGGTCCACCACACATTCCAAGGACTGCCATGAAAATAAAATTCAACCATAGGTTGGATTTCATTTTTGCAGGTTGAATTTTATTTTTGCAGCCATCTACTTTCCATGCCATTAGAATCATATTATACAAATGATTCTTGGAACCATGAGTGATCATGATGGACCACAGAAAATTGACCGTCCATTTTGTAGGCTACCGATTGGAGTGTTAGAATCATCCGACTGGTGTGGTTTTTACATGGTGTCGAATGAAATATATCTTGGACTCAATTGACGGTCCAGATCAATCAATTGAACTGCCCAAATCCCCCTGATGAAGATAGGAGAACAGTTACTTCTCTTACTCCCGCCATTACGTATGCGAGAGCGTGACGTAGGAATGGCAAAACGGGAATTTTGGTAATGAAAAGGACTTCAATACTCTGGGGAGTGTGATGAATGATACTCTGACACTTAGAAATCACACATGTGGCATACAATTAATTCAAATTGATATTTCTAAATTATGGGTCCAGTTTGTAAGTTCGACGAACAAAAAATTACGCTTATATGAATATTTTTTACCATCAGATTGTGGATATTTATTGGACTGTAAAAAAAAAAAAAAAAAAATTTAAATCCAATGGTCCTATTTCAACAAACATGTGTCCATGAATAGGTTTGTTTTTTAAATCTACCTGGCTTTGGACCTGTGGCTTGGATACAGTGGATTTCACAATTCAGTTCTTTTTATGACATGTTTACAAGTTCTGAATGCCTGCGTATCATTCCTCATAAGCTGCAGAGTATCATAAACTCCACGTGTGGGATTGGTTCTTGAGTTTGGGAGCGGAATGGGTGTACCCCACGCCTCACCCAAGACGGTGCGGCCCTTACTGTGGGGCCCACCTTGATGTATGTATTCTATATCCATGCCGTCCATCCGTTTTGCTAGATCATTTTAGGGCATGAGCCCAAAAAATGAAGTAGATCCAACTCTTAGGTGAACCATACGATAAGAAACACTGGTGATTGACCATTAATGGGCCACGAAAGTTTTGGATCAAGCTGATATTTGTTTTATCCCTTCATCTAGGTTTATGTGACCTTATCAACAGATTGGATGGAAAATAAACATTACGAAGACCTTACGGTGGGCCCTAGGAAATTTTTAATGGTAGGGCATTCATGGATATATAATACATACATCAAGGTGGGCCCAACGATATCGGCTGCACCGTCTTGTGGCATGGTGACTTCCTTCCCACTAGCATGCAATTTATGTTAGACATCAATACCATTGAAACGGTAGGACCCACCCCAGATCACCTGGCACAAAAATCTGGCGGGTCCTATCGGATCATCATGTGGACCACATTGTTGTTTTCCACAGACAACCGGTGGTTTGGTTCATCAGACATTCTTGGCCCACATAGTGAGCTGATCATACAGATTTTCGAGAATGGTGATCTTCATGGCGGTTTGTATAGTTTTCATGGTACTGATTTCCTAGACAGGAGGCTTGTTGGCAGGAAAGATGTCACTGTTCCATAAGTGTGGTGCCTGTAGGTGACCAATTCTCTCTGTTTTATCTGTAATCAAAGGACGCATGAGATCTGCCCACGAAACCAATAAAAAAAAAAAAAAAAAAGCCTTGATTGGCCGTTCATCGTTAGAGTACCTCCAATAAGATTTATTAACGAGCGGTTCAAATTGCGGATGCGACTCGGGGCCCCACCGTGACGTTTATGTGTGGTCCACTTGAAATTTGTATCTGCCTCATTTTTTGGACCATGCCCAAAAAAGGAGTTGGTAAAACGGATGGACGGCATGGATACCCCCCCTGGCTGGATCCTGGGTCGTAGCTAATCCGCGTTCATCACCAACCAGCAGCAATGCCACAACTTTTCTTACCAAACCATCTCTCCCGCCAAAATACAAATTGCGCACTAAATCGGTACCATCAAAACCATAAGCCGCACGATGAAGGTCACCCACATAAAAAATCAGGCTGATTGGCTATCAAGGTGGGCCACACCTGTAGATTATGAGACCTTCAACTGTCCATTGATTCGAACAGTATGGCCCACCTGATTTTTACACCAGGTGATCTTTGTGGTGGGTCCTACTGTTTTCATGGTACTAACATCCTACACAATTGGCATGCCTAATTTGTTGCACCAAGGAACATGAAATTTCACAATATCAAAATATCATGATAATTGGTGCAACCAAACGCGGTTGGGTAAATAAGATGAAAGAAGACCAACCTGGAGAAGCTTCTTGGCAAGGTCTATGGAAATGAGTCCAGCACTGCAACCCATTCCACCAAGGTTGTAGCTTTTAACATTCGCCCTCAGCTTGTAGTGATTCACAATCATGGCTGAAAGAGATGGTGTGGGATTGAAGAGGCTACAATTCACCACCACTATCCCTATATCCTTAGCCTTCACACCTGTCTTCGCCAGGAGCTGATCGACGGCTCCGAACATCACCATCTCCGCCTCCTTCCGTGCTTCTGACATGGATGGGTTCGGCGGAATCGTCAAGACAGCCTCTGGCAAGTATGTTAACTGGCCCAAACCCGACCTCTCCAGGATCTTCTTCTGGAACAACAAGTTCTCCTCTGTGAAGGTTCCGGTTAGCGACGAGCAATTCATGAACCTCTCGCGCGTGCATATACGGGCCTCATCGGGCTTGTACAAAGCAAAGTCGAGTAAATAGACAGACTGTGGGCGGATCATGAAGTAGAGGGTCACCAGGAAGACGAGTGAGCTCGAGCATAGGACGGCCGTGATGAGGTTGAACTGGAGGTGGTCCCAAAGCTCTTCCAAGTCACCGATGCTGAGGGTGGAGAGGTGAGCCGACACCATGATGAGTAGAGGAGCCACGATGAGGTATATTGCGTGGGAGATCAGATAATGGTACCCGAGCTTCACGTACTTAAGCTTCACTGACTGGAGAAAGTTGGGAAGCTTTATTTTTCCATTCTCATTGGTTATCTCAATGGAAACCGCTTTGTTTTCTGTGTTTTTCCTTACTTCTGCCATTATTTAAAGAGGGAAATCTGTAGACACTTCACTTAGAAAGAACTAATGATAGACGTGCTTTTATTCAGAAAGAGGTAAAAGAAGGCCAAATGGCTGCATAGCCCAATAAAAAAAAATCCCCGAATCACGATCTTCCAAGATGGGGATTTTAATTGAAGTATGGTTTTAGTTCAAATGCTTTAACAGCTAGTTTGGAATTCCTATGACCCAAAAGAAGGAAAAGGGAGGAGATGATGAGAGTAGGGGAGATATTGGGTTTTCTTTCTTGGGTTTGGAGAGCTGTTGAAGAAAAGGAAAACCCAGATGCAAAATGGCCACTTGTTTGGGTTAAGAGCTGAAAAGGAGAAGTTGGTTGGAATGAAAAGACCTGAAAAAAGAAATGGAAAGAGAATGACTTGCGATAGAGAAGAAAGTGAGGGAAGATAGGAAAGGGAAGGAGGAAGATTGCTTGAGATTGGGAGAGAGGTGATCGAATGAATTTAAAGGGCGTGTATGGAGAGAGATGCAACCACCCCAACGAACTTTTATTAAAGGAAGTCCGGGAAGCATTGAATACGCCAGCCGGAGAAATAGCCGGCTCGAGAGGCTCTTTGCGGGTCTTAAATTATTGAACCCCCTTCTTTAGAAAATTCACAGAAATACCTTCTCACCGACCAATGCGTACTGTTGCAAGAAAGGGTCTACGATACTCTTAAATTGACCTGAATGCCACTAAAGTCTTAATAGATAATGAAAATTAGTTTGGATTAAAAAAAAAAAAAAAAAAAAAAAAACTTTGATACTATGGCGGATTGTGAGGATGATATGCAGGCGCTTAGGAATTGCATAAGAGGCATACAAGCAAGCTCAATTAATTAAACTGTCCAAATTATGGGTCCTAATTTTAAATGTCTCATGAACTAAAAAGTATTCCTTTTTATTATTGGATTTGTGGAAAATTACTAGATTGTTAAAATTGAAAAAAGTGTCCACCGCTCAAATGACACACGACACGGTTAATCTGATTTTGGGATTGGGGCTAAGCAACTGTGAGTTACACAATTTAGTTGGTTTCATTAATTCAATTAATGTATACAACTTATTAGCTTGTTTTTAGAGGGTGTATGCAAACCCAGAGAAAACCCAAGCTCTCTCTCTCACAAAACTCTCTCCCGACACCTGTTAATGTAATTAGGAAACCTTGCACCTCTTAAGATACCTCCTAATCCCGATTACACCCACTTAAATAAGTAACAAACCTGAATTAAAAACATCTTATGCAAAACTATGTAAGACTGCGCAAGACTGCGCACCACCAATTGATTGGGCGATCAATCGACCGCCCCAAGCGATTGATCGACTAGCCTGATCAATTGATCGCTCAGCCGCAAAACCATCTAGAGAGCTTGCTATAAGAAAATTCACAATACCGATCAATTGACCAACCCTAGTTGATTGACCGGTGGCTTTGTCTCAACATAAATTTGAGTCACCTATTCCAACAGATAATTCCCTGCTATGTTAACATTTTCCATGGTTTCCTACCAGCCAAGGTTTTAGGACTCTGGCAACTATTCATGGGTTATGGAGTCGAGTCGTGACTCAGGAAAGTAGGGTGTGACTGGACCAAGTTGGGGCTGACTTGGCCGAGTCAAGTCAAGTACCCCTAATTTCAGTGCTGACGCATAGAACCAAAATGTATAGGGCTCGATGGGGTCTGAGTTGACTCAGTCGAATCACATATGATTCCGTAAAGTCATCCTAGTTTCAATTTAAAAGATCCACTTCTCACAAGGCAAGATGTAGTCATCAAATCATGTTTGAAAGATGATGTAAGAAACATCTCTTACTCTTAGAAAGCCAATCTTAACATACACAGCCAACTTCTAATCAGACTCTAGTTGCACTAAAATGGTACTTTTTTTTTTTCTACTAATTTTGTTTGATTTGAATGATAATAAAAGAAATGGAAGGAGAACTTCAATAGACTCCTTTATTTGATGAGTTGCTACATCCGGCACTCCATCTTATGGATGTGAATTCCCTGCTAATCTCTGGTATGGACCAATGAAAAAGTGTCACATGGATGTGTTAAAAGTGGGGCCTGCGATGAAGATAAAATCATCATTTCATACAAGCGAATTTCTCTTTTCAATTCAAGCTCTACTTTTGACATGCCCACATGACATTTTTCATTGAGCAATTTTCATTGAGCCATGTAAGAGTTATATGAGATTTTCATAACCCTTTGTTTAAGTAGTTTATATCCTTATTAACTCTTTTCTCACACTTCTAAGTATAAAACATAAACATAACGAAGAATTATATGGATTCGGAGAAAATGAGTGGTTTCCCAAGGCTCCTACTTTTAAATGTGGGGCCCATGATTTAGTGATCAATGTAGTTTCTAATGGCCCATTGTGGATGAGGAATGCTCCAATCACGCAAATTGGAATACCCTAGCACTTGAATCTTTGGCCTTTTTGTGTTAAATGTGGATTTGTGGGAGTCATCCTCTACTCCATGACAAACATGGATGTAATCCATACTCCTCATCAAGTGAGCCTATACTTGGTAGGTTCGTAGTCGTCAAATGAAAAGTGGGATCACTGACTAGCCAGTAATTGAAATGTTAGCATCACCAGAGGAAAGTAGCTTTTTAGAGGGATTGGAACTCAAAAGTAGGACCCACTTGATGAATGGTGGGATCTTTGGTATTATAATACATATGGGACAATACTTTCACCTAGCCATTGATTCAATAGTTAGGAGTCAGGATCATCCAGCCAAGTG
Source organism: Liriodendron chinense (assembly GCA_003013855.2). Classification (NCBI taxonomy): domain Eukaryota; kingdom Viridiplantae; phylum Streptophyta; class Magnoliopsida; order Magnoliales; family Magnoliaceae; genus Liriodendron; species Liriodendron chinense. Next base: position 2,230,544 of record ML058505.1, read on the forward strand.
TTGTCCGAGTGGAGTGGATAACCAAAGGTGAGATGCATTTGACAGGTGATCTGGATCAATAGGTTAGACCATTTCTAATACAATCCATATATACTTTCCATTTTTCTTATCATCGATCGGATGGATGGTTAGGATCATCCAATCAAAGTGATCATGAAAGTAACTGTGAAACAAATTAAGGTAGAAACCACATGGTACATGATCTTGATCAATGTTCTGACCATCTCTAGCATAATCAATATAGATTGCTGCTTTCCCTGACCAATGAATGGACGGTCCATTTGCTAATCCAATAGGCGTGTACAATGTTGTCCATTTGCTAATCAAAAAAAAAAAAACCACACTGGGACCCATCTGATAGACCGCTTGGATCCGTTACGTGTTCACCACTTTGGCACATGGTTGGCGTGTGGATGGGCTCCCTTTTACATGCACATGAACAAAGCAATGGGCTACACTCCTGCAATAGTCAAAATGGTGGTGACTTATGCTGAGGTGTGGAGCCATTCACATCAGGGGATGGTCGGGCGTCCGGACGGTCAGTGGACCGGGCGCCCGATATTCAGGAATATGAGACAGAATGTCTCTGGATTGTTCTGGGAACAGTTGGGCGCCCGGACAGTCTGTGACCGGGCGCCCGATACTTGGGAGTTCTTTTGTGTTTTGCCACTGGACGTTTTTCTATTTGGGCGGGCACCCGACCCAGTTTGACCGGATGCCCGACTGGCCGCAAACTTAAGTGTGGGGTTTCCTATTTTTTGTTCTAATTTCAGGGTTTACTATATAAAGGGGTGTAATCCGGGATTAGGCTATGGGATTAGGGTTTCTATATATCCAATGTGAGAAAAAGGTGAAAGGTTAGCAAAAAGGGCAATCTCTGTGCATGAGAGTATTGGAGAAGGTAAGTGTATTGCTTGTAACTTTATCTTCTTCATAGTGGAAGTTTGCACCGTGGTTTTCACCCTTGTTAGAGGTTTTTCCACATAAAATATGTCTTGTGGATTGTTGGTTTGTTTCAATATCGCTTCTAGATTATATTTCTCCATGTTTATCATTTGTAGGTAAGACCGGAGATTGGATCTCGGTTCACCGACGTTGTTGACATGCTGCGCAACAACTGGTATTAGAGCTATTGGTTTAGTTCAAGTGTAAGCGATGACAGAAGAAGAGAAGATTAGAATTGAGAAGTTTGATGGTTCAAACTTTGCCTTCTAAAAGATGCAGATGGAGGATTATCTGTATCAAAAGGACCTCTATATTCCTCTAGAAGAAAAAGAGAAGAAACCAAAGAAGATAACAGATGATAAATAGGCTTTAGTGGATCGAAAGGCTTTTAAGGAATAATCTGACTCTCTTTGTCTAAGAGCGTCACCTTCAACATATCCAAAGTAAAGACCACAAAAGAATTAATGCAAGCTTTGGCTACGATGTATGAGAAACTATTAGCGTTCAACAAGGTTCATCCTCATGAAACGGTTATTCAACATGAAGATGTCAGATGGTGGGGGTGTGGTTGAACATCTAAACGAGTTCAATACAGTCACAAGCCAATTGAAATCCGTTGGCATCACTTTTGATGATGAGGTCAGGGCACTATTGATCTTATCCAGTCTACCAGACAGTTAGGATGGTTTGGTGATTGTCGTGAACAATTATTCAGGGTCTACGAAGTTGAAATTCAATGATGTGGCCGGTCTAATTCTCATTGAAGAATCTAGAAGGAAAGCATCGGGAGCTTTGGGAGCCTCAGGAGATTCAGGGAATGCTCTAAACATTAAAGGAAGAGGAAGATCTTCGAACAAAGAAAGCAATAAACATGAGCGTTCTAAGTCGATGAGTAAGTCCAAGTGACCAAAAGACAAAGACGAGTGTTGGCATTGCAGGAAGAAGGGGCACATGAAGCGAGATTGCAGGGCGCTTAAGAAACAAGAAGGAAACTCTCAAGGTGGAAAGGATTTAGTACATCTGTCACGCCCTGAAATTCGGAACCCGAGTACAATAACCCAAGCCCGAGTCTCAGGGTGTGAATTGAAAATTCGAGCATAGATTCCTTGAAATTTCATTCCACACATTGCATAACAAAAATAAATCCCAAATATAAAGTTCTTTTCCAATAATATCTCATTACATTGAATTTTACAAGATAAAATAGATCAACTACGGTTGGCGTTTGAGTAACACGTGACCATTTGAATACTTTACTCTGTCTACGTCTTTTCCTTCCTGAAAACCTGCAAGAACTGTGGTGATTTTGGTGAGCTAAAAGCCCAGTGAGGTCATTTCCATCACAGGTAATATTCCAGTTAATAAGAGATAGGATGTGAATCATCAATGGATAGAATTGTGTGAAATATACGAGGATAAGATTATGATTGATACACTTTATGATTTATTATCAATAGAACACGATTATCATGATGTCATGTATGTCATGATACGTGTGAGAGCAATAAACATCTAGGAACTCGCTGCCACTGAACATTAGGAACCTGTCGCAAATCAACCATGCTCACCTAACCGGTACAGCGAGGCGGCAAATCAACTATGTACGCCAGTGGGCAAATCAACCATGCACCACTGATCCAACCGAGCAAATCAACCCTGCTCAATAAGTGAAACGACCAGAACTCGCTGCCACTGAACATTAGGAACCTGTCGCAAATCAACCATGCTTACCTAACCGGTACAGCGAGGCGGCAAATCAACCATGCACGCCAGGAGTCAAATCAACCATGCTCCTGTTCTGTTGTAGTGTATAAATGTATGTATATGTCATGAGTTATGAAAGCACTAATCAAGCATGCAATGCATATCAAATTCAAGTCCAATCACGCCATGTATGTTATCTTCGTTCAAATAATTCATTATCTAAATATCTATCATAAATTAATAAAGTTGAGAAAGATGTACATCGTTTAAGGTTTGTATCAACGCCTAAGTTATGTTTATCTAGGCCTTTACCTTGGCAATCCGGGAAAACAATTTCTAGAGAAAAGCATTCAACCTATGTAAAACCTCTACATAGAGTTATGTAGAGAAGTAGAGAAAAATATACAATAAGGCCAAGGAATCTAGACGTGGAATTTGAGAATACGAACAAGTAGTGAATCCTATACTTAGGATAAAAAGGAATGAGGACTGAAAAGTAAGTTGATATAGGAAAACTTAAACCGTAGATCGAAGAACAACTAGAAGGAATAATTTGAGAAGATTAACAGGAAATTTCATACGAAGAATCACTCATAGGATATGAAATCCTTCAAGTCCAATGGGAAACAAATTCGGATTTGAGTCGGCTCAGCGAGTTGACTCAATGAGTTAACTCAGCAGAAAATCTTGTCTTCTTCCCTTTCTTCTTCTTCTTCTTCTTCTTCTCCTTCTTCTTCTGACTGGGATGCTGCCCCAGCAACAGCAGCAACAGCAGCGGCGTGAAAGCTGCTCTCTCTCTCACGCACGTTTTCTTTCTCCCTCTCTCTCTCTCTCTTTCTCTCTCTCTTTCTTTCTTTCTTTCTTCTTCCTTCTTCTTCTTTCTCTCTCTTTCTTTCTTTCTCCTTTCTCTCTTGCTGGAGAAGAGTCCAGAGTGCTGTGACGCAGCAACAGCAAGGCCACAGTACCCCACCTCCATCTCTCACTCTCTCTCTCTAACGTCCCACTCTTCTCTCTCTCCCTCGCTTCCAACTCCTCCCTCTCTCACTCTCTATCTCTGGCGTTTTCTTGGAGGAAAAAGAGAAGCCAACAATGGCCTATATATACGACTCAAGGACGGATGGAAGGTCGACGTCTGCGGACGGATTCTCGGATGCGTATCCGAATTGAAGAATGAAACCTTCCTCCAGTTGTTCTTGGACAACATGGACCGTTGGCGTCCCAGGTGAGGTCCACACGAAGGCCTGGAAGAGATCTGGCCCAACCATGCACGGTAGAATCGAAGATCTTGGCTGATCTTGAATCATTGAATAGAGTTTGGGAAGCTGAAGTGGGCCGTACGATCGCCCGAAAATGATGAGGTCACCTACCTCCTAAGTCCGTGCGAGGAGTGCTTCAGATGGACGGCTTGGATCAACTGATGGGGTCCACTGTGATGGACGGTGTGGGCCACAAATGGCGACAGTGGTAACGCTGCCGTTGAAATAGCGTCCGAAGAGAACTCTTCGTCCGCGTGCACGAGAAGCGCGGTCAACGCGATTTGACCGTGTGTCGACCGTGTGCACTACACACGGGGGTCCCACCTTGATGTATTTAATGAATCCACTCCGAACATCGGCTAGGCCATTCAATTTTGAGGTGTGACACAAAAAAAATGAGGCAGATCCGAGTTTAGATGGCCCACTTATGGCCCGATTTCTGATTAGGGTACTTGTAGTGTGATCGGAGGGTTGAAATTTGACGTGTATGGTTAGATCGTGTATGGTTAGATCGTGTCCTAGAACTAATATATAGAGTTTTGTATGAAAATGATTTTCAGAAATCATGATACTAGAAAATGTCATGTAACTTAAGTTAAATTAATGACCTCTTTAATTATTGTAAATCTATGTGAAATCTTACACTTCTACTTTGTTCTAGTGTCCATGTTGAGCAATTCTAATTTAGGGGCCATACTATAACTTCTTGCGGATTATTTAATATTAATTTATCAATATTAAAGTTATTTAATTTATTAAATAACTAATTAATCTATAATTTAAATTATTCTAAAATCCTAGGTGTAGACACCCCACCTTCGGCTACACTAATGGTAGAGATAGCTGGATGAATGGAGGACCATACCCCTAAATCCCAAGTCCAAACTCAGCCAAACTCTCCCTTGTAAGCCTCATTCCATAGCCTAGTCCAAGCCTGAACCCAATCAACCCATTCTTAAACACCACCCTGAAAAACCCCCCATAAAAAAGGCCAGTCAAAAAATCCTAAAAAAGTCAAACTCACTGAGTCAACCCGCTGAGTTAACCCGCTGAGTCAACCCGTCGAGTCAAAACACCGAGTCAACCCACCGAGTCAACCCGTCGAGTCAAACCACTAAGTCGACCCGCTGAGTCAACTCACTTAGTCGACCAGCGAGTCCAACAGCAGCCCCGAGGGAGCGGCCGTACTCGCTGGAAACCGAGGAGCGGCCGTACGGGAGGCCCATAGCAGGCCGTCCGGAAAAAATTACGAGAGTGCCACTCTCTGCTGCTATAAATACCCCCATCCCCTTCTCATTTGGGACATCCCTTCGAGTCCAAAGAGAGCCTGTCCGTTCGAGTGCCCTTCTCCACCCCTTAGCCCATTTTCCCACCAAGGAGAGCCCGAGTGAGGAGAGTCTAGCCCTGGTCCAGCCCTGCCTGACTACTGGTCCTAGCCTCTCAAGCCATCTAAGTCTTAATCCAGCCACTCGAAGCCAACCCTTGCGACACCACCGTCCACCCAGCTATCATTCATCCAGCATCATCTCATTTGCATCTAGCATAAGTGCAACATGTACTTTTCTTCCAACCCCCCTGCTTCACTACAAGCACCTTGATTACTCAAGCACACATGCATATGTCTTTATATTAAGCACCTGTCAGTTCGAGCGTATGCTCTGGGCTTGCCCGTTGTTGGAACCTGCCCATCAGAAACTCTTACTGTTCAGACCTGCATTCATGCTTCACCATAAAACACCTTGATCATTCAAGCACACTGCATACGTCTTACATTAAGCACCTGTCAGTTCGAGCGTACGCTCTGGGCTTGCCCGTTGTTGGAACCTGTCCATCAGAAACTCTTACTGTTCAGACCCGCATTCATGCATCATGTCATTCATGAGAATATACGAGGATTAAATTAAACTTTCAAGTATTCGATCGATTCTGTGAAGTAGAGACCGTACTTCGGTACGGGCAGTGTGTGGGGTGCTTAACCTCTTCCCACCCTGTAACCGTGATCCCTTACCTTGAATCTCTGGCTGCAGATCAACAGGAGTCATTTTAGAGGAAGGAATCTTCGGATTCCCTTCTCTAACGTTTCTACAGGGTCTAGCCGACTGTAGATTCGAAGTAACTGGCTAGTGGCGACTCTGGTCTTATATAAACTCATTTAAACATATCCAGCTTAACACAACAACCAAACGAAGCCCTCGAAAACGAGGCAAGCCAGTGGCACAAACGGCGATTTCGCACTCACGCATCCTCATCTCCTTTTTTTTCGAAAGGAAAGGGGAAGGGAGAAGAACGTCGTGTGGGAGCGCGGAAAAATCGGCGAGGGTCCACAGAATGGCGACTCTGCTGGGGATAAATTAGTCCCACTAGTCGTGATCCGACTTGAAAAACAGAATCCTTCCCGTACTTGAAAGTCACTAATCCTCATACAATCTCATCTGCATAGCATTCTACCCAAAACCAAACAAAAAAAAATAGAAAAGCCCAAAACCAAGAAAAAAATAGAAAATCCCAAAACCCAAAAAGAATATAGTCCTCACCATTGCGCCTCCTCGGGCTCAACGTACGCGGAGACAACTTCCCTACCGCAGTATAATCCGCACTCGGGCTCAGCAAGCCATGTCAGACCACGAAGAAGAAACTCATCACTTCCCTGCTCTTGAAATGACCGATGCGCAACCTCCAGCGCAACAGCCCGTTGACAATACGCCAATCATACAAGAATTGGCACAAGGAATGAGAGCAATGCAAGAAATGCTCTTGCAATTCATGCAAGCACAAACCACCGCAGCAGCCAACAATCAGGTTGGCCTAGTTCAGCAATCTCAACAACCATGCCGGATCCCTCCGGCCTCCAATTCAAATCAAGCACAACCATCGGAGTCTGCCCAAGACTACCGACAGCAGCCTCCTCAGCCCTTTGCTATGGGGCATCCTTCTCAATACCTTCTTGCAACAACGGGGCCATCTCAGATCATCCCAGTCGCAGGAACTTCCAGTCAGCCTCCAGTCAATCTGGAAAACAACAATCTCAGTAGATCTCAGCATGTCCCCGCCGATGGGACACCTTTTCAATTCCAGCACATCCCCGCCGATGGGATTTCAATTCAATTTCCAGCAACAGGGACAGCACTGGCGAATGCCCACAATGGGGGTCAGTGTCAAGCCCACATCAATCAGCGGACAGTGGCGAATACCCAATAAGGGGGTCACTTCCCAGCATCTCAGCCTCCTGCAAACAGGAGCACTTTTCAATTCCAGCACATCCCCGCCGATGGGATTCCAGTTAATTTCCAGCAATCTTCAATTCAGCAAAATCCAGTTAATTTTCAGCAATCTTCAATTCAGCAAAATCCAGTCAATTTCCAGCAAGTTTCAGTTCAACCTTCAGTACAGTCTCCAGTTCAGTTACCATCATTTCAAGCACAAGTTCATCAGAATCCAGTCCAATCATCAAATCAACTTCAGCAACCCGCGGTTGCTTGTCAGCAAGCCCATAGGGTCGAAGACATCGACCACTATGCCGAAGAAGAACGTGCCTTACTCCAAGAGGCACCAGTCGCTCGAGCAGAACATTCAGGACTGGACGAGTTGCGGGAGCAGTTCCAGATCTTGCAAAATCAGCTTCAGCGACAACAAAGAATCGACTTACCTTCGACCAAGTTCAGAGACTTGTGTCCTTTCCCAGATGCTCAAGTTCCTCAAAACTTTGAGGTTTCGAAATTCAAGAGATACGATGGCAGCGGTTGTCCCACAGCACATCTCAAGGCTTTCTGCGGGGAGCTGAGTGCAATCGCAGGAAATGAAGGGGCCCTTATTCGTTTGTTCCAAAAATCTCTGAAGGGCGATGCCCTAGATTGGTACACTTCATTGGACTGCCACCGCATCAGAACATGGGAACAGCTTTCCCAGGCTTTCGTCGACAGATTCGCATACAATCTCAACATGGCACCCAGAAGAGCCGACCTCGCAACACTCAGGCAAAGGAGTGATGAAACACTATCAGCTTATGTGGGACGTTGGCGAGCTATGGCAGCCAGAATGCGGACACCCATCGACGATGAAGAACAAATCTCCATGATTATTCATTCAACATATCCAGGCATATCCGGGTATCTCATCTCGCATCCATATGCGAACTTCTCGCAGCTAATCCGTGCTGGAGAGCAAGTCGAAGCAGGAATCCGTGCCGGGACGATTTTCCCATGGCCTCATCAAGCCACTCCAGTCAAGAGGAACAGAGTAGAAGGAAGACCTATCGGGCACGGGAATGGAAACCGCAGTGGTTCTCCTCCCCGCCCAACAGAGGTAAACAACATCAACACCACTGCTCAAGGAAATCAACGTGCTCCCCCACAGGGACGCCAACAGTATCAGCAGAATCAAGTTCAGCATCAGCCTCAGCGGTATCAGCCACAACCAAATCCTCAGCCACAACCACCTCGACAACAGCAGCAGTTCAGAGGAAACGGCCAATACTCATACCAGAACAGGCAGAATTACAGGGAGTCCAGGAAGTTCACTCCACTCAGTCAACCACTTAGTCAAATCATGACTACGCTGGTACAAAAGCAATTACTTACTCTAATGGCACCTGGCCTCCTCCTCATCCTCTACCACCAAACTACCGAGAAAATGAGTACTGTGCCTACCATCAAGGACGTGGCCACGCCACTGATCGATGCTATACTTTGAAAAATGCTATACAAGACCTAATTGATGACCGCAAGATCGTCATCTCGGTCCCTGGAACTTCTCCAGCAGCTTCCACCAACATCCTTCAGAATCATCTGCCTCAACATCCGACGTACCCCAGTTCGTCTCGTGGCCCTGCAGTCAATAGTATAGAAGAAGGGGATCATCTCGATCGCTTCTTCTCCCCCATCCAATCCATTCACGCCTACACTTATGAGCCAACAAATCCTCCTCCAGTCTTGCAAGGGGCAAGTCCCTTTCTTCCTTCAATCTCCGAGCCAGTAGTGCTCGAAGGAGCACCTCCATATGATATACCAGTTGTTCAAGGGGCACTTTACAACCATTCAAGCTGGGAACCAGTCGTCCTGGAAGGAGCACAATCATACATTGAGCCCACATACGAACCTGTCATCTTGTAAGGGGCAACTCCAGAACAATCCAATCCGCAATGGAAGGATTACACTCATCAGCAGCAAGAGCCCGTTGTCTTGGAAGGAGCTCTTCCAGTCAAGCCTGTCATATTGCAAGGGGCAAGTCCCGGAGGCGTATCAATCACGCTACGGCAGCTCGGACGAACAGAGAAACCTCCTGCCATATCAAGAGGACCAGTATTCATTCCATGGGAGCCTCTCGCCCCAGGAACAGTCAAGCCAGGACCACGACCTTATGTGGTCTATGAAGACAAGCCTCGATATTACCCCTTCAGCACAGGCAACAATGTAGTCCTCAAGGCAAAAGCTCCATACGAGGAAGATCTGGTACCCACAACAGCACCGTTGCAAGAACCGGTGGTCCTAGAAGGCAAAAGGGAGGAAAACTACAAAGAGGTTCCATGGCACTATCCAGAATGTGCGGAAGTGGGGAACATGAATCCCAATGGGCATTGCATCCGAAGAGATAATCAGAACAGAGGAGATCCCAAAGGCGCTCTCTCAGGCCTCGGCAACAAAAATGAAGCCGCATACGATGTGGCGACTCAGCTCAAGTCAATCCCTGCACAAATCTCAGTATGGGAGCTACTCTGCACATCTCGCATACACCGAGAAATGTTTGCTAAAACCTTGAACGATGCTCATGTCTCCTCCGATACGGCACCAGAAATGATAGCTTTGATGATTGGACAACTCCTGGCTCCGTGCGCCATCACCTTCACAGATAATGAGTTGCCACCAGAAGGGCGCGATCATGGGCGATCCCTCAACATAGCCTTACGATACAAAGACCTCTGTGTTCCGCTGGTCCTTATCGATAATGGCTCAAGCTTAAATGTCTGCCCACTCAAGACTGCAGAACGTCTGGGAATCAGTCATTCTTCATTCTGACCCAGCACCATATGCGTCAGAGCATTCGACAACACCCACCGATCAGTGGAAGGGGAGGTCGACATAGAGGTACAGATAGGTCCGGAAGTCTCCACCATCACATTCCAAATCTTGGATATATCAGCCTCTTTCAACATGTTGCTCGGACGACCGTGGCTGCACAAGGTTGGAGCTGTGCCATCAACCCTGCATCAACGAGTGAAGTACATCTGTGGAAATCAAGTGATCTCTATCCATGCAGAGAAGGAGCTCATCATTCCTTCCAATGCTGCTGCCACTGAACCAGACATCCCGGTCATCGATATCCAGCACTCTGAAGAAGACATCCCATTTCATAGTTTTGAAGTCGAGACTGTGAACTCTATCGCCAATCCAGAACCGATAAGGGTGGACCGTGTCTTTTCGCCGGCAGAGCGTCTGAGCCTCAAATATAGAATGAAGAATCACTTCAAGTCTAGAAAGGTACCGCTGATATATAACCAACGCAAATGAGGACTCGGATACAGGGCAACCCTCATGGACAAAAGAAGGAAGAAGTTTCGGTGCTCACCCATCCAATTCGTCAAGCCAGGAGAACCTTGCAAAGATCCAGGAGGGAATCAACCGACTGCACTACACAAAGGCCTCCCGATGAGCCTAGTCTGGGCCACGTGGCCCCCCATTCGATGGGATCAGATCCTCGAACCATCTAAGCCTCCAGAAGAAGGAGGAAATGATGAAGACGAAGAAGAAAGTCAAATACAGCACCTTCAGGACCAGGTTACCCTGACACCTGCTCCCAACCAGGGGCACAACCTGCCCACTGCAGCATCAATCAACCAGGGGCACAACTTGCCCACTTCAATTCCAGCCAACCAGGGGCACAACCTGCCCACTGCAGCATCAATCAACCAGGGGCACAACCTGCCCACTTCAATCAACCAGGGGCACAACCTGCCCACTTCAATCAGCCAGGGACACAATTTTCCCATCTCAACATCAATCAGCAAGGGGCACGACTTGCCCATCTATGCAAAGTCAACATCATCAATCATTAGCCAGGGGCAGAAGCAGCCCATCCATTGGACCAAGAAAGGGAAGTGGCCAGCCCTGGATTGGTCTGATGTCCAGATTCCAAATTCATGTCTAGCTGTGGAACCAGACGAACTGCAATGTGAAGTAAGTGATCCGGGAGGGACTGAATACGACTCAGATCTCGAACCCGACCAGCGAGAAATCATGGTCATTGGGCCAGACCATGATTCTTCGCCCGAATCATCAACCCCCACCTCTTCAGGGGAGGAAGTGTGGGGTCCTGAATGGTCATCTGTTCCCCTAACTTTTGAATCAGCCAAAGAGCCATCTGAGGGCTCTGGCTTCCAAAAAAAAACGTCTGTCTAGGCAACGATCGGAACTTTGGAACAAGTTGGGATCAATCATGGTCTGCAATGCCCGCTTGTTCAAAGTCCCGTGAATTTCAAAAAACCAAAAAAATCAAAAATTTTCAAAAGCCAAAAACATCTAGCATTTCCATTTCAGAAAAATCTCAAAAACCAAAAAACATTTCTTTTCCTGCATTCAATAGTGTGCCAAGTTCGTCTAAAGAGTCGCATGAGTTTGAAGTCGAATCATATGATTTCGACATCGAATTAGACTTCGAGCTCATGGGTCTGGACGAAGCTCGGGATGAGGAAGATGATGATCATGCTCCCTAACTTGAGGATCTCCTCAAAAAGTTCAAATCCAAAGCCAATGTTGTAGCCGATGATTTCGAGATAGTAAACTTGGGGACACCTGAGATCCCTAGGGAAGTACGATTGGAAAATCGTCGCCACCTGAGATGAAACAGAAAATGATAGAGTTCCTAGCTCCAAGATTGTCCAACTTCGCGTTCTCATATGAAGACATGCCGGGGCTCGATGAAGAGCTCGTTGTACACCATCTGCCAACCAAGGCAGATATGAAGCCAGTGAAGCAGAAACTTCGAAGAATGAAGCCAGAATGGGCTCTGAAAGTCCGAGATGAAGTCATCAAGCAGTATAACGCGGGATTCTTGGTAGTCTCCAACTACCCTGAATGGCTCGCCAACATCGTACCAGTACCAAAGAAGGACGGCAAGGTTCGAATGTGCATCGACTTCCGAGATCTCAACAAAGCCAGTCCTAAAGATGACTTCCCTTTGCCACATATCGACACTCTGGTAGACAACACCGCTGGATACAAAATATTCTCATTCATGGACGGGTTCTCAGGTTATAATCAGATCAAGATGGCCGTCGAAGATCGTTAGAAGACATCGTTCATCACTCCCTGGGGAACCTTCTGTTACAGGGTAATGCCGTTCGGTCTGAAGAACGCAGGAGCAACGTATCAGCGAGCAATGACAGCACTATTCCACGACATGATGAACAAGGAGCTCGAAGTATATGTGGACAACATGATCGTCAAATCTCGCACACTTGAAGGACACTTTGAAGATCTGAAGAAGTTATTCAACAGATTAAAAAAGTACAAGCTCCGTCTCAACCCTCAGAAATGTGTCTTCGGTGCAATGGGAGGTAAGCTCCTCGGCTTTATGGTGAGCGAGGATGGCATCAGGGTCGACGAGACCAAAACCAGAGCAATCATCGAGATGCCCCCTCTTAGAACAGAGAAAGAAATTCGTGGCTTCCTCGGCAGAATTCAATACATCAGTCGCTTCATCGCACAGCTCACACCTATTTGTGAACCCATTTTCAAGCTCCTCCGGAAGAATGTTCCAAAAGAATGGAATGATGATTGCCAAGTTGCCTTCGATCGCATCAAGAGATATCTCATGAATCCTCCAGTCCTAGTGCCGCCCGCCCCCGGACGACCCTTATTGTTATACATCTCGGTAGCAGCAGAAGCCATTGGCTGTGTCCTCGGCCAGCACGACGAGACCGGGAAGAAGGAACAGGCAATATACTATTTGAGTCGAAGGTTCACCGACTATGAGACCAGGTATTCCCCGATCGAGAAGACTTGCCTCGCCCTAGTCTGGGCAACTCAGCGACTCCGTCAATACATGATTGCATTCCCTATTCTCCTCCTCGCTCACATGGATCCGCTCAAGTACCTGTTCGAGAAGCCGGCACTCACTGGAAGGATAGCTAAATGGCAGCTACTCCTGTCTGAGTTCGACATCACCTATGTCACTCAGAAGGCAATCAAGGGACAGGCCCTCGCCGATCATCTTGCCGCCCACTCCCTCCTGGACTATCAGCCGCTCAAGACGTTCTTTCCTGATGAAGATCTCTTGCTCATTGAAGAGGATGAAAAGAAGAAGAAAGATGAATGGACATTATTCTTCGACGGCGCAGCAAATTCTAAAGGGAGTGGTATTGGAGCAATCCTCTACTCTCCAGATGATGTCCCTATTCCTATCTCAAGGCGCATAGCATTCGAGTGCACCAACAACATGGCAAAGTATGAAGCATGCATCGCTGGCTTAAGGGAAGCCATAATCTTGGGCGTCAAGAAGCTACGAGTGTTTGGAGACTCACAGCTTATCATCAATCAGACCAATGGCGAATGGAAGACCAAAGACGAGAAGTTGATACCATATCATGTGTATCTTGACAATCTGATCGAAGAATTCAAGGAAATCACCTTCTCATACATGCCCAGAGCCAAGAACCAGTTTGCAGATGCTCTCGCCACACTTGCATCAATGCTCGAGATACCAAAAGGAGCTTCAGAATGGGAGCTCACAGTCGAAATTCAAGAAGAACCTGCTTTTTGCCTGCAAATAGAAGAAGCCGAAGCTGTCCCTGACAAACCCTGGTATGCCGACATCAAGCAATATCTCGAAACCCAGGAGTATCCAGAATCAGCAACAGCAACAGATCGCCGAACCATCCAACGTTTGGCCGGCCAGTTCACCATCAGTGGCGAAGTTCTCTACAAGCGATCCTATAATCACATCCTCCTTCGATGCGTCGATGAAACAGAAGCTGCAAAGATCATGAAAGAAATACACGAAGGAATCTGTGGCCCACACATGAATGGGCACATGATGGCAAAGAAGATTCTACGACTTGGCTACTATTGGCTCACCATGGAGACAGACTGTTGCCAGCACGTCAGAAAATGCTTCAAGTGTCAGGAGCATGCAAATCAAATCCATGCCCCATCATCAGAGTTATACAACCTGACCACCCCCTGGCCCTTCTCCATGTGGGGACTCGACATCATCGGCAAAATCAGTCCCAAAGCATCAAACGGTCATGAGTACATACTTGTGGCAGTCGACTACTTCACCAAGTGGGTAGAGGCAGCCTCCTACACCACGATTGCAGCATCTCAGGTGATCAAATTCATGAAGAACAACATCATATGCCGGTATGGAATCCCCAATGCTATCATCACAGATAATGGGACCCCGTTCGTCAACAAGAAGATGGATGACTTCCTCGGAAAATTCAAGATCCAACGTCATCGATCAAGCCCCTACCGTCCTCAGATGAATGGTGGGGTAGAAGCCGCAAACAAGACCATCGTCAGGATACTCGAAAAAATGGTCGTGACCTATCGAGATTGGTCAGATATGCTCCCATATGCACTTTGGGCCTATCGAACGTCTGTACGGTCTGACGGGCGTTACTCCTTTCGAGCTTACTTATGGAATGGAAGCAGTTCTACCAGTCGAAGTGGAAATACCATCACTACGGGTGTTATTAGAAAGCGGAGTTGAAGAAGGAGAATGGCAACGGGCCAGATTCGATCAGTTGCAACTAGCAGATGAAAAGCGCATGCGTGCACTAAATCATTCTCAGTGTTATCAAAAAGGATCGCTCGGGCTTACAACAAGAGAGTCCGAAAAAGAAGTTTCAAGGTAGGCGACATGGTTATGAAGAAGATCCTACCGTCGCACCTTCCGGACCCCAGAGGAAAGTTCAAACCCTCGTGGGACGGGCCACTGATCGTCAGAGAAGTACTTCCCGGAGGCGCCCTCAGACTCACCAGCATGAGAGGGGTGGATCTTCCTGAGCCAACCAACGCCGACAACGTGAAGATCTTTCACGGGTAAGTCATTCTGACCTTATCAAGAGTTACCTTAATAGAGCTGAAGTCAAGAGGTCGAAGCTAAGACCTCTGAGAAATCGTTCCGTCCACCAACAAGTGTTTCAAATAAGGGAATTCAAAAAGAGAAAAATACAAAAAAAAAAAAAAGAGAGAGAATACAGAAGAAAAAAAAAAAGAAAAGAGAAAGAAAAAGGGAAGCCAAAGCAAGGCACCCAAGGAAAAAATCAACCCAAGAAGAAACACAGTCATCCATCCATTCATCTCAGAAGGGTCTTTAGCAAAGACCGACAGCTCTATCATCGTAACTGAGGATAAGGGCTGAAAGACTGCCATCGGCCGGCAACGACGGATTCCCGACCTCTAGCCGCCGCAGTTATCCAGAGATCCAGAGAGAAAAGAAAAACAAAAAAGAAAAAGAAAAAGAAAATGTGTGCCTAAACAAAGAGGGCGGAGTGAAAACCCGAAAGGGCGCTCCGAGTAAAAACAGTGGGCATACAGCGGACTTGGTGAAAACCCGAAAGGGCGCCAAGGGTAAAAACAGCATAGCTGCCAAGGGGCAGGCAAGATCAAATACCCGGGACGTGGTGAAAACCCGAAAGGGCGCCACGGGCAAAAATGACGGGAAAAAGCCGGCTGCAGTGAAAACTCGAAAGAGCGCTGCAGGCAAAAATGGCTCAAAAAGAAAAAAAATAATTAAAAATAATAATAAAAAAAGATAAAAGTGCAGGTACCAAGAAGTCAGATGGTCCAGATCGGTTCAAGCAATCACAGTTCAAGAACAAGAAGAAATGCAGTCAGGAACGAAGAGCTCTGCAAATTCTGACAATCTCAAGAAGCAACAGTTTCCATTGCCTACACCTCCAGGGAACCAAAGGAGCACACAAGTCAAATCTCGAGACATCGGTCACAGCATTGGCTGAGCAACAGTTCTGATTCCTATATCCCGACACAAAATCCAGACACACTCACAAGACAACTAATGGCACAATAGATTCCCAAAACAGTTTTCTTTTTCATTAAAAGTATCATATTTCTTTTACACATGTCATATCATCTTTTTCAAAAAATACAAAAAAAAAATGCATCATCATCAATCATATACGCAAAAAATCAGTGTGCAGGTGGCCAACATAATCAATCTCTACCCTCCTCCTCGGCCACATCAGGTGAGTCCTTTGACTCATAATGAAGTAGTCTCGCTCTCAACCTGCTCACCTCCATACGCAGGTAATGCACCTCATCGCGCTCAAGGGTACGGATCGCTGTCTCCTCATCAGACAACCTCCGATCGGCAGCCAATCTCCTCGACATCATCTCACAATGATACCGAAGTGCGGAGATCTCAGACAGCAGATGGCCATGAGTGGCCAAAAGGAAGCCAGGATCGATAAAAGGGCGCTCCTCAAAAGGTTCATATGAACCAGATGAAGAGCCAGCATCTCCGAGGATATCCTGCTCATCCTCATCAACAGTCCGGTGCCAACAAGGGATACGTCGATACAAAGACTGCTCAGCAACCCAGTACTGATATGGGGCGGTCGCCATCGGAAAAGTCCTCAGCTCAAAACCCAGTAAATCAGCAGTCAAGTAACTCGCCCAAGAACAATCAATCCGGGTCCTAAAGTCAGAGGATCTGGATGGAAGTGCTCGACGCCCGATACCCGTGAAAGCGAAAAGAGGAACATCCTGCTCATACCCAAACTGCCGCAGGAACCGAATGGGATGGTAAGAAAAGTAAGATCGAAAGCCTACCAACATCAGAGGAAGGCGGTGTGCATCACAAAGCACTGGAGGAAGTGAAAGCCAAGATGACTCCCAACGAACGTTCCAGTCACAAAGTTCAGCAAACATCCTGCGATACAAGGGCTCGCTCATCCTAGCTGTAGGAGGAAGGAACTCCATGATATAACGCATGATGTCAGAGCCCGGGATGCCAGGAAGAGGTACAGGAACGATCAGAGAAAGACGCTCCCTTAACCAGACCTGATCACAAAAGAAGTTCAGCTAGAGCAAAACAAGTCCTGACAAAGCAAAAGGAAAAGGTGTAGGAGAGATACCTGAAGAAATGCACAGCAGCCGCGAAGGACACGAGTGCGGCCCAGGGCGCAGTCGGTCAGCCCATCGAATAGCTCGGCCAAGATGAGAGAAATGATCCCCTGCCGACGGATAGCTCGGCTCATCACCTCAAAAAGCAAAGGAGTCTGTGATCTGCGCCATCCCGAGAATAGCACCTCAGCAATCAAGCAAAACATCAGTGCGTTCCGAGCAAAGGTAGAACCGGCCGTACTCTGAGGACCCGAAAAAAGATCATACAGCAGGTCCAAAGAGAACACTACAGCATCCTGGCCACCAGCTGCAGGCCGAACAAGATAAGGGATCCCGAACCAGTTCTGCGGTGTAGCAGTCTTCGGCGAAAAATATTGAGCATAATCCCAGGGTAGGCCTGTCAAGCGAGCAAGCTCCTCCAAAGAAGGTCCTATCTCCATATCATTGAACGCGAACAAGTTCAACGAAGGGACCCAGTCAATCAAGGTAGCTCCAAGCATCCTCCAATCAATATCAACTCTGGCCATATGGATCAGACCGCCGAAGCCATAAGACTCCAAATCTCGAATCTCATAAACTGACAAGCTGTCAAGCCAAGCAAGCAGTTGTGGCGAGCAGGAAGAACGAGGAAGAAGCTGACAAGTCCTCACTGGTACCCCCTCCAGCACAAAAGGCCCAGAAATCGAAGACAGCTCATCAAGGATCGGAAGGTCAACGGGCGAAGGAGAAGGAAAAGCTGGAACCTCTGCAGACTCGACAGCCCCTAACCTACCCTCAGTGATGGCTATGTCGGATATAGTCGCATCGCTGTCTGAAACTGTCATAATCTCAGCCGCATGAGAAGACTCGCCCACCTCATGAACAGAGTGCGCAAAGGACCGATGACCAGGGAAAGGACAATGCTCTCCATCAAAAGGACTATCAGTGAAGATCACACCGCACATCGTGGCATCCTGGCTAATCTGACCGTCAAAGAATACATCTGAACCATCAAAAAGGGTCCGGGCAGCCCTGATCGAAGAATCAACGGTCAGATCTGGACCTGCGGCCCCCTCCAACAGGAAATCATGAATTCAATCATCATCCTGGCCGATCAAAGGGATCATCGAGGCATCCACACCATCCATCATCAGGGGGACATCATCAATAATCACATCAAGTCCACCCAAAGAAGTATACCGCATATCCTGGCCCTCATCCAGAGCATCCAAACCGTCAAAGGTACCATCTGAACCATCCATCCCATCCAAGCATGAGATCAGCCCATTTATGTCCATCATGGTCCCATCACCACCATCCATCATATCATCCATGGGGCCCACATCCAAGGGATGTATAGCCTCACCTATGTCCCATCCCATCATCCTATCTATACCATCCATTCCTCTCATAAGGAGGGGCCCATTCAAATCTGAAAATCCAGCCATCCCACCATTAATGGAGCCATTCAAGGCTCCACCGACCACCATCTCTAACCCCTCATCAATGCTTCCATTCAATGCCCCATCTCCACCACCCATTAAAGGCATCTCCCCATTATCAAAGCTCAATTGACAATCTGAAGCATGGGACCCACCTTGGACAGTCCCCACAGCCCCTAAATCACCACCATCCATGGCCCAAGAAAGGACAAAGCAAGATGAGGACAAGATGATGATGAAAGAGGAGACAAAGAGAAGATTCATTGTTGGAATCGAACCTGAACGTACACAGCAGGTAGGGACAGCAGCAATAGGGACCAGGGAATGTCCGAGCACGAGCCAGCCCAGGTCGCTCAAGAGACGAGCTCTGGGCGGCCTGCCCTGGGCCGCCCGTACGGACGCAGATTCCCTCTCTCCGCGGGATTGGCTCCAGGGTTCTTGGTAGGTGAGGCTGACAGTCCACGTCAGCAGATGGCGCTCCATGGGCCGCCCAAAGCTCCGGTCCACTCCAGATTTCGACTGAGGTTGATCAAGATCATATAAAATGTGCCCCACCGGTCCAATCATGAAGCAATGCGGCCAGAGCATGGCTGATCAAGTCAAAGAAAGGGAGAGGTGGTCAAGTGGGGGCCACAAGCAATCCAAGCCGTTCAAAGATCAGATCATCATGATCTAAACCATTGAAGGACCTACATGAGCCACCAAACAACAAGATCAAAGGGTTGATCATCAAAAGAAGGGCCAGAATCCAAGATCTAATCATCAAGTGGGCCCACAAAGCCAAATCAAGCGATCTGAGACGTTCAAGCCATCATCCATACCATGAGAAGCTTTCTTAGCCTCACAAGTCATCAAAAGAGGTGCCCCAAAGTAAAGTCAAGGTCTCAAGTGGGCCCACAGAGTCGAATCCATCAATCTGAACCATTCAAGGACTAGATCACCAGGATCCAAACCATTGGAAAGTTTATACGAGTCATGGAGCAGCAAGATCAAAGGTTCAATCATCAAAAGAAGGGCTAAAATCCAAGATCTAATCATCAAGTGGGCCCACAAGGCCTAAACAAGCAATCCGGACCGTTCAAGTCATCATCCATGCAGCTAAGCAGTCTCAAATCATGAAGGAACAAGTCAGAAGTCAGAGCATCCAAACATCATCAAAGAATTCGAGACAAGTCAAAGATTATATATTCATTCAAAAAGAGCTTGATACAAAAAAGGATGAAAACAAAAAAATACAAGGCCATACAAAGCAGAGCACCCAAGCAGGCTACAGGTCGCCAACATAATCATCATCGTCCCTCCTCGCGTCCCGCTCCCGACGATAAAGATCCATCAAAGGAGCAGTCACCGAACCTCCAGCATACCTGCGACGGCCACCTGGAACATAAAGCGAAGAAAGCAGAGGCCCCTGGCCGAACAGCAGATACCACTCATCATAATCACGATCCGGGATCGTGAAACGAAATCCAGGCTGGCCCACAAGAGCCCCAACTCTCTCATCAACTGGCATCCGAGCAGCTGGAGGAGGTGCAGAACAAGGGACCCGAGCCACCCCAGTGACTTGCCGAAGCAACCTCTCCCCCAAGTACCACTGGAAAGACTCAGTGTCGGAAAGCATGATACGGAGACATGACGCATCGTATGCCTTCACACGCTGGGGGGTGTAATAGAGAGGGAAACTGGCATACGGCATCCGAGCGAGCTGCAGCAAATGAAGTCACCATGATCAATTACAGTACAGCACGAGGGCAAGGACAAGCAAGATACTTACGTCCTCGACAGTCAGCCCGTCTATGTCAGCACGCCAATTGTCCCCGGGAACTCGGGAGTTCCGCTGACGGTTTTGTTGGTGCCAGTACATGTGGCGATACTGAGAGGGCTCAATATCATCCCGCATCCTCGGCGCAAGATGGGGAAAATGGTCATAAAAGCAAGTCTGGACAAAAGCACATCTAATGATCAGAGAGAGAAAGAAGGCAAATGACTCCCAGGAAGATCAAAGAAAAGGTACCTCAACGACAGGCCAGAAGCCTGTGAAGGACCGGCTATGCCGACAGGTCTTGTCCAGACCTTGAAAGATACGGGTCAAGATAGCCCCATTCCAGTTATAGGGGTGATGAAGATCCTCGACTAAACGAAGAAATTTAGGATCAACTCTCTCATTCGCATGGCAGAAAAGAAAGGATCCGAAAGCATAAGTGATCATAGCCCGCGCTTTGTGGAGGGCCTCTCGCTCGGTGGTGGGGATGACGGAGGTAAAATTGTTGTAAAACCATCGCATCTTCACTTGATGGCCTTGGAATTCACCCTCGGGTGGGACGTCACCGACAAGCCGTAGCCAGTCAGTGGAAGTGAGAGGAGCCAGAGTGCTGACTTGAGGAACAATCGTTCCATGGAACGGGAAGCCTATCTGCATGTAAATATCCAAGGGGGTTATTCCCCATTCTCCACAAGGGAGCTGGAAGGTGTGGGTCTCATCCCGCCACCGCTCACAAAGGGCCGCGAGCATCATACGGTTAGCATCGTTATTATGGAAGCGTAAGGTGAGGAGGCCAGCAAAAGGAGTACCATCTAGTACTCGTTCAAGCAAGGGCTGTGGATCCTTCATCCAGTCATCCCAGCGATCCCTGGTACCTCGACCCTTGATAGTGGGAAGAGGTTGATGCTCCATGGCTAAGGAACACATGTGGTCCCCTCGGCGGACGATGAAAGCAGGATCATCCTCATCAATCACTCGGTGACCTCTGGTGCCATCCGCCATTGAATCCTACAAACTTGGCAAGGTAAGTCCCTATCCCTTACCCGTTAAAATCCAAATGATCATCCAAGAAACCCAGGGGATTGGACTCACATTCAAATGCAAGATCTAAAGTCCAACTCCATGTGTCACCAAGGATGTGTGTTGAGCCCATTGGAAAAAGAAAGGCCCACCTTAAAGAAGGTTGCATGGCATGCCTTAGGCAAGAAAAGTCTATTATCCAAGGACACATTTTGGACAACAAATGCACTCAAGTGCCATGAGATCAACAAAGGATCTAATTCACATGAAGCCACTCTTCAAAGTCCATATGTGGCCAAAAGATTGATCCGCTTTTATGCCAAGGCCATGATTCTCACTTAAGATGTTTCCATCTTTTTTACACATGTGCATGGACAAGTGGAGAATAGGGGGGAAGTGGGCCCCAAGAGCAACCCAAATGCCTCATCTCAATGGATTGGAGAGAGCATATAGCCCACTTTGAAGAATATGAGGACCCATTCATGGGTTAACCATGGGCAACTCTATGTGCACTATCTTGATGAAAGCGTTGACCATGAGAATACAACATGGCGGTCCACCCACAAAACCAAGGAAGCTAATGGTAAAAAAGGTTGATGCACATAGCCCACATGAAGAACCAAGTTGGAAATGCCCATGTAAGGACAAGTTTGGGCAACTTATGTGCACCAACTTTTTCACCAAAAGGGAGACCATTTGAGCACAAAAGAGCATGGTTTGATGAGTCACCCAACCATCATGAAAATGGGTAAGAATGGTACACGTAGCCCACTTGAAGATCAAAATCCAAAATGTCCCAAAGCATGGGGACAAAAATGGGCAACTTATGGGTACCATTCTTTCTCACAAATGGAAGAAGAAATCACTCATATTTGAATGATGATGGATGATCCACCAAGCCCCCATACAAAAGGAAAAGGAGCTATGATTGTATGGATAGCTCACTTGAGGATCATCCATTTGAGGTTGATAGCATTAGAGGGAAACTCTTGAGAATCACATTCCTACCACAAGGAAAACCATTTGAACTTAGTGAGATTATGGGAACAACTCACTCATGGGACTTGTATATGACCAAGTGACTCAAGTCTTCCACCATCAAAAGAATAAGCATGAAAAGAAAAATCCCACATGGACAAAGTGTAGTGGTGCACACGTTGGTCCAAGGAAATCCAAATTTCAATGAGGACCCAAAAGCCCATCCACATATAGAGACTCCAAGGAGCCCACTACACCTTGTACAAGGATGTACATCATAGTCAAGAAATGATGGAAGAGTTGGGCTACTTGTCCATATAGGCCCAACTAGGAAATCTAGCCCACTTGAGATCCAAATGAAGAATGGGCTAGTCATCTTGATCCATACATGTGTGAAAAAAGATGGGGTCACCTAAAGTGAGCCCCATGAGCCCAAAACTTGAGATGGGCCCTACCATGCCCATGGGCCCAAACCTTGAAAAGAAGATGGAAAAAAAAGGAAGAGCATTAAGGAAAAATGACAAGGGCAAGTAAGCATGAGGGAGCCCAAAATGAAGCATTGGGCCCATCAAATACACCAAGGGCCATGACTTCACTTTGAGCCCATTTGATACATATGAAAAAAGGCCCAACTCCCATGAAAAAGATAGAGTATTTTGCCATGAACACTTGGTGACATGGCAAAATCACCCTTTACATACACATGAGGGGAGTGTGAAAAGAAGAAAGAAAAAAAAAATGAAGTGGAGAGCTTGCAATGTCCCTCTCCATGCACCACCTTTGAAAGAGACTTGAGATCTAGAAAATGTCCAAAAATGCTTGGGCCCACCTTCACACCTCTTGGAATAGCTACATGGAAAAAGAAAAGAGTCATGAGAAGAGATAATGAAGAAGGAAAAAGACAAGAAAGGGAAAGGAAGTGGTCCATACCTTTAACCCTCACCAAAGAAGGACCACCTTGCTGTCCCAAAATGTCTCTAAGGGCCACCACTTGAAAAGAGCAAAGGACCACCAAAGAAGAGAGAGAAAACTTGAAAAAAGAGAGAATATGAGAGAGAGAAGAGAGAGATTGCACGTTTGAGGGGGCAAGGGTGCCCCATGTTATATAGGAAAGGGGAGGGCACCCTTTTACCCAGCCCACTGAAGAGACCAGGGGTCTAAGACCGTCCGGGCGGCCCACGGGAGGCCGTCCTAACCCCTACCTAGGTGAAACAACCTCTCACCCCCTCTCCTTGGGAAGAACTCCTCCTTGGGAAGGGTGGTTGCAAGTAAATCTTGTACCTCCATCTAAGAATGAAGTGATGAAAGAGAATGGTGAGAAAAAGGAAGAAATCTCACCAAAATCTCATCTCATGAGAAATGGTGAGAAATTGGGTTGATGATGTGGAAAAGTTCCATGGAATTTTCAAGAAAAAGAAAGAAGAATTTGACTTGGTCAAACAATAATCTCAACCATCCAAAGGCATAACCAGATGATCCAAACCATTCCAAGAAGAATCCCAAGAATCTCCGCCCTTGATTACTGTTTACTTGTATAGATTTTGGTCCGAAGACCTTAAACTACGTCGGGATCAAGATCCCGAGGGATTGTCAATAAAACCGGCATCGGTCTTCTTCAAGATCTGGTGGCTCCGGACATTTTCTAAAAAACAAATATATATATATATATATATATATATATATATATATATATATATATATATATATATGCATTACCAGCACTCTCTTATACAGTTTTTGGTCCGAAGACCTTAAACTACGTCGGGATTAACATCCCGAGAGATTTTCAATAAAAGCCGGGATCGGCCGTGACTGCTCGAATCAAGATCCGCTGATACCGGATATTTTCCAAAAAAAAGAACAAAAAAAAAATATATGTTTGCCCCCTTTTGTACAGTTTCTGGTCCGAAGACCTTAAACTACGTCGGGATCAGGATCCCGAGGGATTTTCAATAAAAGCCGACATCGGTTTGGATCGAATCAAGACCTGACGATCTCGGACATTTTCAGAAAACCAAAAAATATATACATCACATGTACAGTTTCTGGTCCAAAGACCTTAAACTACGTCAGGATCGAGATCCCGAGGGATTTTTAATAAAAACCAGCATCGATCCCAGCCTTTCAGGCTAAGATCTGATGATCTGGATCATTTTGAAAAAAAAAATATATATATATATATATATATATATATATATATATCTGCCCCTTTTTGTACAGTTTCATGGTCCGAAGACCTAAAACTACACTGGATTAATTTCTCGGGGGACCTTTTCTCGCTTTCAACTAAAAACCGGCATCGGCCTCGACCGTTGGGATCAAGGTCTGATAACCCTGATCATTTCGAAAATACTAAAAATATTTTAAAGTTTCCACAAAAACCAGCATCAATCTCAATCATTCGAGCTGAAATCTGGAACTTTTTCCAAAAAAAAAAAAAACAAAAAAAGGAAGAAAAATGATTCACCAAAAACTGCATAAATTCATCTCCAGTGGTCCGAAGACCTAAAACTACACTGGGATTAACTTCTCGGGGGCTTTCTTTCCTAACCTGTCCCGGACATGGCTGACACTTGATCGTACGGGTGTCCGGAATCTTTTAAACAGGTAAGGGCTGAGGCGGGCAGAACTCCGCAACCATGTTCGTGTTGAACGCACCGTGATAGACAACCTTGATTTGGAAGTCGCTGTTGAATCTGACGGATGTTCCCTGTTCCTAAAACTCATGAAGGGGATTAAGGCTGTTGGGAGGTGGAGCGCACCCTCACGGAATTGTGAGCAACGTAAGGCCCCAAACTGGATTGACTAAGGGAAATGTGAGGATGTGGCTCATTTTGTGGCCGAAGGAGTCCGTCGGACGATACGTGGTCTATGTGCATTGCACATGAGGAACAGGCAACTTTGTGGGTGTGTTGACTGAAAACCCTCAAAATCTCCTCATCCGAAGATGTAAAACTACGGCACTTAACTGTGTAAGACTCGTCTTGCTCGCTGACGTAAAATGGATCGGGTGCCTTACCAGCAGTAGAAGCTGGAAGTGGATGAAAATTCCACACTTTTCCCTGCATTTCAGAAAAATCACAAAATACAAAAACATTGCAAAATCACCTCTTCAAAAATCACAAAAAAAATATGTCCCTTGCTTTCAAATTAAATTTTGGCAAAAATCACAAAAAAAATATTTCCTTTGCTTTCAAACCAAAGTATTGTCAAAAATCACAAAAAAATATTTCCCTTGCTTTCAAATAAAAAATTTGCAAAAAATCACACAAATATCTCCCTTGCTTTCAATCAAGATATTGTCAAAAAATCACAAAAATATTTCCCTTGCTTTCAATCGAAATATTGTCAAAAAATCACAAAAATATTTCTCTTGCTTTCATCAAAAATATTTCGAAAATCACAAAAAATATTTCCTGCGTTTTCAATAAACCGATCTCTATCCTGACCACTCAGTTGAAACTCAGACCACATATTTACAAAAAATCACAAAAATTAGCATCCTCAGCACTACAATTCAGGAATCTTGAACTCCGCTCACTTCACAGTATGGGATGACGGATCCAATCGCCCGCAAATTGGAATCTTGACCAAAACGGGCAACCAAACACCATCTCAATCACATGTATGCCCAGAAGAACACCTTGAAGTCGAATGATATCCTCGTACATTCTCATTAGCAAAGAAACAGCATCTTGGGATGATGGACCTGATCGATCACGGGTCGGGATCTTGACCAACCCGCTGACTAAACATCCGCATTAAAAGGAAAATCCCCAGGGAGCACAACCCTGCAAGCAATAAGCTCCTAGTTCTCTGCATCACCAGCAAAAGCAAAATCATCAAACTGAAAGAGAATGAACCAAGCCATGCATTCATCATGCATCTCCATGCCTCAGCATCCATCGCATCAATCATCATGTTTACCTGCTTTCAAAATAAAAGTCGGTTAGCTAAAGACCCCACAGGCATCCCTAGTGGAGGCACATGCAAACCAGATTTTCATTTCAAAAAGACAAAAAAAATATTTCTATTCGCAAATAAAAACCCTACGGAGTATCACTCCCCAGAGTGGGTATCTTTTCAAAAATCCAAAAATATTTTTTCAGTAGAGCGTTCTGCCTCCAAAACACCAGGAGATCTTCCATATCTCTGGGTAGAAGCCGACGTAAAAATCAAATAAGATCCGATGTCTCGCGGTTTCCCCGGAGACCATTGGATCCAATGCACTCAAAGTACGGTCGAACTGAACTCCAGTGTCAGTGCGGTCGTACCACATGCCAAGATACAAAAAGATGAAAGCCAAAAGGCTCGGTCACAGAAACCATTTGAACAGGTGGAAACGATGAATTGTAACCCAAGTATCAAAATCAGCAGATTGGGTGGAAAGAGTTCACCCGCACATACCTAGGCGTGGATGCCTGAAGTACCTTGACTGAGTCCAAGTCGGCGTAGTAGAATCCCGTAAGACTATCTGACGCAGGGCGTCTAACCACTTTGACAGTCAAGCGAAACAAGTACTCCTGGAGTGATCTGGGAAAACATCAAACATCACACAATCAGTCTCAGGGTCAGCAACCTCGTAAGACTACGGACGCAGAGGCTCTGCTGTACCTTTCCGATGTTAGTACCGATCGGGAATGGAAGGGTTCCGATTGGGTACCCAGGTTGCAGCAAACTGCAGGGACAATCGCAACGTTTTCTCCAAACTCCCGCGGTATGTGCGAGTTGTCAATTTTCAGACAATCAACTGACTCAGATACAAAGGACAACAAAGATTCCAGACCACAATCAAGGAAAGAATGAATTGCAAACTAAGCATCGAAACCAGCGGATCGGGTGGAAAGAGTCCACCCGCACATACCTAGGCGTGGATGCCTGAAGTACCTTGACTGAGTCCAAGTCAGCGTAGTACAATCCCGTAAGACTATCTGACGTAGGGCGTCTAACCACTTTGACAGTCAAGCGAAACAAGTACTCTTGGAGTGATCTGGGAAAACATCAAACATCACACAATCAGTCACAGGGTCAGTAACCTCGTACGACTGTCGACGCAGAGGCTCTGCTGTACCTTTCCGATGTTAGTACCGATCGGGAATGGAAGGGTTGCGATTGGGTACCCAGGTTGCAGCACATGCAGGGACAATCGCAACGTTTTCTCCAAACTCCCGCGGTATGTGCAAGTGATCGGTTTCCAAACGATCAACTGGCACAGATGCGAAGGCAAGCAAAGATTTCAGAACATGATCCATGAATGACCGGGTCAGAAGTGGGGTGTCCACTCGCTTTGGTATTCGGTTGCACGCAACCTCTGCCAAAGAGGGGCATCTGTAGACACCCCACCTTCGGCTACACTGATGGTAGAGATAGCTGGATGAATGGAGGACCATACCCCCAAATCCCAAGTCCAAACTCAGCCAAACTCTCCCTTGTAAGCCCCATTCCATAGCCCAGTCCAAGCCTGAACCCAGTCAACCCAGTCTTAAACACCACCCTGAAAAACCCCCCATAAAAAAGGCCAGTCAAAAAATCCTAAAAAAGTCAAACTCACTGAGTCAACCCGCTGAGTTAACCCGCTGAGTCAACCCGCTGAGTCAACCCGTCGAGTCAAAACACCGAGTCAACCCACCAAGTCAACCCGTCGAGTCAAACCACTGAGTCGACCCGCTGAGTCAACTCACTGAGTCGACCAGCGAGTCCAACAGCAGCCCCGAGGGAGCGGCCGTACTCGCTGGAAACTGAGGAGCGGCCGTACGGGCGGCCCATAGCAGGCCGCCCGGAAAAAATTACGAGAGTACCACTCTCTGCTGCTATAAATACCCCCCTCCCCTTCTCATTTGGGACATCCCTTCGAGTCCAAAGAGAGCCTGTCCGTTCGAGTGCCCTTCTCCACCCCTTAGCCCATTTTCCCACCAAGGAGAGCCCGAGTGAGGAGAGTCTAGCCCTGGTCCAGCCCTGCCTGACTACTGGTCCAAGCCTCTCAAGCCATCTAAGTCTTAATCCAGCCACTCGAAGCCAACCCTTGCGACACCACCGTCCACCCAGCTATCATTCATCCAGCATCATCTCATTTGCATCTAGCATAAGTGCAACATTTACTTTTCTTCCAACCCCCCTGCTTCACTACAAGCACCTTGATTACTCAAGCACACATGCATATGTCTTTATATTAAGCACCTTTCAGTTCGAGCGTATGCTCTGGGCTTGCCCGTTGTTGGAACCTGCCCATCAGAAACTCTTACTGTTCAGACCTGCATTCATGCTTCACCATAAAACACCTTGATCATTCAAGCACACTGCATACGTCTTACATTAAGCACCTGTCAGTTCGAGCGTATGCTCTGGGCTTGCCCGTTGTTGGAACCTGCCCATCAGAAACTCTTACTATTCAGACCCGCATTCATGCATCATGTTATTCATGAGAATATACGAGGATTAAATTAGACTTTCAAGTATTCGATCGATTCTGTGAAGTAGAGACCGTACTTCGGTACGGGCAGTGTGTGGGGTGCTTAACCTCTTCCCACCCTGTAACCGTGATCCCTTACCTTGAATCTCTGGCCGCAGATCAACAGGAGTCATTTTAGAGGAAGGAATCTTCGGATTCCCTTCTCTAACGTTTCTACAGGGTCTAGCCGACTGTAGATTCGAAGTAACTGGCTAGTGGCGACTCTGGTCTTATATAAACTCATTTAAACATATCCAGCTTAACACAACAACCAAACGAAGCCCTCGAAAACGAGGCAAGCCAGTGGCACAAACGGCGATTTCGCACTCACGCATCCTCATCTCCTTTTTTTCCGAAAAGAAAGGGGAAGGGAGAAGAACGTCGTGTGGGAGCGCGGAAAAATCGGCGAGGGTCCACACTAGGGTGTTACAAACACCCCCGAGCAGATTCATAGGGTCGAGAACTCGCTGGTCTAAGCATATGCCCGGTGACGGACACGATGTACGAATCAGATTTATAGACAGACATGTGTACAGGACGATGTACAGCGGTTCACATTGATCGCGAAATTCGAAATCATAATGGAAGGTTAGATCTTCCGGTCTAGTAACGATGGATCCTTCTAACGGTCAGTTTGTTGACTTAGTTAAGTATACTGAGTTTTCAAAGGCTTTAAAAAGTGTTGGAATGCGTATAAAAGTACATACGTGTGTGTATGCGAGTGAACAACACGGCCTAGAATTTAAGTTCTCACGTCTGGACATGCACTCGTGTACTTACTCGTGCGTTCAAATTTTCGGGGCATTACAACATCTATCTAAGGAGAGTGACACAGAGAAGTTGATCTTGTCTCTTGATGCGCGGAATGAGTCTTGGGTTATAGACTCGGGTGCTTCGTTTCATGCCACTTCATCAAAAGAAGTTCTTCGTGATTATGTGTCAGGTGATTTCAGGAGAGTCTACCTAGGTGATGATGAGCCTTGTAGTATTGTTGGCAATGGAGACGTTCACTTAAGTTAAAAAGATGGAGCGGTCTTGTAGTTGAAGGATGTCAGACATGTACCGAATTTGAGACAAAATTGGATCTTAGTGGGGCAGTTGGCTAATACCGGATATGTGACAACATTCATTAGTGATTCCTAGAAGGTCACAAAAGGATGCCTTAGTGATATCTCGAGGTAAGAAGGAAGGTACCTTGTATGTGACTTCCGATCGTATAGTTCACTCGCAGTCGCATCAACTGGAGTGAATAGGACAGTTATAGCATCAGAGATTGGGACATATGAGTGAGAAAGGGGTGAAAGTGCTATTATCAAAGGGGAAGCTACCTGGGTTGAAGGCAATCGATCTGGAATTCTGCGAGGATTGCATGTATGGCAAGCAATTCAAGAAGACAGGACGCTGCTCCACAGACACATCAATTGGAGCTTGTACATATTGATGTGTGAGGACTGGCATAGGTATCATCTCTTGATGGTTCACGTTATTTTGTCTTTTTATTGATGATGCTAGTAGAAAACTGTAGGTCTATTTCTTAAAGTACAAATCGGATGTATTTAATGTATTTAAGAAGTAGAAGGTACTAGTAGACAATGAGACAAGTAAAATAGTAAAAAGTCTTAGATCTGATAATGGGGGAGAGTACTGTACGTGATAAGAGGTTTGAGGAGTATTGTGCAAGCAAATGAGATCAAACATCAGAAAACGATTACAGGGACACCGTAGCAAAACGGTATGGCTGAGCGCATTAACAGGACTATCCTTGAGCACGCCTATAAGCATGAGGCTACGTGCAGGGTTGCCCAAGACCTTTTAGGCAGATGCTGTGAATACTGTCATATATCTCATAAATAGAAGTCCTTCAGCACCATTAGATGGTGGACTACGAGAAGAAACGTGGACTGAAAAAGAGGTGAACCTTACACATCTCAGAGTGTTTGTTTGCACTTCTTATGTTCACATTGGTGTAAAGCACAAGAACAAGCTGGATGCAAAGTCCAGGAGGTGCACGTTTATAGGCTACGGGCAAAATGATTTTGGCTACCGGTTTTGGGCCACAGAGAACCAAAAAATCATCAGAAGTAAGGACGTACTCTTTAATGAAAAAGTGATGCATGAGGACAGTTTACAGCAAAAGCAGAATAAGGCTGATGAGAAGAAATTCTTAGACTTAGAAGAGTTACCGAACACAAGTGTCACAGTGCCACAGGACGAGCATACACAGGAGCATGATGAGGTAACGCCGCAAACACCGGTTGTGAGGAGGTCTACTCGAGAGAGGAGACCCAAGGTTCGATACTCACCCTCCTTACAATATCTACTACTGACAGATAATGGTGAACCAGAGTATTTTGAAGAGTCATTACGGTCAGATATGTGGGTTAAGTGAGAGTAGGCCATGAATGATGAGATGGACTCTCTTTAGTCCAATCGTACGTGGGAGCTAATCACTCTACCTAAGGATAAGAAAGCTCTTCATAACAAGTGGGTTTACAAATTAAAGGAGGAGCACGATGGTTCGAAGCGATACAAGGCTAGATTGGTTATGAAAGGGTTCCAACAAAAGGCAAGTATCGACTTCACTGAAATATTTTCACCAGTGGTGAAGAAGTCTACAATTCGCATAGTCTTGAGTATAGTGGCTACAGAGGACTTACATCTAGAGCAGCTAGATGTTAAGACAACCTTTCTTCATGGAGACCTTGAAGAAGAGATATACATGCATCAGCCGACAGGATATGTGGCATCAGGAAAGAAGAACAAGGTGTGTAGACTGAAGAAGAGTCTATATAGCCTTAAGCAGGCCCCGAGGCAGTGGTATAAGAAGTTTGACAGTTTCATAGTCGGGAAACGGGTACAGGAGATGTCATGCTGACCACTATTGCTACTTGAAGAAGTTTGATACGTTGTACATCATTCTTCTTCTGTACATTGATGATATGCTTGTAGCCGGATCAAGCATGAAGACATCTCAAATCTCAAAAGATAGTTGTTTATAAAATTTGCCATGAAGGATTTAGGAGCTGCAAAACAAATCCTAGGTATAAGGATAAAGCGTGACAGGGAAAAACAAGAAGCTAGTTTTGTCACAGGCAAAGTACATAGCCAAGGTACTTGATCGATTCAGCATGGGAGGTGCTAAGCCGGTTAGCACTCCATTAGCCAACCACTTCAAGCTTCCTAAGGAGCAAGGAGCTAAGACGAAGGAGGAACAGGACTATATGGCTAAAGTCCCATACGCGTCAGCTATTGGGAGCCTCATGTATGCTATAGTTAACACGAGGCCAGATATTGCTCAAGCAGTGGGATTTGTTAGTAGGTTCATGAACAACCCCGGGAAGGAACATTGGGAAGCTATGAAGTGGATCCTCAGATACCTGGTAGGTTGGATGTAGGGCTGTGTTATGAAGGATCGAAAATTAAGCTACAAGGCTACGTCGACTCAGATTTGGCAGGGGATATTGACAGCAAAAGGAGCACAATAGGGTATGTCTTTACCCTGTGTAGTGCTGCAGTCAGTTGGGTCTCTCAGTTACAGAAGATAGTGTCCATCAGTACAACGGAAGCAGAATATGTTGCAGCTACAAAAGCGTGTAAGGAGATGGTGTAGATGCAAGATTTTATGGAAGAATTGGGGAAGAAGCAAGTAGATTGCAAGTTGTACAGTGACAATCAGAATGCAAGATACTTGGCTAAGAATTCAGCCGTTCATTCGAGGACCAAGCATATTGACATCAAATATCACTTCATATGTTTGTTACTGGAAGATTGATCGATTGCTTTAAAGAAGATCCATACAAGTGAGAATCCTGCAGATATGTTGACCAAGGTGGTCACATGGGAGAAGCTGAAGCTCTAGTTCAGCTTTGATTGGTCTTCAAGCTTGAAAACGGGGAGGTAGTGCACTCCGGACATAGAAGACGAAGGATCATGTGGTAACGTGTCTCTAAGTGGGAGATTGTTGAGGTGTGGAGCCATTCACATTAGAGGATGGTGGGGCGCTCAGACGGTCAGTGGACCGGGCGCCCAATATTCAAGAATATGAGATAGAATGTCTCTAGACTGTTCTGGGAACAATCGAGAGCCGGGACGGTCTGTGACCAGGCGCCCGATATTAGGGAGTTCTTTTGTGTTTTGCCAC
Organism: Liriodendron chinense; assembly: GCA_003013855.2. Lineage (NCBI taxonomy): Eukaryota > Viridiplantae > Streptophyta > Magnoliopsida > Magnoliales > Magnoliaceae > Liriodendron > Liriodendron chinense. The sequence goes on from ML058505.1 coordinate 2,263,298, forward strand.
TGGACATTTTTCTGTTTGGGCGGGCGCCGTTCTGGCCTGCGAACTAAAGTGCGGGGTTTCCTATTTTTGTTCTAATTTCGAAATTTACTATATAAAGGGGTGTAATTCAGGATTAAGCTTATGGGATTAGGGTTTTTATACGTCCTAAGGTGAGAAAGAGGCGAGAGGTTAGCAAAAAGGGCAATCTCTGTGCATGGGAGCATCGGGGAAGGTAAGTGTATTGCTTGTAATTTTGTCTTTTTCATAGTGGAAGTTTGCACTGCGATTTTTTACCCTTGTTAGGAATTTTTCCACGTAAAATTTGTCTTGTGAATTGTTGGTTTGTTTCAATATCACTTTTAGATTTTATTTCTTTATGTTTATTGTTTGTGGGTGAGACTAGAGATTGGATCTCGGTTCACCGACGTTGTTGGTGTGCTGCGAAACAACTTATACTCCTCACATGTGGCACTCGTGTACGGCTATCCATAAGCTGTCCTTGGGGACTCCGCCTCGTCTTTAGGGACTATATTCATTCCTTAGTCAATCGAGTTCTTGCGTCATCCGCTTTTTGCGTATAATAATCGCTGAGCGTACAGCTTGTTCATCCAAATTTTGGAGCACATTGTGTGGATGGTATATCTCTAAAATCATATTGGTCAAGAAACCCTAACTATCCAATTGATGGATATGAAATGTGTTGGGGGTGTGGAGCCAATCACACCATTCTGACCAGGAGGTGGTCGGGCGCCTAGACGGTCTGAGGACCAGGCGCCTGATATTCAGTTATTTGAGACAATAAGTCTCTGGACTGTTCTGTGAACAACCAGGCACCCGATAATTGGGTGACTTGTGCTGGACCTCGTCGGACGTTTTCTGAAGTGGGTGGGCGCCGACCAAGCCTGACCGGGCGCCTGACCGGCCACGACTTGAAGTGTAGGGGTTTCCTATTTTGTCTTCTAATTTTGGATTTTATTATATAAAGGGGTATAATACGGGATTAAGGTAGGTCATTAGGGTTTCTATAAGTCCAAGGTGAGAAAGAGGGAAGAGATTAGCAAAAGGGGCCATCTCTGTGCATGGGAGCATCAGAGAAGGTAAGTGTATTGCTTGTAACTTCGTTTTCTTTATAGTGGAAGTTTGCACCTGTGGTTTTCTACTGTTGTTGAGGTTTTTCCACGTAAAATATGTCTTGTGGATTGTTGGTTTGTTTGAATTCCTCTTTTAATTGTTATTTCTTCATGTTTATCGTTTGTGGGTAAGACCAGAGATTGGATCTCGGTTCACCGGCGTTGTTGGCGTGCTGCGCAACAAAATGGATAGTTAAAAGTGAATTATTGAGTGATCCAACTCCAAAATGTTGAAGTCATTTACTCGTCATCTGTTTCGGCTCCATTCACATTGATTAAGTGATTTAGACAATTTAGATTCCCGTACAACTATGCCACGAGTAAGCTGAAGAGTCATCACTACTTTTAAGATGGTGGTTATAAACCTCGATAGAAGTCATACAAACATAATAGCTTCACACTTAAGGACCGTTTGGATATAAGTAAATGGAGGTAAATTGAGGGAATTAGTAGTAAATGAAGATAAATGGTATTTTAGTTGTATTTGGATAGACGTAAATGTCATCTAAATGGACAGTTAAAAAGCATTGACAGGTTACTTGTTTATGATCTTTATGTTTGTTGCCCACCCGATGCTCAAGATTTATTTATTTTTTTGGCTAAATTATATATTTCTCAATGGGCTTAATACAATCAATCTATTAAATATCACATATGTACACTAATTAGAAATATTAAAGCTAATTTGGGATATCACATATGTCATCGTGAATATATTAAAAAATTCTAATGCATTCCAAATCCTCCGTTTTACTCTTATCCAAACAAAATATTTGAATTTTAAATGCATTTCATTTACTCCCATCCAAACACATGCTAAGTAAGCCATTTACTCCCAATTCATTTTACCCCCATTTACAAGCTCCCAAACGAGCCCGCAATTATTTACTCTAGCTACAAATGACACTTTTATGCAGGCACACACTTAGAAACAAAAGACATGGAAAATAATGAAGAGCATGGGGAGTTGAAATGCCTTTTTGAGCTCCCTTATAGAGTCGCACGACTAAACAAAGGTAAGAGTTATGCACATGTCCACCATACACATGACATGCTAGTGGTGCTCCAAAACCATTCAAATACCAGCTACATCACTAAAATCATACCAATAAAATGATCCAAATAGTCTAAAGTTGGCTATCTAAATGGACGGTTAAAAAGCATTGACAAGTTACTTGTTTGTGGCCCACCCGAGGCTCAAGATTTTTTATTTTTAGCTAAATTATATATTTCAATAGGCTTCATATGATCAATCTATTAAATATCACATATGTATACTAATTTGAGATATTAAAGCTAATTTGGCATATCACATGTCAATGTGAATATATTAAAAAATTCTAATGCATTCCAAAACCTCTCATTTACTCTTATCTAAACAAAATATTTGGATTTTAAATGCATTTCATTTACTCTCATCCAAACACATGCTAAGTAAGTCATTTACTCCTAATTCATTTACCTCCATTTATAAGCTCCCAAACGAGCCAACGGTTATTTACTATGGCTGCAAATGACACTTTTATGCAGGCACACACTTAGAAAATATAGACATGGAAAATAATGAATATTAAACTAAACTGACTAAATTTTAGACCTATTGTTCTAAGTTACATTTGAAATATGAACATGATTTTTGAAATATGAACCTTGAATATTTTTCATTTTTTACTGTTTAATAAATATCCACTAATCCAATTTTTAGATTAGCAAATTAGACGAACTTTTCAGCACATGACATATCTAAACTGATGCTCATAATTTGGATGGTTTTGTTTGAATTATTTGTATTGAATTTCTCAATAACATCTAACTGATTCTATATCATTCATCACACTTTACAATATTACCAAAGTACTTTATTTCGTGGTAACATTAAGAAAATGTGTAACGATTATAAAATACTTGTCTCTTAATAACATTTACATTTGACTGTCGATTTTCATGCTTGATTTTGTGGACGGTGGGCTTCAAGAATGGGACCGACTCGTGACTTCCATGGGTTTGCCTCTGTTGATGGCTTTTTACGCTAATATGTATATATTTAGAGGGTGTTGTATATGACCGGAGTCGCCACTAGCCAATTACTTTTTGAATCTACAGTCAACTATACTCTGTAGAAACACTTAGGATAGAGAATCCAAAAATCCTTAGCCCTAAGATGACTCATTGATCTGCGTTCAAATATTCAGGATAAGGACCGCGGTTACAAAGAGGGAAGGTGTTAGGCTCCCTTTATGCCCGTATAAATGTATAGTCTCTACTTCACAGGATTAAATGAATTGCCAAGATTAGTTCTGGTTCTTACACACTGGTGATATGTTATTCATGTAATGTTGTGTTCAGTGCAAGTCAATGCAGATTTTTTATGGGTAAGATTCGATTATATCAGCAAGCCACAACATACATCTGCGCTGACTAGGTGTGAAATGCCTATGTATGCGACGCAATGCTTATGGTGTGAAATGCAGATCAGCACAAATTTATGGTGGGCAAGCTCCGACTATTCCGACAAGCCACGGAGCATATGCTTATACTGACCTGATGTAGTGCTTTTGTAAACAATATAACACGATGCATATGAGTAGATGTATGTTATGCGATGTAAAATGCCTTTGACAGGCTCGGCTTTGAGCCAAACAAGTCTACCCTGAACCTTCACTTACCAAAGCGTGAACTAATCAACAGGGTTTCTAATGGGTAGGAGCTAATTAATCAAGTACGTGCTATAATGCAAATGAGATGAGTATGGGGGTGGAGAATGGAATGGATGTTGCACAATGCAAAGCTTATTTAAGATTAGATGATTGGATGAACAGAGGTATCGGAATGATTAGGTTAAGAGGCAAGGATTGACACTGAATTTGCTCAAGAGTTTAGGACTTGGACTAGGCTAGGCTAGACCAAGGCTAGAATCTTTCTCTCACTCTCACTCTCCTTGGTGAAGGGATGACTAAGATGGCTAAAGGGTTCTATTAGATTCTCTGGATAAGAATGGATGATTGAAATGTGAAGGGGGTGAGAGCTATTTATAGCCCCCAAACTCGGTATTCTTGTAATTCCTGCAGAGCCCATGGTTGAAAGAGGCTTGAAGGGTTTGGATTTTAGATTGTCATGAGGCACCATCTTAATAGTTAGATGAGGTGGTAAAAGGGTAATTTTGGCTCAAGAGGAGGCCATCGAAGTAAAATCACACTTGTCACACACTTGGAAGTTGTAAAAAGTGAGTCCACATGCGTTGAGGACCAGTCCTGCTAAGATAGGAGGAGCGCCACGTGGCTGTTGGCACCTTGGAACTCGCCACCCCTCCATGGTGCCTCCTGTTTCGGCAGGGGGCCTCCCCCAAATGTGAGGAAGCTCTGCCTCCAGGTTTACCAATTTGTTGTTTCTCCTTGAATTTCGTTTGGGCTTGGTTTCAGGCTTTAGTTCAAGCTTAGTTCTAGGGTTAGGCTTAATAAGGTGAGTTGGCTGGGTTGTTGAATTAAGTATGTTGATCGGGTGAGTTGATTCAGTGAGTCGACTCGCTGAATTGATTCAATACTTTCAATTTGGGGTTCTAGAGATTGGGACTAGATTGTCTAGGTTGAGTTTCAGGTTTGGACTAGGGTTTTTAAGGTTTAAGATTTATAATAGGGTTTAGATTAGGGTTTGGAATAAGGTTTTGGTTATGAGTTTAGAGTAGGGTTTAGGTTAATTATAGGGCTTGGATTGGGATTTGGGTTAGCCATTGAGTCTAGTGGGGATGTGGTCCAATCCAAACTTGCCAGTCTGGGGTGAGGTGTCTATAGATTTATCCGCATAAAATCATAATATAATAGTTTTACATTACTCTAATGTCAATTCATCACCAAAATATACTAATGTCATTGTTTAGATTAAATTTTTTTTACAGTAATTATATGAAAGAGCGCAATTACTTCTATGCTAAATACATTTGCATTTGACCGACCATTTCCATAAAACGAGCTTACGGTTATTTACTCTGGCTGCAAATGACACTTATATGCAAGCACTTAGAACACCCGCACCTTTGGGACAGTGGTAGACTGAGTGGAGATAACCTCGTCTCAACATTGGGGTCCTAGTATCAAATCCCAACGTGGGGGGTGGCTAACATTGAGGTGTGAATAACAGTGTGGGTGTGTGTACTAACCCTATATATATATATATATATATATATATATATATATATATATATATATATATATATATATATATATATATATATATGGAAAAGGTACTATGCCCTTGACCTCATGGGAAGTTCCCATGAGGTTGAGTTGTGTGGGCCCCACTGTAATGTGTGATGGGTATCCGCACCATCAATCAGAAGCACCATTCCGTGATGGGCCATGGGCCTGAAACTCAGTCCAATCCATGACTTGGGTGGGCCACACCATACACAACAGTTAAGAGTGATGTCCACCCATTAAAACCTTTATGATCGTTTATAGGATCGACTAAGATGTGGTTGAGAAATCCAGAACATCATTGTGTGTGTCCCATTTGAAAAAGAGCTCACACCAAGTTTCAACCGTACCCCAACAAGTGCTTTTAGATGTTGTAGGCATGACTTTACACTGTTTCAGTTGGTATGGCCCACTTGAGTTCCGGATACAAATGATTTTTGGGATATATCCCATGCCCAATAGGGGACCCACAAAATGCATAGTGCGGATGTCCATTACACATCAAAGTGAGGCCCACACAACTCGACCTCATGGGAACTTCCCATGAGGTCGAGCGCATAGTACCTTCTCCCACATATACTATATATACTATATATACTATATATATACTATATATATATATATATATATATATATATATATATATATAGGCACTTAGAAACTATAGACATGGAAAATAATGAATATTAAACTAAAGTGACTAAATTTTGAACCGATCATTTTCATGTTTAGTTTGGCAATCATAATGATGACACATTAATTTTCTTTTCATTCCTAAGAAAATCTGCGAAACAATCAGGCACTAATGGAAAAACATTAACAATCATATAAAGTGAGAAGGGTGAGTCATGGATTCTAAAAGAATCACACACATGGCATACAAGCAGCTCAAATCAAACCATCCAAACCGCAGCCCTAATTAGATAAAGCATCAGCTTGAATTTAGCGAAAACCACTGAAGTGAAAACCGCATGGTCCTAGCTCAGTGAGCGAATGCCCATGAGTTAGAGGTTAAGACTGCCCAATCAATATGATTTTGGGTACAACCTATAGTAGGTCCCACAATTTAGACAGTCTCCTTTAAGCTTGATGCATGCCATCTTTACACTTTCCTTGCCATCTTTACAATTATTTGAGTGCCCTTGCATCTACTATCATACTCTTTCAAGAGCATCAAATACTAATAAATAGTACACGTTGTCACCGACTTGCCAACTCCGTAGCTTTAATTGTGCAGCATTCATGCAACACTCCAACGCTACTCAAGTTAACCTTCCCATCACTTGCACCGCTAGGAATTTAATGAGAGTGTAAAAGATTACAAACACAAGATGGTGAAGGGGATTTGGAATGTACTCAAGTTAACCTTCCCATCACTTGCACCGCTAGGAATTTAATGAGAGTGTAAAAGATTACAAACACAAGATGGTGAAGGGCATTTGGAATGTACTAAAGTATACAAGGGTTACAATACTTGAATGAGTTACAAATGAGGAGGTCTCCGACTTACACAAGTCCAAGAGAAGACTACAAATTTGGATACAAGACCAAAATTGCGTCGACTAGCATGCATGTTAGATATTTTTAGAACCTTTTACATATGATTCTTTACAAAATGGATAGCTTAAACTTGTATTTTTAACCTAAAAGGAAGTCTATTAATACAAGAGTTACATGTAAACAAGAGTACTTGCACACTAGTTAAGAATGATAACTTCAAATAATGCTAGAATGAAATCAACTAGAATTTGAATTTAAATGGGAATTGTGATTCATTGTATGAATTATACTATTATTAGGAGTCCTATGGATCCTCTAGTACCTTACATATCATACTTTACAACTTATGTATGTTAATCCAGTGCCTTTAATCTTATGATATTGAAGACCTGCCGATTTGATTGAAGGTGTCAATCGAATTGAAATATTCAAGGAATTAATAGATTACTCGTTGGACTATTTTAGTCATTGTTGATTCAATCAACAAGGCTATCAATTCGATTGATGACATGTCAATACTTGTTGATTCGATTAACAGATCAATCGAAAATTTGTGTTAAGTTTTTAGAGAGTGCGGATTTTGTTTCTGAATCTTGTACAGGAGTATATAAAGAGTCTTCTAAACATAATTAAGATATTGTGCAGAGAGTCTGCATGATTTCTAGGGTTTTGTAAGAGAAAGAGGTAGGGTTTTCTATTATATAAGTTTCCATCTCTTGTAATGCTCACTGATATAGTAGATTGATCAGTCGCTTTGTGCCATGGCTCTTTTCTGTAAGGGTTTTCTCCATAAAAATCTGTGTTGCCAATATGTGTGCTCAAATTATACTTTCTATATTGCTTGTTTGATTAGTTTTGAAGTTAATTACTTTGGCGCCCAATAATATACATGTATCTTAATGTACAAGAAAGCAAAACATTGGCTACATAATGGAAAAACTTGTACAGCTATGATAAGAATGAATCCTATCAATCAAATCACTAAGTTGAAATGTGCCATGGCCCAAAATATTACAATCATTGCAATTTACACAAATTGCATGAATGTATTGGACCACCAGATGAACAGCGTGGATTTCTCATATATGGCAGGATCGCTCATGTGATATATATGCAGTCTTGTTGCAGAGGGCTCAAGGAGGGAATGCAAGCTTGTTAATAGGGCTACAACTAGGGTTCAGGTCTATCCGAACCCGATTGGCCCAAGTCGAGTTGGGTGGCGTTGGTTCAGATTGTCAGGATCCTCAAGCTGGGTTTAGGTTGGAAAGGCCATTTGACGTTGGTTACGGAATAGATGAGTTAAGGTCGAGTTTGGGTTGTGCACCTCCGGTTGGAATTCCTTGAGTTGGGTTGAGCCTCAACCCGAACTAACTAGCAGGCTTAATCTGGTCAATTTACATCCAATTCAAGCAGTGTCATTTTGGTGAATTTTGTGAAAGATCAGGGTTATTTGGGAAGACAATTGTCTTGGTGCCCGGCCTTAAAGAGCCTTTGATCTTCCAAGCTGTGCCTGAGTGGGGCCACTCTGCACGGATAACTTTTACCCGGGCAACACCGTAGTGGGTGTTACCCTAACCTTGTGGGTCCCACCTTAATGTATTTTTTTGTATATCCATGTCGTTCATATATTTTTTTCATCTCATCTTAGAGCACTATCCTAAATAATAAGAAGATCCAAATCTCAAGTGGACCATACCACTGGAAACAGTGATGAATGCCATTAAAAACTTTTTGTGGGCCACAAAAGTTTTGGATCAATCTGATCTTTGTATTTTCCCTTCATCCAAGTCTTTTTAACATTATCAACCAGTTGGATGGCAAATAAACATGACAAAAACCTTACTATGGGCCCTTTGAAAATTTTAATGGTGAGGCACTCAATCATCCCTGTTTCCTGTGCTGTGTCCCACCCGATATTTGTATCTGCTTAGTTTTTGGGACCACATCCTAAAATGAGATGCAGAAGCGTGCATATTCAACATATCATCAATGTGGCCCAACTAATCTGTTATACGGGTAACAACTAATCCGCTCCCATAAAACATATACATCACAGTGGGCCCCACAGAGCCCATGACAAGACCGTCAGTCTCTAACAGGTTCGAATATGTGTTACCCTACCGTGTGAGGCTTACCTTTATATATTTGTTGTATATCTACTCCATCCACATGCTTATATATCTCATTTTAGGACTCGATCTCAAATCATAAGAAGATCTAAATCTCAGGTGGACCATACAAATAGAAAGAATAATGAATAACCATTAAAAAAATAAACAGTAATAAAACATTACGATGGCACTTTGGAATTTTTAATGGTGAGTTACTCAATCACCACTGTTTCTGTGGTGTGGTCCACTTAAGATTTTTATATTTATAAATTTAGATATACCATACTAAAATGGTCCGTAGAAATGGATGAACGGCACTGATATACATAAAATAATCAATGTGGGCCTCACGGTAGGGGTAATACCCATAATACCTACGTCCTGGTGAGGAATGAGGATAGTACCCAATCCGCGCTCTCTTTATGATCATCAACACGAGGATCACAATCCACAGTATCCTCGGGCTTTGGCGGCATGCAATTGACGCACGTGTCTTGTGACAAATATCGCCGAGTTTTCGAAATTCCCGATATTTTCACGAATTATTGACCAACGTTATCCCCGCTATAATATTGTATATTTTCAAAATAGCGGTTGTTTTGAATTTATCGCGATTTACGCGTCAGATAATTCATTTGTACATTAAATATTTAGTTTTTTAAATATTTATAATATATAATAAATACTTTTCAATGTTTTATTTTGAACAATAATCTCCCGAGAAATTGGAGAGAACGAGATTTATCACTCGGGGCTCATGTTGCGTGATCCAGGCCGTTGATATGATGGGCCTCAAAAAGTGCCAATTGAAAGATCCCAGTCTTCGTATCTTTACCTTCTTTGAATTTGGAGGCTGTGGGTAAGGATTGTCCCAGACAGAGGTTAATGCTCAGGACGAGGATTACCTGTGCCCCCCCGCCACAGGAAGTTTCCTGTGGTTGGAAGCTATGTGGGGCCCACAGAAATGCTCGTGAGAAATCCACTCCGTCTATTAGTTTCTCAACCTCAAAATAGGACAGGAATCCAAAAATGAAGAAGGTTTTAAACTCATGTGGGCCACACAACAGGAAACATTGAGAGTGGAAATATCAACCGTTAAAAACTTCCTAGAGCCCACTATGATGCTTATATGCCATCCAAACCGTTCATAGTATTACTAACATTGCTATAAACTTTAAACACAAATATCATTGTGATTCGAAACTTCTGTGACCCCCACAAAGTTTCCAATGGTAGGTGTTCAATTCAGGCTGTTTCCCATCGTGTGGCCCACATTAATTTTGGGTCTGCTTGATTTTTGGAACCGTGTCGTATTGTGAGTTTGAGAAACTAATGGACGGAGTGGATTTCTCACGGGCATCTCTGTGAGCCCCACACAGCTTCCAACTGGTGGAATTTCCTTTGGCCGGGGGCACAGGCAATCCGCGTCTTATGGTTCATGCATGGTGGTGGGCCCGATCACTGAAAACATGGGGCCCACTTGTTAAAACGGGAAAGACGAGTATGCTGTCAATTTATTTGGGTTACATGCACATGGGTTGGAGGGTAGAGAGGAAAAGCATTGCTTTTTTTGTTTACCAAACAAAAGAGAAAACCCCCATCTTTCGTGTCTGTGGAAGGTGTCAATGTTCATTATTGCCATTGCCAAAGAAACGTGCCGACCTCATCTTCCTTGCATGTACACTGCTAGACGCGACTTACCTTAGCTTGCCCCTGGCCACAAGAAGTTCTGTGGTCAGAAGCTATGTGAGGCCCACAGAAATGCCTGTTACAAATCCACTCTGTCTATCATTTTCTGAAGACCACAATAGGACAGGAGTTCAAAAATCAAGCAGATCCAAAACTTAGGTGGGCCACACCATACAAAACAGTGAGTATTGGACACCCACCACTGGAAACTTTTTTTTGGAGGGGGGGGGGGGGGGGGGGGGGGGGGGGGGGGCGGCGGCGGCGGGGGTTGTGCTAATAAGCCTACCAACTGTTTGGATGGCATATAAACATTATGATCGGCTACAGGTAGATTTCAAACCTAGACATTTCAGTTCTCACTGTTTCTTGTGGTGTGGCCCACCCGTGTTAGAAGGGGTGGAATGGTATTAAGTGGGATTAACATCATTTATTGCACAATGAGTATTTTCATATCCAATCCTGTGTTTGGGATCAAATACTTACCATGGGAAAACCATTAGATTAAGCAAAATCCCGTTTGGTAGACCATGGAATTGCAATCAATGGACCAAATTCACAATAGATGTCCTCCACTCAAACATGTATATAACCATTGTATCATGTATAAAGGACTGCATGGATCAAACACATGCATCAATGTGGGGCCCACGTGTGTGGAATTTTAAAATTCCACATGGGATCAAGTGCAATTCCATCCCACCTAATCCCAAGCCTCCCGTCCTCTCCAAACATCATGTGGAATTTGCACATAACCAAATGCAATTCCATCCAACCTAATCTCATCTAATACTATGCCCCGAACACCCCCTTAAGAAACTGATTGTGTGAACTTGTCACAGGCATCTTTGTGGGCCCTACATAGCTTCTGAACATGTGAAACTTCTTGTGGCCAGGGGACACCGGCAAGTCCTGTACACTTTGTAAGATGCATGTGCAAGCACGTTGTGTGTGTGTGTGTGTGTGTGTGTGTGTGAGAGAGAGAGAGAGAGAGAGAGAGAGAGTGTGTGTGTTTATAGCATGGTGTGCCATAATGCGGCTGTGGGGCCGTAAAAACCTTTCTGTGTATAGATAATAGTGGCAACCGTTACACATTATAGAGCCGTAACAATCATACAAAGGATGTAATGGTCCATTATAGGCTGATATAGGTTTTTTAGATTTTTTAATTTTAAAAAAAAGAGGACCATAATAGCCGTTAAAGGGGGCCATAACGACATTAATTAGAGCCCGTATCATACAAAGGATGTAACGGTCCATTATAGGCTGATATAGGTTTTTTAGATTTTTTAATTTTAAAAAAGAGAGGGACCATAATAGCCGTTAAAGGGGGCCATTGGGCATTTTCAATATGGAATACCTTAGCTGATCATAGTAAGGAAATATACTGCATGTGTTCATCAACTCCATATATTTATAATAATAAAAAACGAGATAGGAACATGTTGCAGTGGGCCCACAATGGGTAGACTATTGTTTCACTATAGTCTTATCATGATCCGATGGTATGGCTTACAACATACATCACAACCGACCACAATTCACCATTTGTTGGATTGTTCAACCACCAATGTGAGCTATTATTAGAATGACGTGACAGACGTTCACTATTTTATCCAAAGATACCAATATAGAAGCATGTGACAAAATGGGTCAATAGTTTATTTGCACTCTATGCCAAATAGAGGCTTGTTGGAATGTTGGCCTAACCTTTCATAGGTAATATCATGTTTGGTGGTCTAAACTGTTGATATGATGAAATGCACAATTCAAGTTGGCAGCCTAGAAATCCTCAACGTCGCGATATTCAAAACTTTCAATAAATAGCCCATAAAATAATGTTTGAGGAGAAGGTCCACATTCATAAGAAAAAACGTTAAAAGGTCCAAGTGGTGCAATAACCTAAGAGTTTCATTGTCAGGTATCCCCATCAATGGCTGAGGCCCATCTTATACATTGTTTTAAATCATCAAACATGACTCTAAATCCAACGGCTATATTCCTTATACACATTTTGGTTGGCCCATGTAAGCCGGTGGTGATATATGGGGCACACCATCAGCTGATGTACAAAGGTGAGTTGCCAAGTTGGTGAGGAACGCGGATTGGGTACTACCCATGCCTATCCCGATCTCGGCACAGGCAGGGCCTCTAAGGGGCCACCATGATGTATGGGTTTTATCCACACCATCCATTCATTTTTCCATATAAATTTAGGGTATAAGCCCAAAAATGAAGTTGATCCAATGCTGAAGTGGACCACACTATGGGGATTGAATGCCCACCATTAAAAACTTTATAGGAGCTGCAGAAGTTTTTATCAAGCTGATAATTGTGTTTCCCTTCATGACGATGTATGTAACCTTATGAAGTGGTTTGATGGTAAATAAACATCACGGTGGGCCCTATGAACGTTTGAACAGTAGGCATTATTATCACCGCTGTGTGGTCCACTTGAACATTGGATCTACCTCATTTGTAAGCTTATATCTAAAATTATGTGGAAAAATGGATGGACTGTGGATAAAACCCAAACATTACTGTAGTGGCCCCTCGGAGCCCTTGCGTGAGCCGAGCCTCGGCATGTGATCGAGGACCCAATTAGCATCCTTGGTGGGCTTCATCTGGGTGGCCTGGCCTCATACTCGTGGGACCTAGATCACCAACATCAAACAATGGTGGTAGATAGTAGGACCGCCAGAAGTATGTATTCTTTTCCGTGTCAAGTTTAGTGTCTTATATGGACCAACCAGTTCATGTAGTAGAGCTGTACACGAGTCGAGTCAAATTGAGCATCACCTTGCTCGATGATCGATTTGAACCCAACTAACCCTGCTCGTTACTCGGCTCTACTTGGCCTAGTCGAGCAAGCCCCCCCGCTCAGTCGGCAAATTGAGCAAGTTCGAGTCGATTTCAAATTTCCGAGCCGAGTCCAAGTTCGATTCTTTTTAGCTGAGTTCGAGTTTGCATTTTCAACCAAGGTTTGTTGAGCTTACCGGCGTTGATGAGCGAACAGGGTGAGATCAAGGGTGGCCAGCGTCAAATAGGCAGGGTGAGATTAGGGGTGCCCGGCGTCGAGCGAGTAGAGTGAGATCAGGGGGTGGCCAACATCGAGCGGAGCAAGGTGAGAACAAGGGGTGGCCGGCGTCGAGCGATGGGCAAGGCAGGCTGAGATCGGGGGTGGCAGGCTAAAATTGGGCAGGGCAGGGCAGCTCAGTGAGTGGCCGACATGGAACAAGGTAGCAGGGGGTGGCCGGTCGGCCATCGAGCTCAGAGAGAGAGAGAGAGAGGGTGGGTTAGGGTTAGGGTTAGGGTTAGGGTTAGGGTTAGGGTTCGAAAAAAGGGGGGCGCTCGAGCAGGTGAAAAACATAAGGGTAAAAAAAATTCATTTTAACTATACTATATATACTATGACTCAGAGCCAAGTTGAGCCGAATCGAGCATGGCCTTGCTCGAAGCTCACTCAGACACATTCAAGTAGTAGAAAATTGACTCGATTCGGCTTAAACTCACTTCCGATTTGAGTCGAGTCGAACATTTTTCAAGCGAGTTTTTCAAGCTTACTCAACTTGTGTGCAGCTCTACATGTAGGTGCCACCTCTTAGAAGTAAATGACCACAAACAATGTTATAAATGCGAGTTATGCATGGGATTTACAGTAAAATAATAAATATTATCTATATAAAAATATAATTTTATCATTAGTTTTCAAGTGTAGATTCTATACCTACACATGCACGTAATACCTATTTTAGTACAGTTGAAAAGTCGATAACAACTTTAATTAGTTAATTTCTATGGTTCTACTTAGGGCTGAAAGTTGGGCGGGTTCAACCTGATCGACCCGTGACCGACCCGACATTGGGTTGGGCTTGGGTAGGAAATATCAAACCCGATCTCAAGCTTGGGCTATGAAAACTCCAACCCGATGACGTTGTCGGGCTTGGGTTGAGGTCTCGGGTTGCCTGACCCAACCCGAACCTGATCTATATACAAGTAATTTATAATTTTGTTATACTTTACTTAAGTAAACTTATAATGTTTGAATTTAAAACACTTTGAATGTTAAAAGAATAATTATCATGTATTTTAGCTTATTTGTTTAGAAAAAATGAAGTTATTTATAATAAATAACTATATATATAATTAATAAAGCCATAAGTACAAAAAAAATAAGATGTGTATTAAAACATAATAAACTAACATAATAACGAAAATATAACCTGACTAACCCGGTCAACCCAACCGAGCCCGCTTGGGTTGGGCTTAGGTTGAGAATTCCCAACCCGAGGTTGGGTTGAGTTGGGTTAGGGTTGAGGTATAGGAACCTTGGGTTGGGTTAGGGTTGAGGTATAGGAACCTTGGGTTGGGTTAGGGTTGAGCTCCAACCCGACCCAACCGGCACGACTTTCCGCCCTAGTTCTACTTGGCTTCAAATTTATTATTTGAGTTTTGCTTAGCCCACACTAGTACAAGACAGCCCATGTGCACGCTCGCCATTGTATGTGACAGCCATCAATCATGTGGTCTGATCCCGTGGATATTCTCCCAAAAATAAATCCGGCCCATTAAGTAGGCAATGGAGTAGAAACACTTGTGCCAGTTATAAGAAAACTTCAGTCAAGTCTTTTTCAGCCGTTCATTTGTTTGGTAAATTGGGGCCCACCTAATCGTGGACAAGATCATCTACGTGGTAGTGCATCTCTAATGAAATGAATTTAGATCTCTTACCAATGTGTCATTCTCGCATGCGTGTGGGATTGGTGTAGATCTCCTACAAATGTGTCATTCTCGCATGCGTGTGGGATTGGTGTAAACCTTAATGCAGAATTGAAAGGACGCATCTAATATATGCAAAATCAAATAAGTTAAATAAATGTCATACCTAATTGGGAAGATACTGCCGAAGGCAAATGACAGGATTTTCTGCATGCTTCAACATGTGTAAGACTGAGGAACAATCTACACGATTTTAGACTTATCACATTTTGAGTGGGGTCCACCGGTAACTCTTAGGGAGATCCAGACTATTGATCAATTATAGAATTCTTACAATGAGCAGATATCATATCACTAACCCAAGTTCCCAGTCACACTCTCCATCAAATGTGCATCGTACGGATGGTATCTAGTGGACCACCTTAATAGAGATACTGACCACTAAAGCGGCCCCTGCGCCACACGGTTTTCTGGCCGTTATTTCAGAGCTTCGTTCGGTGTGATCAGTTAACAGTCGTTCCGACTGCCCACTTTCATATAGCCTATTTAACGGCAAGGTGCAGTCATGTGGAACCTATTTAATGACAAGGGACATGTTGAGAGGAAACGTCTACCCTTGATTTCTATGGGACCCGCTGTGTCGTTTATCAGGTATCCATTCTATTCAGACCTTTTATCTTCCATGGATGAAGAGTCAGGACAAAAGTTTAGCTGTTCTTGTTGAGGTTTTCTACAATCTTGGAACATCATGAGGGTCACTGGTCACCTGACAGGATCGGGTTGGGCACCTGAGGTCATCCGAATTGGTTTTTAGAATTTGAAAGTGCTGCTGACGAGGGATTGTCAGGCGCCTGACGGGGTCTCGGCGGGTGCCCGATATTCAACTGAATTTATGCTAGAACTCTCTGGACAAATTTTAGTTCTGTCGGGCGCCCGATGGTACGCGAACTATAATGTCGGTATTAGGGTTGCTGACAAAAGGGTCGGGTATCCTAGAGGGATTGAGAAAGTTCTAAGGTGAGAGGGAGCTAGGGGAAAGCATGGAGTTCTTTGGAATGAGGGAAAGGGTTGTGTTTGTCCTTGTCATGTGAGGATTAGCTTTGTTAGCTTGGAATTTCTTTTGTGGATTGTGATTCAAGTAAGGATTCTTCTGTAATCTCTTGTAACTTCTTATTCATAGTGGATTGTTCGCTTTGTGCCGTAGTTTTTTTACCTGCAAGAGGTTTTTCCACGTAAAATTCGGATTGCCTTCTCTTTCATGTTAATTTGCTTAAGCATTATGGTTTATCTCGTTTTATTTTTTTCACTTCTGCTGCTAGGCTGATTAGTTTTTTTCCTAACAAGTAGTATCAAAGCGAATGTTGAGAGGTAGATTGGAATCTGAGACGAAGTTTCGATGGCGTCAAGCATGAGATTCGACATAGAGAAGTATTCCGTGAGACAAAAACATAGAAAGTGACCGGAGACTATGATAGAAGAAGAGCTAAAGAAGATGGATCTGAAAGTCAATATCTTAATCAAGCCAAGAGAAGTCTAAAAATTCTTCTACAAAGGGGGCTAATACCATGGAAGCCACAGAGGACGTTTGTGATGATAACAATGTGGTGACTGTATCATGTAAGGGGTCTCTCGGTGAAGAGTGGCTATTGGATTCAAGTACATCATATCACATGTGTCCTGATCGGAGTTCATTCATGACATACAGTGGAATATAATGGTGGATCGATGTTTTTAAGCGGTGACTATGCCTGCAAGGTTGACGGCATTGGCACAGTGCGCATTAGGATATTTGAAAGGATCAAACGAGTTCTGAAAGATGTGAGGCACATCCCTAGGTTGAGGAAGAATTTGATCTCTCTTGGTGCACTCGAGGTTACAGGGTGCAAGTTCATCGACTGCGATAAGTTTTGTAAGGTGACAATGGGGGCACTCGTGATGATAAAGGCACAAAAGTGCGGCCATCTTTACAAGTCGATCGGGAGCACTTCTCACGATGGAGTTGCGAGATCGGCAGCGGAATCCACAACTGTTTGTATGTGGCAAGTGCACAAGGGCCACATGAGAAGGACAAGGGATGTGAAAGTGAGAAGACAGAGTCGGTGGAGGCACAAGAAGCGATGAAACTATGAAGAAGATGAAGTAGAGATGAAGAATTAAGCTTTGATGTAGTGGAGTGATTGTAGATTGAAGTCACGGTAGAGATTGTTGAGGTTGTCTTCAATCTTGAAATACCGTGAGGGTCGTCGGTGGCCCGACAGGTTCGAGTCGGGCCCCCCAAGGTCACCCGAGTCGATTTCTGGAATCTAAAAGTGTTGCAGACAAGGGGTTGTCATGCGCCCGACGGGGTCTGGTCAGGTGCCCGATATTCGACTGGATTTATGTTGGAACTCTCTAGACATATTTTAATTCTGTCAGGCACTCGATGGTGCGCGAACTGTAATGTCGGTTGCATGATTTTGTGCCAGATTTGTTTTTAATTTTGATTTATTTCTATTTAAAGGGGTGTAATGCGATATTAGGGTTGCCGCCAAAGGATCCGGGTATCGTAAAGGGATTGAGAGAATTCTGGGGCAAGAGAAAGAGCTAGGGGAAAGCTTGGAGTTCTCTGGGATGAAGGAAAGGGTTATGTTTGTCCTTCTCATGTGAGGATTAGCTTTGTTAGCTTAGGATTATCTTGTTGGTTGTGATCCGAGTAAGGATTCTTCTGTAATCTCTTGTAACTTCTGATTCATAATGGATTGTTCGCTTTGTGCTGTGGTTTTTTACCCACAAGGAGTTTTTCCACGTAAAATTCAGATTGCATGTTGATTTGCTTGAGCATTGTCATTTATCTTGTTTGATTTTCTCACAACAGCAACTTCAGTGGGTTCCCGATGAGAATTAAGGGTGCGCGTATTCTACCACCTTGTTCCTAGTTCTATGGCCCACTAGAGTTTTGGATCAACCTGATTCTTAGATCTTGAGGGTAACCTTCCAAGATGCATATAATGGACGGGTTGGATGTGATACATACACCACATGGGCCCCGCATCTGCCCTATTACAATCATAAACTTACCGAGCTATCGATATCACTGGAGCATACCTCTTTATGGCAGGTCCTAAATTGCAGATTGGCAGTTCTCATTACAACACTTGTTCAAGGAACTAGTGTAACACCCGTACCCTAATTAGCCCTCCGTACACCTCATTTTCGAACTCGGCATACTCGGAACAGTCCAAACTGGCGAGTTTCAATCAGGCACCCTATTTTAGTACCGCAACAACCCGAGACTTGTACCCAGGCGACCGCGCGGGTGCCACGACTCCAACGCCATGCGACACGCTCCGTTTCAACACCCAGTTTGAAATATGCATACTGTAGACACCCCACCTTCGGCTACACTGTTGGTAGAGATAGCTGGTTGAATGGAGGACCATACCCCTAAATCCCAAGTCCAAACTCAGCCAAACTCACCCTTGTAAGCCCCATTCCATAGCCCAGATCAAGCCTGAACCCAGTCAACCCAGTCTTAAACATCAGCCTGAAAAACCCCCCAGAAAAAAGCCAATCAAAAAATCCTAAAAAGGTCAAATTCACTGAGTCAACCCACTGAGTCAACCCGCTGAGTCAACCCGTCGAGTCAAAACACCGAGTCAAAATACCGAGTCAACCCATCGAGTCAACCCGTCGAGTCAAACCACCGAGTCGACCCGCTGGGTCAACTCACTGAGTCGACCAGCGAGTCCAACAGCAGCCCCGAGAGAGCGGCCGTACTCGCTGGAAACCGAGGAGCGGCCGTACGGGCGGCTCATAGCAGGCCGCCCGGAAAAAATTACGCAAACTGCCACTCTCCGCTGCTATAAATACCCCCCTCCCCTTCTCATTTCAACATCCCTTCAAGTCTAGCCAGTCCGGGTGCGGTCCGAGTCCTTCTCCACCCCTTAGCCCATTTTTCCACCAAGGAGAGCCCGAGTGAGGAGAGTCTAGCCCTGGTCCAGCCCAGCCTGACCACTGGTCCAAGCCTCCCAAGCCATCCAAATCTTGATCCAGCCACTCGAAGCCAATCCTTGCGACACCTCCGTCCACCCAGCTACTCTTTTCCAGCATCATCTCATTTACATTTAGCATAAGTGCAACATTTACTTTTCTTCCAACCCCCCTGCTTCACTACAAGCACCTTGATTATTCAAGCACACTGCATATGTCTTTATATTAAGCACCTGTCAGTTCGAGCATATGCTCTGGGCTTGCCCATTGTTGGAACCTGCCCATCAGAAACTCTTACTGTTCAGACCTGCATTCACGTACATATCACTATAAGCACTTTGAATATTCAAGCACACAGCATGCATCATCTCGCATAAAGCACCTGTCAGTTCGAGCGTATGCTCTGGGCTTGCCCGTTGTTGGAACCTGCCCATCAGAAACTCTTACTGTTCAGACCCGCATTCATGCATCATGTCATCCATGAGAATATACGAGGATTAAACTAGACTTTCAAGTATCCGATCGATTCTGTGAAGTAGAGACCGTACTTCGGTACGGGCAGTGTGTGGGGTGCTTAACCTCTTCCCACCCTGTAACAGTGATCCCTTACCTTGAATCTCTGGCCGCAGATCAACAGGAGTCATTTTAGAGGAAGGAATCTTCGGATTCCCTTCTCTAACGTTTCTACGGGGTCTAGCCGACTGTAGATTTGAAGTAACTGGCTAGTGGCGACTTTGGTCTTATATAAACTCATTTAAACATATCCAGCTTAACACGACAACCAAACGAAGCCCTCGAGAACGAGGCAAGCCAGTGGCACAAACGGCGATTTCGCACTCACGCATCCTCATCTCCTTCTTTTCCGAAAGAAAAGGGGAAGGGAGAAGAACGTCGTGTGGGAGCGCGGAAAATCGGCGAGGGTCCACAGAATGGCGACTCTGCTGGGGATGAGCTAGTCCCACTAGTCGTGATCCGACTTGAAAAACAGAATCCTTCCCGTACTTGAAAGTCACTAATCCTCATACAATCTCATCTGCATAGCATTCTACCCAAAACAAAAAAAAAAACAGAAAATCCCAAAACCAAAAAAAAAAAAAAGAAACAGAAAATCCCAAAACCAAAAAAAAAAAAGAAACAGAAAATCCCAAAACCCAAAAAGAGTAGAGTACAGTCCTCACCATTGCGCCTCCTCGGGCTCAACGTACGCGGAGACAACTTCCCTACCGCAGCATAATCCGCACTCGGGCTCAACAAGCCATGTCCGACCACGAAGAAGAAACTCATCTCCTTCCTGCTCTTGAGATGACCGAAGCGCAACCTCCAGCGCAACAGCCCATTGATAATACGCCAATCATACAAGAATTGGCACAAGGAGTGAGAGCAATGCAAGAAATGCTCTTGCAATTCATGCAAGCACAAGCCACCGCAGCAGCCAACAATCAAGTTGGCCCAGTTCAGCAGTCTCAGCAACCATGCCGGGTCCTCCCGGCCTCCAGTTCAAATCAAGCGCAACCATCGGAGTCTGCCCAAGACTACCGACAACAGCCATCTAAGCCCTTCGCTATGGGGCATCCTTCTCAATATCTTCCTGCGATGACAAGGCCATCTCAGAGCACTTCCGTTGCAGGAACATCCAGTCAGCTTCCAGTCAATCTTCCAAACAACAATCTTAGTAGATCTCTGCATGTCCCCGCCAATGGGACACCTTTTCAATTCCAGCACATCCCCGCCGATGGGATTTCAATTCAATTTCCAGCAACAGGGACAGCACTGGCGAATGCCCACAATGGGGGTCAGTGTCAAGCCCACATCAATCAGCGGACAGTGGCGAATACCCAACAAGGGGGTCACTTCCCAACATCTCAGCCTCCTGCAAACAGGAGCACTTTTCAATTCCAGCATATCCCCGCCGATGGGATTCCAGTTAATTTCCAGCAATCTTCAATTCAGCAAAATTCAGTTAATTTCCAGCAATCTTCAATTCAGCAAAATCCAGTTAATTTCCAGCAATCTTCAATTCAGCAAAATCCAGTTAATTTCCAGCAATCTTCAGTTCAGCAATCTCCAGTTAATTTCCAGCAAGTTCCAGTTCAACCTTCAGTACAGTCTCCAGTTCAGTTACCATCATTTCAAGCACAAGTTCATCAGAATCCAGTTCAGTCATCAAACCAATTTCAGCAACCCGCGGTTGCTTTTCAGCAAGCCCATAGGGTCGAAGACATCGACCACTATGCCGAAGAAGAACGTGCCTTACTCCAGGAGGCACCAGTCGCTCGAACAGATCACTCAGGACTGGACGAGTTGTGGGAGCAGTTCCAAATCTTGCAAAATCAGCTTCAGCGACAGCAAGGAATCGATCTACCTTCGACCAAGTTCAGAGACTTGTGTCCTTTCCCAGATGCTCAAGTACCTCAAAACTTTGAGGTTCCAAAATTCAAAAGATACGACGGCAGCGGTTGTCCCACAGCACATCTCAAGGCCTTCTGTGGAGAACTGAGTGCAATCTCAGGAAATGAAGGGGCCCTCATACGTTTGTTCCAAAAGTCTCTGAAGGGCGATGCCCTAGATTGGTACACTTCATTGGACTGCCACCGCATCAGGACATGGGAACAACTTTCCCAGGCTTTCATCGACAGATTCGCATACAATCTCAACATGGCACCCAGAAGAGCCGACCTTGCGGCTCTCAAGCAAAAGAGTGATGAGACACTATCAGCTTATGTGGGACGTTGGCGAGCTATGGCAGCCAGAATGCGGACACCCATCGACGATGAAGAACAAATCTCCATGATTGTTCATTCAACATATCCAGGCATATCCGGATATCTCATCTCGCATCCATATGCGAATTTCTCACAATTGATCCGTGCTGGAGAGCAAGTCGAAGCAGGGATCCGGGCCGGGACGATCTCCCCATGGCCTCATCAAGCCACTCCAGTTAAGAGGAACAGAGTGGAAGGAAGACCTATCGGGCACGGGAATGGAAACCGCAGTGGTTCTCCTCCCCGCCCAACAGAGGTAAACAACATCAACACCACTGCTCAAGGAAATCAACATGCTCCCCCACAGGGACGTCAACAGTATCAGCAGAATCAAGTTCAGCATCAGCCTCAGCGGTATCAGCCACAACCGAATCCTCAACCACAACCACCTCGACAACAACAGCAGTTCAGAGGAAACGGTCAATACTCATATCAAAATAGGCAAAACTACAGGGAGTCCAGGAAATTTACTCCCCTCTCTCAACCACTCAGTCAAGTCATGGCTACTCTGGTGCAGAAGCAATTACTTACTCTAATGGCACCTAGGCCTCCTCCTCATCCTCTGCCACTGAATTACCAAGAAAATGAGTATTGTGCCTACCATCAAGGGCGTGGCCACGCCACTGATCGATGCTATACTTTGAAGAACGCCATACAAGATCTGATTGATGACCGCAAGATTGTCATCTCAGTCCCTGGAACTCCTGCAGCAGCTTCCACCAACATTCTTCAGAATCCTCTGCCTCAACATCAGATGGACCCCAGTTCATCTCGAGGTCCCACCGTCAACAGTATAGAAGAAGAAGAACGCCTCGATCGTTTCTTCTCCCCCATCCAATCAATTCATGCTTACACTTATGGGCCGACAAGTCCTCCTCCGATCATGCAAGGGGCAAGTCCCTTTCCTCCTCCAGTCCTCGAGCCAGTAGTACTCGAAGGAGCATTTCCATATGATGTGCCAGTTGTGCAAGGGGCATCTTACGGCCCCTCATGTTGGGAACCAGTCGTCCTGGAAGGAGCACAATCATACATTGAACCCACATACGAACCTGTCATCTTGCAAGGGGCAACTCCAGAACAATCCAATCCGCAATGGAAGGATTATACTCATCAACAGCAAGAGCCCGTTGTCTTGGAAGGAGCTCCTCCAATTGAGCCAGTCATATTGCAAGGGGCAAATCCCGGAGGCGTGTTAATCACACTACGACAGCTGGGACGAACAGAGAAACCTCCTGCCATATCAAGAGGACCAGTATTCATTCCATGGGAGCCTCCTGCCCCAGGAACAGTCAAGCCAGGACCACGACCTTATGTGGTCTATGAAGACAAGCCTCGATACTACCCCTTCAGCACAGGCAACAATGTAATTCTCAAGGCAAAAGCTCCATACGAGGAAGATCTGGTACCCACACCAGCACCGTTGCAAGAACCGGTGGTCCTAGAAGGCAAAAGGGAGGAAAGCTACAAAGAGGTTCCATGGCACTATCCAAAATGTGCGGAAGTGGGGAACATGAATCCCAATGGGCGTTGCATCCGAAGAGATAATCAGAACAGAGGAGATCCCAAAGGCCCTCTCTCAGGCCTCGGCAACAAAATTGAAGCCGCATACGATGTGGCAACTCAGCTCAAGTCAATCCCTGCTCAAATCTCAGTATGGGAGCTACTCTGCACATCTCGCATACACCGAGAAATGTTTGTCAAAACCTTGAACGATGCTCACGTCTCCTCTGATACGGCACCAGAAATGATAGCTTTGATGATTGGGCAACTCCTGGCTCCGCGCGCCATCACCTTCACAGATAATGAGTTGCCACCAGAAGGACGAGATCATGGGCGATCCCTCAACATAGTCTTACGATACAAAGACCTTTGTGTCCCGCTGGTCCTTGTCGATAATGGCTCAACCTTAATCGTCTGCCCACTCAAGACTGCGGAACGTCTGGGAATCAGTCCTTCTTCATTCCGTCCCAGCACCATATGCGTCAGAGCATTCGACAACACCCGCCGATCAGTGGAAGGGGAGGTCGACATAGAGGTACAGATAGGTCCGGAAGTCTCCACCATCACATTCCAAATCCTGAATATATCAGCCTCTTTCAACATGTTGCTCGGACGACCGTGGCTGCACAAGGTTGGAGCTGTGCCATCAACCCTGCATCAACGAGTGAAGTATATCTGTGGAAATCAAGTGATCTCTATCCATGCAGAGAAGGAGCTCATCATTCCCTCCAATGCTGCTACCACTGAACCAGACATCCCGGTCATCGATATCCAGCACTCTGAAGAAGACATCCCGTTTCACAGTTTTGAATTCGAGACTGTGAACTCTATCGCCAATCCAGAACCGATAAGGGTGGACCGTGTCTTTTCACCGGCAGAGCGTTTGAGCCTCAAATACCGAATGAAGAATCACTTCAAGTCCAGAAAGGTACCGCTGATATATAACCAGCAAATGGGGACTCGGATACAGGGCAACCTTCATGGACAAAAGAAGGAAGAAATTTCGGTGCTCGCCCATCCAATTCGTCAAGCCAGGAGAACCTTGCAAAGATCCAGGAGGGAATCAACCAACTGCACTACACAAAGGCCTCCCGATGAGCCTAACTTGGGCCACATGGCCCCCCATTCGATGGGATCAAATTCTCGAACCATCCAAGCCTCCAGAAGAAGAAGGAGATAAAGAAGGAAGTCAAATACAGCAGCTTCAGGATCGGGTTACTCTGACACCTGCTCCCAACCAGGGACACAACCTGCCCACTTCAGCATCAATCAACCAAGGGCACCACCTGCCCTCTTCAATTTCAGCCAGTCAGGGGCACAACTTGCCCATCTCAGCATCAATCAGCAAGGGGCACGACTTGCCCATCTCTACAAAGTCAACATCAACAATCACTAGCCAGGGGCAGAAGCAGCCCATCCATTGGACCAAGAAAGGGAAATGGCCAGCCCTAGATTGGTCTGATGTCCAGATTCCAAACTTGTGGCTAGCCGTGGAACCAGACGAACTGCAATGCGAGGTAAGTGACCCGGGAGAGACTGAGTATGACTCAGATCTAGAACCCGACCAGCGAGAAGTCATGGTCATTGGGCCAGACCATGATTCTTCGCCCGAATCATCAACCCCCACCTTTTCAGGGGAGGAAGTGTGGGGTCCTGAATGGTCATCTGTTCCCCTAACTTTTGAATCAGCCAAAGAGCCATCTGAGGGCTCTGGCTTCCCAAAAAAAACGCCTGTTTAAGCAGCGACCGGAACTTTGGAACAAGTTGGGCTCAATCATGGTCTGCAATGCCTGCTTGTTCAAAGTCCCACGAATTTCGAAAATCCAAAAAAATCAAAAACTTTCAAAAGCCAAAAACATCTAACATTTCAATTTCAGAAAACTCTCAAAAACCAAAAGACATTTCCTTTCCTGCATTCAATAGTGTGCCAAGTTCGTCTAAAGAGTCGCATGAGTTTGAAGTCGAATCATATGATTTCGACATCGAATTAGACTTCGAGCTCATGGGTCTGGACGAAGCTCGGGATGAGGAAGATGATGATCCGGCTCCCGAACTATAGGATCTCCTCAAAAAGTTCGAATCTAAAGCCAATGTTGTAGCCGATGATTTCGAGATAGTAAACTTGGGGACGCCTGAGATCCCTAGGGAAGTACGCATTGGAAAATCATTGCCACCTGAGATGAAATAGAAAATGATAGAGTTCCTAGCTCCAAGATTGTCCAACTTCACGTTCTCATATGAAGACATGCCGGGGCTCGATGAAGAGCTCGTTGTACATCATCTGCCAACCAAGGCAGATATGAAGCCAATAAAGCAGAAACTTTGAAGAATGAAGCCAGAATGGGCTCTGAAAGTCCGAGATGAAGTCATCAAGCAGTACAACGCGGGATTCTTGGTAGTCTCCAACTACCCTGAATGGCTCGCCAACATCGTACCAGTACCAAAGAAGGACGGCAAGGTTCGAATGTACATCGACTTCTGAGATCTCAACAAAGCCAGTCCTAAAGATGACTTCCCTTTGCCACATATCGACACTCTGGTAGACAACACCGCTGGATACAAAATCTTCTCATTCATGGATGGGTTCTCAGGTTACAATCAAATCAAGATGGCCATCGAAGATCGCGAGAAGACATCGTTCATCACTCCCTGGGGAACCTTCTGTTACAGGGTAATGCCGTTCGGTCTGAAGAACGTAGGAGCAACATATCAGCGAGCAATGACAGCACTATTCCACGACATGATGAACAAGGAGCTCGAAGTATATGTGGACGACATGATCATCAAATCTCGCACAATTGAAGGACACTTTGAAGATCTGAAGAAGTTATTCAACAGATTAGAAAAGTACAAGCTCCGTCTCAACCCTCAGAAATGTGTCTTCGGTGCAATGGGAGGTAAGCTCCTCGGCTTTATGGTGAGCGAGGATGGCATCAGGGTCGACGAGACCAAAACCAGAGCAATCATTGAGATGCCCCCTCCTAGAACAGAGAAGGAAATTCGTGGCTTCCTCGGCAGAATTCAATACATCAGCCGCTTCATCGCACAGCTCACACCTATCTGTGAGCCCATATTCAAGCTCCTTCGGAAGAACGTCCCAAAAGAATGGAATGGTGATTGCCAAGTCGCCTTCGACCGCATCAAGAAATATCTCATGAATCCTCCAGTCCTAGTGCCACCCACTCCTGGACGACCACTATTGTTATACATCTCGGTAGCAGCAGAAGCCATAGGCTGTGTCCTCGGCCAGCACGACGAGACCGGGAAGAAGGAACAAGCAATATATTATTTGAGCCGAAAGTTCACCGACTACGAGACCAGGTATTCCCCGATCGAGAAGACTTGCCTCGCCCTAGTCTGGGCAACTCAGCGACTCCGTCAATACATGATTGCATTCCCTATTCTCCTCCTCGCTCACATGGATCCGCTCAAGTACCTGTTCGAGAAACCGGCACTCACTAGGAGAATAGCTAAATGGCAGCTACTCTTGTCTAAGTTCGACATCACCTATGTCACTCAGAAGGCAATCAAGGGACAGGCCCTCGCCGATCATCTTGCCGCCCACTCCCTCCTGGACTATCAGCCGCTCAAGACGTTCTTTCCTGATGAAGATCTCTTGCTTGTCGAAAGTGAAGAAAAGAGGAAGAAAGGTGAGTGGACGTTATTCTTCGACGGCGCAGCAAATTCTAAAGGGAGTGGTATTGGAGCAATCCTCTACTCTCCAGATGATGTCTCTATTCCTATCTCGAGGCGCATCGCATTCGATTGCACCAACAATATGGCAGAGTACGAAGCATGCATCGCTGGCTTAAGGGAAGCCATAATCTTGGGCGTCAAGAAGCTACGAGTATTTAGAGACTCACAGCTTATCATCAATCAGACCAATGGCGAATGGAAAACCAAGGACGAGAAGTTGATACCATATCATGTGTATCTTGACAATCTGATCGAGGAATTCAAGGAAATCACCTTCTCATACATGCCCAGAGCCAAGAACC
Source organism: Liriodendron chinense (assembly GCA_003013855.2). Taxonomy (NCBI): domain Eukaryota; kingdom Viridiplantae; phylum Streptophyta; class Magnoliopsida; order Magnoliales; family Magnoliaceae; genus Liriodendron; species Liriodendron chinense. The sequence goes on from ML058505.1 coordinate 2,290,842, forward strand.
AGTTTGCAGATGCTCTCGCCACACTTACATCAATGCTCGAGATACCAAAAGGAGCTTCAGAATGGGAGCTCACAGTTGAAGTTCAAGAAGAACCTGCCTTTTGCCTGCAAATAGAAGAAGCCGAAGCTGTCCCTGACAAACCCTGGTATGCCGACATCAAGCAATATCTCGAAACCCAGGAGTATCCAGAGTCAGCAACAGCAACAGATCGCCGAACCATTCAGCGTTTGGCTGGCCAGTTCACCATCAGTGGCGAAGTTCTTTACAAGCGATCCTATAATCACATCCTCCTTCGATGCGTCGATGAAACAGAAGCTGCAAAGATCATGAAAGAAATACACGAAGGAATCTGTGGCCCACACATGAATGGGCACATGATGGCAAAGAAGATTCTACGACTCGGCTACTATTGGCTCACCATGGAGACAGACTGTTGCCAGCACGTCAGAAAATGCTTCAAATGTCAGGAGCATGCGAATCAAATCCATGCCCCATCATCAGAGTTATACAACCTGACCACCCCCTGGCCCTTCTCCATGTGGGGACTCGACATCATCGGCAAGATCAGTCCTAAAGCATCAAATGGTCATGAGTACATACTTGTGGCAGTCGACTACTTCACCAAGTGGGTAGAGGCAGCCTCCTACACCACGATTGCAGCATCTCAGGTGATCAAATTCATGAAGAACAACATCATATGCCGGTATGGAATCCCTAATGTTATCATCACAGATAATGGGACCCCGTTCGTCAACAAGAAGATGGATGACTTCCTCAGCAAATTCAAGATCCAACGTCATCGATCAAGCCCCTACCGTCCCCAGATGAATAGTAGGGTAGAAGCCGCAAACAAGACAATCGTCAGGATACTCGAGAAGATGGTCGTGACCTATCGAGATTGGTCAGATATGCTCCCATATGCACTTTGGGCCTATCGAACGTCTGTACGGTCTGCTACGGGCGTTACTCCTTTCGAGCTTACCTATGGAATGGAAGCAGTTTTGCCAGTCGAGGTGGAAATACCATCACTACGAGTGTTACTCGAAAGCGGAATTGAAGAAGGAGAATGGCAACGGGCCAGATTCGATCAGTTGCAGCTAGCAGATGAAAAGCGCATGCGTGCACTAAGTCATTCACAGTGCTATCAGAAAAGGATCGCTCGGGCTTACAACAAGAGAGTCCGAAAAAGAAGTTTCAAGGTAGGCGACATGGTCATGAAGAAGATTCTACCGTCGCACCTTCCGGATCCCAGAGGAAAGTTCAAACCCTCGTGGGACGGACCACTGATCATCAAAGAAGTACTTCCCGGAGGCGCCCTCAGACTCACCAGCATGAGAGGGGTGGATCTTCCTGAGCCAACCAACACCGACAACGTGAAGATCTTTCACGGGTAAGTTATTCTGACATTATCAAAGGTTACTTTAATAGAGCTGAAGTCAAGAGGTCGAAGCTAAGATCTCTAAGAAATCATTTCCGTCCACCAACAAGTGTTTCAAATAAGGCGATTGAAAAAGAAAAAAAAACAAAAAAAAGGGGGGATTCAAAAGGAAAAGACAAAAAAAAGAGAGAAAAAGAATACAAAAAAAAAGAAGAAAAGAGAAAGAAAAAGGGAAGCCAAAGCAAGGCACCCAAGAAGAAAAATCAGTCCAAGAAGAAACACAGTCATCCATCCATCCACCTCAGAAGGATCTTTAGCAAAGACCGACAGCTCTATTATCATAATTCAGGATAAGGGCTGAAAGACTGCCATTGGCCGGCAACGACGGATTCCCGACCTCTAGCCGTCGCAGTTATCCAGAGATCCAGAAAGAAAAAAAAGAAAAAAAAATGTGTGCCTAAACAAAGAGGGCAGAGTGAAAACCCGAAAGGGCGCTCCGAGTAAAAACAGTGGGCATACAGCGGACTTGGTGAAAACCCGAAAGGGCGCCGAGGGTAAAAACAGCATAGCTGCCAAGGGGCAGGCAAGATCAAACACCCGGGATGTGGTGAAAACCCGAAAGGGCGCCACGGGCAAAAATGACGGGAATAAGGCCGGCTGTGGTGAAAACTCGAAAGAGCGCTGCAGGCAAAAATGGCTCGAATAAAAAAAAATAAAAAAAATAAAAAAATAAAAATGCAGGGACCAAGAAGTCAGACAATCCAGATCGGTTCGAGCAGTTCAAGAACAAGAAGAAGTACAGTCAGGAGCGAAGAACTCTACCAAATTCTGACAATCTCAAGAAGTAACAGTTTCCGTTGCCTACACCTCTAGGGAACCAAAGGATCAAGCAAGTCAAATCTCGAGACATCGGTCAAAGCATTGGCCGAGCCCCAGTTCTGATTCCTATATCCCGACACAAAATCCAGACACACTCACAAGACCACTCATAGCACAGTAGATTTTCAAACAGTTTTCTCTTTTCAAGTAAATGCATCATATTTCTTTTACACATATCATATCATCTTTTTCAAAAAATACAACAAAAAAATGCATCATCATTATCAATCATATATGCAAAAAAGAATGTGCAGGTGGCCAACACAATCAGTCTCTACCCTCCTCCTCGGCCACATCAGGTAAGTCCTCTGACTCATAAAAAGATAGTCTCACTCTCAACCTGCTCACCTCCATACGCAGGTAATGCGCCTCATCGCGCTCAAGGGTACGGATCGCTATCCCCTCGTCAGACAACCTCTGATCGGCAGCCAATCTCCTCGACACCATCTCACAATGATACCGAAGTGCAGAGATCTCAGACAGCAGATGGCCATGAGTGGCCAAAAGGAAGCCAGGATCGATAAACGGGCGCTCCTCAAAGGGTTCATATGAACCAGATGAAGAGCCTGCATCTCCAAGGATATCCTGCTCATCCTCATCAGCAGTCTGGTGCCAACAAGGGATACGTCGGTACAAAGACTACTCAGCAACCCAGTACTGATATGGGGCGGTCGCCATCGGAAAAGTCCGCAGCTCAAAACCCAGCAAATCAGCAGTCAGGTAACTCGCCCAAGAACAATCAATCCGGGTCCTGAAGTCAGAAGATCTAGAGGGAAGTCCGAACCAGAGCCAGCCCAGGCCACTCAAGAGGCGAGCCTTGGGCGGCCTGCCCTGGGCCGCCCGTACGGACGCAGATTTCCTCTCTCCGCGGGATTGGCTCCAGAGTTCTTGGTAGGTGAGGCTGACAGTCCACGTCAGCAGATGGCGCTCCATGGGCCGCCCAAGGCCCCGGTCCACTCCTGATTTCAATGAAGATTGATCAAGATCATATAAAAGGTGTCCCACCGATCCAATCACGGAGCAATGCGGCCAAAACATGGCTGATCAGGCCAAAGAGAAGAAAAGGTGATCAAGTGGGGGCCACAAGCAATCCAAGCCGTTCAAAGACTAGATCATCATGATCTAAACCATTGAAGGACCTACATGAGCCATCAAACAACAAGATCAAAGGTTCGATCATCAAAAGAAGGGCCAGAATTCAAGATCTAATCATCAAGTGGGCCCACAAAGCCGAGTCAAGCGATCTGAGACGTTCAAGCCATCATCCACACCATGAGAAGCCTTCTTAGCCTCACAAATCATCAAAAGAGGTGCCCCAAAGTAAAGCTAAGGTCTCAAGTGGGCCCACAGGGCCGAATCTATCAATTTGAACCATTCAAGGGCTAAATCATCAGGATCCAAACCATTGGAAAGCTTACACAAGTCATGGAGCAGCAAGATCAAAGGTTCGATCATCAAAAGAAGGGCCAGAATCCAAGATCTAATCATCAAGTGGGCTCACAAGGCCTAATCAAGCAATCTGAACCGTTCAAGTCATCATCCATGCAGTTAAGAAGCCTCATCTTCCACAAATCATTAAGGAACAAGTCAAAGGTCAAAGCGTCCAGACATCATCAAAGAATTTTGAGACAAATCAAAGATTATATATTCATTCAAAAGAGCTCGATACAAAAGAAGATAAAAGCAAAGATACAAGGCCATACAAAGCAGGGCACCCAAGCAGACTACAAGTCGCCAACATAGTCATCATCGTCCCTCTTCGCGTCCCGCTCCCGACGATAAAGATCCATCAAAGGAGCAGTCACCGAACCTCCAGCATACCTGCGACGGCCACTTGGAACATAAAGCGAAGGAAGCAGAGGCCCCTGGCCGAACAGCAAATATCACTCATCATAATCACGATCCGGGATCATGAAACGAAGTCCAGGCTGGCCCACAAGAGCCTCAACTCTCTCATCAACTGGCATCCGAGCAGCTGGAGGAGGTGCAGAACAAGGGACCCGAGCCACCCCAGTGACTTGCCGAAGCAACCTCTCCCCCAGGTACCACTGAAAAGATTCAGCGTCGGAAAGCATGATACGGAGACATGAAGCATCATATGCCTCCACGCGCTGAGGGGTATAATAGAGAGGGAAACTGGCATACGGCATCCGAGCAAGCTGCAGCAAATGAAGTCACCACAATCAATTACAGCACAGCACGAGGGTAAAGACAAGCAAGATAGTTACGTCCTCAACGGTCAGCCCGTCTATGTCAGCACGCCAATTGTCCCCAGGAACTCGGGAGTTCCGCTTACGGTTTTGCTGATGCCAGTACATGTGGCGATACTGAGAGGGCTCAACATCATCCCGCATCCTCGGCGCGAGATGGGGAAAATGGTCATAAAAGCAGGTCTGGACGAAAGCACATCTAATGATCAGAGAGGGAAAGAAGGTAAATGACTCCAAGGAAGGTGAAAGAAGAAATACCTCAACAACAGGCCAAAAACCTGTGAAGGACCGGCTATGCCGACAGGTCTTGTCCAGACCCTGAAAGATACGGGTCAAGATAGCCCCATTCCAGTTATAGGGGTGAAGATCCTCGACTAAACGAAGAAATTTGGGGTCAACTCTCTCATTCGCATGGCAGAAAAGAAATGATCCAAAAGCATAAGTAATCATGGCCCGCGCTTTGTGGAGGGCCTCTCGCTCGGTGGTGGGGATGACGGAGGCAAAACTGTTGTAGAACCATCGCATCTTCACTTGATGGCCTTGGAATTCACCCTCGGGTGGGACGTCACCGACAAGCCGTAGCCAGTCGGTGGAAGTGAGAGGAGCTAGAGAGCTGACTTGAGGAACAATTGTCCCATGAAACGGGAAGCCTATCTGCATGTAAATGTCCAAGGGGGTTATTCCCCATTCTCCACAAGGGAGCTGAAAGGTGTGGGTCTCATCCCGCCACCTCTCGCAAAGGGCCGCGAGCATCATGCGGTTAGCATCGTTATTGTGGAAACGTAGGGTGAGGAGGCCAGCAAAAGAAGTACCATCCAGTACTCGTTCAAGCAAGGGCTGTGGATCCTTCATCCAGTCGTCCCAGCGATCCCTGGTACCTCGACCCTTGATAGCGGGAAGAGGTTGATGCTCCATAGCTAAGGAACACATGTGGTCCCCTCGGCGGACGATGAAGGCGGGATCATCTTCGTCAATCACTCGGTGACCTCTGGCACCATCCGCCATTGAATCCTACAAGCTTGACAAGGTAAGTCCCTATCCCTTACCCGTTAAAATCCAAATTATCATCTAGGAAACCCATGGGATTGGACTCACATTCAAATGCAAAATCTAAAGTCCAACTCCATGTGTCACTTAGGATATGTGTTGAGCCCATTGGAAAAAGTAAGGCCTACCTTAAAGAAGGTGGCATGGCATGCCTTAGGCAAGAAAGTCCATCATCTAAAGACACATTTTGGACAACAAATGCACTCAAGTGCCATGAGATCAACAAAGGATAAGAATCCCACTTCACATGAGAAGTCCCTCTTCAAAGTCCATATGTGGCCAAGGATTGATCCACTTTCATGCCAAGGCCATGTTTCTCACTTAAGATGTTCCCATCTTTTTACACACATGCATGACAAGTGGGGGGTAGAAAGGAAACGGGCCCCCAAGAGCAACCCAAATGCCTCATCCCAATGGATTGAAGAGAGCACATAGCCCACTTTGAAGAATATGAGGACCCATTCATGGGTTAACCATGGGCAACTTTATGTGCCTCATCTTGATGAAAATTTTGACCATGAAAATGCAACAAGGAGGTCTACCCACAAACATATGAATCAAAGAAGCTAGGGGTAGAAAGTTGATGCACATAGCCCATATGAAGAATCAAAGTTGAAAATGCCCATGAAAAGGCAAGTTTGGGCAACTTATGTGCACCAACTTTTTGACCAAAAGGGAGACCATTTGAGCACAAAAGAGCATGGCTTGATGAGTCACCCAACCATCATGGATGGATAAGAATGTTACACATAGCCCACTTGAAGATCAAAATCCCAAAATGTCCCAAAGCATGGGACAAAAATGGGCGACTTATGGGTACCATTCTTTCCCACAAATTTAAAGGAAAATCACCCATACATGAGAATGATGGTGGATGACCCACCAAGCCCCAAAGGAAAAGGAGCTATGATTGTATGGATAACTCACTTGAGGATCATCCATTTGAGGTTGATAGCATTAGAGGGAAACTCTTGAGAACCACATTCCTACCACAAGGAAAACCATTTGAACTTAGTGAGATTGTGGGAACAACTCACTCATGGGACTTGTAGATGGCCAAGTAACTCAAGTCCTCCATCCATTAAAGAAAAGAGCATGAAAAGAAAAAACCCACATGGACAAAGTGTAGTGGTGCACACATTGGTCCAAAGGAATCCAAATTTCAATGAGGACCCAAAAGCCCATCTACGTATAGAGACTCCAAGGAGCCCACTACACCTTGTACAAGGATGTACATCATAATCAAGAAATGATGGAAGAGTTGGGCTACTTATCCATATAGGCCCAACTAGGAAATCTAGCCCACTTGAGATCCAAATGAAGAATGGGCTAGTCATCTTGGTCCATACACATGTGAAGAAAGATGGGGTCACTCAAAGTGAGCCCCATGAGCTCAAAACTTGAGATGGGCCCTACCATGCCCATGGGCCCAAGTCTTGGAAAAAAGATGAAAAGAAAAGAGAATTCCAAGGGAAATGACAAGAGAAAGAAAGTAAGAAGGAGCCCAAAATGAAGCATTGGGCCCACCAAATACACCAAGGGCCATGACTTCACTTTGAGCCCATTTGATACATATGAAGAGAGGCCCAACTCCCATGAAAAAGATAGAGTATTTTGCCATGCACACTTGATGACATGGCAAAATCACCCTTTACATGCACATGAAGGGAGTGTGAAAAGAAGAAAGAAAAATGAAGTGGAGAGCTTGCAATGTCCCTCTCCATGCACCACCTTTGAAAAAGACTTGAGATCTAGAAAAAGGCTAAGAATGCTTGGGCTCACCTTCACACCTCTTGGAATAGCTACATGAAAAAAGAAAAGAGTCATGAAAAGAGACAATGAAGAAGGAAAAGAACAAGAAAGAGAAAGGGAGTGGTTCATACCTTTACCACTCACCAAAGAGGGACCACCTTGCTGTCCCAAAATGTCTCTAAGGGCCACCACTTGAGAGAAGCAAAGGACCACCAAAGAAGAGAGAGAAAACTTGAAAAAAGAGAGAGTATGAGAGAGAGAAGAGAGAGATTGCACGTTGAGGGGGGCAAGAGTGCCCCATGTTATATAGAAAAGGGGAGGGCACCCTTTTACCCAGCCCACTGAAGAGACCAGGGGTCTAAGACCGTCTGGGCGGCCCATGGGAGGCCGTCCTAGCCCCTACCTACATGAAACGACTTCCCTCCCCCTCTCCTTGGGAAGAACTCCTCCTTGGGAAGGGTGGTTGCAAGTGAATCTTGTACCTCCATGTAAGAATGAAGTGATGGAAGAGAATGGTGAGAAAAAAGAAGAGATCTCACCAAAATCTCATCTTGTGAGAAATTGGTGGGAAATTGGCTTGATGATGTGGAAAAGTTCCATGGAATTCTCAAAGAAAAGAAGGAAAATTTGACTTGGTCAAACAATGATTTCAACCATCCAAAGGCATGACCAGATGATCCAAACCATTTTCAAGAAGAATCCCAAGAATCTCCACCCTTGATTACAGTTCACATGAACAGTTTTGGTCCGAAGACCTTAAACTACGTCGGGATCGACATCCCGAGAGATTTTCAATAAAAGCCGGTATCGGTCTTGATCGCTCGAATTAAGATCCGACGACACCGAGTACTTTAAAAAAAATAAAAAAACAAAAAAAAAATGTCTTTCCTTTTTTGTGCAGTTTTGGTCCGAAGACCTTAAACTACGTCGGGATCAAGATCCCGAGAGATTTTCAATAAAAACCGGCATCGGTCTTCTTCAAGATCTGGTGGCTCCGGACATTTTCTAAAAAACAAAAAAAAAATGTGATTTCCAGCACTCGCTTGAACAGTTTTGGTCCGAAGACCTTAAACTACGTCGGGATCAAGATCCCGAGGGATTGTCAATAAAACCGGCATCGGTCTTCTTCAAGATCTGGTGGCTCCGGACATTTTCGAAAAAAAAAATAAAAATATATATTTATGCATTTCCAGCACTTGCATGTACATATTTTTTGTCCGAAGACCTTAAACTACGTCGGGATCAACATCCCGAGGGATTTTAATAAAAACCAGCATCGATCCCAGTTTTTAAGACCAACATCGGATGATCTGGATCATTTCGAAAAATAAAAAATATATCACCAGCCCCTCTTTTAAAGTTTTTGGGTCCGAAGACCTTAAACTACGTCGGGATCAATATCCCGAGGGATTTTCAATAAAAGCCGGTATCGGTCTTGATCAAGATCCGCTGACACCAGACATTTTTCAAAAACAAAAAAAAAAAGTGTGTTTGCCCCTTTTGTACAGTTTTTTGTCCGAAGACCTTAAACTACGTCGGGAACAAAATCCAGAGAGATTTCTAATAAAAACCAGTGTCAATCCTGACCGTTCAAAATTGAGATTTTATGACCTGGAACAGTTTTCGAAAAATCACAAAAAAGAATGTATTTTCAGCATGTACATATTTATGGTCCGAAGACCTTAAACTATACTGGGATTAATTTCTCGGGGGACCCTTTCTTGCTTCCAATAAAAAGGGCATCGGCCTCAACCGCTGGGATCAAGGATTCGATAACCCGGATCATCTCAAAAATACCAAAAATATTTTAAAGCTTTCCACAAAAACCAGCATCAATCTCGATTGTTCGAGCTGAAGTCTGGAACCTTTTCCAAAAAAATAAAAAAAAATGATTCACCAAAAATTTCAACTGCACAAATTCATCCCCAGTGGTCCGAAGACCTAAAACTACACTGGGATTAACTTCTCGGGGGCTTTCTTTCCTAACCTGTTCCAGACATGGCTGACACTTGATCGTACGGGTGTCTGGAATCTTCTAAACAGGTAAGGGCTGAGGCGGGCAGAACTCCGCAATCCTGTTCGTGTTGAACGCACCGTGATAGACAACCTTGATTTGGAAGTCGCTGTTGAAGCTGACGGATGTTCCCTGTTCCTAGAACTCATGAAGGGGATTAAGGCTGTTGGGAGGTGGAGCGCACCCTCACCGAATTGTGAGCAACGTAAGGCCCTAAACTGGATTGACTAAGGGAAATGTGAGGATGTGGCTCATTTTGTGGCCGAAGGAGTCCGTCGGACGATACGTGGTCTATGTGCATTGCACATAAGGAACAGGCAACTTTGTGGGTGTGTTGACTGAAAACCCTCAAAATCTCCTCATCCGAAGATGTAAAACTACGGCACTTAACTGTGTGAGACTCGTCTTGCTCATTGACGTAAAATGGATCGGGTGCCTTACCAACAGTAGAAGCTGGAAGTGGATGAAAATTCCATACTTTTCCCTGCATTTCAGAAAAATCAAAAAAATACAAAAACATTGCAAAATCACCTCTTCAAAAATCACAAAAATATTTCCCTTGCTTTCAATCAAAAAATTTGCAAAAATCACAAAAATATTTCCCTTGCTTTCAATCAAAAAATATTGTCAAAAAACACAAAAATATTTCCCTTGCTTTCAATCAAAATATTGTCAAAAATCACAAAAATATTTCTCTTGCTTTCATCAAAAATATTTCGAAAATCACAAAAAATATTTCCTGTGTTTTCAATAAACCGATCTCTATCCTGACCACTCAGTTGAAGACTCGGACCACATATTTACAAAAAATCACAAAAATTAGTATCCCTAGCACTACAATTCAGGAATCTTGAACTCCGCTCACTTCACAGTATGGGATAACGGATCCAATCGCCCACAAATTGGAATCTTGACCAAAACGGGCAACCGAACACCATCTCAATCACACGCATACCTAGAAGAACATCTTGAAGTCGGATAACATCCTCGTACATTCTCACTAAGCAAAGAAACAGCATCTTGGGATGATGGACCTGATCGACCACGGGTCGGGATCTTGACCAACCCGCTGACCAAACATCCGCATTAAAAAGAAAAATCCCCAGGGAAGCACAACCCTGCAAGCAATAAGCTCAGAATTCTCTGCATCTCCAGCAAAAGCAAAATCATCAAACTAAAAGAGAATGAGCCAAGCCATGCATTCATCATGCATCTCCATGCATCAGCATCCATCGCATCAATCATCATGTTTACCTGCTTTCAAAATAAAGTTGGTTAGCCAAAGACCCCACAGGTATCCCTAGTGGAGGCACGTGCAGACCAGATTTCCATTTCAAAAAAGACAAAAAATATTTCTATTTGCAAATAAAAACCCCACGGAGTATCACTCCCCAGAGTGGGTATCTTTTCAAAAATCCAAAAATATCTTTTCAAAAATCCAAAAATATTTTCCCAGTAGAGCGTTATGCCTCCAAAACACCAGGAGATCTTCCATATCTCTGGGTAGGAGCCAACGCAAAAATCAAATAAGATCCGATGTCTCGCGGTTTCCCCGGAGACCATCGGATCCAATGCACTCAAAGTACGGTCGAACTGAACTCCAGTGTCAGTGCGGTCGTACCACATGCCAAGATACAAAAGATGAAAGGCAAAAGGCTCGGTCAAAGAAACCATTTGAACAGGTGGAAACGATGAATTGTAACCCAAGTATCAAAATCAGCGGATCGGGTGGAAAGAGTCCACTCACACATACCTAGGCGTGGATGCCTGAAGTACCTTGACTGAGTCCAAGTCGGCGTAGTAGAATCCCGTAAGACTATCTGACGCAGGGCGTCTAACCACTTTGACAGTCAAGCGAAACAAGTACTCCTGGAGTGATCTGGGAAAACATCAAACATCACACAATCAGTCTCAGGGTCAGCAACCTCGTAAGACTAGCGGACGCAGAGGTTCTGCTGTACCTTTCCGATGTTAGTACCGGTCTGGAATGGAAGGGTTGCGATTGGGTACCCAGGTTGCAGCGCATGCAGGGACAATCGCAACGTTTTCTCCAAACTCTCGCGGTATGTGCGAGTTATCAATTTCCAGACAATCAACTGACTCAGATACAAAGGACAACAAAGATTCCATACCACAATCAAGGAAAGAATGAATTGCAAACCAAGCATCAAAACCAGCGGATCGGGTGGAAAGAGTCCACCCGCACATACCTAGGCGTGGATGCCTGAAGTACCTTGACTGAGTCCAAGTCGGTGTAGTAGAATCCCGTAAGACTATCTGACGCAGGGCGTCTAACCGCTTTGACAGTCAAGCGAAACAAGTACTCCTGGAGTGATCTGGGAGAACATCGAACATACAATCAATCACAGGGTCAGTAACCTCGTAAGACTGTCGACGCAGAGGCTCTGCTGTACCTTTCCGAAGTTAGTACCGATCGGAAATGGAAGGGTTGCGATTAGGTACCCAGGTTGCAGCGCATGCAGGGACAATCGCAACGTTTTCTCCAAACTCCCGCGGTATGTGCGAGTGATCGATTTCCAAACGATCAACTGGCACAGATGCAAAGGCAAGCAATGATTTCAGACCATGATCCATGAATGACCGGGTCAGAAGTGAGGTGTCCACTCACTTTGGCATTCGGTTGCACGCAACCTCTGCCAAAGAGGGGCATCTGTAGACACCCCACCTTCGGCTACACTGTTGGTAGAGATAGCTGGTTGAATGGAGGACCATACCCCTAAATCCCAAGTCCAAACTCAGCCAAACTCACCCTTGTAAGCCCCATTCCATAGCCCAGATCAAGCCTGAACCCAGTCAACCCAGTCTTAAACATCAGCCTGAAAAACCCCCCAGAAAAAAGCCAGTCAAAAAATCCTAAAAAGGTCAAATTCACTGAGTCAACCCGCTGAGTCAACCCGTCGAGTCAAAACACCGAGTCAACCCACCGAGTCAACCCGTCGAGTCAATCCGTCAAGTCAAACCACCGAGTCGACCCGCTGGGTCAACTCACTGAGTCGACCAGCGAGTCCAACAGCAGCCCCGAGAGAGCGGCCGTACTCGCTGGAAACCGAGGAGCGGCCGTACGGGCGACCCATAGCAGGCCGCCCGAAAAAAATTACGCAAACTGCCACTCTGCGCTGCTATAAATACCCCCCTCCCCTTCTCATTTCAACATCCCTTCAAGTCCAGCCAGTCCGGGTGCGGTCCGAGTCCTTCTCCACCCCTTAGCCCATTTTTCCACCAAGGAGAGCCCGAGTGAGGAGAGTCTAGCCCTGGTCCAGCCCAGCCTGACCACTGGTCCAAGCCTCCCAAGCCATCCAAATCTTGATCCAGCCACTCGAAGCCAATCCTTGCGACACCTCCGTCCACCCAGCTACTCTTTTCCAGCATCATCTCATTTGCATCTAGCATAAGTGCAACATTTACTTTTCTTCCAACCCCCCTGCTTCACTACAAGCACCTTGATTATTCAAGCACACTGCATATGTCTTTATATTAAGCACCTGTCAGTTCGAGCGTATGCTCTGGGCTTGCCCGTTGTTGGAACCTGCCCATCAGAAACTCTTACTGTTCAGACCTGCATTCACGTACATATCACTATAAGCACTTTGAATATTCAAGCACACAGCATGCATCATCTCGCATAAAGCACCTGTCAGTTCGAGCGTATGCTCTGGGCTTGCCCGTTGTTGGAACCTGCCCATCAGAAACTCTTACTGTTCAGACCCGCATTCATGCATCATGTCATCCATGAGAATATACGAGGATTAAACTAGACTTTCAAGTATCCGATCGATTCTGTGAAGTAGAGACCGTACTTCGGTACGGGCAGTGTGTGGGGTGCTTAACCTCTTCCCACCCTGTAACCGTGATCCCTTACCTTGAATCTCTGGCCGCAGATCAACAGGAGTCATTTTAGAGTAAGGAATCTTCGGATTCCCTTCTCTAACGTTTCTACGGGGTCTAGCCGACTGTAGATTCGAAGTAACTGGCTAGTGGCGACTCTGGTCTTATATAAACTCATTTAAACATATCCAGCTTAACACGACAACCAAAAGAAGCCCTCGAGAACGAGGCAAGCCAGTGGCACAAACGGCGATTTCGCACTCACGCATCCTCATCTCCTTCTTTTCCGAAAGGAAAGGGGAAGGGAGAAGAACGTCGTGTGGGAGCGCGGAAAATCGGCGAGGGTCCACACATACATGTGCGCAAATCATGGCGGGCCACGCTACATATGCATGGTGTGGGCCCCACTTGTACAAATTCCAAGGTTGTCCCATCAATTAATCAAACATCTCATCAATCAATCAAGCATTACATCAATCAATCAAATGTCCCATCAATTACATACCTCTCTCTCCTCACAAGTCAACTAAGCCCATACCTAAGCCACTCCCCCTCATAAATGCCCCATTTCTTTTCTGCCATCATTTTCTTTCAAAATTCCATCTACGTCCCAAAGTCCCTACCACCACAAAAGGCCCATACGTTGCCACTTTCATTTGCAGAGAGGGAGAGAGAGAGAGAGAGAGAGAGAGAGAGAGAGAGAAAGAATTAAGAAAAGAATAGATTAAAGAAAGAGATTAGTGGGACAAGAGTGAGATTGAAGAGATAAGAGAGAGTATTTGTGAGCTTAGGTGATTAGAGGAGGAGATCCATCCCCATCAAGCCGTCCGATCAACTATCCAACCCGATCCAACCGTCCATCTTCGTGGTAAGTGTAATTAGGGAGGACATAATCTCCATTTTTTTATTTTGTGGGCCCACAAGGGTGGGACCTACTTTGATGTGGGTTGATTAGTATGGAGGGCCCCATAGTGGCAGGGGCCCCTCCGATGGCTGAGCTCTCTTCTTTTCCTTCCCCTTTTTCCTTTCTTTTATATACATATAAATTGTTGTAGGGCCCACAAGTGAGCCACGATGTGAGACATTGTGCCCGCACGCTGTCACAACGTGGACCATCTTGTGTGGCCCATCGTAATATTTAATTATCATCCAACCTTTTGATCAATTCACGCAAACTTGGAAGGTGGGAAAATACAAAGATCATCTTGATCCAAAGCTTTTTGGGGCCGTCTATAAATGAGCAAACTAATGGATGGAGTGGATTGTCCACATGTGGACCCCACCTATTATAATAAAAAAAGTGCTGGAGCAAACAGTGTCCTCTGGACGCTGCTGCCCTACAACGTTGGGGAGTCGGCCCCTTTCTGGGCGTGACCAGGGGTCCCCACCCATCATGATGAACAGGTTTCATCCACTCCGTCCATCTGTTTTCCCAGGTCATTTCAGGCCCACAGCCCAAATACTAAGAAATAAGAAGATCCAGATCATGGGTGTGGAGGATGAACACCCACTGTTGAAACTTATCCAGGGCCCACTATGATGTTTATTTTCCACCTAACCTATTCATAGGGCCACGTGGGGCCCTAAGAGGAGAGAAAACACAAATATCAATCCTTATCCAAAACTTTTTGTGCCAAAGGGGTCCACACTGCAAGGCAACGTGTCTTCACACGCTGTCAGCAGCTGGCCCACTCGTGGACTCCACCATGAATGTATGTATTCAATCCATGCGGTCCATCTGCTTTGCCAGATCATTTTAGCACCCAGGCCCAAGAATGAAGCATATCCAGATCTCAGGTGGGCCACACCACAGAAAACAGTGAGGATGAATGCCTACTGTTGAAATCTTTTTAGGGCCCACCATCATGATTATTTCCCATCTAACCCTTCCATCAGGTCATGCAGACCTGCATGAATGGAAAACACAAGTATGAGCTGGATCCAACACTTCAGTGGACCACATCATGGGAAGCGGTGGGGATGAACGGCCACCGTTGAAAACGGTTGAGGCCCGCTATTGCACGTGTGGGGCCCCACCGTGAGGTTTATTTACCATCTAATCTGTTGTTAAGGTCACACAGCCTGGATGGAAAGAAAACACAAACATCAGCTCGGTCCAAAACTTCTTGGGGTCACGAGCGAGGTCCACGCTGCCGAGCAGTGGCCCACCTCGTGGGGCCACCATGCCCATCCGTCCATCCATTTTCCTACATCATTTTAGGGCATGGGCCCAAAAATGAACTAGATACAAGTCTCATGTGGGCCACACCATCTGTAATGGTAGAGAAAATGATGTCCAGCGTTGAAACCTTCCTAAGGCCACATGATGTTTATATGCCACCCAGACCTGTGGCATAGGTAGGGCTGTCAACGGGTCGGATACGGGCCGGATCAGTGATGATCCGAATCCGACCCGATTAAGAATATATCCGACCCGAATCCGACCCGAATCCGATTCGGATCACAAGTATATGATCCGAACCCGACCCGATTAAAATTTTCAAAATCCGTTTCCGATCCGATTATGATCCGACCCGATATCCGACCGGATATCCGAGAGAGGAGAGAGAGAGAGAGAGAGAGAGAGAGAGAGATTATCATATGTTTTTATTTTATTTTATTTTATTTTATTTTATTTATTTTTTTTATCGGGTCGGATCGTTAACGGGCCGGATCAAGGTTGATCCGAATCCGACCCGAATATTAAACGGATCATTGTTGGATATCCGTATCCGATCCGATTATCCGATTATTGATCCGAATCCGATTAAATCGGATCGGATACGGATCGGATACGGATCTTGATCCGTGCCATTGACAGCCCTAGGCATAGGTCCAGGTGAAGGGGATAACACAAATATCAGCCTTATCCAAAGATTTTATGACCCATGTGGGTCCATGCTACAGGCAGCGTGCGTGCGCACGCTGTCTAGCAGGTGGCCCACCCTGTGGGTCCCATCGTGATGTATCTGTCTTATCCACGTTGTCCATCTGTTTTTCCATGTCATTTTAGGATGTGGACCTAAAAATGAGACAGATCTAACCCTCAGGTGGGCCACACTATGGGAAACGGTGGTCATGAATGCCCACCATTGAAATTTTCTTGGGACCAATGTAATGTTTATTGCCACATCCAGCTAGGGGTCATGGGGCCCACCGTGGGGTATTTATTCTAACCACACTGCCCATCCATCTTGACATCCCATGAAATGTGTGGGGCTCGATGTTGGATGGGCCACATTTAGGAAAATAGTGGTGATTGAATGCCTACTACTAAAAACTTCCAAGGGCCTATTGTAATGTGTACTTGCCATCCAACTTATCGGTAGGGTCCACCATGGATCTCACTTTGGGGACTTGTGAGGACCATCACAGGATCGCCGCCTTGATGCACATGATCTATGTGTCTATTTGTTAGATTTCCTAGCATACGAGCCATATGATGGACCAATTCAAGTCTCCAGTGGGCCATGCCATATAGACTTTTCTATTATTAGCATGATGCTCCATTCAAATCCCACTCCCTGTATATTCGACCATTTGAGGTCGATTATCACATGATACGTTTGAAACATGCTAGTATACTTAACCTGGTAGGTCATACTGATAATATGCTTAGTGTAATGAATATCATACCCATTCATTTGTACATACGCATCATATGTATGACTGACTATGGATGATGTTGATCATATCATATGCCTTAAGGCTTGAGATACTTAGGGGACCTGTACGAGATAGGGTCGCCCCTACATGATCGTGCGGTATGCGCAGGTTTGGATGCATGACTTTGATAGTATGACTCATGCATCTCGCATTATGTATGTCACGATCAGATTCACACCCCAGTGGCATCAGGGTTGTGGCCACCACAGTCACATCGTGGATAGTAGAAATGGACACCGAAAATATGTTCTAGCAGTTGGACTGCCAAAGATGTCATTGAGTGAAAGTCCCTAAACCCTGTGGTACCAGTAGGATGCTCCAATGTCTAGACTGAGTGGATTTATGAGCGTACGAAGGCTAAATACCAATAGGCCGTATCTCCTACTGTGTCGGGGTCGGTTGGAAGGGGATGTGACCTTACCCGCCCGGGTGCAGAGGGCTATATACTAGGTTGAGTCTTACCAGCTCGTGAATGGGTTCGCTATCGATAAGCCGGGTGGATTTTCTTGTATACTATTGACGAGGCAGATAGTGAGGTCTCTTCCACTCACTTGGTTATACGCGCGATGGGCGGCAACCAATGTCAGGAGTGTACTAGACCCCGGTGATGTCCTAGTTGTAAACCATTTAATATATGACAGTTGAGGATTGACATGCGCACATTGCATCTTTAGCATATGACATTCGGCCATATAGGCCCCTTGCATTGCATAGCCTCGGGATGGCTAATAGCATTCATAGACCTGGTAGTGTAGCCTACCATCATTTCTACTTACTCTGATATCTGTATACCTGTCATATGCATTGTGCATACGCCACGCACTCTATAAGCTTCATAGTAAGTTTATGCATGTTTTTTACGTGCAGGACATGCTATAGCACGACAGCAGTGAGACAGGGGCGCGCATTTGATCTTTCAACTTTTTAGTTATCATTGTATTTCCCTTTGATGTGATGCTTTGCAGCACTGTACTCAAAAGATTATCTTAGTGGATATGTGATGTGATGCCTTTTGGTTTGGTACACTTGTGGTTATGCTCATCTATAAAGAAAAAAAAAATTACCTTGAAAATCCTCCTTGTGGGATCCCAGGATCGGAACCTGGCGTATGGAAGCTAGGAGCCGAGAATGGGGTACTACGGAGGCTATCGACACCGGATTCAGCGGCCGGAATTTAGTGAGCCTGGTCCCCGAGTTTGAGGGCGTGACAACTAGGGCAGTAAAGACGCGACTTGCCTATGCTCCCTGACCAAAGGAAGTTCCTATGGTCGGAAGCTATGGGGCCCCACAGAGATGCCTCTGAAAAATGGACGCAGATTTCCTGCAAACAGGAAGTTCCTGCACTGGTGTTCTATCTAGGGCCCACTGTGATGTTTGTGAGAAATCCACTCCATCTGTCCATTCTGCGAGCTCATTTTTGGACATGTAACAAAAAATCAGATGGATCCAGAACTCAAGGGGGCTATGCAAGAGGAAACAGTGGGGATTCAATGACCACCGTTGAAACATTCATATGGCCACAAAAATTTTGTATCTGTTGCTCGCTATTCTTCTGCCACACGTGTGAAATGTGTGCGAGCGTGCCAAAACTGATTGTGTGGCTCGATTCCCACCGAACAACGATGACCCCAGGGCCATAATAGGCAAATACACCATAATCAGCTGTGTATCACCAGAATTTGTTTAGATCAGTCATCTATTTAGCCACTCGCTCAGTTGTTTAAAGAAAATTAGGCGATACTTGGAGGGTGGGGTTCGTCCTCCAAAGATGGGTTATGCTCTTGCCTTCCATAAAAGGACTTTTCAATATGTAATAACGTAAATCAAATAGCAAAGAGGGAATACTTACAATCAGCTGCTTGGAAGAGACTGTAGTTCACCTTTCGAGATTAAATACGTCATTTATGCTAAATCCAGCGTATGAGCATAGACTTTGCTTACTAAATTCTAATTATGGATTTTCTATTATGGAATGCAATCCACAATTCAAACTAGAGAAAGACTATTATAAGAAAAAGATAGATTACGCTAAGAAATGCAGATAAGGGGATAGTAGGAAAACATGGTAAATTGAGATATTTGATTTGATTTGTTTGGTGCTGGACCTCGAGCTCGGTTTTCCTTCTTACTATTTATAATCATCAATTACGTAACCACTTAATTGCCTCGGTCGATTGGTCTTTTGGGTTTTCCTTTCATTATAACCTTCTGTAACTGACTTGCTACTTTGTTTACGCCCGTTCGCCTGCTATAGTGTCGTGGCATCATCTTAAAACGCCAGCTGGATCACCACAAAATTGGCTATAACTCCAACTATTCCCTTTACTTTTCCATTTCGTAGAGTTGTGCAACCACATGTGTGCTCATGTGATTGGTCTTCTCAGACCTACCAAAAATAGGGTACAATAGTATCTGGCTAAGTTTTTTTGTGTCCTCACCTCAACCCTGTGGGAATGACCTTATAAACAGTTTGGATGGCATATAAACATCAAGGTAGAGCTAGGAAGGTTTTAACGGTATGCATTTATTTCCTCATTTTTCCCTCCCAAGTGGCACACTTAAGCTTTGGATCTGCCTCATTTTTTGTCGCATACCTTAAAATGAGCTTGAAAAATGGATGGAAGGGGTGGATTTCTCACAAACATCACAGTGGGCCCCAGCTAGCATTCTAGAGCTAGAACTTCCTCTTAAGAAATCCACATCCCTGACAAATCCACTCTGATGGGCCACACCACATGAAGCAGTCAAAAAGCAACGTCCACCATTGAAAACTTCCTGGGCCGACCATGATGTTTATATGCCATCCAAACCATTCATAGGATTATTACCACTCAGATAAACTGTGGGAATAAATATCATCCTGATGCAAAACTTTTGTAGCCCCACAAAATTTCCAATGGTAGGCATTCAATCCCCACTATTTCGTGTAGGTGTGGCCCACCTGAGTTTTGGATCTTCCTTATTTTTATAATCATGGACAAAGTGAATTTGTCACAGGAATCTTTATGGGCCCCACATAACTTCTGACCGCAGCAACATCCTTACCAGGGGCAGGGGCACAGTCAAGTCGCATCCCAACAAGAGGGATATTAAGGGCCCATTTGGATTGTAAGTTAATTAAGATAAGCTACTTATTAGATAAGTAACTTATCTTGGTTTCTACTTAATCAACAGATAAGCATGTTTGGTAAACAACATATTTATCATCCAAAAAGTAGAAAAGCATGTTTGGTTTCCAATGTCATAAGTAATCATCCCTCGAGTCTATTTGGTCCCCCTCACATCCACTGTCCATCATGTGGGGCTAACCTTTGATGTGAATCATTCATTGTGTGGCCCCACTAATGTGGGCCATCCATCATGTGGGACCCACCTTAGATGTGAGCCATTTAGCATTAGGGTCCAATCTTTAATGTGCACCATTCATTAGGTAGGGCCCACCTTTGATGTTGGCCATCCATCATGTGGGGCCCATCTTCAATATCCACACCCATCGTGTGGTGCCCACCTTTAATGTGAACCATCCATCATGTGGGCCCACCTCTCATGTGGGTTGTCCATTATGCGGGGCCCACCTTGGATATGGGCCATTCTCATTAACCCGACCATTGATCTGGACCTACCATTATTAATTGCCCATCATGTGGAGTCCACCTTTGATGTGGATTGTCCATCATGTGGGCCCCACCTTCAATGTGGAGCCAACCTTTCATGTGGACCATTCTTTGTGTGGGTCGTCCATCATGCAAGGCCCACTTTGGATGTGGGAAATTCATCATTATGGCCCAACCTTTAATGTGCACTATTCATTATGTAGGGTCCACCTTTGATGTTGGTCATCTATCAAGTAGGGCCCACCGTCAATGTTATTATCCATCATGTGGGGCCCACTTCAATATCCATTGCCCATCATGTGGTGTAACGCCCCCAAAATTCGACACTCGAGTATATAACTCAAATCTCGAAATCAAGGGTGTTATGAATGAATCATTCACAATCACAACTGAAACTTTTATCATTTCCATTCACAAGGTACCAAATATTTGGAATAAAAATAAACCAACTTTGAAAATTAAACTATAATCAACGAGTCTATAAAATTGTTCCAAACTGTCTAAACTAATGGCCATCTAATGGGCCTTATTACATCAATACTTTCAAACCAAAAAATAAATCAATTCTCAAAAATCTTCTAGAGAATTCCTTCATCTGGAACTGCTACCTCAAAGTCCTCTAAGTCATCACCTGTCACTACGGTTAATCGCATAATACTGTGTCAGCTATAAAAGCCGGTGAGCATTCTCATATAGTTTAACATATGTAATTCGATGTAGAAAACCCACTTGACCATTAAAGTACAAAACACTACAATTTCAATAGTAATTTCATCAAATCAAAATCTCTTAAACATGCACATGATGCATGGTATGCAAGTATGCTTCAACAATCTCAGTACGGTTATCAGTAGAACATCCAGGGCCAGTTTATAGTCAGGCCTACACTGTTTCACAACTGCAGAGTTGGTCTCTTGTACACACCAGGGAACTCACCCAACCTACCAAAATCATCTGATATCCACCGGGTACGCTAGTATGGTATCTTGCACACATCAGGGAGCTCAACCAACCAGTCCACAATCGATGGACTATCAGAAGGGTATATTGCACACACAGGGCGCTCAACCAGGGACTATTGCACACACTTGGGCGCTCACCCAAACAATCATCAATGGGTCTATTGCACACACCAGGGTGCTCACCCTACGGTAATAACTGGAGTTCACAATCATGCTATGCATGAATCAGATTATTACTTCAAATTCCTTTAAAGGAAATCCACACTCAATTAATACATGTACAACACAAATTAACTGAAAATTTACACATAAATATTTAAAATTCATGCAAATCGTAATTACTTGAAAGAAAACAACTACAAACTAAGATACAACGTTTAAGCTTCCCATTAAAGCAAAGTAGATTCCAAAAATTCTTAAAATAAATAAAATAACTTGAATCATCATGTAAGAAAAGATATGAGGAAGAAAAACTCACTCTCTCTTCTTCTCTTTTTCTTTCTTTCTTTCCTTCCTCTTTTTCTTTCTTTTCCTTTTCTTTCTCTTTCTTCTTCCTCTTCTCCCTGCTACTGGAAGGTTGCCCCAGCAACAGGAGCAGCAACCGCACTTAGAACCTACGATCACACACTCTCTCTCTCTCTCTCTCTCTCTCTCTCTCTCTCTCTCTAACGTCTCTCTCTCTCTCCTCTCTCTCATGGCTCTCTCTCTCTCTCTCTCTCTCTCTCTCTCTCTCACGGCTCTCTCTCTCTCTCTCTGTCTCTCTCTCTTTCTCTCTGACATTTCCTGTAAAGGAAACGTTGCCGATGGCTGGCTCTTATAGCCACGTACAAGCGCGTTACACGGACGCTTGAAGGTTTCCGAATCCAACTTGGATTCGAACTTCGATCCTTGTAATCTAAGCCACAAGTTAAACGTTAGAAACCTAGGTGGGGTCCACACGACTCTAACGGAGCAGCTCCCAGGCTACCATGCGCAGCAATAGCCAGGATCTTGGCCGCTTTTTGATTTGGACGGTGATTTGAAGCAGATCGGATAGACGACCGCTGTGGGAAATATTCAAGGGGACTTCATGCGTGGGGGAGAGTGATCGATTGGACGGTTTAGATCTACCATACAAGGCCCACGAAACGAAGACGTGTGTCGCACGGACGGACAGCGTGATCGCGATGTTGCAGCAGACGGCTGAAGAAGACGCCCGTCTCTTAATAATACGCGGTCAACGCGTGTTGACCGACATGCGTGACGTGCACGCTATGCACGTGGGTCCCACCCTGATGTATATGAAAAAATCTACTCCGACCATCATGTAGGCCACATGATTTTAAGATATGACACAAAATTGATGCAGTTCTGAGTTTAGATGGCCCACTTATGGCCCGATTTCTTATTAGGGTACTTGTAGGATGATCGGAGGGCTGAAATTTGACGTGTACGGTTAGATTAGGTCTCTAAACTATTATATGAAGTTTTGCATGAAACTGATCGTTAAAAACTGGTATACTTAAAATCGTCAATATAACTTAAGTTTTAACCAATAGAAATTTCGTAATTATTGTGAGTTTTTGAGAAATCTAACACTTCTACCCTGTTCTAGGGTTCATATTGAGTGGCTTTAATAAATGGATCCTACATGAATTCTCTACAGTTGATTTATTATTAATTTATCAATATAATAATTCACATAAACTATTAAATAATTAATTAATTTATTACTTTAATTATTTCGAAAACTTGGGTTATTACATTTGGGGCCCACTTCAATATTCATTGCCCATCATGTGGACCCACCGTGCATACCCACACTGTTTATTCATGTAGAACCCACCTTAATATCTACCTACCATAAAACATGTTCATATGGTCGCATAGACTAGGATGAAAGTAAAATATAAATATCAGCTTGATCCTGCCATTGATCCCCACCGTCTAGATAGTGTCCACTATTAAACTAGATCAGGTGGCCCACCATAATGCTTAATTAATTGCCTCCACCCTATTGATTAGGCACACAAGACCTAGATGTAGGAAATGTACAAAGAATAGCTTGGTCCTAAACTAATGTGGGCTCCACCACCAGAAACGGTGGGAACATGCCTACCTTAGAAACCTCTCTGGGACCCATGATGACGTATGTCTTAGACCCATGCTGTCCATCCAGTGGGTGAAACCTATTGAAGTGTGTATCTCACATCCATGCCGCTCATCCAATGGGTGGGACCCACCGATGTACATGTTCTATCCACCTATCCATCTGTTTTGCCAACCCTATTAAAGCATGAGTCAAAAAATAGAGCTGGAACCATATCCCTAGTGGGACCCACCAGTTGTGAGCCTCTTGAGATACAGCAGGTGGACTCCACTCTAGAAATCAGTAAAGATAATGACTCTCATAGTTGAAACCTTCCCAAGTAACCACCGTTGAATCCACTATTGAAATGAACGGTAAACAACATACTTATTAACTTTTCCTCTCTTTTGTGTCTCCTATTCCTCTCTTCAGCAACTAATGAAAAATAAAAAGGGTAAAAAATTTAAATGAAGTGATTACTAAGTTAAAAAGTTACTTATTACTACTCATACACCAAACTTATATGAAATGAGTTACTTATCTACTAGAAAAAGAACTTTCATGACCTCACCAAGTTCTGTGGGCTAACCATGATGTATCTGTTGTATCCACGTCATCCATCCATTTGGAGAGATCCTTTTAGGGCATGAGCCAAGGAATGAGGAAGATCCAAAGCTCAAGTGAACCTCACCACAAAAAAAAAAAAGTGGGAATTGAATGCCTACCATTAAAAACTTCTTAGGGGCCACAGAATTTTTCAATCAAGCTCATATTTTCCTTTTGCCTTATTCCATGTCTGTGTGAACTTATGAACAGGTTGGATCTCAAATAAACATCATGGTGGGTCCTAGGAAGGTTTCAACAATAGGTGTCGTTGTCCCCACTGTCTTCTGTAATGAGGTCCACTTGAGGTTTGTATCCACTTCAATTTTGGGCTAAAGCCCTAAAATGATCTTTCTAAATGGATGGACGGTGTGGATGTAACAGATACATCATGGTTGCAGCCACATAACTTAGTGACATCACTTCAGTAGCGAGATGGCTACTAAGGCTGTCTGTAGCTAATCTGTCCGATATTAAGGCAGCCAGACTTGGCTGGGACCCCAGAACCACGATGTGGGTGATACCAAGACTGTCAGGCCCACCTCAATGTATGAATTGTAATCCACACTGTCCATAGGGCTGTAAATAGGTCAACGGACCCGATGGGGTACCCAGAACCAACCCATTTAGATCCAACCCATTTGTTAAATGATACAGGCATGGGTCTAAGAACAGACTCATTTGCTAAATGGGTCTAGGTCTAGTTTCCTTTATATTAGGCCCAACCTGAGCCGACCCGACCCGAACCCATTTAGTAAGTGGTTGCGTTTGGTCTATGTTTCAAGGGACCCATCCAGACCCAATTTTAAGACTTGTTAAAATGCTTGCATGCTAGATCCAGACCCATTAGACCCGACTCATTTATAAATGGGTCTGGGTGGATCTCCCTCTACCAAACCCAGACCCATTTATAAATGGGTCTGATGGGTTGACTCGAACCTAAATCAGACCTGTGCATTTAGTAAAAAGGGCTGAATCTAAAATTTGGACCCAGACCCATTTAGTAAATGGGTGGGTCTGGTTTTGGCTAAACCTGCCCTGAAACCCGACCATTTACAGCCCTGGCGGTCCATCCGCTTTACCAATTTATTTTAGCACGTCCCTAAAACGAAGCAAATGCAAATTTAGATGGACCACACTACAGGAAACAGTGGTCATTGACCATTAAGAACCTTTTGGGGGCCACAAGTTTTGGATCAAGCTAAAAGCATAGATATCAAAATGGATGGACGGCATGTATAAAACAAACAAAACACACACACACACACATATATATATATAGTGGGGCCCACAGCCCCTGTCAGGATCGTCCGTCTCTAGAGAGGTCCTGGTGGGGTTAGTACCCAATCCGAGTCCATCTGCATCCACACCAAACCTTTCGTGGGCCACAAAAGTTTTGGATCAAACTGATAGTTGCTTCCTGCTTCCTGTGGCGTGGTTCACTTGAGCCTTCAATCTGCCTCATTTTTTAGGCTCACTCCTTAAAATGATATTCCAAAATGAATGGACGGAATGGATAAAAACACATACATCAAGGTGGACCTCCCAGAGCCCCTGTCAGGACCGTCCGTCTCCAGCTAGGTCCTGTAGGGGCAGTACCCGAATCCACGTCCGACGCAGATACAGGTCGGGCCACTTGAAACGGTGTGAACTCAGGTGCTTTGAAGGCCATACTCCTCATTATTTTTATAGTTGGGCGTTGTCCCTACGGAAGATACATTAATGTGAATAGGACCAAGGAGCACTAGAGATGCGTGGTTTTCACGCATCTTCACACCTGGCAAGTGGGTCCCATCGTTCTGTGATTCAAACCATTGGTCAAAATCATGGCCTTTTGCAGTTGAAGGTGGACCGTTATTTTATTGTCTTATTATCTATCTATCTGCAGGCCATCGATCTAAGGTTATGAATGTCTTATTAAGTACATCTTTTACTTATTCTCCATCTACAGTGGGACACAACAGACTAACGGTCTGGATTAACGATCCATGATTGCCACTTATCCCAAGTGTAAACCCAGGCATAGTCGATCGTTTTGCACAAGTTCGGGTCAATGGTTCAGTGATCCAAACCATTGCTCGATGTAGCACCAGCATGGATGGACCATTCCACAAAAGTCTCCTCCATCAGAAAATCCTAACCTTTTAATCTCTGGCCTACGAATACACGTACGGTTAATATACTCGATTAGAAAAAGGCCAAAAAGATAGATTTTGTGGCAGTGCAAGTCCATGGATGTCCCAGTAAATCAATGGTTTGGATCATCCCACAAGTGCCACACTTGAAAAGTGTGCATATCCCCGGCAAAGTGTGATATTATAATAATTCTCCAATATAAAATATAGGCATGGCAGATAAGAAGAAAAGGAAAGTCTCTTTTCTATTCTCTCGCTCTCATTTTTTTTGTTTTTTATTTTCTTCTTAGTTGGTAAGCTACATCGCGGTGCACCGAAAGCTAGAATAATCCACAAAATCCAAGGCCTTGGCCTTAAATTACAATCCTCTTCCATGTATAGGGTGGTTGGTTGGTAAACCACACGGGCGTCCTAAGATTGGGAAATGATTGAATTTGACCTTTGGACAAAGAAAAATAAAAAAAAGAACTTTGGTACTCTGGAAGAATGTGATAGATGATACACATGCCCTTAAAAACTACTTGAAAGTGCATATATAGTTAAGTAACACTTAAACTATCCAAATCATCGATCGCGTTTGGATGTATTGTGATCTAAAATTAAGAATATTTTATTATCTAACTATTGGACCAGACTTGCCTGTGTTGCTGTGGTCGGAAGCTATGTGGGGCCCACAGAGATGCCAGTTAGAAATCCACTTCGTTCATCAGTTTCGTAAGACTACAATAGTACAAGATCAGATCCAAAAATCAAGTGGGCCACACCACATGAAAATCCGGGATTGAATGCCTATCATTGGAAACTTTGTGGGGCCAGAGAAGTTTTGTATCAGGATTGTATTTGTATTTACAGTTTATCTGAGTGGAAACAACCCTATGAACGGTTTGGATGGCATATAAACATCATAGTCGGCTCTAATAAGGTTTCAGCTGTGAACGTTTCTGTTCTAACTGTTTTATGTGGTGTGGCCCACCTGAGTCTTGTATCTGCATGATTTTTGGGATTCATTTACTATTGAGGTCTTGCAAAACTGATGGACGGATTAGATTTGTCACGGAAAGTCCTGTGGGCCCCACATAGCTTCCGACCACAGGAACTTCCTCTGGCCGGAACCACAGGAAAGTCGCGTCCCCAACCGTCAGATTGATGAACATTTATTGGACGGTTGGGAACAAAAAAATATCCAGTGGTCCTGTTTCAACGAGGTTATCTATTCTTATTGTGGGATTGTGACTTAGTGACAGCTGGTTCGTTAATTTATTGGTTTCGATTTAATGTATGCCACTTGTACAATTCCTGAGTGCCTGCGTATCAAGCGTCATGCACAGTCAGAGTAACAAATAAGTCTCCATTGGCATTTAAGTATTCTATGTCTGCATTCACCTTACAGTTTTTAATGGCATTGACGCATCCACCGTACCCGCATGCATGTACGTTGATCCAGGCCGTCCATATTATATATTGGCCCTATCATGGGTGGAGAAAATAATTGTTGCTGGATTGACAAAACCGTTGTATATAGGCCACTGACTAATTTACTATTAGTTGGCAATTTGTTTTTTTTTTTTTTTTTGAGTTAGTTTACAAACCTCATTGTTAGTACACCCAGCCACCCCTGTTAGTCACATCACCCCATTGTTCAATTCGTTGAACGAGAGTTGGACAGTTGAGATCGATCAATTAGATCAATAGTTTTCAGGTTTTGCTCCGTCTGCGGTGTTGGACGGTGTAGATTTACGTACGTTCGAGGACTCGCCGCCATCATCTAGGAGGCGGTGGTGCGTTAGTTAGATGGTGGTGAACGCAGAGACGTCTTATTCTCTCAGGAATTTTACGAACATAAAGCACGTAAGGTCTTACGAGTAGGGCTGTAATCGGATGGTGATTGCCTTGTGATCCGACTGTGGGGCCCACCGTATTGTATGTGTCTTATCCACACCGTCCATTTGATTTTCCAGCTCATTTTAGGGCATGAGTCCAAAAATGAGGCATATCCAAAGATCAAGTGGACCACGTCACAAGAAACAGTGGGGATAATGATGCCCATGATAGGAAGCCTCCCTCCAATCCATCTCAAATGAAGGAAAGGTAGAAAACTTTCAAGTCATCCCTTTAATAGCCCTCCATTCGTAGGCCACATCTCCTTTCGTGGTAATGTAGGACCAGCTACACATAGGACTGCACACAATTCAATTTATGATCAATTTGTCAATCGAATCGAATCAAATCGCTCCCCAATATCAATTCAATTTTTTTTAAATTAATTTCAATTCAATTTCAATTTTCGGTTCCAATCGATCAAATCAAATCTAAAATCGAATCGATCTGTATCGAATTGAATCAATTAATTAAATTGAATTGAATACACACATACATTTAATTGTCATCCATAGTGTTGATAAGGTCATTTCTACCTTGGATGAACTAAAACCATAAAAAAAAAAAAAAAAAAATAGCCGCATACAAAAATTTTGTGACCCCACCAATGTTTAAGGGTGAATATTTAATCCTCACCATGTCCTATAAAACAGGCCACTTGAGTCTTGGATATACCTCATTCTAGGCCATGTCCTAACATGATATGGCAAAACAGATGGATATGGTGGTTTTTTACAAATGTCACAGTGACCCCAACTAGATTTTAGTGGACGGTTCTCGCTAATAATCTGGGTTCTTAGTCGATGCAATTTTGAAACTTTGGTGTAGAGAAAAGAAAAAAGATTTCTAAAAGCTCTCCAAGGAACCTTTGACACGAATGGACAGTATCACTTCCAAGGATACCTCAGTGTGCAAGTCACTATGATGGATTTGTCGTCCATTTGTTTTAACAGCTCATCTTAGTGTATGATCCCAAAACTAAAGCAAATCAAAATCTCATATGGACCACCCAACAGTACAGAGTGGTGATTGAATGTCCTATATTAAAAACTTTTTAGGGTCACTAGAATGTTTGGTTGCCATCGGACCTATTGATGAGGTCATGTAGACCTAGATGAAGGGACCACACAAATATTAGCTTGATCCCAAAACTTTTGTAGTCCTCAAGAATTTAGAAGTGGTTGTCTCTATCTCAACTGTTTCCTATGGTGTGGCTCACCTAAATCGCGGGTCATCTTAATTTTCAGCCTTGGGCCTAAGGTGGGACTACATGTCTAATGGTCTAAATGGATCTTAGATACATATCATAGTTGGCCATACTGTGTAAATACCGAGATTGTGTAAGTAGGACAAAATAGTCATATGGTGTCCTGCTGGAAAAGATATGTGGGCTCAACATGATTTGTGTGTTTTATCCACACTGTATATCCAATTTTCTAGCTCATTTCACGGCATGAGCCTAAAAATGAGGGAGATCCAAATCTCAAGTGGAACACACCATAGGAAATGGTGGTGACTGAACACCCACCATTAAAAACTTGCTAGGGTCCACTGCAATGTTTACTTGCCATCCAACCTGTCGATTAGGTTGCATAGACTTAGATGAAGGGAAAACCCAAATATCAACTTCATCTAAAACTTTTGTAGGCTCTAGTAAATTTTTAATGGCGGCCATTCAATCACCACTATTTCATATGGTGTGGTCCACCTAAGATTTGGATCTGCCTTATATTTTGGCTCATGCCCTCAAATGTGCTAGAAAAATAAATGGCCAGTATGGATACAAGAAACTCATCATGGTGGGGTCCACAGAGCTTTACCAGCAGCACATGGTAAAACATTACTGTGTGGTACGTACCCAATCCCACTCCTAAAAATATGAAATTTTATGGTATGCCCACCCTCATATTTGAGATGGCCCACCATAATGTGTATTTGAGATTTACTTTAATCATTAGATATGAAATCCCGCCTTACGCCGAAGGTCGAAAAATCAGGCTAACCCATGATTAGGTGGGTCACACGAAAGGTTAAAATATGAGGGTGAGAGTTGACATGTACACTTGAGATACTATAAAATCCAAACCTACAAAATCTATAGGTTTTCAATTTGCAATGTGTGAAAAATTGAATCGAATAAAAAATTCAATCAATTCAATCTTATATCAATTCCAAAAAAATGGGGTCAATTCAATTTCAATTTTAAATTTCAAAATTAAAATTAATTCAACTTCAATTTCAATTTTGAAAATTTAGGATCAATTCAATTTCAATTTCATATGAAATCAAATTGGTCAAATCAATGTGCAGCCATAGCTAACACATTCCATAATAGCGACTAAGATTTTATTTTTATTTTTATTTTTATTTTTTACAATATGATGAAAGCGTTTTATAGTATGATGAATGACAAAGGTGTCGAAATGAGGGTGCATGCCTTAAAGTAGTGTAAACACAGGTCACAAGGGTGTAGCTCCACAATGGTGAAGACATTGTCTTTGGGCTACTCCATACAAGGATGCTAATCATATGATGAAAGATGCTAGCTGGGCCATATGATAAAAGGTGTCAATCACAAAGTCACTTCACCCAAAAGAGGACCAAACACCCGTAGATGCACGAGGGAGGGAGTGTTGCATGCCTTAGATCACAACTACTCATTAATGGAAGTGTTGGATGAGGTGTGGCCCATCATGAGATTAGGGCGTTGGATGAGGAGTGGCCCACCATGAGATGAGGGGGTTGGATGAGGTATGGCCTACCATATTTGTAGAGGTGGGCAGTGAACCGGGCCGGGCCAAGTTAGCCCTAGTTTGAGTTTGGCTCGTTTTTGTACCACCTTAGTTTGTGGATCGATCCGGTTTGGGTTTCGGGCCCACTCATGCAGCCCAAGTTTGATTTGCTCTAGAAAATTCTGGTTTGGGTCAGGATCGGTCTGGTCGAAAATTTTGAATCGGGTCAGGCAGAGTTCAAACAGGTGGCAGCTCTTTTTTGTTGTTTGTTTAAATAGAAAAGAATTAAAAAAAAGTTAGAAATAACACAAAAGAATACAAAAGTATCTTACTACATGATGTTTAACATCCTCCAAAGGAAGAGTGCAACTTCAAAATAGATATGTAAGAGCCTTTTCCAAACAAAAGTACACAAGCATAACTTTACAAGTGCAAGGAGCTAGAGAGTTTGGGAAAGAAAGGAAGAAAGATGAGAGAGATTTGGAGTGAAGTGGGAGAGAGAGAGAGAGAGAGAGAGAGAGAGAGAGAGACGATGTTGTTTAGGGTTTTTTATACCTAGTATTTTACGAGAGGGGCTGGTCCAAACTAGGATAAGTCGGCGCTACAAGAAATTGGGTTCGGCCCGTTTATTAAACAAACCGCGTTATAGTGGTTGCCGCTGGCTCAAACTCTACTTCGAATTGAGCTAAACCAGGCTTTTTTATATGGGCCGGGCTGAACTTCCGAGCTAGCCCAGTTTGTGTTCGTGGGTGTTACCCCAACCATGTGGGGGCCACCTTGATGTATTTGTTGTATGTCCATGACATCCATCTGTTTTTACGTATCATTTTAGGATGCAATCACAAACCTTAACAAGATCCAAAATTCCGTTAGAACACACCACGAGAAACAATGATGAATGGTCGTTATTTACTTTTTTATGGGCCACAAAAGTTTTGGATCAATCTGATGTTTGCATCTTACCTTAATCCATGTCTTCTTGACATTATCAACAGGTTTGATGGGAAATAAAGATTACTAAAACCTTACGATCGGCCCTTTGGAATTTTTAATGGTGAGGCACTCAATCACCACTGTTTCCTGTGGTGTGGTACACCTGTGATTTGAACATGCTTAATTTTTGGTACCACGTCCTAAGATGGACTGGAGAAATGGATGAACGGCGTGGATATGCAGTTCAAATCATGAGATGACTTGGACAGCTTCACATGCAAATGGACGAGTGTCAAAGGGTTCTGATTGCTTCACATCTCTTACATATGGATAGTTGTTAGAGAGCTTTGGACAGCTTCATATTTCTCATGTGATGTGTAGAAAAGTTTTGGGACAGTCTCTCATGCAAATGCTAGTGTTGAGAGGACTTGTAAAGCTGCTATCAATGGCACCATCAGTGCCTTCTATTTTGACAAAAGGTTTACTGCCTGTCCCATGCGCAGGTACGTTTGAGGATTAGAAATTAATACCCAGATGATTAGAAATTATATTTAGGTGCTTTTCTTAGGGATGAAAGCACTAAAATATCCTCATCTATTTATTTTTTTTCTTTAAAAACTAGCAAAAGTCGAAACTTGTGGGTCCACGTGGTATGTGTATAAACGCCAACCCCTCCAACATATGCACCCCACCATGGTGATAACAGGAACAAAACATCAGGCCGATCAAATCATTAGATGAGCTACACCTAAATTAGGATATTTTGAATAGTGTGTACTTTTTTTATGGATTGGCCCACCTTATGATTAGATTTGCCATTTTTTCGTTCATCTAGTGATGATGTTGGTGTGCATCTGTTGGACAAGTTCGATGAGAGAAACACACCACATGGGCCCCACAATTCTTGATTCTCCTCTTTATTGTAAAAAAAATAAAAATAAAATAGGGTAATAATGTAATTTCTTGTCAGAAAAGGCACCAATGCATGGGGAATATTAGCTAGTCAAGGCATTATTTGGTGAAGTCTAATACCAAGAGGAATTTTGTGTAAAACACGTAAGTCGGAAACTATAAAATATAAAAATTAAAAAATGAGAAAAATGGAAATGTGGAAGGAGAGAACAAGTTCCTACGTCTAAAAATCTCATTAATTTTAGTTTATTTAGAAATAGATGTCCATGTATGCACAAAGACCATTGATGCATGACATGGCCCACTATAATCTATCAAAATATTTGTTTACATCTAATCTGATCGTGTCAGATCTAACAATTTAGATGATGTCATGTGATAGTGAGATCTCAATAAGAGACATATAGAAAATCTTTTCAGTTGCTCTGGTAGCCAAATTTGATCAAATTCTAAAAAGTTATGAGTAGCCCAAAAATGATAAATTCAGTTGGCTATTGTCATAAGACGCATGTCACATATCTTGCTCACGTGGCAGAGTTGACTACTCACCTCAGTGGCCTAATGGATGATAATAGGTAATGACCAAAATACAGTCATAGCTCGAAATGAATTCAATCAATGAACTTTAACATTACATAAAAGAAGCCCTTACGGCCAAAACTACTTAAAGAGCTACCGAGCAACATAAAAACAACAACATATTATCTAATTTTCATGACTCACAACACATGTTTGAGTGAAAGAAAGGATAACGATATTTACACATTGCGTCTTGAGAAAAATTCTCACGGTAGATGTGGGACAAGCACACAACTAATGGCTAACTCACGACAAACGACTAACACACATGGCATTACAAAATACGCCACAACCATTACAGGCCCATGCAATTATTTACACATCAGGAAATGTGAAGAGCGATTATGAAGATCTCTCTCCAACTACCGCCTAAAATTTTTATAAATAAGAGAAAGATCGAAAAGCTTCAAGCCTTCGTCAACAAACACAAATCTATAGTGCAACCCTACTTATCCTAGTTTAGCTCTTAGCTTAGCTTAGCTTAGCTCTTAGTGTAATCCAATTCGCCTACAATATTGCACAGGACTACCATTAATTTAGGAATAGAATAATTTTCTTTGTCTAAGCCTACATCATTGGACCAAGGAAGACTATTTTTACTTTTTCCTTTTTATATAATTCCCTTTGTCTATCCCTAAGTCACTGGACCAAAGAAGACCTTAACTTTGGGATCTCACCATCAGCATCATGGTTGTTGGATCATAGAGGATTTTCTCTTTTATAAGTGTTTATCCTTTATAAAAGCAATTATTTCTTTCTTTTTACTCTTATGATATTTAGATCCGTCAATCTCGACTCGTGGAAAGAAAAAGTCATTTGAACTCAAAGTGAAAAAGAACTAATTAGAGAGACTAAGAACTCACTAGAGAAACTAACCTTCCAGCCCCTTCGTGAATCATATGGTCTCTATTATAGGTTGTTGAATAGACGGTTGAAATACTAAGTTCTAGGTCATAGACATCCAATATTTCCAATCTCTCTATCTATCTTTGCACTTGCATTTAAAATCGTTCTGTTCGAAATGAGCAGCATCAAGTTGTATAGCATGCCTAGCATCATGCAAACATACCAACAATCGAATTTCACACCAAACAGTATGATACACTTTCATACTCTATCCTTATGAAAATTTCTATTTTAATTGTCATAATCTCATCAATTAAACCGTGTACACTAATTGTATTGTACGTGCACGTTGTTCTAAGGCTATGATTGCTGCAAAGATATTTTAGGGATTTTTACAAAATAGTACCTAATTAATATGATATTTACATCCCATCTTTTTAAATTACATTTTCATTAAGATACCTCATTAATAAGGTTATTGTCAAACAGGTACCTTCAATTAATTTTTTTAAAAAGGTTTTTCCATATAACTACCCGCCTTTAGGGCCATTGACCTATAATCACTATATTTTAAAAAAATTAAATTAATAAGCCTATGCTTTTCACAGGTGGTCATCTCAATGCCTGGCGTCTAATGGCATTAGTGTTTTATATGGTTTAAAATTTGTATTTTTAAAAAATGACAAAATTGCCCTCTAAGTCAACCAACTCTTTTAGTAGGAGTTTTGATTGTTCGTGTTGAAGGCTCACAAAAATTCAGTGTCGTAGCTTCTCATTGGTCCATGTCATCGCCTACTCCCAAAATGCATCAATACATTGTGAACTACACAACACAATCTTTAACGTATGGAACTTCTCTAGGTCCCGCCATGATTTATATGTTAGACCCACATTGTCCATCAAAATTTTTAGATCACTCTAGAGGACAAGCCCAGAAATGAGGCACATCCAAAGCTCAGACGGATCACACAACAAAAAGCAGCAAGGATTGAACAACCACCATTGAAACCTTCCTAAGGTCCACCATAAGGTTTATTTGCCATCTAACCTTTTCATAAGGTCACGCAGACTTGGATGAAAGAAAAACACAAATATCAACTTGATCAGAGCCTTCTGTTAGCCCAAAAAAATTTCAACGGTAGGCATCTAATTCCCACTTTTTCCTATAGTGTGGCCCACTGGAGATTGGGTTCTACCTCATGTTTTGTCTCATGCCCTAAAATGATATGAAAAAATAGATGGACAGTGTGGATCTAACACATGCTTCATGATAAGGCCCATGGAAGTTTCACATGACAACACTTCCAATTCTCCTCTCTTGTTAGAATATGTTGTGCAGCAAGCAACAAAAAATTTCAACCTTTGAAATTTACATAGGCCCCATCATGATGTTTCTTAGGTCCACATTGTCCATTCATTTTTTCATATCATTCTAGGATATGAGCCAAAAAACAAGGCAGATCCATATATCAAGTGGACCACACCATAGGAAACAGTAGGAATTGGACTCCTACTGTTAAAAACTTCTTGGAGCCACAGAAGGCTCTAATCAAGCTAATATTTGTGTTTTACCCTAATCCAAGTGTGTGTGACCTTATGAACAGGTTAGATGGGAAATAAACGTCGTGGTTGGCCCTATAAAGGTTTCAACAATAGTTTGTTCAATCCTCACTGCTTTTGGTGGCGTGGTCAACGAACCTTTGGATTTGTTTCATTTTTTTACTCATATCCTCTAGAATATTGACTTAGAAAAATTGATGGATGGTATGGATCTAATAAATAAATCATGGTGTGGCCTAGAGAAGCTCCACATGTTAAAAGTCGTATTATTTCGTGAGCAATCTAGTCATATGAGAGAAAATCGACATGTTTTGTGAGCTCATGTCATCGGCAATGACATGTACCAATGAGAAGTGAGGACGTGGATTTCCTACCAAAGTTCTTGTTCTAGGATGCTAGGAGGGTCCATCGTGATGTTTGTGAGAAATCCCCCATATCCATTCATTTTACAGCTCATTTTAGATCATGCAACCAAAAATGAGGCAGATCCAAAACTCAAGTGGGCCACATGAGATGAAATAGTGGGAATTCAATTACCCTATTGAAACAATATTCGTATAGCCACAAAAGTTTGTATCAGGCCAAGTTTTAGGTGTTTTCACTTCATACAATTGTAATGACCTTATAAATGGTATGGATGGCATATAAACATCAATTAGATGGAGCCAAGAACGTTTCAACGGTAGGCATTTCTTTCTCTAGTTTTCCTTCTCATGTGGTCCACTTGAGTTTTGGATCTTCCACATTTTTACCTGAATGTCTTAAAATGAGCTCACAAATGAAACGAGCTCACAAAACACACCCCACTAAAATTATTGACCACTCAAGTGCCGGCTCTGAAAAAACTATGGACCCCATCATGATGTATGTGTTATATCCATACCCGTACACCAGTTTTGCCAGGTCATTTCAGGGCATGACCCAAAAATTGAAGCCGATCCATATCTCAGGTGGACCACAACACACAAAAACGGTGGTCATTGAAAGTGCACCATTAAAAACTTCCTTGGGGCCATAGTGATGTTTATTTGTCATTCAACCTATTCATAACAAGGACCTAGATGAAGGGAAAACATAAATATCAACTTGATCTAAAACTTTACCGGTCCCCAAGAAGTCTATAATTGTGGCCATTCAATCACCATTGTTTTGTGTGGTCCGTCCACTGTTTCGTGTGGTAGGGTCCACATGCAATTTAGATCTGACAATTTTTTAAGTTAATGGCCTAAATTGAGTTGGAAAAATGGATGAACAGTGTCGATCACACACATAGATAAAAGGTGGGCCCCATTAAATCTATTGCACGCCCACCCTCATTCTTATAACAAAGTATAACCATAAATACCAAAGGATGTGAGGGCAAATATTTCTTTTTCACACTATAATGGAGATTTTTTGTCATTAAGTGACTATTAAAGTCCAAAAGGCAACTATTTTTTTATATTTGCAAAGCATAAGCTTGTTAATTTTAATATTCTAAAATGGGGCAATTATAGGAAGATGGCCCTAAAGGTGAACGGTTATATGAAAAACCTCTTCTTCTTTTTTATTTCCTTTACAATCTTTCCCCTACCAATTGCTGAGGTTGGGTGAGAAAAAATAAAATAAAATAAAAGCGACTAGATGTAATTTTCATTAATGAGTTGTAACCATCAAAACAATCTTTAAAAAAATGAAGTTTTTTTTTGTACAAAGATTAAATTGGGACGTGACTACTGGTTGGTGCTATGTGGGCCCACCATGGTATATATATTTTATCAATACCGTCCATCCATTTTTCAAGATCATTTTAGGCATGAGCCAAAAATAAGCAAATCCAGATGTCAGGCGGACCACACTGTAGCAAACAGTGGTGATTAAGTGCCCACCATTAAAAACTTCCAAGGGCCCACCATAATGTTTATTTTCCATCCAATCTGTTGATTAGGTCACACGGATCGAGACGAAGGGAAAACACAGCTACAGCTTCATCTAAAACTTTTGTAGCCTCCCAATAAGTTTTTAATAATGGGCGTTGAATCACTAATGTTTCTTATGGCGTGGTCCGCCTGATATTTGGATCTGCATCATTTTAGGCTCATGCCGTAAGATGATACGGCAAAATGGATGGACGGTGTGGATAAAACACATGAATCATGGTAAGCCCCAACAGAGTACCGTATGCGAATGACACCAAATTAAAGGCTCGCAGCATGTTAAACGGTGTGTGTACTAACAGTGTGGGTGTGCGTACCTAACAGTGGAATGAAATGTGTGTACTAACCCATAAAAAAATAAAAACAGATTAAAGGTTTCCTGATTACGTACAGGTGCGGCCCTGACCATGGCCCACCTTGATGAATTTATTGCATATCCATGCCTGTCCATCCGTTTTTCCAAATCCTTTTAGGGCATGAACCAAAAAAGTAAGCAGATCCAAATCTCAGGTGGACCACACCATAGGAAACAATGGTGTTTGAATGTCCATCATTTAAAGCCTTCTGCAGGCATCTCCTGCACTCAGAATCTAGGTGGGGCTCATCGTGATGTTTGTGAAAAATCTATGCCGTCCAACCGTTTTTTAAGATCATTTAGGCGTTGCAGACGAGATCCAAGACTCAAGTGTGCCAAAAAAGTGACGATTGAACTTCCACAGTTGAAATACTCTTGGGGCCACTGAAGTTTCGAATCAGTATAATGTTTCTGTTTTCAGTTCATCTCAGTAGGAATGACATTATGAACGGTATGGATGGCAAATAAACGTCATTGTGGACCTCATATAGGTTTCAACGGTAGGAATTTCCCTACCCACCTTTTTCTTTATTGCGGCCCACTTGAGTCTTGGATCCTGTTCATTTTTTGTCACAACACCTAAAATAATCTCACAAAACGATTGGACGGCATAGATTTCTTACAAACGTCACTTTGGCCCCAACTAGATTTCCAAGTGCAGGAGATGCCTGCAAAAGGCTTTCGCAGGCAATCCGCGTCCGGGTGGGTGACGCCGGGTCTGTACTTAAATCGGGAAACCCTCTTAACCTTGGATGGGGTGTTCATGCGATGCCCTATGGGCCCCACCATAATGTATGTGTTTTATCCACGCCATCCATCTGCCAGATCATCTTATGGCATGAGCCGAATATGAGGCAGATCCAAATCTCAGGTGTACCACACCGTAAGAAACAGTGGTGCTTCAATGCCAACCATTGAAAACTTCTTGTTTTGGATGAATCGGTATCTATGTTTTCCCTTCATCCAGGACTGTGTGACCTAATCAACAGGCTTGATGGAAAATAAACTTACGGTGGGCCCTAAGGAGTTTTTAATGGTGGCCATTCAATCGCCATTGTTTCTTATGGTGTGGTTCACCTGAGATTTGGATCTGTCTCATTTTTGGGCTCATGCCCTAAAATGAACTCGAAAAATGGATGGACGGCATGGATAAAACACATGCATCATGATGGGGCCTACATCCATTTCCCTGTGTAATTTGCTTCTAGGAAAAACTGTAATTTTTATCTTTTTAGGATTTTTTTTATATTTACACGCCTCATTAATTGATGGGCATTTGTGTCCCTTTAGAAAAAAAATAAATATAACTGAAGTTAGAAAAACTAACGGAAGGTACCTTTTGACAATAACTTGATTAATGAGGTATCTTAATGAAACTATAATTTAAAAAGATACCAAGATATAAATACTATATTAATGAGGTACTATTTTGTAAAATTCCCTTTTTATACTGTAGCCGGGTGTGACTGATGGATGATACACGGCCACTTGAAAATTACATGGAGATTGCAGATTTGGATTACAAGTAATTCAAATCAAACTGTCCAAACTATAGGTCCTAGTTCAGATGCATGGTGAACCGAAAATTAATGTTATTTGATTATTTGACTATGTGAACATTTATTGGACAGTTAACAAAAAAAATCCAATGGGCCTGTATCAACAAACAAGTGTCCAGCAATCATGGTTAGGATTGTTCAACCAATCTGGTTTGAGGTCTATCGCTTGACGACAATGGGCCCGTGATGTATTTGGTTTATTTTGATTTATTGTATTTGGTGTGTAAAATTCCTGAATGCCTGTGTATCAAGTGGCACATGCTGCCAGAGTATCGTATAACTTCCCTAGGATAAAGCATGCTAGATTCATCATGGCTGTTTCTTCTACCTAATGGAGGCTAGTAAAACCATAGAAAAACAAAGAAGAGCAAATTAAGTAGTTGGGTCTGGCCTGACCCACCTCCTGCCTTTTTTGGGCATTTAGGCTGCAGATCAAGGCCTGCTTTGGATCGTTTTGGGCTGATAACTAATTGGGCTTAACCGGTCTGGTGTCGGTTGAAACGTTGAAAATTAGACCCAGATCCATCATCCACTTTTAATTGACTGACCCTATCTTTTCTGATGTGTCTATCCATCCGTTGGATCGTGGGTCCATCTGGCACAGAAACTGATTTCTAGCTCATGGGCTGGAATGGCCATGAACTCTGGTCCATAGTTCATTAGCTGGACTTGGGCATGGTTGGACCTGGCCCAGTTCTACCTTCCTTTCCTAACTGGCCCTATCTTTTCTGATATGTCTATCCATCCGTCGGATCGACATCCCTTGGCAGGTTGAGTATTTGCGAGTGGGTCCCGCTACAACTGAGATTGATTTCTTAGACCATGGGATGGGATGAGTGATGGACTCAGGTCCTTAGCTCATCAGGTAGAATTCGATTCGGCCTTGTCAAGTGGAGCTGGGCCTATTTTGCCAACCTAAATGAAAGTGAACAGGACAGGCAAGATCTGGGACGTTCATCCAACGAGACCCACTGCCCAAAAATCACACTCGACATATATGAGAAAATAGATGGCTAGAAACATGACCCACAATCGATATCACATGGTCTAAAAACTCCACCTGACTTGGCTGAGTCAACTCAACTCGGTCAGATTTCACATGGATGAGAGAAAAAGACTCAATTTGGTTACAACTCGGTCCAGACTCGATTGAGCTCTACTCAACAAAACTCGGAATTTTTTTTGGAAACTCGAGCCAATCCCGCTCTGCAGCAACCCAATCAACATCCACCTGAGCAGACCAACTCGGGCGCGTGCCATCGGACCAGATAAACAAGACCCACCAATTGGATGGTTAGGATCCTCCGCCGCTGTGATTTTTGGGACATGATCCATCCACAATGTGGCCAGTGATTGATGACGGTTTTAATCAATGTCCATTCATGCTACATACAGGATGGAAAATGCATTTACACTACAACACTTGTTGCACCCAAGTTCGATCAGGCCCACCCTGTTCTATGTGTGATATACACTCGTCCATCAGGTGAGTGTCTCTACCTTACGGTCCAAAAATCAGCTTGTTAAGAAACTCTGGTGGGCCACACCACGGCGGTGCCTAAAATCTATAAGTTTACATGGTATGGCCCGCTTGAGTTTATAAGTGATTCAATTTTCATACATGTCAGGAATGTTTAAAAGATTTGATCTGTTCATCAGGTGGGCCCTACTTTTATGGGCCACATGCCAAATTTTAGACTGATTGAGAAAAGCTAACGAGTAAATGTTGAGGATTATTTTAGGAGGAGAATGGACACTCAAGGAACTTTGGTCAACTTTTTCCCAAAATCCTCCAATAGAATGGTTAGCATTGTAAGATACAATTTTAGGGTATGGCCCATTTAAGGTGTACCCAGGTATACCCTACCTGATGGATGGTTCCTATGTCATTACATTTTGTTTTAGGTAATTTAAGTCACTTATTAGTGTTAATAGGGGAGTGGATTGGGTGGTGCCTAGGGCGGTACATGAGTAGAGTCCAATCGAGCATTACCCCTGCTAAGTGCTTGATTTGAACCCACCTATCCCTGCTCGTTACTCGGCTTTACTCGATCGAGTCGAGTAGGCCCTTGCTCGGTCAACAAACCGAGCGAGTTCGAGTTGATTTCGAGTTTCTGAGTTAAGTTCGAGTTCGATTTTTTCGAGCTGAGTTCGAGTTTGTGTTTTCAAACAAGGTTTGTTGAGCTTACCGGCGTCAACAAGCAGGCAGGTTGAGATCAGAGGGTGCCCGACGTCGACCGGACATGGTGAGATTGGGGGTGGCTGGCATCGAGCGGGCAGGGTGAGATCAAGGGTGGCCGGCGTTGAGCAGGTAGGGTGAGATCAGGGGGTGGCTGACGCCGAGCGAAGCAAGGTGAGAACAGGGGGTGGCCGACGTCGATCAGCGGGTAGAGCAGGCTGAGATCGGGGGTGGCCAGCGGGCAGGGCAGGCTGAGATCGGGGGTGACAGGCTGAGATCGGGCAGGGCAGGGCAGCTCAATGAGTGGCCAGCGTGGAGCAGACAGGGTAGCAGGGGGTGGTCGGCCGGTTGTCAAGCTCAGAGAGAGAGAGACGGAGGGTGGGTTAGGGTTAGGGTTTGAAAAGAAGGTGGCGCTCGAGCAAGTAAAAAACATAAGGGTAAAAAAAATTCATTTTAACTATAATATATATACTATGGCTCCGAGCCGAATTGAACCAAGTATGAGTCACTAAACGAGTCGAGCCGAATCGAACATGGCCCTGCTCAAAGCTCGCTCGACACACATTCAAGCACCAAAAAATTGACTCAACTCAGCTCAAACTCACTTCCAATCTAAGCCGAGTCAAGCATTTTTCAAGCGAGTCGAGCGAATTTTTCGAGCTTACTCGACTCGTGTACAGCTCTAGCTGGTGACCCAGCTAGGTGGTGTTGGGTGCTGTGAGGCCCACCACTGATGTATGCGTTTTAATGCACACCGTCCAACCATTTATATAATGAAACTGGTAGTAAATTGAGGACACCAAAAATAAAAGGGAAAAAAAATAATCTTAAATGAGACTATTTCTAACCATGACATGGCATGCACATATCTCCGAACATCCACCTAATGACAAGCAGGAATCCTAAGAGACATTTGTTTTGCAAATCTAGGTTAGATTCCCAACCATCTCTCCGGTGGGAGATAGTGGGTGTGTAGATAAATAAATAAATAATTATAACTAGTAAATTCTTAGATGCTCATATCCATGCAACTGAGTCATGTGTACGAGAAATCCAACACGTCCAATAGAGTGGGCCCACCATAAAATTCACCTCCATTCACTCATTAGGTTGGCCACAACATAGGTGACAGCAGCTAATATAATAAACAAATGTAGATGTGGCCCACTTGATGAGTAGATCAAACTAATTTTTGCACAAGGAGATCATCATGGAGGAGCCAACCTTTTGCATGAGTTGGATGTTATACACATGGCACGAAGAAATTATTTCCAAGCTGGCCGGTAGATCAACGGTCCAGCCAGTAGGCTTGGATGTTTTCTCTCATTTCTCAATTCACAAATATTTCTAAAGAATTTTCTCCTAAGGCCTAGTTTAAGTAGGAGATCACATGAAGAGTCAGGGTCGAATATATCAGGGCTTTAGCTCTTGGAATTGGATTCTTTTCAATAACCCAAATCATTTATGCCATGAGACTTTTCTCAAATGGAGAATGCCAAAAAATCTCTCATTTGGAATCATTTTACTCCTTGATTTACAAAGGTGATGGCGACGTTCATTTTCAAAGTATCCGAATTTTAAAAGGTTAAAGTAATTCACTTTAATTATTTTATTTGTTGTGTATCCACCATATAAGGGGTATAAGGCGAGACTCATCATTGGATCATTTAAATTACCACTTAGATTCAAAGGCTAATCTTGATTTTGGTAGGGTCTGGGCCCTTGGCAGTGGTTTCATTGCAATAAAAGGCCACTTTTTTCCACATTATTGTAATTATTGGACGTTTCAATGAAAACTCAAAACACTGCTAATTGCAATTATGCCAAGGAAATTGTAGCTTTAATGCAGGGGATCCAACGGCTTGGACCTACTAAAATCTTGAGTAGATTTAGTTCTAATTATGTAGAATCCTCCTGCCCAAACAGACCCTAATCCTAATGGGTTGTTTAGATGCTTGTAACTTCTAAGGGCCTGTTTGGTAGGGATTTACATCTGTGGGCCCCACATTGATGTATGTAAGGCTAAACAAGTTATTGTGTTTTAAATGCACTGGAAAGTTAGCCAGAATCGGATTGCATGCGGAGTAACTTTGCACGCTCTTATCGTGCGGAGTAAACTCAGTTGGGCCCACCTAGAATGTATGTGCTTTATATATTCCGTCCATATGTTTTTTCAGCTCATTTTAGTGGTTGAGCCCAAAATTTAAGCATATCCAAATTTCAAGTATGTAATCACTGTGGGCCCCATAGAGTTTACTCTGCACACCTAGTGCGCAATCCGCTTCCAAGTTAGCCACCCCCCACAGTTGGGATTGGTTACCTTGACCTCAGTGTTGAGAC
The DNA here is from genome assembly GCA_003013855.2 of Liriodendron chinense. Taxonomy (NCBI): domain Eukaryota; kingdom Viridiplantae; phylum Streptophyta; class Magnoliopsida; order Magnoliales; family Magnoliaceae; genus Liriodendron; species Liriodendron chinense. The sequence continues at coordinate 2,334,805 of ML058505.1, forward strand.
GAGGTTATCTTCACTCAGTTTACCATTGTACCAAAGGTGTGGGTGTTGAAAGTGAATTACCTATAAACACTTTTCTATTAGTGAAAGTAAGGGCCTATTTGAATTAAGGGCTTAGCCAACAGATGCTTTTGGAGAGAACCTGACTACAGGTTAGTTACACCTCGAAAAAAACATGATTTCCTTCATGAAAAGCCCATGAGATTGCGTCCAATTAAATGTGTGGGTCCCACCATGATAGAATCCTTCTGCCCAAACAGACCCTAATGGGTTGTTTAGATGCTCCCTGTTTGGTATGGAGTTGTATTGGGTCCCATACAAATTCCATATGGGATTTGGAGGCTGGGATTTGGTGGGATGGAATTGCATTTAGCCTCATATAAGATTCTGAAAATCCACTACATTTGTGAGCCACACATTGATGCATGTAAGGTAAACAAGTTATGTGACTTACAGGTAAGTGAATCACTTCTTCTTCATCTTCTTGTCAAGGTTTTAAATGCACTAGAAAGTTATAGATGACTCGTAGCATGCAACTTACAGGTCAAATTTTCTATCCAAACATCACCTGAAAGTGAATTACCTATAAACACTTTGCTATTAGTAAAACAGATGCTATTTGAATTAAAGGCTTAGCCATTCACCAGATGTATTTGGAGAGAACTTGATCACAGGTTAATTACACCCTGAAAAAACATGTTTTCCTTCGTGAAAAGCCCACAAGATTGCGTCCAATTAAATGTGTGGATCCCACCATGATTTTTTTTCTGATCCATGCCGTCCATCCATTTTACCCGCTCATTTTAAGGGATGAACTTAAAAATGAAGTAGGTTATAAGCCCAAGTGGACCACATCACCAGAAACAGGAGAATAATGACATCCACCATTGACTGTTGAAACGTGGCTCACATTTCACAGGATGTGTATTTGTCATCCAACCTATTCATAAGTTCACATAGACATGGGTAAAGAGAAATGATCCAAAACTTTTGTGATCCACAAGAAATTTCCCACAACAGGTGTTTAATTCTCCTTGTTTCCTATGGTGTGGTCCACTTGCACCTCATTTTTGAGTGGGCTTGTGAAAATAGATGGACAATGTGGATCAGACACATACATAATGGGGAGATCCACAAATTTTATAAATGCAATGTTTTTCTTCCTCATTAGTGCAAGAGCCTCACAAACAGTAATTCTCTCAACATCACCTTAAGAGGCTGTCATGAAATACCAAAGTAAATAATAATTACTTATTTTGGGACATTTACCAATGGTGGTAATCCAATCCAAACAGCCCCTTTGAGGCATCCAAACGACCTCCATCTAAAATCCATCTTAAAAAACCAGACCCAAAAATTGCTCATATGATCCCAATGCAGACCAAATGGACGGTGGAGATGACATATATTGAAGTTTCCATGTACATAAATGTCTCACTACAAACAAGGAAGCTTGAAGTGATTATGGCCTTTACTCCTTTGACTATTCCATAATAAACAAAGTCTATCTAAGTTATTAGAGTTGAGTTTTATTTAAAATTCTATTAGAGTTGAATTTTATTTAAAATTCTTTGGAATTTGACGTTAACATAAAATAAAGGATGACCCAAAGTTTCATGCTTACATTGGGAGAAGGAGTTCCTTTGACCGTTGATCCTTTGGAAATCTGATGGACACCATTTGCAACAGCCCAAGCTCCTTATTCGTACCAAATGGCACACATGTGATAGATCTGGGCCGTTCATTAGACGTACCCACTAATAATTGTTTATTAGCCTGGAAAAAATACACCAGTGTACTCATCAGATTGGCAATACGTGTATGAAAAATGAATAATCGATGCTCCACATTCAACCCAGATGTGTGGCCCACCTTGATGAGGGATCTGATGATTTTTTATTTTTTATTTTTTTGCCTCGTAGACATCCACCGAGGGGCCCCACCTGATGAACGTCTAGTTTTTGTAAATATGAAACATGTGTGGGCCATTTTGTCATTGGTGCGTACAGATGCACTGGTTGCAGATAGCATTTTTAAGATTGCGTTTCTTTACTAGAACGAGGCCCTTCATTTATTGTGCATCTACTAAATTGTGGAACCTCATACGCAGCACGCTAATCCAGACCATCCAAAATGTGGGCCCCACTGTCGACGATGCACAACCTGAAAGAGATACATAAGAAAATGCTCAGCAGTCCAAATCAATTGGCAGAACAGATGGTTAGGATGATCTGATCACTGTGATTTTTTTTTCGGATATGCTCCATCCGTAATGGGGGCAAAATTTTAATGGTCCGGATTGGCTTTTTCATGTGTGATGTTGCTTTCAGCAGTACTAAAATGTTGTGAGTGCAAAACCATCTTATGGGGTGGGGAAAAATGAACACATTACACGGATTTGGTGATCAACACCATTGATCTAGTGGGCCCCACACTGATCGGGCAATCTTAACCATTTGATTGTCAAATTAAAAATGGACCGCCGAAAATGAGATGCAAAACTGTACGCCGTCAGTGTAAAAACTGCCTACAAATCAGATAGCTTGGATTGCGCATGGCCCATACAGAGTAGGGCCCACTGGACGAATAGAATGACTCGCCAAATCAGATTCCACGTTCCAAATTTTGTCCAAGCATAAGATAAGACACGCTTCTAAAACGTGACCATTTTAGGTGTTTGATTGGAAGTCTGCAGATGGGCAAGATAAACTGAAAAAGCAGCGGGCAACCACCCTCAATAGCTGTCTTTAAATCGTTCTATGAGCCATGGCCAAGCCAACACACCAAACCTAGATTTCAAACGCAAAACCAGCCCTGGATCATGTAAGGGGTGCAAGCTGTAAATCAGAATTAGATTTAACTAGGATGAGATGGTATTCTACACCCTCTTTTTATTTATAGTAATAAATTATTTGAAAAATAGTCTGCCAAACCACCTAATATATAACACCCACACTCTAACGTCACTCCAACACTCCCCTCATGCTAAACCATAAAAATCACGCATGCCTAGCTTGAAAACAATATTAGATTAACAAATTCCAATAACTGCCTTGGTAAAAATATAGTCAAGTTGGTCCTTAGAAGAAAGGTGGGGGTAATGATAATCACGTCATTTAGTTTCTCATGAACAAAATGGCAATCAACCTCTATATATTTAGCACACTCATAAAATATTAAATTGAAGATTATATAGATCGCTACCTGGTTGTCACAAAAAAGGGGAATAAATGTCGGAATGAAAACACTCAGTTCGTATAAAAATAAAAATAAAAACACAACCACAAAATTTCAATGGTAGCATATCCCATCAATCTATATTCATCCTTTGTTGAAGAATGGGAAAACGACACCTTATTTTTTGCTTTTCCAAGAAACTAAGTTACCTCCAATAGATGTACAAAAACCTATAGTAGAGCGTCGATCGCTAGCACAATTATCTAGTAAGCATCACAATAAACATGTACATGGAGATGTTCATGATCAGCATAGAAACTTTCTCTAGAGCAAACTTTATAAAACGAAGAATTCGATGGACTGTATCAAGATAATGTGAATATGGATTTTGCATGAATTAACTAACCACACTGACAACATAAGCAGTATTAGGTCGAGTGATAGACAAATAGATGAGTTTTTTAACTAATCGCTGATAAGAGTCAAGTTCAACGAGTGAACTTGATTTCATTGAGAATAACTGATGATTTGCTTCAATAGGTGAATCCACAGGACATAATCCTAGCATCCCCGTGGTTTTCAAGAGATCAAAAGGCATACTTTTGTTGAAAAATAAAGATGTCGTTAATGGAATGAGTAACTTCAATCCTAAGAAAATAACATAGTGGCCTAAGGTCTTTTTTATTTCAAACTGGCAAGCTAAAAATTTCTTAAATGATTGATGTGATGTCATCAAGGTTATTACATGAACCTATAATATCATCCACATATACAACGATCATAGTTAAGGAAGTCCTATGTTTTTTAATGAACATTAAATGATCGGAAGTACACCGCTAAAACTCAATATGTAGCATAACTTTATTAAAGCGTTCAACCAAGCATAGAGAGATTGTTTCAGACCATATAGTGTCTTATTCAGTCAACACACTTTTTCTTTTGAACCGGATATTTGAAATCCAACGGGCAGATGCATATATATCTCCTCTTGTAGATCTTCGTGTAAAAGGCATTTTTTTTATGTCTAGCTGATAAAAGGGCTACTTTTCAATGGGCGGCGATGGAGAGAAGAATATGAATAGAGGTGAGCTTAGCTACCAGAGAAAAGGCATCGTGATCATCAATAGTAAACTTTTAAGTAAAATATTTAGCAACAAGGCAATCTTTGTACCCAGCAATATTGGTCCCATCGAGTTGTATTTGAGAGTGTACACCCACCTACACTCCTTTATGTGTTACTCTTGATCGAGGAAGAGAAACAAGTTCCCATGTCCCTTGCCTATTAAGGGCAATTATTCCATCAAGCATTGTTGCCTTTTATTGTGAATTTTTCAAGGGCTTTACAACTATTGAAGCAACAAAACAAATGAAATAATATAAAGAAATGCAGAAAATGATGATGAAAGATGGGTATAAGAGATGTAATTACCAATTGGGTGATCAATAAAAGAGTTAATACGATATTGAATTGGAGGAAGAATAGTATGCGTAGCTTTCCAAATGCTAATGGAAAGATCGCTCGATGAAGTAGAAACATCAAGGTCTGAAACTGCATAGTGAGATGGGCAGGACAGTGAGTCTCATTATCTACCTCCTTAGTAGTGTCAATAGGTCCTAAAATTAGAATAGAGAGAGAGAGAGAGAGAGAGAGAGAGAGAGAGAGAGATGGTGCAAAAGCTTTAGGTGTAAAATAGGGGATATCCCAAAAAGATGTGATATTTTTATATATGTATTTACGTTTAGTAATCGGACAATAGCACTTGTATCCCTTTTGAGAGCTGGAGTATCAAAAGAATATGCAACAGTTGAATAGAATGTGAGCTTATCCAAGGAAGGTCCAACAACATAAATAAAGCTTACACACTCAAACACCTTGGGAGGTAAGCTGAATAGGGGAGACACTGGTTTTAAAATTCAAATGAGGTAATTTTTTCCTAAATACTAAGATGGCATACGATTTATCATATAGGTGGCAGTGAGAACTACATCACCCCAATATATTTTGGAAACAGACATTTGAGACACCATGGCTCCAATTACCTCTAACAATTGTCTATTTTTCTGTTCAACAACTCTATTTTGTTAAGGTGTGTAGACATAAGATGTCTAGTACTTCAATCTCCTAATTAGTAAAAAAATATTGTAATTTCTTACTTGTATATTTATTGCCATTATCTAAATGAAAAAATTAACAGTTTTAACTTTATCAAACTGAGTTCTAACATATTTAGTAAACATTTGAACAGTGGTAGGTACTTCATTTTATGTTTCATTAAATATAACCATGCAAATTATGAATAATTATCTATAAAAGAAATAAAATATTTGTGACAAAAATGGATATCACTGAAGCGGGATCCTAGACATCTGAATGAATTCTGTCAAATGGTAATGCAATATAAGTTTCACTAAAAGGATAGAACGGTGCGTCAGGGGCAAAGGGTTGCAACGAGACAAGGTAGTGTGGGGTGGATGGGTTGTGGTGGAGGGTGGGGTTTCGAGCGACAACGAGAGTGGGTTTTAATCAAGGAATGACGAGGCAAGGCAAGAGCGGCGTAGGGTGGGGTTTTGATTAGGATAAGGGCAGGTTGGGGGCGGGGGCAGTGCATGGTGGAGTTTTGATCAGGTAAGCATGGCCCACGGTGGGTTCAGTCAGCTAGGGGTGGGGCAGGGTGGCGCAGGGTGGGGTTTCAATCGGCGTTGGGGCCAGGGATGATCGGCGTGACGGGGTGTCGAAGTGTGAGTTTTAGGGAGGCGGCAATGGGAGGGGGTTTCGAGTGGCAGTGGGAGCTCAGGTGGGTGGTGGCAACGCTCATGAGGGCGAGTTGTTAGGTGGTAGGAATGGTATCGATTACCAAAGAAGAAAGAGAAAGGGAGAAGATGGGGGGCTAGGGTTTTACAAACCCTAACTCTAATACCATGTAAATCAAGATTAGATTTAATTAAGATGAGATGGTATTCTCTACTCCCCTTTCCCATTTACAATAATAAAATATTAAAAAATAAAACTGTAGTCCACAGGACCACCCAATACATAATACCCTCACTCTAACATCACTCTAACATAAGCCTAACCCTATGGGGTTAGGCCGTTGTGGCTAGGTTGAGCCCCACTCCATCTCCACCTTTAGCTCACATTTAAGGGTCATTTGGATGGGGGTAGTAGAATAAATTGGGAGGAATTTGAGTAAGAGGTCCATTTGGAAGGAAGTAAATGGAGCTAAATTGAATTTTAAGTAAATAAATATTGGGACTAAATGAGATTGATTTGAAATCAAGAAGAGGAGATGAGTGAGAGTAAATGGGGTGAAATACCTTATAGGGTCACACAATTAAAGAAAGGTGTCACTATGCACATGTTCACTACTCACGTGGCACGCTGATGATGCTTCGAAACAATTCTAATTATTGGATATGTCACTTAAATCATTCCATTAGAATTATCTAAAATATCCAAACGTTGACCATCTAAATGGATGGTTAAAAAATGTTAGCAAGTTACTTGCTTATAATCATTGCGTTTGTGGCCTACTTAAAGTTTGAAATTTGTTTATTTTTACTAATTTATATATTTTAATGGACTTATTACAATTATCATGTCAAGTATCACATATATAAACTAATTTGGGATATTAAAGCTTATTTGGGATATCACATATGTTCTTACAAATATATTAATTTTTTTAATGAATTATGATTCCTCTCATTTACTCTCATCCAAATAAAATATTTGGATTTCAATACATTTCATTTATTTCCATCCAAATACAATTGAATAAGTCATTTACACTTAAAATGAGAGTAAATGTGAAATGAATTCTATTTACCGTTATTTATAAGCTCCCAAACGACCCCTTCATGTAAAAGAAGACCTATAAGGTTGGTCTGCCCAGCCCATTTTCCCATCCCATGTGATAATCAACCAATGAATACAGATAAAATGTATGAGTTTTTTGTAGCTCGCACAAATGCAAACCATGATTCGGAAATATAGATCATTTGATACGTTGGACCCAATTCAAATAATTTTTTTCCAATAATGCTTTGTAGGACGAAGAATTGCACTTGGCTCACAAGTGGAAGCAAGCACCATATAAGATCAGGCCGCTTATATGGATTTAAGAAACATTGAGTCTCGTAAAGTGAGCCAACATTTTTTGCAAATTGGAAGTGTTATTGTTCAATCCAGACATGTGGCCACACATATAGTGAACAACCTGATTTCGGTTAAATGTGAGAGTTTAGATTAGCCACCGTGTGTGCTAGAGTCATGTTCGACTCGAATCAAACTGATCACTTATGACCCTAAGTGCAGAACTAGCTAGATTAGGACCAAATATGTGAAGATTGATCTAATTATTCAGCCATTAGTTGTTACAGCGATCAGACGATTTTAAAATGGAGGGTTAGTCCTTCTGAATGATAACTTTTTCCTGTAAAGATAATGATTTTTCTTTCAACGGTAATAGATTAGATTGTGTTGCTTAATAAAGTAACAAAGAAAGTTAAATTAAAAGTAAAGGTTGGATCACTTATTTTATTAATTAAAATACGAAAGAAATACAATCAGTAAAAAGAAATAAAATAAGCATAAGATAATTCTTACGACAGTATATGCTGGTGAAAACGGCTATGAAAAATATCAAACGGTCATGGTGTGAGGTTTGCAGGGATGTAATCAAGATGTACCAAGTAAAAGCTCGGTAATCTGGGGATCCGATGATTGGGTTGTGGATATTTAAACTAACATACATGCGTACTATATTGATGCACTGAATAATAACAAAATTAAGCTAGGAATTAATGGCTTCAGACTTACTACAGCATGGCTGGACAAAAATGGAGGGACTGAGTTAAAAAGCTAAACTAATATGTGTCCATGGAGGATGAAAGAGATAAGCAACATAAAGCTGAAAAGAGAATTAATTAGTTTTTGTTGGCAAGGGCTTAAACTCATTATCGAGTGTTGCTTTTATAGGCTTCTGAGAGGCAATTGTTGTGGGTAAGGCTTCGTTACTTGTACATGAGTATTTCAATTATATTGCAGTTGTATCCTACCTAGATTTGAATCTCTGTTGTGTTGTGCCATCGTAGACCATTTACTTCTATTTTTAAATGGCATTGACTTTCTTGCAGTTCCTAAAAGATATTGAACGTTCTTTAAAGAGTTTCCCTCTAAATTATAGTTCCAGGATTGCCACATCCATGTGTATGCTAGCTACAAAGAATACGACAATGATAAGTCTTTAGAAAAACTTCCTTTAGGTTCATGTGTGTCTTGTGTCCGTTGGTTACGTGTCGTGCAAGAGATTATCACTTTTAAGTTTTGGTTGCGCATATGGCTTTGAACGTCTCCTCTTTTAACGAGATACATGTCTTCAACAGATAGGCGCTTATGGTTTTTTCTTTTGCGAGTATGTTTCTTTCCAATCTTTGTATGAGTGTGCTAACATGTGGCGGCTCTCGTTCGCTAATCTGGAATGCGTAAGGCCAAGTGTAAACAGGAAGATCCTAGCCATCCATTTTTTCATCCTTTTTTAGTTGACTTAAGGCTGAATGATGTATTTTTCCTAATCGTTTGTTTGTATGCCAACAACGAAAAGGTTAGATTTTCCATATATAGAAGATATTTCAAGGTAGCGTCCATTCACTACAAGACCCAACATATTAAAAGTCTGAATCACTAGACTATGGACCTCACTTGTAAGAAAATTGAAAAAGTTGGGCGTATTCATAATTTCTAGCTAAGCGTATTGTACATGATGAATACTCGCAACATTGTGTGCGGTATAAAATTTCAAGCATTCCCTCTCAAGGTGGATGTGACAATGCGGCCATTAATACCTCTGATTTGGTGATCCACCTTGTAGATAAGCTATATATATTAAAAAACCAATACTAGACAACTACGACCATTGATTTGTTGTGTGTTTTAGTAGTTGACTGCTTCTCTTGGTGCTACTTTTGGATGCTATTTCACTGATAACTATGAAACTTCACTCCCATTTATTTTGTGGGGTCCATGGTTCAGTAATCCAAACCATTGACATGCCTTATGGTCGATGGTCTATCTACGAAAAATCCTCAATGCCAAAAGATCCTAGCCCTATAATGCATAGCTATTTCTTGGTTGGATATTAACATTTGTTGTATTTCCTTTCTCAACCATCTATTTCTTGTCACCTATTGAATGGTTAGAACTTCTATAATCCTAAGAATTCTAGTGCATGGGCCATCCATGGTGAGGTTATCGTGTTCGATTTGAATACGTAAACCATGAGCCCCAATTATACAAACATAATTTTCATTGGTACTATACTATCATTCGGCTCACCTGTATTACAAGGAAAACAATGGGATATGGCATAGGTGATGTTTGTACAGTTTAATCAAACATGAGGCCACATGTGTTAATGAAGGCCCGTATTCAGTTAAATGTGCGCAGTTAGGATAACGCAGGCATGATAGAGTCATACTTGACTCGAGTTCGATTGAACGATGGTGACCCCAATGTTAAAATAGATTGATTAAGACCAAATCCATAGGATTGACCTCATTTATCAATTATTACAACAATGAAGCGATTTTAGAAGGGTGGGGGTTATTTATTCAGGATGTGTTTTTTTGCCTTATGTTCATAACTTTTCTTTCAACGGTGTTAGTAGGCTTTGTATTTCTTAATAGAACAATGATGAAAAGATTTAAAACTAAAGACTAAAAAATGTCGATTTAACTTATATATATTTAAAGCCTAATACAATCAGTAGATGAATAAAATAAATAGAGAAATAAACAGAAGATAAATATCTACGATCAACTGTACGGACAAAAAATCAAGGCAGGTGGTCACCCAGATGTGACCAGGGTATGATCTTCTAAGTAAGGACTAAGTTCATCGGGAATTCGACGATAGTGGGTCATGAATATTTATACTACTAAGCATACTGCATCAATCACACTCGACAATAATAACCTACGCTAATCTAAACTCTGGAAACTCTGCTGTGTGGTTAAACAAAAGTGGAGGAACGTAAAAACTAAGGATAAGCTAGTAGTGTTGCGCTATGTAAATTGATTGTGTTTGGTGTCGACCTGGAGCTCTTCATCGCGTACTCCTTCTATAGCTTTGGGAGGCGACAAACCCTCATTGGGTTTCTTTATTGGTCTAAGATCCTTTGCAATCATGTTGCGCAGTGTTTTTTGATCATCCCAGCCTAGTAAAAAATATCTCCATGAGTCACGATATCAAGCTGTTTTTAGATATCATTACTAACATGACCGCAAAAATCCATGACAGTTACAGAATTAGTTTCACTAGACCTAGATTTATTATGGGTTCTTTGGTTTTCATCTGCTCTAAGAAGAATTTATTTATCGAATCTTAGTAATTGCTGCAAGAGCACTGATCACCTCTGGAAGAATCTTCCATTTTAGTAGGATTATATGAGACAGCCTTGCCAAGCCTATTCAAATATGCGATAAGATCTCTATTTCAGCAGGTCATTATAGACTTGTTGAGCATGCTGCTTCAATTACATGTGCCACTTATATTTGGGCAAAAGATATCCGTAATACACAAGTGAGATTTTATCTATCATTGAAGCTTATTGGCACGTAGATGTGCTAAAACGGGTGTAAACAAGTGCCTACCCGAGCCACTTTCTATAACGTGGGGCAAACGACCTAAATTTCATAAAATCCGGCATTCATCCCCAAAACCAGAATGAATCAACACTCAGGTATGCCGCCCATAAAATTATACTTAAAAACCTCCAACGGGGTATGCCCACCTGAGCTTTGCAAAACTGATATTTTTGGGTAATTCTTCCTTTCTGACGAGGCACATCAGAACAATCCGTTGGATTGCATGTAACACCAAGATGGGCCTAAATAAACTTATGGTGGCTGTCGGTGTGGCCTACCTGACTACTGGATGGTCATGATTTTAGTATTCCGATGAGAAAATGAGGCATGGTAACTGATGGACGGGGTGGATCTCATGAGAGTTCCACCTACGCACTCTAGGTGCGCGAGGTACTTAGCCCGGCTTTTGTGGAAGAAGCTGATTGCGTCCTGCCCCGCCAGGCGCCAGGTAGGACTCGGTCCGGGCAGGGGCTTTCTGATCCCGTGAAATATGGGTTTTATCCACGCCGTCGATTCATTTTTATACATCATCTCAGCGTATCAGCCCAAAAATGAGCAAATCCTAGGCTCAAGTGGACCACATAGTAGGGATTGAACGATCACCATTAAAAACTTCTTAGGCCTGGCAGAACTTCTGATCAAGCTGATATTTGTGTTTTCCCTTCATCCAGGTCCATGTGACCTTACGAACAGGTTGGATGGAAAATAAACATCACGGTGGGCCCTAGAAATGTTTCAACGGTGACCGTCACTATCACGACTACTTCCTATGGTGTGGCCCACTTGAGATTTGGATCTGACTCATTTTTGGCATCATAGCTTAAAATGATCTTTAAAAATGGATGGACGGAATGGATACAACCCATACATCATGGTGGGCCCCACAGAGCCCCTGCCCGGACCGAGTCGGTCCAGACGGGGCATGACGCAAGCCGCTTCCGGCTTCTGTGCATACGTCTCTTCATCATTTTCTACGCTTTGTAAGAGCACTCGCTTAATTTTCAGTTCAAATCACGGACCACAAAAGCTACGATTCAGTACGAACTTATTGCACCTCATTATAGTACCAACCCACATGTAGGAAGGGCCCACTTGGGTCCACATATGATCAGGAGCACCATGTATGAGTAGCATCCTCTGTAGATTGACATCACCCACAAAGCAGCCATGATTAGATAATCACAGCCACAGAAATACCAGCACAAAAAATGGACGGTGAGAGAAAAAATGATCTACTCCGTCCATTTCCGATTCCCATTTTTCAGCTGTTTGATGATCCAATACGGCACATATATGGTCCACGAGCAATCCACCGCGTACCAATCATATCCACGGTCAATATGATAGTAGTCGGACCCACCTGAGAAATCACACCATAGTACAGATGCAAAGACTTCGTACCGGAACCTTGCTCGGAGACTATAAGCAAAAGACTCTTTCCAGATGCCAATCTCTCCCCCTTTCTCTCTCTCTCGAAGAAAGAGAAAAATCTCCACTCGCTCGCACCGGAATCCGCTTTCTCGGGTTTCTTCTTCTCTCTATCCTCACGGCAAGAAAACCGGCCAAAAAGTGTGCGCAGGATACTTAACCTACGCACCCAATTCATCCCTTCTCTTCTTCTTCTTTTTTTTTTTTGAAGATCTCTTGCCCTCCAAATCCAAAATGCTTCCTTCAACCCCCCATTCCTTCTCATTCGATCCGCACATACACCCAACTACCGTATAATCGCTCCTTCTCCCGTCGATAGAGATACCAGTCGAAGGAGGGAATGGCATTCCGGGTTTCTTCGATCTTCGCTGCCTCGATCTTGGTCTGCTTCTTCGTGTCCACTTCCCGTTCCATAGAGGATTTCCACCGAGCGTAAGTGATTCTTGCGTTTTCTTTCGTAGCATCTTTCGTTGGATTTGTGTCGGTAACTGAAAAGATCAAAGAGGTTTTTTTGAGTGTTTGAGAGGAATTTTGAAAATGAAATCTGCCCAATGCATAGTGTGTTTTGCGTTGAGTTCCGTTGATGAGTTTAATTTCGCGTGGTTGGGATGAACAAAGTAGATAGTTAGATGGAAATTGTATATATCGGAAGAGGGATGAAATTCACTTGTGGAAAGAACGTTGATCTATTGTACGGTTGAATCTCTTGTCCGATACTATGACAGCTATCATCGAAGATGGTTCAAGAATGTAGCTACTAAAGTAACTGTGATTGTGCCACATTTAGAAAATCGCAATGCCAGTGTGTATGAATTCATATATACAGACACATTCTTTATTGGTGTAGATCAGTTAAGTTAGGTGGAGTTTGGACTGTCCGCTGAATTGATTTTTGGTGGCATTCTCATTAGCTTCTTCTTCTTCTTCTTGTGTCTTATATATATATATATATATATATATATATATATATATATATATATATATATAAATTTGGCGAAAAGTTGTTACATGGGTAAGATGTAACTGTAGGTCCTATGTATGGCTGTCAATGGACTGGGCCAAGGGCCAACTATTATTAAAACTTTGAATATGGCTAGCCTGACAGGCCCGGCCTGGCCCGTTGATTGCTCTACCAGTGAGGTGAGGTATCAGCCTTAACGTTTGTCAAGGTGTAAGATTCAAACAAGTTAAAGTAGGCATGTAAGAAAAATCAAAAGGTAAAAATAAAATATCAAAAACTTTGAAGGAATTAAAGACATGTAAATTTTTTATTATAATCAATTTTGTATGTACTAGGCATGCAAGGTGTGGTAATCCATCATATTTAAAGTATGATCATTTGGTTTGCGTTAAATTGGAGTATCACAAAAGGAAAGTGCCAAAATTAAAATAAAATAAACTAATTGACAAGAACTGCTAAGCGAGTCTCCTGTTTGTTACATGAGCCGGTAGAGACAGTGTAGTGTGTGTGAGTGATCCAAGGTTCAATCCCTGGTAGTGTGACCTTCCAAAAAAAAAAGAAAAAAAAAAGAAGAAGAAAAGAAAAAAGAACCACTAAATGCTACTGAAAATTGTGATTTTGTGTGACATAAACCTCAGGCTTATGCCTTGTAAATTTAAGCCCAAGTCATGCCAAGTCTATTTTCGCTGTCTCATGCCTCAAGGAGAACAGCTTTTTAAAATAATGATGGCAGGTGGAGTTTAAAATGAGTCCATCCTACTTTTCACAAAGAAGAAAGGGGTTCCATTCTGTGTTTATTTGACCAACAAATTGGTGGAAATGCATTGCTTCTACAAGCAGTAATGATACATCCAAATGAACATTCAATGATATGGTTTAAACTGTCGCCTGATATGATTCGTGATGGACTTTTGGCCCTAATGATAATGATATGATAGAATATATGTATGTATCATTGATGTGACACTAAATTAGCTAAATATCACACCCTATGGAAATACATAGTATGTATACAGGTCGTTCTAGGCAATGTGAGAATGCATGGCTCTACATTCTCATTTTCCTTGTTTGAAACAGCTGCTTCCTTTTGATAAAGGCAGAAAACAAGACGTGTCACATCGAAAAAAGCACATGTTGGGCATATAATCAGATTACAGTAGAGAAGTGAAATGTAATCTAATTTGCAAGCTTTCCCACTTAGAAGTATACTTTCAGGAAAATGTGCCATTTCTGTCCCAGCTGGAGACTGGAAAAAATGATGGTCAATGTTGTAATCCTTGACAATAGTCACAAAGGAGGGAAGTCCAATTCTTCCCTTCCTATCCGATTGCATTTAGCATGTTGCTCTCAATCCATATTGTCGTGCAGAGCCCATCTTCTTGAAGACTAGCCCTATTCCAGTCGAGTATGATCTCTGCTTTGATTGTGTGTGTTTTTGCGAACTTGATGATTTTAGCTGTTTTTGTCAAGAGATACAGTATATCAATAGTACAATATGTGTCTATAATAGTTGAAACTACAAGGGACCTTGAATACCAAAGAATCATCATATCATCATACTCTTGTTCCAACTATTTGGGGTCAGCTATATACAAAAAGAAGAAGAAGAAGAAGAAGAAGAAGAAGAAGAAAATAAAAGAATAATTAATACCATGTTTATACAAGTCATCTTTGAACGCCTTGTCTCGAGGGTGACAATTTTGATCGGTCTCCTAGGTGGAAATGAATATCACCTCCGCATGCTCATAGGTAATATGTTGCGAAGGCCAGTCTTGCCATGGTTCAAGTGATTTTTAGCTAATGTCTGTGCTGAGTCACACGTTAATCACAGTCACCCTGTGGGAGAATAGCACCTGCATATGCTTGTCCAATCCATTGCCAAGCGAAGCATCATGACTCTTTGAAGGAGAGCACATTTGCAAGGGCCTTCTTGGCAATCTGCATCAACAGAGAAGAATGAATGTGTCATGTGCCACAGGCAGTTTTCATTATCCTTCTGCGTTGGGTGATGTCACATGTTCCATATATCTGACAAGAAATTAGCCTAGTTGATATCAATAAATATGTTAAATACCAAAGAAGGAAAAAAGAAAGAAAGAAAGAACCATAACTATCTCCTCCATTGGCACTTGATAAAAATGGCAAAGCAGTTTTTTTACTGACTTTGAAAAAACTAAATTATTCCAAATTTGTTATGTTCGCTCAGTGATCCTAAAATCGAGGGGAAAATTGCTTTGCAGAATGCTCCATTGGGCTATGATGGGTGCCTTTGGAAATAAAGAAACAAGATCATAATGCAGTGTTGATGAGTTAATTGTTGATTGAGTGGGCTTTAGTGTGCAAGGAATTTCAAGGTATTCAGGCATCAGATCTTCTATGTGATTGGAGTGGTGTATAGAGTGGCACTGCTCATGGTAAAGTCACCTCATGGTGTCCTTAGACCACTTTTTGTAAGCTTAATTTTGATGGGTCCTCCTTTGGCTTTGACCATTAAAAAAAAGAAAAACAAAGGAAAAGAAAAAAAACAAAGGTCCATCCTTTGGTAACCTCTGTTCATTGTTGGTTGCATACTTAAAGATTGCAGTGGAGTTATCATGATGTCTTATTCTGGTCCCTCTGCTATAGGCTCTAAACAAGCGGAGGCTTATGGCTAAGCGACCTTGAGAGGGGCTTTGCCATTATTCCTCTACGTTTTCTGAGAATGTCATTTCCTAGGCTAAGAATTTGCATCTGGAACGTTTGAGGCATGCTTTTATTTTTGGTAAATACAGAATCAGCTTCATGGTTAAATGTTTTGTTGATATGGCTGACACCCTAGCAAAAGGAATTGTCAACACTCAGCATCATATATTGGAACTTCTTCCAGTTCTGATCTTTCTTAGCTTTCTTTAATAAAAAAATTGTGTGTGAATGGGATGCCAACCATAGGCTTGTGTGGGCCACTGTGCAGTGTATCTTTCATCAAACTCGTTATTTAGGTCTAACTCAATAGGATGAAGAGAAGATACAAAAATCAGCTTGTAAAAAACTCAAGCGAGCCACACCATGTGAAGTTGTGAACTTAGTGGTCTTGGGAGCAATTTGACATTGTTCCCATTTGTGTGGTCCATATGAGTATTTTATTGGGCTGATATTTTGTATGTATGGTTATAATAATGGTTCTCACCTGATGGACGGAGTGGATTTTACATCTACCCCATGGTGGACCCCATAGGTGTTGCACAATCTCCTCTTCATGTAGGCTACATGCAGAGAAGAGAAGAAGTCGCTGTGGGCTACCTGCATTAAAAGAAGCGGATGAAGTAGGTTGAATCTTAATCGCTGTGTGGTATTTGTGGGTGAAATCTTAACTGCAAGCTATTAAGCATGCACATTTGTGAATTCCTAAAATACCCATAACTTTATTTAAAATGTCTTTTCATGTCCCTTGGAGACATAAAGCCATCAGCCATTGAAATGGGGGTAAAAATGTCCCCCACCATCGGCCCTATAATAGAGATAGATAAAAGCAATGTTCATTACATTGAGTTTGTTCCCCGCAAGGATTCTACACTTTAGGTCAGCTACGAAAGGGCTACTTGCATGGTGGGGGCTCAAGAATCAAAATATTGTCATAGGCCACTGAAGGACTTTAAGTTGAGATTTTGGTGTTAAAAGAAGATACAATGAAAATGAGCCCTAGGATTCCTTAGCCCAAACTGTTGTGTCATAGTCATTACAACATGTTATGATGATCCTACGTGTAGTTTGAGATGGTAGAAGAGAAGAAGAAAGGAAGAAAAATGAGAAGAAGAAGAAGAAGAGAGGAGAGAGCATAAACAACTCCACACGCCCCACCTCTCTTTTATTATAAAATAGGTCAATCACTAATTATAATGAAATGACACTTATACCCCTCTTGATAAAAGATAAAATAAACTAATAACTTATGGGCCTAAGGACTCTAACCCAAACACGCAACCAAGGCCCAATATAGGCTCAGGCATATGTGGACCACATGGGAGACTGGGGGGACCACATGTGTGGCCATAATGTATCAACACTATTGACATTTGAAAAAGAGATTAGCTCCCCAATGGCTTAATGAGACATACCCTCCTTACAACTAAGGGACCGTAAAATTTGATTATGTGCTGTTAAGATTTCAACACTTTGTGGACCCTCTTATGGTGGACCCTCTCACAAATGGTGGGCAAATAGAATGAAGCCAAAAGTGCTTCATTGTACCAAGCATTCAACAGGAGCACTTTCCTTTCATCACTCACAGTCAGAACTACTTAACGAGTGGCTCAGATCTTGCACATGTGTGCCCCATTGTGTGATTCAGCACTTCAATATAGCTTTGCTTGATTCTATGTTATTTTCCATTTAGATTGCTGTGGTTCACCCTTCTCAGTAGCTTCAAGAGGGAGAGGGAGTGAGGGAGGGATTTGTGCCATTGTTCCCATTTCAGAGCTTAAATGGGTTTTAATTTTTTAATATTTTTACTCGAAAAAACTTGTTTTTTGCCAATATTTTGAAAAAATATGTTGTCTTATGCATGTTTTGATTGCATATTTTGAAAAACTATGCCAGGTAAAACGATGTTTTGCTAAGTACCGTCGCTAATGTTAAACATTCAATACCAAACATCTTTTCATGTGTCCTTGCATTCTTACCCATTTTATGTGTGCTGGTTTTCCGGTTTCATGTTGCAAATGGGTTTTAATCATTTTCCTTGATTTTTTTTTAATTTCTGAGAATTTTTTTTTCCTGAGATTTTGAAAAGTACGTCATTTGGTACATTTTCAGAAAAATAGGCCTGTTTGTATTTAACTCATATTTCTGAAAAATACGCCCTATAAAATGGCATTTGCTAAATATGGTCATTATTGATGTTAATCGGTGAATACCAAAAGGCTTTGATATGCCTTTGCGGTCTCATTGATGTCCAACCTTGTCAATTTTTGCTTGATTTCAGGGATGCTTCTAATTGATTTAGCAGGGGAATTCTGGCATATTTAGAACTTTCTACTAATTTTGTGTTGCATCCAACAAAATTGTTACTTTTTTGTATTTACAGGTTTCCTATAGTGGAGCCTGATTCTGGTCATACCAAACTTCGTCTTGCAAGAGAGGGCCTGGAAGCAATAGAAAGAATAACGACCCCTATTGCTGCTGTTGCTGTAAGCCAGATATCCATTTCTTGAGTCTTTTCTTGAGACGCCTAGCTTAGATTTTTAGGCTCTGCAGCTCAAAATTTTACAGGAAATAAAACAACTAAAATTCAATAGCTTCTTTAGGGACCTAATTGTGTTCTATATGGCTGTTTTTGGCTGCAATTTGTATAACATATGGTTTACTAGAGAAACCATGGCTTTTGTTTTCTCTGAAAACATGTTTCTTTTTCTTGCTTGTATTTTGCAAATCTTCATGCATTTTGTGGGGACTGTACAAACAGAAAGGCAAAAGAAGTAACCAAATTCTTTGATTTTTAATGAAGAATTTGCAATTTTTTTTCCATAAAAAGGAAATTTCACGAATAAACCCCAAAATATTAAGTAATAATAAAGTTTCGGAATTTTCTTAGTAAGTCGTCAGAGTTTAGAGCTTTGTTTACTCATTTCGTGACCTGACAATATGAAGTGAACGATAATAGGCAACATGAAGAAGAATATTTTTTTACCCAAAAATGTCCTGAATTTTCTGGCCTCGTGATTATGCTTTATGATGGAAGCCTCCTTATTCTTTACAAAACCTACCCTCACCATTATTTCTTTTACCTGCTGTTGTTTCTTTTCTTTTTGTTTTTAATTGTGTGATCATTAACATCCTAGATCACAGTCATGGAATGCTGAAACTTAATTATTCCCTATATGCATGCGTATATTCATATGCAGCACATGTATGTGCATGCATATACAAACATAACATATCTTCTTATGCGCATAAATTACACACATTGTCTCTCACCAGATTGGATTCTATCAGTCAGCCTGTCACTTTGAGAGCTAGTAATATTTGAAAGGCACTTTGGAAGCTAATTATTGCTCAGTGATTATTTGAAAGTGTTAAGAATACTCTTTCCGCCACATATTTTTGACATTAACATATAGAATGTAAATAGTTACTTGAATAAGTACCTGCCTACATACATTTATGAAGACATCAACGGACAAACTGGTTCTGGCTAGTCTCCTGCTCATTGTATGAGTTGGGAGAGACAGTGTAGCGTGTGTGAGTGATCCAGGGTTCAGTCCCTGGTAGTGTTACCTTTCAAAAAAAGAAAAAAAAAAGAAAAGACGAGTGTTCTGGCTAGTCTTAACCTGTCACTTTGAGCGATTTTTTGAATTTTGATGACCAGAGACTCTTGAGAATTCTCTTTTGTCCATACTATATGTTCTGCAAATTGCAAATGTTCTGTATTAAAGCAGTCAGGTATAAACCAGCCCGCAAATGGTCCCTAAACTTTGCTCAGCAGTTTAACACAAAGACATGCAAAATCAGTCCACTCGTTCTAAGTTTCTGATACTGGCTGAGCTGCACTTTTTAGCGGTTGGAAGAAATATTCTCTCATGTGCTTTCAGCTTGTGCCTGCACATTGATTTTTATATTGGTGCTGATCTGATGGGTTGACCATCTGGTGCATTTCAGTAGTTTATTATTTGTGCTCTTCAAATGATATATAATTTTTCTCTGGTTATTTCATTTAGAATTGAAAATATGGGCAATCTTTGCATTGCTTTTCATGGTTTCTTTTCAGGTTATAGGTCCATATCGCTCTGGAAAATCTTTTCTCCTCAATCAACTTCTTTCACTTTCATGTTACGAAGGTGCATTCTTCTGCTATTCCGGCTTTTTTTCCATATGCGTATCCTTGGAGAAACAAAGTGGTATATTTTTGTGGCCGCCTATTTCATTTTGACCTTCAAAGTTCCTTTGTTTTCAGGTTTTGGCGTTGGTCATATGCGTGATACCAAAACAAAGGGTTAGTATTTTTTTTTTCCTTTTCTCTTTCTAATGATCTATAACAAAAGATTTTATTAAAGAGTCCAATGGGCTAGAAAATACAATGATTCCCGTTAAGGCAATGGAATGGTAATAATCCCCTTATGCAGAGAAGGTTAGAGTATAGGAACTCTTGGGGATCTGGCAATGCAGTTAACTTCCCTAGGGATTTCGAGGAAGGAAATCTCCAAGTCACATGAATGAAGCCTTATCCAATTGGATATGCTTAAATCCAGGGAGGGTCTTTACATCCCAAAACTGAAGCAATCGCAGTACACAGTGTCACCCTCAACTATTACCAACCCTCCTACCGGACTCACAAAAATTTTGATCCCAATTTTGATAGCAACTCTGACCTATTTTAGCTTCTGGAACCCACCATTTTGGAGAAGACGAACTTTATAATTCCTCAATCTTCTCTTAAAACTCAACCAAACTTGGATTCCCCAGGATTATCCCTTGAGCCCCCTTCAATATAAAGGTATCCCTTTGAATTGTTGAGCAACAAAAGCCCAGTTGACAAAGGGACCCTTAGTCCTCTCAGGGTCCGTTTGGCGCATGGGATTAAGTGGGATTAGATGGTATTGAATTGAAAATACTACCATTTGAATCCCACGCCATGTTTGTTTTCTCCAACAATTACTAGGTTTATATGCTTTGGAAAACAAGCCTTGTATGGAGAAGGGTTATGCGGAATCCATTTGAAACATGGGATTTACAGCAAGAGGCTTCTCAAATCCATTTGAAATTCGAAATATACCAGTCCATCCCGCTGCTGCATGGTGCGGATCCAACAGGTGAGTACATTGATGTTAGCAAGTTCCGTGGGTCCCAGCATGATTTATTGACTATATCCAGACCATCCATCCTTTTTTCAAGATCATTTTAGGGCATGGGCCCAGAAATCAGGCAGATCAAAATGCTCAAGTGCACCACACCATAGAAAGCAATGGGGATTGAACGCCTACCATTGAAAACTTCTTGGGGGCCACATAAGTTTTGGATCAAGCTGATATTTGTGTTTTCCCTTCATCCATGTCTACTTGATCTTATGAACAGGTTGGATGGGAAATAAACATCACGGTGGGCGTGAGGAAGGTTTTAACGGTTGACGTCATTGTCTCTACTGCTTTTGGTCCATGTAAGCTCTGGATCTTCCTCATTTTTGGGCCCATGCCATAAAACGATCACCCAAAACGGATGGACGATGTGGATATATAACACATATCATGGCGGGGTCCACATTCCTTGTTGACGTTAACACACTAGGAAAGTCGGTGGTGTGTGATATTTCCAAATAGTGTCTTCCATGGATGGTGGGTTTTTGCTGATTCCACAGTTCAATCCAAATGTGATTTCAAAGTAAACCCTAGGATTTGCTTTTTCAACATTTACATTCTAAATATGGCATACAATGTCCACTAAACCATAGGATTTGTAGACAAACTTTGACACCACGTAATCATTGCAAAAAACCAATTCCATCCCACTTAATCCCATGCGCCAAACAGGCCCTCAGTCACTTGAGAAAGAGTCCAGAACTTAAAGTCGAAGGTTCTCTTACTTCTTTCTTTCCATATGCTTCAAATATTGGCAAGGGGGAGCATCCTCTAACGGATTATGCCTCTAAAGCTTGATTGAAAGGCCAACGTTCCAACTAGACATGAGATCTGAAACTGAAGCTGGGAGGACCAGGTAGATTTAAAGAGATGAAAGAGGAAGGACCAATTAGAGGAAGCCACTTTACACAGGATAGAAAGATGGTCAACCAATTCTTCCCCCTCTACGTGTGGCACATTTTGAAGTGACCAATTTCTGTTTTTAAGATTATCAACTGTAATGATGTTATTTGCCATGGCCACCCAACAGAAAACCTTGACCTAGGTCAGAGGATAACTCCACATTTCTGCATTAGGAGTTAAAATCAGCACACCTCCTTGACAAAAAAGGTCCTTTTGGAAAGGGACCCACAAGTGGTCATCTTCTTCAGAGGGAATCAATGCAACTTCATATAGGAGATCCAAGAGATCAACTATCAATTTCGAAGTCCCATAGATTCTGTCTAAATGCAGATACTGCACAATGGTATCATTTGCAATTTCATAAGCATCTTCAATGAGTTTGTTCCACCTTGCAAGAGTGCAAAAAGCTTCTTGAACCTTGTAGCTAAGTGGATTTCTCAAGCCACAGGTCCTCTGAAAGTCACATTCTATCACCATATCCGACCTTGAATCTTATTCCTTTTACAAGGATTTGACTTACACCTCTGAGGGTAACACGTAACTTCGAGATGGCTTTCCAAACAAAGGACCCATTACCCTTTGAGACAGTACCCACGGACTAACCTTTCTCCAATTCCCCATTCGTAGAGGCAGTTACTTTCTTCCACAGTGACTCTCGTTCTCTTCTAAATCTTCACCATCACTTGGTTAGAAGAGCTCGGTTCCTTTCTTAATTCTCCCAAGTCTTAGTATCCCTTCTTCCTTTTCTCCTTTGGAGTTATCCCGATTAACTAGATAGAATTGGAACCTCTCCAGCTCTCCCTCTTCCCTGCCATAACCCCCCCCTGATTTTTTCGAGCTTACTTGCCACTTTGGATGGGATTATGAAGAGCAACAGGTAATATTGGAAAGATAGGACTTGATGAGAGTTATGTGACCCCAAAATGAATTTCCAAGCAGCTAACTTTTTCGTAGAGCGCTCAACCACTGGGTCTGAATGGCTAGCCAATTTGATCCACCCCAGAGAGGGGGATAGATATTCATAGGGAATGCAGTTTCTCTACAACCAAGGCACGTGGAAAGGTCGCTTACTTCCTCCACCAATCCCTGCCATAGCACTTGTACTGAAGTTAATCTGAAGACTCAAAATGGCTTCCAAGCAACAGAGAAACTTGATGGGCTTGATTGATCTAGAGTCTAGAAGCTTTGCAGAAGAGAATGGTATCATCCACAAATTGCAAAGGAGAATTGGGGTGCCCAGATTACCAACATGAAAGCTTTTCAGACGCTCGCATTGGACTCACCAACGGTTAACTTGCATACACCTACAAGAATCCAGGATAGGAAGGGCGGAGAGTGGATCCACTTGATAGAGGCCTTTATAACTTGTGAACAATGTTTTAAATAGCAAATAGCGTGTAGCATAGCGTTCACTCCTCTGAAGCATGAGGTGTAAGCTACATAGCGTGTAGCATAAACTACATGCTACTTCTAGATTTTTAACCAAGGTTGTGTTTGGTTGCACTAATTCCATGATATTCACCAAATTAGACTGATTAATAATGAAATTTAACAAATTTTCATGATATTTGGTGCTACCAAACGCAACTTAAAGTAATAGGAAAGGGTAACCATTAAGTATAAAGGTAAAGAAAGAGCAAGAAAACTGATTTAATACTATTACTTGTATTATTTTTATTAAAAGCATTAAATATTGAAAATAAAAAAATGTAACAATCATTGAAAATATTATTTGATTTAATGTTTCAATGAAAAGTAACTTGTAATGTGAGGTACGTAGCATGTAGTCTATGTAGCAGGTAGCGTATGCAAATTATCATATAGCGTAGGCTACACGTGACTTAAGCTATTTTCATGAGCTACATAGCGTTAAGGCCAAGCTACGCCACATAGCGTAAGCTACATGCTACATAGCGTAGCTATTTAAAACACTATGTAGCCTTATGAAATAGCCTTTGGTGATTTTGAATCAAAGAAAAATTAAACCGTCAATATGCAGATGTATCCAGTTTCTCCAATTTGCCGAACCCATTTTTTGCAGTAAATATAACAGAAAAAGCCATTCATCCATGTTGACTTTCCAGATTAGGCCTCTTCCACCATGTCATGGTCTTTTTCTATGCCGACTTTGTAGATTATGCCCGGGGAACCATATCTCCACACACTCATTAGCGATAGGATACCATCCATTATCTGTCTTTCCGCCACAAATGCCCCTAAACGTGAGATGATGAAGCTCATTACTTTCAGCTTTCCAATAATACTTACTCCAAAAGTTTGTACATACTTTCCACTAGGCTAATTGGATGGACATCTGAAACTAGCCTCACAACTTTTTAGGAATGAGCGTAATAAATGTAGCATTTGCTCCTTTATACAACCAACATCTCCCATGAAATCTCTTAATACCTCCATAAAACCACCTTGAATAGCATTCTAATGTTCTTGATGGAATGCCATGGACAATCCTCAAGTACCTGGTGCCTTGCCCCCCTTAGTTGAAAACTTCACCTCTGCCGTTTCAAACTCCCTTCTCAATCATGCTGCTTTTTTCTGTGGGAGTGGAATCAAAGAGACCGCCACCAAGAGGTCACCTCACATCTTCTTTGGAGTACAGGCAGTGGAAGAATTCAATCACCTCCTGTTCAGTCTTGCCCATGTCCCCAATTGAATCATTACCCTCAGAAAGCTTGGACAGACTGTTCTTCATGCATTGGCAAAATGATGGAAGAACACCAAGTTTTTATCAGACTTTCCAATAGGAGCCGTGGATTTGTTTTTGCTTCATTCTTCATTCTCTGTGATCATCATCATCATCTTACCTTATCCCAATTAGTTAGGGTTGGCTACATGAATCCTGTTCCAATGTCATATTGTTCGGATTCATGATGAAAGTTATGGCATAAGTTTGATGTTGGTTGCCAACCTGACGCAACCCTCCTCCTTTATCCGGGCTTGGGACTGACAATGAGGGCACAAAACTCCCACAGACGCAATGTAATAGACAATGTGATGCGCATGAATATTTCTAAATTTCATCTGTTTATGTTGCAGGAATATGGGTTTGGGGCACCCCTCTAGAACTGGTTATTGATGGAGTAAAAACATCTGTGCTTTACCTTGATACTGAGGGATTTGAAAGCGTTGGGAAATCAAATGTATATGATGACCGGTAACTTTTTGAGCTCAGGTGGCCTTTGATCTCTTTTACATTATTCCAATTCTTAAGTATGTTTTTTTGACATCTTGGGCTTTCGATGTTACAGGATCTTTGCTCTTGCAACTGTTTTGAGTTCTGTGCTTATCTATAATCTGCCTGAAACGGTCCGTTCTTTAACTGACATCTCTTAGTATTTCTACTTTCAAGGAAAGACTTCTTGTGAAGTTTTATTTGCCTGTCTCAGCTGTACGGAAGCTTCATTCTTTTCTGTTTCCTTCATCTTTTTGTTGCTTTATGTCGTGTGGGTATAGATCCGCGAAGCTGATATATCTCGATTGTCATTTGCTGTTGAGCTTGCAGAAGAATTCTATGGAAGGTGTGCAAATCTTCTTTTACATTTCTCATGCATATGTCCCATTTTAGGGACTTTATATTTCCCATGGAATATTTCTCTCTATGAATACTAACTTTTCTCTATGGTGCCTCTTCGTTTATCCATGGAAAAATAGAGTGAAGGTAATTTGCTAGACTCACTTGCATGATCCAATATACAATTTGTTGTAATAAAGAAACTGTTTGAATGTTTACGAGTGCCTGGTTTTTGCAGGGGCAAGATGTTGCCTTTGAGCCTGCTAAGCTTTTGTGGCTCATCCAGCGCGATTTTCTACGTAAGTATAGATGCATTCAGCTTTAAACTTTAAATTAGCTACCCTCTTTAAATGTGCTTTAGTGCTGATTTTTAATACTAAGGCCCGTTTGGTGGATGCCTAAAAATGAGTTCTTCTTAGTATTAGAGGTCTCTCTAATGCATAATTACTGTTAACTAAAATGATATGGGCTCATTTTAGGCGTCTACCAAATAGGGCATGAGTGTTTGTGTGTGGGGTGGTGCTGATCAAGTCGGATGGATAGGATACCTTATCTGTTTCGTTTTGTAGGTGTGTGTGTGTGTGTGAGCCTATGACTGGGCCCTTCATAGGCCCACAGGTTCATACACCTAGGCCTAATGTGTTATGAGCCTCAGTCTTAACATTTTTCCTGTTTTATCTTTATTTTTATGCTTTTCTGATTTGTCCTGTCTTTCTTTAGTTTTTTTCTCCTAATAAGGGCATGTATGTACTTGTACCCATTTCCTTTTGTTATAAATAAAGTAGGGCTGGACATCCCAGCCCCATGAGCTTCTTTTGTCTCAAATTCTCTCCTTCTCTAATAGTTTTCAAGTGGGAAATGGAAGGAATGGATTGGAAAAAGCGGGCCTTTGAACGCGTTTCGTCTTTGGCCCGGGAAAGCAAACATCTGACTTGTTCAGATTTGAATCCTTTCTAATGAAGAAACCCAAAAAGTCAGGATTGTCCCCCGTTCCAAACATGCCCCTAATTTTGGAAATTGTCTCTAGACAACTTGTTGGTCATCACATTAGAATTGTCATGGGGTTTGGTGGATAAAAAAAAGAGAAAAAAAAAACAGAGAGAATGATGTTATGCTTATTCCCATTCTGATAGTAGATCTCAATGTATGCTCATAGACCTTGTGTATTAAATAAAAGAAAAAGCATAATGTTGGTTACCACATCTCTCTTAATTTTGACACCAACATCCTATAATGAATGGGGTCCAAATTTTTAACCATTAGTTGGCTTCCAAAGTTGGAAGACCAACACATGATTCTATATTGAGTCCCATTAGCTCACTTTTTGAGTTGTGTAGCCTTGAAACTGCCTCAAAGCATCTCAGAATGCATTTCAAATCCACGGCCTGTAAAGGATCTGCATTGCATAGAATCAACATGTTGTCCACAAATTACAGATGAGATAGTTTGAGATCTGATTGCTTCACCCTTAACCCCTTGACTACCAAGCCTTTCGATCTAGCCTTTTCTAGCATTTTACCAGGCACCTCCGCCACCACAACAATGAGAAAAGGTGACAACCTTCCCCTGCCTCAAACTCCTAGAACATTCAAATTAACCTTCTAGATTTTTGTCGCCACATTATTTATTCGTCTTTACTTTTCTCTTGTAGTCATTCTTGAGCTCTTTTCATCAAGCTTTATCTCTGACAGTTAGAACCCTCCTTTCTTCCTTGTAAATTTTCTGGAGCTGAAGAAGAATAATAGCAATCACTTCTACTTTCCCCAAGTGGTTGGTATTCCAAGCTTTTAGTTTCACCTTAAGAAGCCTGAGTTTCATCGTCAGTTTTGGCCTAGATTACCTTCCGACTGGAATTCTCTATGCGAATTCTTTTGATGCTCAAATCCTGCCTCTTCCAGTTAGACTAGTTCAAGGCAGAAAGGGATTGGACCCCACTTATCTACTTTAGAAGAGAAAATTATCAGAATCTTGTTGGGGATGCACCGTTTGCAACACTTCTAGATATTGCATTTCCCAATCCCCTGAGGATGAGGAATCTTGTCAATTCTAGACATCACATCACCAGATTTTTCTTGATCATTGAACCAAGTTTAGGCTGCACCTCCAAGAGGCAGATCTAAGAGGGCATTTCCTTGAATCTATTTGGAGAAATTTAAGATGCTCCTCCTCATCCTTTTGGATCCAAGCTTTTCCATGAGGAAACTTGATGATGTTGAAATCACCCACACCACACCCACACCCACACACTATGGATGGTTCCATTTGGATGCGATTCCACCCAATTCCATCCACAATTCTTCCCGCACATTCGGATCAATGTCAGAAGCAAAATAATCTAATGCATTGTGACTTGTACGTGTGGGCCAACTTGAACATCAAGCTTGCATCCTCTTTCCCTTTTAGAGGTCTTGATCTTCTTTGATGGTAACTACAGGTCAATGAATCCTATGTCAATAGCAAAGAGCAAAGTGAAAAGTGGCCCAGAAAATAAGCGATTTAGATGAGGGTGCTATAAACTGTTAGGCTTAGCCTGTTCTAATCCAAACACCGGTGGGCCCATGGAGTAGATCAAAACACTATTGGAGTGATCAATTCAGACTTCTTTTTCTTTTTTATTGGTAACCTTGGCTTGAACCATCCATCAAGGCCTGCTATTGGCTCTGCACCTTGTATATTCAGAACCCTCTCTGCCATCTTAGCCAATATATTGTAGGTCCTCCTCTGAGACTGTACACTGACAATTTGCATAGGAAAGTAAAGTCATGTTTTGTTAATGAGTAAGGCATTAGAGGTCTCATGGCCCACATGGCTAGAGAATGGGAAGTTGGAGTTTATAGCCTTTGTGATGTTTAAGCACTTCCATTTTCGAGGTGCTCAAGAAGAGATCCTGGCTCCTCCATGTGGATGTGCGTTATATGTTTATAGTGTTTTTTTTTTTTCTTTCTTTTTGCCTACCCATCTTAGAGGTTTCTTTTCAAGAAATGTATCTTTGCTGTGTGAAGTGGCAATATCTGATCTATATCCTTATTTAATAGATTTTTATTTATCAAGCTCTGTTGCTTTTCCATTTATGAGATTTAGTCACTGGTTGACATGATGTTGGTCTACAGAAGGAAAATCTGTGCAAGAGATGGTGCATGAAGCTCTTCAGCGGGTCCCCAATCATGATGGTTAGTTTTAGCTAACACTTACACCCATCTCTGCTATGATGTCTATTTGCATACCTATTAAATAACATGTTTCATGTCCTATCAAATTCCATTGTCTTGATTCTGGATGCTAATTGTGACTGCAGGTGACAGAAATATCGATCAGGTATTGCATCTATAAAAAATTCCTCTGTTTGAGTAGAGCAATTATAATGAGTTTTATTTCCTTTTCTATATTTAATCAGGTAAACCAGATTCGAGAATCCCTTGCAATTATGGGTGATAACAGCACAGCCTTTAGCTTGCCACAGGTATGAGTTTGCCTTGGGTTTCTTAATTATGGTTTGTGCTCTCTACCTTGAAATTTCATTAAAGAAGTTTGAGCTGGTGGTATTCTATTGTGTTTACTATTTTAGAGCCCGAATTCTTTGGTGTCATCTAGGAAAAAGGCAGGAAAAAAAAAGAGCAAATCAAGGGTTTGGAATTTCTACCCAATTCCAAAATTCTCAATTTGGCAGCCGGAAGTGCCTTTGTCAGTTTCAATCTTTTCAACAAAATGGTGCTCCTCCCATAAATGTGAACTTGTGAACTTTTGGGTTTTGGAAATTGTTGTATTTAAATATTTTCTAGATTTGGTATCAAACGAAATGGCACCTTAATTAAAGGTACATCACGATGGTTGGTCGACTTCCTTCAGGCGTTAGTTGTTGAACCCAGTTAAACTATTGAATATTCACCAAATTAGGCCAAATCTGCAGCTTCGAAGGTTGACTCCAGTGGAAATTGTGTTCAACTGTTTTCTTTTCTTTGCCTGGATCTTTTGGATATAAGGAAAGGAGGTCTAGAAATGATATCGGAACTGGTGGACACTTTGTGTTCGCCTGTTTCTTCTGAGGAGGCGTTCTTCCACATGATTATTATCATTTCATTTAATGAACATCTTAACACCATTGTTCTGAACTGCTCTTCTTTTGGTATATACACCAAATACCAACAGCATTATATTTCAGACAAGTTGCCTTCATTTTTTATACTCGAATATACTACTGGGTAGAGCTATGAGCCGGTGTAATTTCTTCACACCTTGTTACAGAGCAATTTTTCTAAAAGGTGTACTGTTGAATAGAAGGATCCACGAGCTTATGGCCCCAATATCACCCTGATCAGATGATTGTAACCATTAAAATAAGTGCCTACAAAATGGGCAGTTAGGCATTCTACTTTGGACACCCTTAGTTGTACAACTGCAATCATCTAATCAAGTTATTTTAGGGTCAGGTGCATTCTGTGGTGGATTCCTCCTGTGACTGTTGTTGATCATATGTGGGCCCCTTGGGTCCCATGTGTAGACCCTCACCATGATAAGGTTCAAAGATTCATTCTGGATTATAGCTGTTACTGGATATATCATGAAATGAGTTATTTCTAATATATATATATATATATATATATATATATATATATATATATATATATCTGTTGCGTATTTAATGTACATCTATTGTAGTACATACACCAAAATATGGCATATCGATTTCGCAGGGTGCCTGAACCTTGCTGGCACATACAAATTACGTGGGGTTTTCATTCCATTCTATCTTGGACAAATTATCTAGTTGATAATGAGCATTATTTTCCAAATTCAAGAATCACCTACATTGTCAGCTTTCTTCTTTGTAGTTCACTACTTGTACTTTCCTAGGGGGTATGAAACTAAGTTGCATGTTATTTTTAGTTGTCACCTGCCAACGAAACTCACCTTGACATCTCGTAAAAAAATGCCCCAGCAATGAGATAGCTATTGCAAAACTAATCCTGCATAAAAAAGATTGTCTAAAAATTATCATATACAACACCGGAGTTAGGCACATGTCAAAATGGCTATTGGGCACACAAACCACAATTCTCTTTCACATCTCACAATATTTATAGGTTGCCAATACTTAGCTTTGCCTTTACCTCGTTGGTAGAGTCTACCAACGAGGTAATGATAGACTTAGCTTTGCCAATACAACACCGGGTTCGGGGCCTTTACCTCGTTGGTAGACTCTGCGGAGTTTCAACAAGAGGTCTAGGTCTTGAAACCCATCAGGGTGAATTCCCGCTGCTAACTGCACCAGTAGGTGCGTCGCATGACTGAGAGGGTGGGTGTGTTGCGCGATTAACTGGGTGGGTGTGTTGCATGACTGACCAAAAAAAAAAAAAAAAAAAAAGGTAGCCAATACTTACTGCCATTTTGATTGACAAATACAACCATCCTTTGTACTAGTAGTTATACTATACACCGTAATCCAATCAACAAAGCCTTTTTATGAAGGCGACCCGTGCAACCCGGAACTTATAATTCATGCTTTCTTGGTGATATTGTCTTTTTTAAGCGTCTCTATTGAGGCATCATGGGCTCTCTTTGCAAAGAGCCATTGCATGAAGTCATATACAGACTCCTGAGGACGCGTACCACTTTGATTCACTGAAGGTTCTAGTTGGAACCCTTGATGTGGGTATGGGTCACCATAGGATGTCTGATGGGGTTCGGGTTTGTCTCCATGCTGTTGCCTTGTAGTTGGTCAACAATGGTTTCCAGGCGGGCTACCCTTGTGAATAACACGGTGATGCAATTGTCTTGTTGTTGATCGGTAAGCCTTCCTCGTAGATGTGCCCACTACGGGTTAGACATCGTACCATGGGTGATGTCAGCAAAGTAATGAATAGAATAAAGGGCAATTTCTGGTTTAGAACAGAAGATTGTTAATGGGCTGAGATTCTAAGCTTTAATGAGTCAAAACAAGGCCGGATTCGGACTGTTAACGGTTTGGATTTTGGACTTTTAATGGGCTGGAATAAGGGCTGGATTTGGAATGGAATAGGATTGGTTTTCAGGGCCTTTGATGGGTTGGAACTGGGGATGGATTTTGGGCTGATTTTTAGGACTTCTAAGGAGCTGGAATAGGGTCTGGATTTTGGTCTTTTAATGGGCTGTAATGAGGGCTGGATTTGGACTAGAATATGGCTAATTTTTTTGGGGCTTTTAATTGGTTAGAATATGGTTGATTCTTTTCCGGCTTTTAATAGAGGCTAGAATGGGGCTAATTTCTGGGGCTTTTAATGGGTTGGAATGGGGTTGGTTTTTAAGTGTTTTAATTGGCTCCAATAAAGTTGAGCTTTGGGGGGTTTTAATGGGCTGGATTTTGGAGGGCAGATGATTGGCAAAATTTCAACAGTCTCCCCATGTCAATTGGATGTTTGGCTTTGTAAAAGAAAAGAAAAAGGTGAATGAGGGAGGAGGGTTGGATGCAATGAAGAAAATAAAGGAAAAGATGCAGAATTTTATGATTAAAAAACTTAGAAACAAAATATTGAGATTGTTGTTGATCGAAGACTTCAATCTAGCCGTTGGAACCCGCTCTGATACTTAACTGGCGCAGTCGACTAATGGCAAGGATTTGTCCAAACATAGGCACCTTCAATCTAAGCACGATAACCATAAAGAAACTAGAAAGAAAATTCCAGAAATTTCATTCAATTCAAAGATGCCTTGAGACTACTCATATAAGGACGTTAAATAGGCTCCTTGGACGTACAAAGAAGGTAGGTTCATGGTATCATTGACAACCAATGACTTATAACAAAAATGGAAAAGTAATAAAGAGATGCCTAAGGAATACAATGCATTTAAGAAGACTTGACTAATTGATTATTGCATAACTAGCTGATTCATTTTGTTAGCTATCTATCTCAATAGGAGGCTTGGGCTCCTTATTGATGGGCCAGCTGTGGGGCATGGGCTTGGCCCTGGCCTATGGATCTTGGTCTTAGTTCAGCTTGCATCAATATGCTTAGCTCCTCTGTGATTTCTAGGCTCGTTGCATAGTGCAACGGCGCCTGTGTTGTAACAATAGATTTGAAACGATTTATCATCCACTAAGACAACATGGAGTTCTATAGCAAACCTCCTTAGCTAAACATCTTCCTTGGTTGCTTCACTGGACGATGTATACTCTGCCTCCATGGACAAATCCGCAATACACTTCTGTTTAATACTACGTAGCTAATAGCACCACTGTTCATACTAGGCATATCCACTTGTTGATTTTCTCTAGTATAAAGCAGCCTACAAGTCCGAATTGGTATATCTGACGATCAACAAGTTTGAATTACCATAAACAAGCACATAGTACATGGTCTGTCTAAGATTTTTCATTATTTGCTAGACCGTTGTCCAATGGTTCATACTAGGATTGGTTTGGTGACAGCTCACCACTCCCATTACAAAAGAGATACCAAGTCTTGTACACTAGATGACATACATCTGGCTCTCCATAGTAGATGCGCATGGAACATTTTTCATAGCTTTTTTCTCCTGATTAGTCTTGGGACGAATGCTCCTAGACAGAGGGATGTTATGCCTACAAGGCACTTCACCTTTTTTGAAATCAAGCATTGGGAAATTCTTTAAAAGCTTTTCCGTGCATGAAGCCCGGGAGAGCCCAATTGTTCTTGATGCTCTATCTCTGTACAATTTAATCCCAGGGGTATAAGATGCATCTCCCAGATCCTTCATATCAAAGGTTGTACTTGTAACAAGCCATCCCTTAGAATCCGACATAAATCCTAACATTGTTTTCAATGAGTATGTCATCACATACAATATTCTGAAGCATATTTTACTCCCATTGGATTTAAGATACACAAAGCTCTTCAGGATTTTTAGAAAACCAAACAAACGAACTACCTTATTGAAGTGTATATTCCAACTCCCAGAAGCTTGCTTCAGACCATAAATCGACTTATTTAGCTTGCACACTTTACTTTAAAACCAGGTTGACGATAGCCTCCTGGTTGTTCCATGTAGATTTCCTCTTTGAGGAATCCATTTAAAAAGTTGTTTCCACATCCATTTGCCGTATTTTTCGTAATCCAAGTTTGCAGCTATGGCCAAAAACATGCATACCAATTTAAGCATGCTACTGGTGAAAAGGTTTCCTTATAATCGAGTCCTTTTTATTGTAACCTTTCGCCACAAGTCAAGCCTTAAATGTTTCCACTTTTCCATCTACAACCCCTTTTCTCATGAAGATCCATTTACATCTGACGGATTTAATTTTATTTGTGGGATTCGCAAGGGTCCATGAGTGGTTGGAGTACATGGACTGCATTTCGGCTTGCATGGCCTTCACCCACTACAGTGCATCCACATCAGTCATAGTGCATCTTTATAAGGTACAGGATTGTTTTCAAGAATATCCGGCACAACCATATAGACCTTGCCAAGGTAGACCAGTCCGTCTGGTTCCCAGCATTTTCTTTTGCTGCGACACTATGTGGTGCAGGCACGGTCTCGATTGCTTGCCTCTTGGAATCAAGGACAACCTCAAGAGGTATATTAGATGTCAAAGAGATCTATTTTGAAGTCTGCATTGTTATCATACATGAAATCGGTTGCAAGAAAGACAGCATTCCTGCTAACAATGACATTTTGATTTCCAGAACTTGGGTCATAAAAGTAGCATCTTTTAGATTCCTTAGTGCATCCCACAAAAAAGGCAACGGGCATATCTGGATTCCAGTGTGGTCAAATCAGGTTTAATTATGTCAGTACATCCCCAAATTAGCATATATCCACAACTCAGATTGTGTTTTGGAAGCTGTCTTGGTGGGAATCTTGATAAAAACATACATTGCCATCTTCAGAGCATAATTCCAAAAAGAAATCGGTAGAGACGTATAAGACATCATGGACCTTACCATATTGAATCTATTTTGTTGAGGACTGTAAGGTGTGGTCCATAGTGAATCACCTTTTTATCCATTGTGACTTTGTTAGGCGGTTGAGGCGTTTTGTCTTCAATCTCTTTGGAGTATTGTGGGTTTTGCCAAGTTCCATTTGCCAATTCTTTTTTATGTGGCATGTTGGTTAGCATGGGATCACGGGTCGGAAGGTCTAGGCGCCTTGCAATGTTGGTGGGGTTATGGTTCCTTTGGTTGGAAAGGAATAATAGAACTTTCACGAATCGTTCGGGTCGAGTTGAGGAGGTATTCAAGAAAGCGAAGCTTCATGTTATTCAATGGGCAGCGGCCGCTAAGTTTGTTACTCAGTTTCCAGCCAACTGGGCTGATCTTTAAGGGTCCCTGGGAGGGTGTTTTTGCTCTCTTTTTGTATATTCTGGCTTTGGCCTTTTCTTCAATAAATTTTTGCTCTCATCGCTAAAAGAAAAAAAGAAAAAAAAAAAAAAGAAAAAAAAAGGTGTGGTCCACAGTAGTTCCTTCTTTCCTTGGAAATTCTTTGAACCTGTTCGATCAATATTTTCCTCCACGATTCGTCTTGAGTACTTTTTTGGATTTGCCCAATTGTTTTTCTACTAAAGCGTTGTACTCTTTGAACTTGTCAAAGACTTCAGATTTTCTATGGATCAAGTACACAACCAAAATGGGAGTAGTCATCGATAAACATGACAAGATATTCAAATCCTCTTATCTAACTAAAGCGTTGTACATCCAAATGGATGAGTTAGAGCAAGTTTGTGGATCTCTTCACATTTCCCTAAGAATAGGGTTTTCTGTTCATTTTACCTTGCAGACATGCTTCACAAATTGGTAAAGGTTCAACTGAAACATACGAAAGAGGACCTTTCACAAACTTATGAAGCCTATCCGCATTGGCATGACCAAGACGAAAGTGCTAGGGAAGGAAGAAATTGTCTTAGATGGTGGAACAAATGATATCAAATACAAACCATTAGCTAAAATTGCAGATGTAATAAGCCGTTTCTCAAAATAAACTTGCACGACTAAATAGAAAACTAAAGAATTACCAAATGCAAAAAAGTTTAGATACGGTTATAAGATTTCGTCTAACTTTTACAAACAATCCACCAGGTTTAGAAGGAACATTTTGGAAGAGGAGATGATGAAATTGTTGGAAAGGCTTTAGCAAGTCGTACTAGTGGTGGGTGAGTGGGATTCTATGGTGTGGATTAAAGAAAAATCTGGGAAATTCTTAATCGAATTGTTTTATAAGTTCATTTCTGGGTCCTCTTCGGAAAGTCATATTAGCCATACATTGTTTGTGTGATTTATACAACCCCCCCCCCCCCCCCCCCCCAACAAAAAAAGAAAAAGAAGAGGTGGCTTTGGTGTGGTTGGTGAGAAGGAACAAGGTATTAACGGTTGATAATCTTCAAAAGAAATTGAAGATTCTACCGAATGTATGTTTGATGTATATGCAAAATTAAGACATGGTGGACAATCTTTTTCTTCATTGCCCTTTTGGAAGAGAAATATGAGAAAGGTTTTTTTTTTTTTTTTGTCAAATTTGGAATTTCTTGGGTATGGTCAGGATCTATTGATAGCTTCTTTTAGGCTTTGCATGGGGAGGCATTGGAAAGGGAAGTGTGGAAGATTTCTTTGGTGGCTGGAATTTGGGCAGTATGGGATGAGAGGAAAAACATGTCTGTTAGAATAGGAGCAGTCGGGTTTTGGATGTATTCAATAGGGCTAAAGTGAATGTATAGGAATGGGCAATAGTTTTTAAAGCTATAGGATAGTTTTTTTTTGTTTTTTTTTATTTTGTTCTTGTGTTTTACTTTTTTCTCTTTTGTATGTTCTATTCTTTTGGCTTCAGGCCTTGCAATAATAAATCATTGCCTTTCAAAAGATTAAAAAATCCACCAAATCTATTGTCTTTCCTCCTAGCCTAAGCTGCACAACTCCCATTGAAATGACTTCAGTCCTATCGCCCGATCTCATCCGTAGATAGCGCTTGTCCTCACTTGGATTCTTGACCTTTCTGAATCCCTGCAAAGAATTGCACATGTTTACAGTTTCCCTGGTGTCGAGGCACCAAGAGTTAGCGGGTCTAATCACAGTTTGTTTCATAAACAAATATGATTCTGCACTCCCTGAAGTGCCCCATTTTCTTGCAATAATTGCAGGGTCCCTTCTCTTCATTAAAGGGCTTGCCAGTGTTTCCCTGTGTAGGTTTCTGAATGCCTCTTAAGGCACTTGTAGGAGATGGGTTGGGTGCAGTATGCTTGTCTGTCTTTTATTGTTCTTTCTCTTCTTATTCTTGCAGTTAGTGCCATGCTTCAATTTTTCCACTACCTCATTTCTACTGCTAAAGATAGTGCTCGTGTCTCTGTCCAGTATACATAGCCGAGTGATGGTCATGCTAGTTATTTGTCGTCATAGACTAAATTCAATGCTGTATTTTATGCCTTAGTAATTAGGATGCTCATAACGCAATGATTTGTATTGTGTAACAGCCGCATCTTCAGCGAACAAAGCTCTGTGACATGGTGGATAGGGATCTTGATCCTACATATGTGAAAAGGAGGGAGCAATTGAAAGATCTTGTCTCGTCCATTATTCGACCAAAAATTGTGCAGGGTAAACCTCTAAATGGAAAGGAGTTTGTATCTTTTTTAGAGCAGGTAACTTGTCTTTGTTTTTCCCATTCCACATAAAAAGTTGTTACCCTACCCCTCAGCAGCATATCATACTTATATTTGTGCCATTAAATTTCTGACAAGGACATGTTATGGTTCTGTCTTTGGTCATAGCTATTTTTTTTACAAGAGTTTATGATTGGGTGTTTCAGATTCTTGAGGCCTTGAACAAAGGAGAGATTCCATCTACGGGTTCTCTGGTTGAGGTTTTCAATAAGGCGATTCTTGAGCGCTGCTTCAAGTTATACGCTAAAGGGATGGAGAAGCTGGGGCTGCCAGTCTCGGAGCCCATGCTGCGGCAAGCGCATGATGAATCAAGAGAAGAAGCAATGAAAGTCTTCGATGAGCAGCATTTTGGTCGGCATCATGCTAAACGGTCTGTAGATAAGTTGGATGAAGAAATACAGAAGGTATAATTAGGGAGTACTATATCATAGAGAGATATTATTGAAGTTCCTATTTTCTCCTTCCACTAGAGCTCTGCTAAGTCCACAATTACCTCTACACATGGCCACATGTATGGGATATCTGATCTGTAAATCACACAGGCCCTATCGTATAGATAACCTGGCCCAAGAATCAGGCTGATCAACTCATCAAATTGGCAACACCTACAAACTCAATGAATGGTTTGAGAGCATAGGTGGCCATCCACTTTTAACCTACACGTGTCCTCATGAATGGCCTGCCTGGTATTTTGCCAGATCATTGACAGTGGACCCACCTTATTTACAGCTTGGATCTCCCTCGCATGCCAAGTTGGCACATGTGGCTGTGTAGAGGTTGTAGATGTGTGTGTGATGTTAACAATTGGCTGTGTAGAGGTAGACCCATCTATATTCTATACCATGTGGCTGTGTAGATGTGTGTGATTTTAACAATTCTTCCTTTAGAGAAGCGGTTGTCTAGGCATATTATATCACGATTACTTGGTTTTAAAGAATTGCTGGAACATATTATTATATAACTGTATTCACTGTATATTTGTTGAAATTTTGTGTAGATATACAAGAATTTCATTCTGGCAAACGAATATCAATCATCGAAGCTATGTGAGACACTGTACACAAGGTGTGAGGATAAAATGGACCAACTCCAAGTCCTGAGACTTCCTTCGATGGCAAAATTTAATGATGGTTTTCTTCATTGCAATCAGAGTTTTGAGGATGAGTGTGTTGGGCCTTCAAAAGCAAGCTATGAACAACGGATGATGAAGGTTAGGACTAATCTATGCTATTTAATGTCTCAGCCTCAGTTGTTGGCTCTCTCTCTCTCTCTCTCTGTTTTTTTTTGAAATGATATCCCTTTGGAAAGGAGGATGACCCTTGTCTGGAGGCCACATCATGTCTAGGCCATGACCTAACAAACTAGCCAATCTGACAATCCCAACTGCTCGATCTGAACATGACTCTATACGTGATTGTTATTTTTGTCCTCAAATTGGTTGGTTATAATTGTCTCGGCCTGATTTGTGGCCCGTGGACCATCCATGGTGTGGTCCCTTTGAGCAGTTATTTGGATGTTGTAAGTTTCACGCCCCTGTGAATCTCGTGTGCAATAGCTGTTTGAATTAACATTGATATGCATTGTTTCCCCGGATGATGATCTCACAACATTTCTTCAGTATCCAAGAGTTCTGTTTTAACCTTCTCGTGGAAGTGCATCAAAGCACCCTTTTGTTGGCTTCTTGTGATATGGGTCTACCTTTTCTTTTTTCCAAATAACACTGCTGACTCTTGAAATCTGTACTCTTTGTTGAGAGATGAGCACTAGAGCACTTAGTAACTTGGACACCCCAATCGATTGATCTGAACTGTCCATTAAGTCTGGAACAAATTTCACGGGCCACCATGCAGAAATCGCACTGATCTAAGATCCAATCTACCCTTGATTTAGCTTTATTTTTTATAGCCATCCTTTGGCCAAGCCATGGATGGGATGGCTGCAATTGCCTAATAGAAGTGATTCTTTAGAATTATAAGCAATCCATGATTGTCCTTAACAAACAGAGATCAAATTGCTGATTCGACCTATTTTTGCATAAACAATCTTGACCGTCCATATTAAAGGACATTGATCAAATGGTTAATTGTCAGATCAGTGTGACACTTGCATAGTAGCCCATGTTATGTGCATTGGACCTAATGAACAGTCTAGATCGATGGATTGAACTGGCTAAGTGTCCCGATGCAACTAGGAGCACTAGAACTTATAGTGCTCTAGGAGCATTGGAGTTTGGAGCATTTCTCCTCTGTTTCCTAATGTGATGAATGAAAACCCATTGTGCTCTTGCACGATCTTCAGCCTAAAGCTGCAACAGTCCATTAAGAAAATGTCATAATGACTTTTAAATATGATGAGAACACAATACCTGAGTAAATTCATCTTCCATAGTCAACCACTGCTAACAGACTTTATTTTTGGAATCTGCAATATTTTATCGCATAACAAAAATACAGATGGATGGTATTCTTGGGACATATGCTTAAATCAGTTAGTGCAAATTTGTTACCAGAATGCATGCAAACCAATGTGTCCATGCATCAGTCTTCCAGATTCAAGGTAGAATTCTGCAGTTACCATCCAACTGGACCTGAAACGAATGAACCCCGCTTTTTCATTCGACTAGATGTTAATTTGACTTCTATCCTTGGTCTTTTGCATTTCCTGATTTTTGGAATTACTTCTTATATCATCCTACTGCTTTATCTGCAGATGCTGGGAAAGGCCCGGTCTCTGTTCATCAAAGAATACAACCACAGGCTCTTCAATTGGTTGGTGGCATTCTCCCTTGTCATGGTTGTGGTGGGCCGATTTATTATTAAATTTATTTTGTTGGAGATCGGCGCGTGGATATTGTTCATCTTCTTGGAAACCTATACAAGAATGTTTTGGTCAGCAGAATCACTCTACTACAATCCCGCGTGGCACTTCATTGTGGCAACTTGGGAGACTATTGTTTATAGCCCTCTCCTTGATTTGGACAGGTAAAAAGAATTCTCCTGCTCGAGTGCCTCTGCATGAATTCCTGTGCATAAACTACTGATGGGAAGTTTATTAACCATCTCTACCATCCAACCGATATGCATATTTGGTTGCTTCAGATGATCCAACAAATGTGCCACCTCAGCACAGATTGAATGATCCTAATCATCCTATCGGACGGTATGGATGTTGCATGCACATGATAGGTTGGAACTGGTTGGATGTGAGCATCTATCCTGTTAGGAAACATCATCATCATCATCATCATCTAAGCCTTATCCTAATTAATTGGGGTCAGCTACATGAATCCTGCTCCGCCATTCCACTCTATTGAGGGCCAGATCTTGAGTTAGACCTTAGGCCATCAAGTCTTTTCTTAAAACCTCCATCCACGTCATTTTGGGCCTTCCTCGTGCCCTTTTAGAGCCTTCAATTTATACCAACTCACTCCTAACCAGTAAGGTTCTAGGTCTCCATTGCACATGACCAAACCGTCTAACTTTACCTACCCTCATCTTATTACCTATTGGTGCTGCTCCTTTCCCTATCTTATTACCTATTGGTGCTACTCCTAAATTCCTTGTAATGCATTCATTTCTAGTTTTGTCCTTCCTCTTGCCACTCATCCATCGCAACTTCCTCATTTCAGCTACACTCATCCTATGAACATGATCTTTAACTGCCCAGCATTTCTGTCCCATAAGCATGGCTGGTCTTATAGCTAGCTATCTTGTAAAACTCCAGAGGCACATCTCCATTTCTTCCACCCAGCTTGAACTCTGTGCAACATCCTTTCCAATTTCTCAACTATGAATTATTGATTTTAGGACACATCTCTTGATGGGATTTTTTTAAAGCTCCAGAGCATTCAGGTGGTGGCACATTGTGTGGACGGTTTATGTTGATGGCCATTTGCACCACTTGGGATGTTGGAAATGGATTATCCGAGGGCTTTCTGTGTTCTGTCTACAGATGTGATTCTTTTGACCTGTTATTACCTTATTTTACAAGGAGAAGACGTATAATGTTTGTGAACTTCTCTCACTGATCTTATCAGTGACTCAATTTTCGTACACTGTGGAAAATGGGAGCAAGATCCAAACTGACTCTTAAGTAGGCCCCAACTTTGATGCCATATCCCAAAACTCACATCAAGCTGCCAATCTGCCCTTGATTGGAGGATAACTAAAAATGGAAGGTCAGAGGAACTTTGATGGACCTTTTTATGACCATCTATTCAATCCCTGCAAGCCCATCTGATGATTGGTTTGGACCTCACATTTTTATGAATGACATTGACAAACGGTAGTTGGTCCCATTCATGTGATAATTTTGAAGAGATGAAATTGTCATGGCAATTAAGCCTCCCTCTCTCTCATCAGAAGCGAAGCCTGACGAAACTCAAACTTCCCTCTCCCCTCATCAGAATCCCAAGGAGACTTAGACTCAGGTCATGCCCAAGAGAGTATCAGCCATAACATGGATTCAAGACTGGGCAACTCGGGCTAACTCCTTTGTTCTTGTGTCTGAATCTTGCCCGACATGGGGGTGACTTGTGGTGTCGAACTGGATTGGGTCTAGCCATATCTCAGTACTCGTACGAGTTGCACCCAATTCATCCACCACCTCCAGCTGGAGATGCACTTTCATCTCTTCAACATGTGTTTCTTAAAATTGCACCTTTTTGGCCCTTTGTCCCCATACTGCTTCACTCATGAATGCTTTCTTCACTCTTTTTGGGACAGGTGGGCCATTCCCATTGGTGTGTTGGTACTGATATTGATTCTCTACTGGCGGTGTTATGGGAGGAGGAAACATGGGTCCCGCCCGGTGTTACCTCTATACAACGGCCACAGAAGCAACTCAAGTCGTCGGAGATCAGACTAGAAGGAAAGTTTCAAAAAGCTGTTGTATTCTAGCAAGTCCTTTCACCCAATTGGACCTGTTTCCGTTCACCATCCGTCAACTTGGGCAACACAATTTTTACTGCTCCCAAACTGATGGATTTCCGATAATTTTTTCCTGACCCTACAAATGGAAATGGTGAAAGGAGGCAGGTAGAGGTTCTAGGTTCCGGAGCATTGGACATCTACTGCATACCTTTGTAATTTTGAGCAATTTGTCAATGATTTATCACTTGTTATGCATTGTTTTGCATGTGGGCCCTTTTCATCAGTGTTAATTTTTGTAATTGAATTTGGTGGGTGCTGTTATCATATATGGATGTCTGCAATGGTGCCAGCCAATGAACAAAAATGCATGCAGAACGGTTGTATTGGATTCCGAGAATGGTCTGTAGTATCGCCGCCTTGTTTTGACTTTGGTTTTTGTGGTTGGTTGAGACATGTTGGTATGCACGTCTGGTTTTTTTTTTTTTTTTTTAATTATTATTTTAATTTTAATTTCTGAGTACAAGTGAAATTTCAGCAAGGGTTTGAACTTTTCTGGCTGTTTCTTTTTTTTCTTGGCAATGTACCCTGTAGAATATCCAATCCATGAAAATTGTGGAACTGAAAATGAAAATCAGCATCATCCACTCGCTGGTCAGGACACAACATCGAAATCAGTAGACAGGCGTGATCTACCCGACGAATGAATGGGTCAGCCTGATTTTCATTTCAGGAGATAATGCAGCCCACCTTTTGCATTGATTGGATATCCTGCAAGAACGCACTGGTCAGGACACAACATCAGAATCAGTAGACAGCCAATGGTGGGACTCAAGTTTGCTGATGTGATCTACCCGATGAGTGGTAGTCAGCCTGATTTTCATATCAGGTGATAATGCAGCCCACCTTTTGCATGGATTTGATATCCTACAAGCATATGACATGTAGACCGGAAAAAAAGGTCTGTATCATAACCTATGATATGACGGCTGTATCTGATCATTTCTGTGGAAAATGGCAGCAAGAGTCTCTTTCGATTATGTTCTTTTTCAACCTTCTGAGGAATCATGTGATTCTATGCTGGGTACCGTGAGCTATACACGTGGGTCCCACGGTTTTGAAATGCAGTCGCTTGATCTAATTAGGGCTGTCAATGGATCGGATTCGGCCCGGATCAGTGTTGATCCGAATCCGATCCGATTGAGGATTTACATGATCCGAATTCAATCTGGATCACAAATTCTGGTCTGATTAATTCAATCTGGATCACAAGTTCTGATCTGATTTTGATCCGTTTAAATATTGGAATCTAATCCTAGTTTAGTATTCCTTGGTATAAATCCATAGAAACTAGTACTCTTCTATGTAAATCCAATAAAAAACTAGTGTAGCCTAGGCTTTTTTCTTCTTTTGTCATTTTATACCCCCTATAATCGGATCGGAGTCGATCTGATTATTAA
This sequence comes from Liriodendron chinense, assembly GCA_003013855.2. Taxonomy (NCBI): domain Eukaryota; kingdom Viridiplantae; phylum Streptophyta; class Magnoliopsida; order Magnoliales; family Magnoliaceae; genus Liriodendron; species Liriodendron chinense. The sequence goes on from ML058505.1 coordinate 2,378,197, forward strand.
ACGGATCAAAGATTTCGATCCGTTGATCAATCCGATTAAATTGGATTGGATTGGAACCATGATCCGATCCGTTGACTGCACTCATCTAATGCAACCGTGGCATTATCCTAACCCCTTAGGTATTCTTTCTGGATGGAAAAGAATACAGCAGCAGCATACAACTCAACCGAATAAAAGTATGAAATATAGGATCCCTACGGTGTAGCCATGGTGGGCTCCATCAGAAGAATGGTCTAGATCACCTGTCAGTGACTAACTTCTGCCAGCTCAAGGGCCCGAATCTAGGAGTTGATCCAGTGCCTTTTTGAGGCATGAGTTGTACGCCTATATACCATTACCACGCCGATTACATGGATAATATAGGGTATTCAATCATTCAGGAGGTCCAATAGTAAATGGGCTTTTGATAATAAGTTGCTGTTTGGATCATCCCATCCCTTTAATAAGGGGAATGAAATGGACAAATTATTTACCCAAAAAGGGAACACTAAGGGCCCGTTTGGATACCACCAAATAAGTTGTTTTTCTTGCTGTTGGCAGCAGTTAAGTAACTTATTTGAGATAAGTTACTTCGTTTAATAAATAATGATCATTACTTATTTGCTGAAAATCAGTTTTGTATTTCAGCAATTTTGTTTTGCTTTTTAACTTTTTCACTACTGACTAGAACAAGAGGTGCTCGTCTATAGCTGTGCTGATTTTCGTGGCAACTGCCCACCCACATTGACCATCCAGCTTACTGGGCCTACTGCAATATATTTGATCCGCGCCATCTGGTTTGGACGTGAGTAGGGCTAGCATGTGAGGCAGATCTAAGCCTCAGGTGGACCCCACATCAGGAAGCAATGGTGATAATGATGACACAGTTGAAACCTCCCAGGCCAAGCATGATGTGTTTTACTCATGCCATTCATCTGCTTTTCCAACTAGTTTTGAGTGGCCCACTGGGTAGTGGGGCCACATGCTATGCACATGAAATCCACACCAGTCCACCCTTGTTGGTCCATCCCAAAAATGAAACAAAATCCAATCTCGAATTGACCGCACCTCAGGAAACAGTGGTCATTGACACCCACCATTTGTCGGCCCTAATGATGAGGTGGCCATATCCATGGCGGGCCCTGCATGATGGACGGCCCACATTAGATGTGGGCCTCACATTTGGGACTGATCCACATTAAAGGTGGCTCCACGTGATGGGCAGTGGATATTGATGGTGGGCCCACTTGATGGATGACCAACATCAAAGGTGGGCCCTACATAAAGAACGGTGAAAATGACCCACGTCCAAGGTGGGCCACATGATGTACTAGCCCACATCAAAGGCGGGGCCCACACAATGAACAATCCACACCAAAGGTTGGCCCCAAATGATAGATGGTGGATGTGCAGGGACCAAACAAACTTGAGGAATGACAAACATGCTTTTCTACTTTTTGGTTGATAAGCCTGTTGTTTACCAAACTTATTTGCTAAATAAGTATAAACCAAGATAAGTTACTTATATGATAAGTAGCTTATCTTAAGTAACTTACAATCCAAATGGGCCCTTAGGGCCCGTTTGGATACCACCAAATAAGTTGCTTTTCTTGCTGATGGCAGTTAAGTAATGCTTTTCTACTCTTTCACCGCCGACCAAAACAAGAGGTGTTCGGCCATAGCTGTAAAAGTGCTGATTTTTCGTGGCAACTGTCCAGCCCACGTTGACCATCCAACTTGCTGAGCCCACCACGAGATATTTGATCCACGCCATCCATCTAGTTTGGATGCGAGTGGGGTTAGCATGTGAGGCAGATCTAAACCTCAGGTGGACCCCACATCAGGAAGCAACAGTGATAATGATGACACCGTTGAAACCTCCTTGGCCTCCTTGGGCCTGACGTGATGTGTTTTACTCATGCCATTCATCTGCTTTTCCAACTAGTTTTGAGTGGCCCACTGGGTAGTGGGGCCACATGCTGTGCACATGAAATCTACACCGTCCACCCTTGTTGGTCCATCCCAAAAATGAAACAAAATCCAATATCAAATAGACTGCACCTCAGGAAACAGTGGTCATTGACGCCCACCATTGGTCAGCCCTAATGATGAGTGGCCCATGTCCAAGGCGGGCCCTGCATGATGGACGGCCCACATTAGAGGTGGGCCCCACATTTGGGACGATCCACATTAAAGGTGGCTCCACATGATGGGTAGCGGATATTGATGGTGGCCCACTTGATGGATGACCAACATCAAAGGTGGGCCCTACATAAAGAACGGTGAAAATGGCCCACATCCAAGGTGGGCCCCACATGATGTACTACCCACATCAAAGGCAGGGCCCCACACAATGAACAATCCACACCAAGGTTGGCCCCAAATGATGAATGGTGGATGTGCAGGGACCAAACAGACTTGAGGCATGATGTTAGAAACAAACATGCTTTTCTACTTTTTGGTTGATAAGCATGTTGTTAACCAAACATACTTATTTGCTAATTAAGTGGAAATCAAGATAAGTTACTTATCTGATAAGTAGCTTATCTTAAGTAACTTACAATCCAAACGGGCCCTAAGGGGGCGTTTGTATCTTAAGTTACTTCTTAAGCTACTTATGCCTCAAGTAGCTTCATCTAGATTTCTACTCATTAAACTAAAGTGATTAAGTTACTTTAAATAAAAAAAAGTGACTTATAAGTGATCATAAATGGAACATTTTTTTTTGGTTAGTCATACAAGGCACTTAGCTGCGCAACGCACCCACAATGTTAGTTACACGATGCACCCACCCGAGACCTGCTGTTGAAATGCCTAGGCGTCTTCCAGCTGGGCTAGCAGGCGAGACACGTCATAAACTAAACTTACTCATCTCAAATAAGTTATCTACTGCTGTAAGAAGAAAAAGTAACTTATTTGGTGGTACCCAAATGGGCCCTGCTCAGTAATTAGATGGTTAGGATCTTCTGGTCAAGGTAAAATTTCGTTAGTGACCCACATGATTAATGTTCTGGATCATACATGTGCCACATGTACAGTAGCGAATATGAAGGGAACCGATATTTAATAGATGGTCAGGATTGTCCTATCAAGGTAATTCTTGGTTAGTAGGTAACCAATGGCTGATGCTGTAAGCGGTAAAAAGAAATACTTGAGGATAGATGATTAACACTGAAATGGGAAGTTTGGTTTTCTTTTCTTCTTTTTCTGAAGTAAATAACAACTACTTAATTACCATTATTTACAGGTATTTACCAAAAACCAAACACGCCCTTAAAAAAGGATAGATGATTAACACTGAAATGGGAAAAATGATTTTCTTAATTAATAAAGTAAAATAAAGAGAGCAATGATCCAGTAAAGGCAGTCATGGTAGGTCAAAAAATGGACGGCTAAAAAGGGATGGCTAAAAACACTCATGCAGTGTGGATGTGTCCCACCTAATGACTTGCCTCACCAGATTTTAGGCAAGGACATGCTCACCCGGGCTCCCACCGGATGAATACCCTCGACTGTGTCATGTTCAGGCGCTATTATATATACATGGAATACACATACCTCAATCCAGACCATTCTGATCCAAGGCTGATGTGAAAATCACGCTAACAGATGATTCTGTCCAAAATGATGATTGTGAAATGGACTACACACACATGAAAAAAAAAAACACCACCAGCTATCAATTCATGTTCTCTATCATGAAGACTGTGGGGCGCCACATGCAAGAACTGGATCAATGACTAAGACTGTAATTTCCACTTTAATTTGCATACATTTATTTATGATCCCATAATCAGCTGGTCAATACAAAAGTTCCAGTTTGGAGAGATTTTCACTGAATAAAACCAAAAACAAATGCTATATCATCATCATTATCATCGCCTTCGGAGCCTTGCTCTGATTAACTGGGCTTGGTTACATCAATCCTATTCCGCCATTCCATTCTGTTAAGAACCATATCCTCAGCTTGATTGAAGTTGTGGTGGAAGTTTCATGCAGCCTTCCAACCTAACCAACCTGATATAACCCTCTATCGAGGCTTGGGACTAGTAATGAGAGCGCAAAATTCCCACAGGCCTTATTATTTATTAAATGCATGCTATTGAAACAGTGATAAATACCCAAAATGCTATATTTTCAGCTATGATCAAAACAAATAAATCCAAATTATATTACAACCAACGGGATTATCATACTGCAAACAATGAAAGAAAACAACTCATTTGAATATGTAACAACACCACTTGTTAGCCAATGACCATACATTCTACAGGAACAAAAAGTTATTTCATACCGATTATAGATTCCTCCATTTTTGGACAACGGGGAGGATTGCCAATTGACCCATTTGAGCTGTGATTGGAAGTTTATTCTTTTTGCAAGAATTATCCAATAACTTTAGTAACCTGCATTGCCAAAACAACGAAGAACTGTCAAACTATGTGTATCACCCAACCCTATCTAGGTCAAACTATGTATATCACCCAACCCTATCTAGCCTTTTGCAAAAAAAAAAAAAAATTAAAAAAAGAGAAAAAGAAAAAGCGAAAACTCCACTCAAGTAAAACAAACATAACAAGTTACCGTTCACATAGCTAAAACTCAATTCACATCAAGCATGGCGAGACAACCAAGCGACCCATCAGCACAAAGGTGCCCATATCTTTTATTAGAAAGGTATCAACACCTTGAATATGCAAAGAGTAACTACTACTAATAGAGGAATTAAAATAGTAATGATGCTGATAATTGTGCTCAAGTAGATAACCAAATACATAAAGTAGTTGTTGTATACGCTTACCTAGTGGAGTCATAGCCATGGTATTCTAATGCCATATCCAGGTAGAGACCAGGAAAACAGGGAATGGAAGACAGAGGCAGGTCGCAAGAAGAGCCTAAATGGCGAGTAATTCTCCCAAGCCTGGCAACAGGCAGGCCCTGGGTTGGTTCAGGCTCGGACTTTTGAACTGGTTAGCTCAGGCCTATAGGGCCATGCCTATTCGAGATATTGATTTTGCTTGGCCAAGGCCGGGCCCATTGCCAGCCCTATCTCCCTCTTAGTGGTTGTGTGGTTTTCCCTTTACAACAGTAAATGGCTGTAAATGTGCAATGATCATTTACTCATGTAATTGTGTGGTGACATCACTTACATTTGACGACAACGATGATTTTTTTACATTGTTTTTTTTTTTTCTCCACAGAAAACTACTAAAAATGGTAGTTTTATAGTGTGAAAGTGTAATGATTACAATTTACTTCCCTTACAATTGTATTTGACTCTCGATTTACAACCCATAATTCCTCTTTAAAGAAGCACCTGGAAATAATAATGATGACTCATTTACTTTGTATTTCATGGGAAATTGGAAAAACAAACAGGCCTTTAGTTCAAACGGGCATCACCATATCTTATTTTCACTGGTTTAAGAGCTATGGGTGGTGAGCAGATGTCTTGGGTGAAGTTTTGAATAATGGTATTGGTGTGCATATTGGTTGGGCCCAAAATAGATATGGTACATGCCCTATTGGACCATATCAAACCCGTATCAGATGATATCAGCCCCCCCTTTTTTTGGGCACAAGAAAATCTTTGAAAAATATTGGGAAAATGGGAAAAATGTTAAACACCAGAATCTATTTTGTGTGTATGTGTGTGCATGTCTTTACATATTCACTAGTGTATCGGACAATTCTTTGATAATAATGATGTCTACCAACTTGACCTACTGAAAGGCGAAAGCCAACCAAATAAGTCCTAATTGAAAAGCATGATTTGGTGGATTAAGCCAATCACATGTGAATAAAAGAAGATGAAGGGGGAAAAAAGAAGTGGTGCTTTACCCCTTCCAATATTTCTCAAAATGCTCCATTCTGCTTTGATTTCTTGAATCCTATCCAAATCTTGTGTTTTGATCCTACAAATAGGCATAGATCCCAGTCTAAAATTACTTTCTAAGCTTCTTTCATGATTGAAATGAAAAAAAGTGGAAAAATGAAAAAGAATTTGAAAATAAAAATATAAAAAAAGGAGCATTTATAGTTATATCCGCCGTGACAACTCTGTATCAGCAATATGGGGCGTATCAATCTATACGCCCCCCCTTTTTTTTCTTAACAGACCAGTTCACAGCATATCACATAACAGTGGCCAATACGGTTATGATACGGTTCCAATTGGTGATGATATTTAAAACCATGGTCCTGGATGCAGCTCATGCAGTTAATATTGAAGTTTTGGAAATAGGCGGGCACCTGTATTGAATGAGCCTACTAATCAAGTGGACACCCCCATGTAGGCCCAAAAATCATGCTTGTCCAATCATCAGGTCAGCTGTACATGGATGTTGCGTTTGGGCCATTTGAAATCTAGCTTTTTTGTTTGTCAACATCTAGCCCACCAGATGATTGGACCACCCGGATTTTCGGGTCACAAACACACAAGAGTGGTGTCCACCTGGATCTTGCAGACATGCCACATTGGCAAAAGTGGGAGAGGACTTGATATCTTGCTCCAGTGAGTAGCCCTCTCACTTCTCTATCTTCAAGCATTCAGATCACAAATATTTGCAATCATCAGTATTGGATTGGATGCACGTCCTTACCATTTAAACAAGAGGCATTGATCTCGAATACTGCTCCAGCAGTGCCAAGACTCTCGCGGCCTTCCTTCCTAGCTGTCCATCCTCATGGCCCTGGGTGGTCAGTGCGACAAGAGGAATCCTAGCCATCGAGCAATAAGAATCTCCCACTTCCCTGGCCACAAATACCTTCTCCAGTAGGGACAGAACCTCTTCTTTCAAAGCGGGCGTCCCCCAATTCAAAACCTCCAACATCGGGCCAATGGCATTTGCATCGTGCAGCACATTCGCCCCTCTATTAGGCAAATCTTCTTGAAACAACGTCGCCAATGCTTTAAGTGCTTCAAGAGCAGTCACATAAACATGCTCTTGCAAGAGTTTCACCAGCTCCGGCAAAGCATCCGCCTTCAACAGACAAAAACTAGTCCGCACTCTGCATACACCTCCATGGGCCTCACAAACAGGCACATGGGCTGGCCTAAAACACAAGTAACTGGCCAGTTTTGGGTATGGCTGTAAGCTTAGGGCTGCTCAAAGACAAGTTGCCGATCAAGGCCGCCGCTCTTGCCTTTGCAGTTACAGTCCCTGACCTGAGAAAGCTGACAAGCAATGGGTAAAACCCGTGTTCGACCACCATTCGTTGCGTCTCGACATCAGCTGGATCTGTGAACCTGAATAGCGCACCGAGTGCGTTTTCCTTTGCTTCCGTCGTTCCTGATTTCATGATGTTCAAAATCACCGGCAGCACTTCTAATTCAATCAAGTTCTTGGTTAGCTCAACTTCAGATTTTGGAAGATGAGCTAATAGACCTGCAGCTGCCATCTGTACGTTGCCTGGGCTTTCATCCTTGAGAAAATCCATGAAAGCTTCGAGCCTCTGCTGCACAAGAAGGAAGTCAGCAATTCCTTGTGGTTCGTATTGGGCCAAATGGAAGAGCAGATTAACGGCGAGTTTCCGAATTTCCGGGTCGGTGTCCTCTAAGAGGGGAAGGATGACAGAAACACCGTTGGCGGCCGCAGCTGCCTTCTCCCGAAGCCCATCTTCGGACTTATAAATACCAAGTAATGCATGTAAGGAGGGCTTCCGAATGCTAGGAGACAAGGCTTTGTTCTGTTGAATGGCTAATAAGTCGGCAATGATTGGCTCTAGCTCGAGAAGGGCACCGTTTGCATTAACGAGAAATTCAATACCATCATCAGAAAGTTTTTTAAGGATTTCAGAGCAGCTTGCTCTAATGATCGCGGGCACATGGGAAGAGAACATCTGTTCTAGAATGAGAGGAACCCCACCTGCTGATGCTATTAGATTCTTATTTTCACGGCAATTAGACAACTTTGACAAAGCCGCGAATGCCGACCTCTTAGATTCGAGACCCCCTGATGCCATTTCCACCAATGGACGTATTGCTCCTTTCTCACCAAGGAGCATTATATTCTGGTCAACCAACTCCATTTCCATGAGGACTTCCGCCATTGATATCCTTGATGATTCCTCTCCTAAAAAAAAATCAATGTGATTGAATAAAATGGGCAGCTTCAAATTAATGGATTAATATCAATAATGTACAAGTGCATGGAACATGGAATAAAAAAAGGTTACTTAACAGCCGTGACGGCCATTACGGGGCCATACAGTTAAAAAAAAGGCCAGTATGGCCCGTTTCATAATGGTATTAGCATTAATGAATACCTTGGCATGGAAACGAGCACATGCACGAAAATACACAAAGACCAAAGATCCTACAAGCCCGAACACAAATAACTACCTACCATTTCACACCTAAATAACTGAATTGAGTGTTATTTGCAGGAACCATGATGAAAGCTGCCAGTGGTGGAAAAATAACAAGGTGAATAGCCTAAATTGTGATTTCGTTGATCTTTAACAATGACTGTAGTAAGAAAATAATATTTTAGTTCATAAATTCATGGATTAGTAGTTTTTCAAATTAAAATTTGACTGCTGATTAGTCAAAATATTGCATGGCTCCTAAATGTTACCAGATCTGCCAATTTCCTCAATTCCAAGAGTTGAGGTAACGCAAGCAGCCCACAAATTTTAATCACCTTGAAACCCTTCAAACGAGCACCTCAAAAACTGAAAACAATTAGAAAAGGACAGAAATGTTGACAATCCTTCAAATGGAGATTCTTTTTCTTGAAAACCACTGTAAATTGATGGATTGGGTGCTTAATAGAGAAAATCAGTGCCTTTTTTTTGGAGAATAAAAAATTTGTTAGAGATAGATAAAGCTCAATCAATGGGAGAAGAATCCACAATACAAATTTCAGATTTATAGGCAACCCCCCAAAAAAACTGTGATATTGGGGCTTTTGCTACACACATTCAACAAAATATTTAATGCAAAACAAATGCAAGATTCCAACGCTGTGATTTCCGATTACATTCATCAAATGACATTCTTGAAATCCCATTTAATGATGAAAATGGTAACGGTTGGGAGAGGTGTTAGACTCAATGTTGAACCAGTACAGGCATTAAAAAAGAAAAGAACAAGAGATTCAAGAATATCATTTTCAAAGTAAGCTTGATTTTTTCATAAGAATTGGATTAAGTAAACAACACCCAATGAGTTTTTTTTTTCTTTTTTAATTATTTCAAGTGGAAACCAAAAAGAGAGGAAAAAAAAAAAAAACATATGCCTCAATCAAATCTATTGAAAAACTTGAGTAGCAAATCCAGTCTAAAAACATTCACATCCTATCATATGTCATTTTAAACCCATGGAAAGTACCATACTTCACTAACTAAATCCATAGGGTTGATACAGCCAATACTACCACAAAACAACTGTGAAAATTATAAAAGTTCATGGGTATTAATTTGTATTATACCACTTGAAGGCCCAATACATATCTTATTGGCTGATGTTTTAAAACACAGAAAGATACGTTGGACTATCCGTGCTTACCAAGTCAAGTAGGAAACTACTAGCACCAGAGGATGACAACCAACCCAATCAAGAATAGTTCTGCAAATTCAATTACTTATTTCGATCATTGAATTGTTTTTCTTTTTCCTTTTACAGGTTGTCATTATTCATTTTTTTTTATGAGATATGATGATTTATTGTTACAAATGTTAATGATTAGTAATTGATGATTGAGCAATTTACATCTCAATCTAGATTGTCTTTGGGCTCTAATTTGGTGCTACTTGGTTATTACTCAAATAGAATAAACTTATTTCGTACGTTTACTGAATTTTTCCAAAGTTCCCAATCCTATAATTTGTAGTTTCTAATTAATATTTTTGTAAACATGAGTACATCTATTAAAAAAATAAAAAATAAAAAAAAATAAAAGAAGAAGAAGAAGAAGAAGAAGAAGAAGAAGAAGAAGTAAAATACCATATCTTTCTAGAACTTTTACAGCTTTTCATTAACTTTTATTTTGTGAACTCTTCCCGGATTCTGTAGTATTTTGTTCTTAAGGAGTCACTGACAGAATAATCCTCTAATCCCACTAATGGAAACCCATATTGGGTCTTTACCAGACTTAACTCGAGTATTGCAATGAACAATTACTTTTTTGGGCCGTTTAAGAAATGAAATCTCAAGAAATGTAGTCGCAATAAAATACCAGTGAATTTCAAGATATAAAAAACAGGAAAACTAAGAATTAAGACATTAATGGAAAATGGAACCTAATACAGATGCATGGCCTAGATCATGACAAGCAGCTGACTAACCTTGACAAAGGCGATTGATAAGCGGCTTGTACCAATTGGCAACAGCCGCACGAGAAATATTATTTTCATCATCATCACAAAGCTTCAATAAGATAGCTTCTGCTTTCTCTGCTGATTCCGTTACTGAATCCTTCAGAAGCATGACAAGGAAAAGAATGGAACCCTTTTGCTGAGTCACCCTCTTCAACACGGCTGCATTCCATCCAGAACTATCTTGCAAAAGATCAAAGAGCAACTCAACTGCAGGCTTTGATATACTTGGACCGCGTCCTAGGCAGTGAACTATGTGATCAACTCCTCCAGACTCAACCAATCTATCCTGAACATTTGATACAAAATATTGAATTAAGACAGAATTTTGAGCCTAATGAAAGATTTCAGTATAAAAGAACCAAGAGGAATTATGTGGCCTAAACTGCTTGTGCAAGTGATGCCTGTCGCTTAGTGATCTAGACCATTGCTCTGATGTGGCCGCCATGAATGCACCATGCACCAAACATCTCCCCAGTGGGAAATTCATAACCCTTCAACCAGTGGCCTACAAATAGACAGTTTCGAAAGCATGCCACAACAGTACATATTCAATGCAAAATTGCCAAGCATTAGATGGTTTGTATACTCCATTCTGGGAGGCCTTTAGGCATGGTGAGTCTATGGCTCCACCCATCAGATCAGCAGTATGGATCACAGAACCATGGGGCAACAACTTGCATAAAGTCAAGGTTGATCATCTAAAACTTCAGCCATTTCTAGTGCTGAGGTAATGTCCCCACAATTCCCTCAAGCTTTCAAGAGGTGCAACAAGACATATTCAAGCCCACATGTGTCTAGTGCAGGCACATGCTAGTTGCATTTAGAGATAAATTATTTAATGATGAGCTGTGCTAGGCCCACATGCATGTACAGGTCAGGTAATGCAAATGCCACCACATATGATAGGCATGGCAGCAAGGTGCAATATCCAAGCCATCCATTAGAAGGGTACCACTACTTAGATTCCCTATCCAAAGAATCAAGTTGGTCCAATAGTTCAGTTTGCCACAATTAACTGAAAAGATATACGGTTGTGAAAATATCAGCCAAAGCTTTCTCACCCATCAGTTTATTTCTACTATTCACGGAACACCTACTAAATGGACCACCTTTACCTTCGAGCAGTAACATCAACACAGTGAGGTCAACCTAATGAATGGCTTGGACATTTCACCTGCCAGCCAAGCTGGCATATGTGGTAGCATGTGCATTAGCTGACTTGTACAGGTGTCTGGTGGCAAAGCTCTTAAATGCTTATGAAAGTAATAACCTCCACTAAGTTTTGGAGGGAATTCTAGCCTGCAACAGAAGCTATATGTGAAATTTATAACCTCCACAGTACGAGGAAGACTATGGTTGGTCTGCTATATTTAGATTTCCCAATTTTTTTTTCTATTTTCCTTTTTTACAGCTATAGGTATTGGTATAAGCCCTTGTCACAATGCAAACAGATTTATGTGTACCCAAGACTCAAATTGAGTAGATTATTGTTGAGCTCTAAATTATGCATATTCTAACCCCAATTCATCACACATTATGCATGGTTTATATGCTTAAAGACCTATCTAATGCATGGTTTTGTGACTGTAGGAATGAGAGAGAGACTTCGCCATTTGGATGTTTAAAGACCCTTCTTACATGCCTTAAAGAACAAAAGAATAAAGAACAAAAGGTGGAGGAAAAATACAATGAAGATGGAGAATGGAGAATGCAAAAATCAGCAATTTATAGACTGACCGACCGGTCGTCCGACCAGGCCAGTCACTATAGCAACGGGTTGGCAAAGTGTTCCATAAATCGCAAATTCTCTGGACTATTTTTTACACAGTTCGACCTATGGTTCGACTGGCCAGATGGACTGGCCGGCCGGCCGGCAGATGGGTCGGCCCTTGTATTTTAAGTTCCAGATTTTTGTGATGTTTCTGTGCAAGCTCCAACCGGCCGGCCAACGTCTAGAATTCGAGTTTCTATTTTTAGTTCCGATTTTTGCTGTGCAAGTCTAGAAGATTCTTCGTCGGTGGGTGATTTGTGTTATAAAAGGACACCTCCTCTTCATCCTCAGGGCATGCTAGGACGTGGGGAAGATCAAGGAAACTTTAGAGAATGATTTCTTTCTACTTTTCTTCTAGTTCTTAGTTGGTTTTCATGTTTTTGAGGCTTCTAGTTCAAGGATATTAGAGATGAACTAAAATCTCTTAGCTAGGGCTAAGAGGTGAAGCTTTTGATTTGTTTTTTATGGATTGATGCAACCTAAGTTTCCTTTTTATGATTGTATTGATGGATTTGGTTTGAAGAGAGTTTAAATAAAGTACTAATTCAGTTTTTGCTTTGATCTCTTGATGACTCCGGCTCATGTGCTTCTTAGTGAATCTAAATCTAGTAGATTACCATTGTGCATTGTTTCTATGTGTGTAGTTCATTGATCTATCATCGACTTCGGGCATGATAGACACTTTGATTGCCATGTGTTCAATGTCATGGTCTTCATGTGGGAACTAATTCAAACTAAAGTTCTAATCTTTTATGATAATCAAAAGATAGATGTTTGCTGATTGATTTTGATTTAATTAGAGTTCTAATCATTGGTCGTAGTCAAGTCTAGTGACAGGATTTGGTGAAAGCTATGGTTGTGAATCTCAACTAGATTGGAAAGAGGCTTGGCCTATACAATTGAGTGTGCCTAAGGCCTGAGAATTATTGTGGGAATCGATTCAATGAACAAGCAACTGTTTTAGATAAGTGTTGATTGAACTGCTCCATATTCCCATCGGATAGAGATGGAAATTCGATTCCGATTGAATTGTGAGAGACCTAGTTGTGTTAATGCATTGACAATAATCAAAAGTGGATCCTAGGCGCTCTAGTGCCTTTTAGATTGATTATTACTTCTCACATTCACTGTTTTATTCCAAATCATTATTTTCCAGATTTAGTTCTTAATATGATCTCGATTCTAGGTTATTTTAGGTAAATTCTGAAGATATCCACATACAAATCTCTGTGGGACAATACTCGATTTTTTTGAATTTATTACTACTTCGCAACCCTATACTTGGGGAGTGAACAATTATTTTGCTGTAAGCTTAATCCAATGCTGTAAGATGTCCAAAATAAAGCATGCAAGAAAATGGCACATGAAAAATGTACAATAGAAACAGTTTCGAAAGAGCTTCTCACCTTGTTCCTAACGTGCCTATCAGCGATAGCCTTTAATGTAATCAAAACCATTCTTTTCACATTTTTGTCGTGAGACTTCTCAAGAAGTGACACGATGTTGGAGATGATTCCTTCTATACCAATCCAATCCTTGTTGATCGGGTTCTCTCTGATAAGCTCCTGCAAATGCAACAGAGCCTCTTTGTTATCCAGGTCGGATTCCGATAGCAACTTGCCCTTGGCAGATCTAATTTTAAGGCAGTAGTTGAGTTCCCGCCACTCTTCGATCGACTGCCTCAAGCAAACATTGGGCCTTAGCGTCAGATCGTCAAGAAACTGGCCCGTCTCAGGGTCCGTTCTCTGTCCATTGCTGATCCAAGATTCAATAGCTGCTCTCTCACATGTAGTACCTGTGCAAAGACTGACTGGGTCGACCATCACAGCCGTTGGCTCTATAGGACACATGAATGATTTGAGTGGCGGGATGTACTCATCCCGTTTATATTTCTCTATCGTCTGAACCCGGCGATAATACTGCTCCTTAACTTCTTCTTGGTCATTAGCAGCGTCCGCTCGAGACAGCAGCTTGATAACCTGTTCTAGAAAGAGCACTTCGGCCTGTTCTTTGCGTTCGGCAGCTTCTTCTTTTTCCTTTTTAAGCTCTTTGCTTATTTCAGATGGCTCGACAGGAACGCCTACAGCTCCAGCTATTGATTCTAACATGTCATTAGCAAAGTTCTGATCACTCTTTTGCTCTTGAAGACCCTTATCCAATCTCTCGACGATCCGAACCTGTAACTGGGAAGCTTCAAACTCAGCCTTTTGCATTTCATTGTGTAATCTGTTCACTTTCTCTGATATATCGGAAAGGATTTCGGTGCTTGCGAGGGATAAAGCAGCTAGAGACCTTCCGATATCTCTCGTAACATCTTGCACCTCTTTGACTATATGCCGACACTTGAGTAATAAGTAGAAACGGGAACGATTTGTGCACTTCTCAACTAAACGCTTGGCCTTCTTAACATCTTCCTCAAGATACTCTAAAGCCCGCCTCGCAGCATTCGAGTCTTTCAGCTCGCGGCGCTGCAATTCCTCTAAGACGGGTTTGATGTTGGAAAGGTATTTCGACAGGGCCTTGAAGCTTTCCCCCTCTATCAGAACATCTTTAGTCGCTTGAGCCGTTTTCAAGACTTGATCTGTAAGCAAAGCCAAAAAGGTCCCAATCGGTATGAGTTCCACCAATGCCATTGCATGCAGTTTTCAAGGGGAATCCTCTATTGGATATAATACAAATCTCGCCGATTCAATCTCCACATTGCTTCTGCTCATCTTTTCCAAAATCCACTTCTATCCGTCTGAACCATTTCAGTATTCCATTTGGCTGTGGGGTTATTCTCTATCCATGACCTCTGTCGAGCATATATGAGTCCTGAAAACCATCAAAATCCTCCAGAATGCATCTCACCTAGCTACAAGTTTCTCATGACTATGCAATTCCAGCATTCAATCTGGAAAAAAGAGAGAGAAGAAACTGAGAATTGGATAGTGAAATATGTTTTTCATAGAAAGAACTTTCAGCATCATTCCATCAACAACGATCAATTCACAAAAAAATACAGTGAGCTTCAGGGCCTTTCAATGAAGAAAACCAAGATCAAGATAAATACTTCTTTCATATAAATAGAATTTCTCAAATTTATCGTCGAACAATTCAAGAAAATTGGGAAATTGGAAAAGATGACTACACAAAGACCCACAACCTAGAACATCTCTGGATGAAATAAGCTTTTCACTTTCACTCCATAATAATGGCTAAATTGAAGAAAATTGCAAATGCCCACAGATTTAAAAAAGATGAAAAGAAAGAAAGAAAGAAAGAAAGTACCGATTATCTTTGAAATTGAGTCCATCCACCCACTCGACACAGTTACAGCATTGGAATACAACGCAATAAACACCCTCAAATAAGAAAATGAGCCCCTAAAGACACATTTCTTCTTCAAAAGAATCACAAATTTGTTTATTGAGTAAGTATAATTTAAACACACAATCACACTTCCACCATGCATAGTAATTTCAAAGAAAATTCAGAAACACTCAAATGAGAAAACCCATTTCCCTAATCATAACCTTCCCTAAAAAAAACCAATTCACACTACAACCACGCATAATCAAAGAAGAAAAAGACACCCACCATGCATAATACTCCAAAAGAAAACTCCATTACACTCAATTGAGAAAACCCATCACCAAAATTCATAAATAATTCCTTAAAAAAAAAAAAAGGAAGCCCAAACCCAGAAAAAGTCACATCTGCTCAAAATCCAAAAAAAAAAAAAGAAAAGAAAAGAAAAGGAAAAACATCCCAAATTCAATCATTCCAAAATAACAACCCCTAAGAAAAGAATCTACACCCAACTACACACACTAGGAAAAAAAATCCCACAAATTCAATACATTCCAATGCAGATATCCAAACTCAAATATCTAAAATACAAAGAAGAAGAAGAAGAAGAGATGAATCAAAGATAAGTTTTTTTAACAAAAAGAAAAACAAAATCAGAAATAAATACCTCCAAGAAATCAAAAAGAAAAAAAGAAGCATCTGATGGAGCTCCAAAATGGCATTAGAAAATCCTCCGCAACAAAATCAAATATCAACAAAGAAAAGCTGGAACCTTTTCCCCAACACCTCTCTCTCGTTTCTTTCTTGTTTGCACTTGAACACACAACTTTAAAAGAAGGCCATTTCTAGCATCAGTGATTGTATGGATGACTTTGTTAGTCAAAGCTTTTGGTAGGAAAAAAAAAAAGTCCCATTTCAAAAAATATTGTATAGAGTCTGGTCTCTCTTTCTTATGGGAAGAAGAAGAATCATATGTAGGAATTTGTGGCCTCACATTTTCATATTACAGACAAATTCTCCTTTCTAACAAGTGGGGCCAATGGTTTTATAATCCAGACCGTTGATCTTTTAATTCGCACCTTCGATGGAGAATTCTCCTAAAATCTCTAAGACAACTGGAGCTAGACCGTTGTTTTATTTCCCTTATTTACAGTTGATCTGTAGGGTATAGATAGAAAGTTTAATGTTGTTTTATCAAAGATCTTTTTTACAGATAATCCATCAATTATAGGACACATCTGACTAATGGTCTGGATTACGAGAGATGCACTCCAATTGGCAAGTTTGAAATCTCGTGTATGCTGTAAAAAATTGCGGGCTGTGTATCATATAATTTTCGTGTAAGAAGAACGAACAATGAAGTTCTTGATGGCTATGGCCCGTACTATTACAATGCATACATGTTAGTATCATCCTTTCTCAAGTCAAGATTTTTTAGCCTCTAAACCATTTTTTCATTTTCCAATAGTCAGGTATACATTATGCCACAACTACCCTCTTGCACAATAGGCTCTTGTCCGGAGGAAGAGATTTTTTTTATATAAAAGGTGTGGGCCCAACAAATAAAGGGATGAGGCCACCCCTTAGCCGATCTGATCTGTCCATTTTAATCGAAAAGTCGTGAACCTACAATATAGGTTTTTATGATTTTCTGTCTAAAGCTCTTTATAGCCCACAACTACTCTAACGATATGTGTTAATAATAAACTGTTTCTTTCCTTGTGGTCCATCTGTGATGAGTTTTCTCCTCAAACTTGGGCCAATGACATGAAATAAAAATCCCTTACATGTGGATGTGATGGATTTGGTTCAAGGCAACCTAGTGGGCTCCACAAAAGATATGAATCGATTTGTTTCAGGTTTTTCTCTTCTCCCTCTGTTTTTCACTTCCTGGAACCACATGAAGACGAAGCTTCCTCGATAGTTGGTAATAATACAGCTAATCTCCTCACACTTTAGGAGATAGAAAAAAAAAAAAAAAGACTCTAGCAAGCTCTGACCAACCTCAAATCAGTTCTGAGTACAAAAAAAAGTTTTTTTTGTTTTTAAAGTTTTTTGGCCACAATCTCCGCAGTAAAGTTATGATGAGCAAATGTAACTTTTTTATGTTTTTTATTTTCTTTCGGGTATGAATGATGAGGGTTTGTGAAAGAGAAGAAGGTGTGGGGGTCCTTTTTTTATTTTTTTGAATGGTGGGACAACATATCGCAGATATTCACCGATGACCATTAATATTCACTTGGACCACTGATATTAACAATGGAATTCACAGTAGACCGCAGATATTTACAGAAGATCGATGGTAGGTATGAATTGTGGGAGTTTGTGAAAGAGAAGAGGGTGTAGGGGTCCCTTTTTGTTTTGTTTTAGTTTTTATTGTATGAATGGTGGGACTACATAGATCTTGGATATTCTTTGAGGATCGCAAATATTAATAGTGGGACTCACTATGGATCGCGGATAGTTACAGAGGACTGATGGTGGGTATGAATGGTGAAAGTTAATAAAAGAAAGGAGAGTGTGGGGGCCCCCTTTTTTTATTATTGTATGCATGGTGAGACCACATGTATCGCAAATATTCTCTTAGGACTATAGATATTAACAGTAGAATTCACCGTGGATTGTAAATATTTAGAAAGGATCGCGGATTATCTGTGGTCCTCATTGAATTACATTGTTAATATCTGCGGTCCTCAATGAATATCCGCGATCATCTTTAAACATCTACAATCCACATTAATTGTGCACTACAAATAGTATCTTTGGATGAATTGGTATGAATATATTTAAGTATAATACTTTGTCTTTCGTACACTAAAGAATTCTTTTCCGATGTGAGGGAACCTGACCCTTGCTTAGACTACCACAACATAAAGGTCTTCCCGAAGTACTAGGTAGCATTTCTTCATAATGTGAATGATGATTTCAATAACTCCTCTGCTAGGAGGGATTGTTTAGGAAAACTCAATTTGGATATCTCCTTGATTTTGATGAAGGAGTTTGGAGGGAAAATGGACCTTTGATGCATTGCCTAATGCAGAGGCACCTCGACAACCCCTGCTTTGACTTCCACGGCACCATTCTCAAGTCCAAAAAAGTGGACTTTACCTTAATCATGGGTCTGAAGTGGGGAATATCTGAAAAATCAAAACAGATAGGCAATTGATCATCACAAAGAAAGAGAAAGAGTATTATGGATCATTTTTCAAGGATAAGTGTCATATTATAAAGAATGATTTAGTTAGAGTATTTGATAAACTCTGAGAGACTAACCATTACAAGGATGTTGTGAAGCTGTGATGCTGATGTGTGTAAAGCATATACTTATTGGATTGCCCTTGAAGAATGCGTGCATAGATGAGTATTTAGATTTAATGAAGATTCTGATACATTTGATAATTACCCCTAAGGGAATAGCGTAAGATACATTAAAAGACGAAGTGAATACTGTAATCAAGACACACTTCCTCCATCCTACAACTTTTTTGGATGCTCATATACCTTGTAGGTAAAAGACTTTTCCCTTCAGTTTTTATAAGCTAGTATGCATCTATAATATTCTGCATTTTAATGTTTCTTATTCCTTCATTCAACATGTGTAGGGATATGAGGTTTTTCTTGTCCTATAAGGGCCGGATGGGTTCGCCATCAAACATAGTTCAGTCAGAATTCTCCAAATTATGAATTGGAAGCTGATTATGGTAGCAAAATACAAGCGCATATACAATTTTTTTTAAGAATGTGCGGGTAAGTTGAATTATCATCTCAAACTTGGTTTGTTTGTTTTATATTATCATGATCAGTATTTCTGACATTACATACATATTATTGTAGTTTAGGATTAACGATAAATTCATCCTCATGAAGAATGAGGAAAAAATTGTCACCGTTTAACGAGTTTATAGACTTCTTCAGGGGAGGAAAGAGAGGAGGAGGAAGGAGAAGATGGTTCCAGTAAATGAGGTACTAAAGGAAGATTTTAATAATATGGGGGAGGTAAAGGATATGAGAAGTAAGAGGCAGATAGATGTTGGGATGGAGAGGGGGAGGAGAGTGGGGCAAAGAAGAAGAAGAATGACGAGAAAGAGATCCACTCCAGTGAAATGAGAGAGACAGGAGAAGAAAGCAAGAGGAGAGATGGATTATGAGAGTCAACTGAGAAAAATAAATTTATGTATGAAAATGTTATCTGAAAGGGTTTCTATATTGGAGACAAAGAATAAGATTTTGTTCAACTAAATAGACTTTCTTCGGACCGAGGTGAAGATGCTAAAGGTATGTAAAATTTTAATTATTATATTGTGCACGTCTAGTTCAGCCCTTAACATAACATATGTGATGTTCATGCATGGTGCACATCCTACAACAGTAGGGGCCGAGGTGTAAGTCTAGCCCTCAACATCCACATCATGAGATTAGGGGGATGATGTCGATGACACGTATGAGGCAGGGTCCCACTCCCACTCACCCTCGTCAGATCTGGTAAAGGCTACAGCAGATGGCGTAGATAAGGCGGGGGCCAGTCCCAATGATATCCATGATGCGCAAGCTCATCCTGTTTTGGTGGGGAGGGAGCAATGTCATTTGTGACACCCCTCCAGATTTTAAGCGAAGTGGGAGATGAACTTAAAGAGAAGCTCGTACGCTACATGCATCCTTCAATGTGGCTTCTCAGTCCATACATTGCCACATGCACCGACCAAGAACCCATTTTGGGTGATAATTCTGCGTTTATGGACCTGTTGAGAATGCTTACCCTTGGAGAATACCAAATTATGAAGGCGGCTTCTAATAAACGTTATCATGTGTGGCTTTCATATCTATGAAATGATGCATGTGTTAATTAACGATTGGGGAAGATTATTGCACAAAATTCACTTAAGTACTTCTGTTTATATTATACATTTTTATTGATAATCTGGGAGTTTCATAAGGAATTGACTTGTATATAGAATTTTTTTTACTGATCGTCGCCTACAATATCCCTTAGTATATCATCAAGATTGCATGTTTGCAATGATATTCTTCTGAATAATGTTCATTTAATGGCATGTATATTTAACTTATATTATAGTCACCTAACTTACAAAAATTTGATTCCTTTGTAATAACAATTACTTAAGGATAACATTAAGTTTCAACAAAAATATAGTGTCGGTGTACATCAAAATAAAGGTAGAGATATACTTTTAATGCGCACAGTACCAATCTCTAAAACCTTGCAGGCATAGTCATCGCTTAAAAATACTAAGCCGCCCTCATACTCTCTATAAGAAGTAAAGACGCTCATATCCGAGCACATGTGATATGAAGCCTCGGAGTCCATGATCCACTCATCGCTGAGAGATCTCAGTCTTTGATGTTGTCAAGACCTCGCACACATCACTGCCACCTTTTTCATATTCAATGGTATTGACCTACCTAGAGGAATCTTCTGTCTTCTCTTCTTATTCTTAGGACTCTTGCAGTCTTTCTTCATGTGCCCTGACTGATCGTATCCCCAACATTTCAATTTTCCTTTCCCATTGTCTTTAGACTTGGATCGAGAACGTGACGATCCTTCACCCCACTCCGAATTCCTCCCCTCTCGTAACCAGTGCATCGGAGGAAGAACCAGCGTCACCGCTCTTTTGTCTCATCGTCTTCGACTAGAGGGCCGATACTACGATCTCTATGTTGATTACATCCCTACTTGCGCACAACGAGTTTCTGAGGGACTCATATGAGCTAGGAAGCGAGTTCAGCAGCATCAAGGCTTCATACTCGTCTTTCATCTATTCACCAATATCAAGTAACTTGCAAATCAGCTTATTGAAAGTGCTGATGTGGTCATCCACATTAGTTCCCTTCGTCATCTTCAAAGTGAAGAGCTGCATTATCAGATACATCCAGTTCTCTAGAGATTTCTTCATGTATACATTCTCTAGCTTGTTTCATGTATCTACATCGGTCTTTTCCCTCATGACGTTATAGAGGATGCCATCCGTCAAGCACAATTGTATTGAGATCATAGCCTTCTCGTCCATCTAGGTCCACTCATCATCATCCATGCATTCCGGTCGCTTTCCAAGGGCGTTCACAACCCCTTACTGAGTTAGGATGGCATGCATCTTCACCTTTCATAACTCAAAGTTGTTTTTGTCAAAAAAAAATTTCACGTTGAACTTCGTGCTTGATGTCATGAGATTATCTTAAAATCATTTGCTTCAACCTCTCAACAATAGCTCTAATACCACTTGTTGGTAAACCAGTCAACGAAAGCACCAAAGAGAATAAAACAATCACCACACGACGCAGGAAATCAACACAAAGACAATCCAAATTTTACGTGGAAAACTTTCGCGGGAAAAAACAATGGCACAAAGCGACACCTGCACTATGAATCAAAAGATTACAGAGACAATCTACCTATAAGTAAAGCTCAAAAGATGAACAAAGCACTGTCACACTTCACAATCCTCTCCTCAAACCTTAATTTCGAATTAGGACACCTTGATAGCAAATACAATACCTCTAAACATGATTAAGAAGTGTTTATATAGACTTTCAATCGAAAATAGAAACACATTACGTAAAACTGCGTAGCCATGCAAATCACCG
Source organism: Liriodendron chinense (assembly GCA_003013855.2). Classification (NCBI taxonomy): domain Eukaryota; kingdom Viridiplantae; phylum Streptophyta; class Magnoliopsida; order Magnoliales; family Magnoliaceae; genus Liriodendron; species Liriodendron chinense. The sequence goes on from ML058505.1 coordinate 2,400,161, forward strand.
CCAGTACAGCTGATCAGTAAGAGCCCATCGTCAACCGGTTGAGTATAGCAGAAAAATGTCTAAAGAGATCTGCTGAAAATCGACCCGTTTAACCTCAATAATCAACTGGTCGGAGTCTCCTGTAAACCAATCGGCGACCAGTCTGGAACCCACGAAAATTGTCCAGAGACTTGCTATGTAAGCTCTGTCCAAAATCAACCGGTCGGGCACAACAAACGACCGGTTGGTGGACCCTATTTCTGCACAGTTTGAAGTCTCAACGAACATATTAGGAAGTCCAATGGTAATTTGAAATAGCGAGCGGGATCCTACAAAGTGGTCACGAATGTGGGGTCATTATGAAATATATTGACTTTCTGTATAGAGATCTAGATATTGTATTTAGTCCGGTAAATTTCTTATGACATATTTCTCATTCCTATTTGTTATTGGCGGCCTTTATTTTACAACTAATATTAAATTATATGTTAACCTACAAAATGGAATCAATAATTTTAAACAAACATTATCCTTCGACTGTCTTCAACAATATAAAAATGGTCATTTAGAAAGTATTGAACTGATTGAGGATGAAGAGGAGGAAGACCAGATACATGTGATAGATATAAAACCCCTAACAGGAATCCAACCACACATACATTCTTTTTTAAGGGAGTAAGTTAACGGCAAAGGCAAATAATTATTTCACAATCTGTTGAAGTATTTTTTCCGTATTTGTGGCCAAATGTATCAAATTTATATATGAGTATTGTAATTACTATACTATTAATTTAATTATATTTTATATGACTAAAATGAATGATTTTTTAAACAAATGAATTTGAAGAATGGTGTAATGGATATCGAGATGAAGGAGTGTTGAGTAGAAGAATGTTGAAATTGGAGAATGGAGGAATGTTGAAATGGAAGAATTAATAATAGATCCCACTTGAAAAGGAAGAATGTTGAAATGAAGCAATACGAAAATAAAGAAGTTCACTGTGGTTCGTGGATATTAGATGTGGACCGCTGATATTCAGTGTGAACCACATATTTTCACTATAGATCGTGAATATTACGATAGGACCGCGGATATCCATGGTCCACAGTGAATATCACTGACACATTCTTAATATCCACAATCCTCAGTGAGTATCCATGGTCCTTAGTGATTATCCACGGTCCACATTGAATATTCGCAGTTCAAAGTGAATATAGGTTGTCCACTGCTAATATTCGCAGTCGTCAGTGAATATCCATGGACGTCAGTGAATATCCATAGTTCTCACTGAACATCTACAATCCACACTGAATATTGGTTGCACACCCTTAATATCTGCAATCCTCATAAATATCCGCGAACTACAATCAATATCCGTAGTCTAGAGTGAATATCGGTGGTCCTCAGTGAATATCTGCAGTTTACTGTTAATATCCACGGTCCACAGTGAATATTAGTGGTCCATTCTTAATATATGCGGTCTTTATTAAATATCAGGGAACTACAATCAATATTTGCGATCCAGAGTAAATACCGGTGGTCCTAAGTGAATATCCGTGGTCCTCAATGAATATTTGTTGTCCACTATTAATATTTGCGATCCACTGTGAATATCAGTGGACCACTGCTAATATACGTGGTCCTCACCGAATATCCATAGTCCACAGTGAATATTAGTGGTCTACAATGAAAATTACATATACCTTACAATGTAATAAAATGTAACTTGTTGATCATTACTTTACAAAAAGTGGCTATTATATTATACATTTACAAAAAAAAAATAGATAATAGAATCTTCCAACTTATAAAAAGTGACAAAGATAATTTAAAAAATCAATTTTCACTAACGAGCGAAAGGTAAGTGCACGTCGTCCGATTCGTTTACACCTAGAGCACTTTACAATTGGCTTGTCTTCACCTCAACTTGTAATTCTTCTCTTTTTTCGTCTTCCAGATCGTGTCTTCTGAATCGGGAGATGATTTTATTGCATATCGGTTTAACATATGTCGGTGTGTCCCATTGGCTAATCAGGGACTAGGTACACCAATTCCCGATATGCCTGTCAGTATATATCTACTAACAGTGGGGTGTGTGTATTAATAAAAAAATCTAATGAGTAAAATGAAAAACACTAATTATGATACTTATCACAAGCTACAATTACATGCAGGTAAGATGACATCATCACACCATACTCACCACATCCATATTTCATTTCGCTCAGTTTCACTACGTTAGTGTAACTCCCTACTCTGACTTCATACTCATCTATAAATATTGCTATACATACTGTCTTCTGTGCCTCTCTTGAAAGTTCAGTCATTCGAGTCTCCGCCCATGAAGTCGCTCTTCCAGGAAAATCGATGACATCTTCTCTTCTAATGATGAAGAACTCTTGTATCTTTTTTCCCACATTATCAAGAAGTTTTGTGATTGGATGTTCTCTCAGGTATTTTTCATAATACATTTTCGCTCTCAATTATGTTGCTATGATATTGTATCTTCTACTTGGAAAGAATGCAGATGCTCATATTTCTCTCTTTTACTATTGAGCCAGTTATATGCAGAAGGGTTGGCCAATTCTATAGAACGTATGACCTCTTCAAATCTGATTTTCCTACAAGTTTTAGTTGTTGCTGATTAGTAGTTTTTTAACCTCTCATCCTTGCATATATATATATATATATATATATATATGATAAGATATGATGTGCGCAATAACCATGACATGCCCCAGGGAATACAACTTTCACTTCGTTGATTAGTGCTTTACGACGATCCAATGTAATAACGATGTCCACGTATGGTGTAATGACTTGTCGTAAATTTTTTAGGAACCAATTTCAACTGCTTCTATTCTCCGACTCATTAATTTCGTAAGTTCCGTGAGTAAGTGATTATTCTTGTCTAACGTTATAGTCGTGAACAATAAACCTTTATACATTCCTTTTAGGTGAGCATCATCTACATCCAATACTTTTTTCAAAGTACAGTTGAAAGCTTCTAATGCATTGGTTGTGTGTGACACGAAGCATCCCTCAAAGTAGTTAGTTTTGGAGTTTATTTATAATTTTGTTACCATCCCCTGATTTGCCTTTGTCAACTTATAAAGATAAACTGACAACGCAATGTACAAATGTTTAAACAAACCCATAACCTCATTATTTGCAAGTTTCTTAGCACTTACACCTTATTATAACTGTCATCAACTTTGTATTTTTTGAACATTTCACGTTGTATATTGGCGGGTTTGCACAGTAGACCCTTCTTAATGCAACTAGCAGCAAACTCACTACATATCTTATTGATCGTCTATCGATGATGTCTTCCAGTCCCTTTATAAGCTACTCTACATTTATCACGACCGCTTCTCTCATAATGTGCCCGAAGATAAGCCATCGCATCAGAAGACTGCTTTCATATGTGTTTTGATCTGTATGTCTTTATTTTAAAAGCACCAACATCATCCAGTCTCGATGCATGCAACCTCCAACTGCAACTTTTAATGAGACATGTAATCGTGTATCTCTACTTGTTTGATGTCAAAATCTTATATTGGAAGTATTCCCACATTGCAAACTTGCAAAGAGCATTCTTGATCGAGCATTGTCCCTGTGCATTTGTCCGACTGGTTATTTCAATGGAATTGTTAATAAAGTCCGGATGTCTTAAATAATCTACAGTTAATGAATGCATCATCCTCGTTGCGTATGTTCAATGGTTAATAAATACTTAATATTATATAATTAACCCTAGTTACTAAGAGCATTATCATTATCTTTTCGGTTAATTTGCCCTTATTAGGTGTGTTTTCATCATTCGGGAGATTAACGGAGGTTAATGATGATCCAAGCCTTTCAAGATGATTAAAGGCCGAATTCAAACATGGTAGTGATCCTGAAGAGAATCAAGCCGTAAAAAGTGAAGGCCATACCATCTTGTATGGTCGAGATGAAAGAAGATGGCTCAGAGGACCTCATCAACAAGCCACACATTTTGGAGATCTAGGTTGCGCATGATTGATGGACAGGATTAAGCATTCACACACGTTGAAAGCATGTGATGTGCAAATATTGGATGTGCAAGTTGGTGTGTTGATTGAGCGTCTAGATGGAGGAAATCAATCTTCCCCGTCCTTCCATCTAAGGCAGCACTAACAATTGTTTATCATGTGTGACCTGCTCTCGTTCAGCAGATGAGGAGATCTTCCTCCTCACACTTGTGCAAACAAGGAGAACATCTCCTTCACACGTGATCAGCATCAAGCAAGGACGTCATGTACCATCTAGTAAATGGAAGAGCTTTCATCCTTCACACGTGTAGGAGATCACTTCCACATCCATCAACCAACCTCACATGTACATGCTTTCATCCATCACTATCCATCCAATTCACTATCTTACACGTCCAATGTCGATCATTAGCTGATGAGTGGTCCCAACTCTTGCACGTGCAACACACACAACAAGTGGGCCACCAATGTCCAACACTCTAAACAGCAAGGCAACCCTCACTCCTTGCATGTGTGTAAGAATTGCAACAAGGACTGGACGTCCCCCTTCTCCAGTAATCTAGGACCACCTAACATCTACACTGTCCATTTTATAGTCCAACCCACATCAACGGCCAACTCTTGAAAATCCACCATCTCAACAGCCGCCCATCATCCACTGTTCATGCAACTCTATTTCAAATGACCACCGTTTGTCTCAAGTTTAACAACTCTCATGCAAGTGCATCAACTACAAGTTGTAGCTAGCTCTTGGACGTCATCACAGTCTAGCAAGGTGGACCCCACGGTCAGCAAGACCCCACCATCTAACGCAAGTACATTAGCTCCCCTTCAACAGTTGCTGGACATCAGGCACAGCTACTGTCCATCACAACATCTAGCTTAAATGGACGTCCAACCCATCAGCCATTTTTCATTCTTCCATCTCCAGTTGTTCATATGCAAGAAGCAACTGCAGTTGCCATCCATGGCCATCTTCTTCACACGTGCCAACAAGGTTGGATGCCCAACAGTAGAGACATCTCCAGAAAGGGTGTCTTTATCACAAGCAATTGTTTCAAGAGGGAGCTCCTCTTCCACATATTGCTTGTCTTTAGCTTCTCCATACCACAACAAATAAAGGAGTTGCGTCCCACTCACTCGTGTCCAGCAGCTAGAGAGATGTTCTTGTCTCCCTCATGTGGCCAACATGTAAGCTACAAAGCTTAAGATTTCCTCACTCTTTGTCACATGCAGTACCTACACATGGAAGCTCTCCCAACTCTCACACGTGACAAGCTAATGGAGGAGTCCTTTTATCTCCCACACATGTAAAGCATGAAAAGAAGAAACCTCTTTCACATGTACATGTGTGGAGCTAGGAATGAAAATGTTTCACCTACCTCACACATGTCAAGCTTGGAAAAAGGTTTTTCATCTCGCACATGTGTACGGTTTGTAAAGAACCTCTCCCACTCATGTGAAGCTAAAACGTCTCTCTCTTTTGGCCTTTAAAAGGAGACCTCTTTTATTCTCATAACATCCTGTCCTAGAGTTTTATCTCTCATTCTTCTCTTCTCTTCTTTCTTTCTTTCTTTTCTTTTGTAGAGTAGAATAGTTTTCTTCTTTCTTTTAAAGTTAGTCTTCCATTGTAGAATGAGAGGCTAAACTTTAGTTAAGGCTAGGGGTGAAGCCTTTGGTGAGATTTGCAAAGTTTAGTCCTCTTGGTTCAATAATGACGGTGCTTGAATGTTGAAGTCTTCTTGTTTGATTGATTTGGTTATCTACCTCGGCGGAAGTTATTGTTGTGCACGGCCCCTTGATCCACAGTAGACTTTGGGCACGATGGATGCTTAGAATCCCTTGCACATCAATTAGCTAGTTTATGATCGATAAAGTTCTTTGATCCATCGTCGACTCCGGGCACGATGTATACTTTGGATTCCATACGGTCATAGAGCTAGTGCAGGTAAAGTCATCGATCAGTAAAATCCCTTGATCCATTGTAGACTCTGGGCACAGTGGATGCTTTTGATTCCCTTCGATCGATGAACGAGATCTTAACGGTTGGATCGAAGTCTCCTATCTTATAAGTATGCATTTGATCTTATGAAATTGTGATATTATCGGTTGACTTTTTGGCAAATTTGTTGATATGTATAATTTTTTAATCCATTGTCGACTTCGGGCATAGTGGATGCTTGAAATTCTCTGTGATCAACTAACGAGTGCTTCATGGTCAGATCAATAGGTTGAGATTACCGTCTTTGATGAAATATACAAGTGGTTTAATCGTTTCATCTTCCAATTTGAATGAATCTTTATTCGATTCTAGTAAAATTATAGTTGGACCAATAAATTAAGCTTTGTGAATTAATCAAAGGTGGATCCCTAATGCCTTAGCCCTTTCTTATTTTTATTGTCCATCACACATAACTTGCTCCACTCTCGTGGATAAAATCAATTTTCATCTCTCCGACCTAAACTAATTCCTCTAAGTGTTCTTAACCTCAATCCATGTAGTTAGACCTTGGTATCATCGAGTATTTACTACTTCGCTACCTACGCTTAGGGCTGTCAACGGGTTGGATACGGGTCAGATCAGTTATGATCCGTATCTGATCGGATTAAGGATATATCCGACCCGAATCCGATTTGGATCACAGGTATATGATCTGAACCCGACCCATTTAAATATTTTGAAATCCGTTTCCGATCCGATTATGATCCGACCCGATATCCGAGAGAGAGAGAGAGAGAGAGAGAGAGAGAGAGAGAGAGAGAGATGCTTTATTCACGAGGCATGGTTGTGTGCGTGAGACGAAGGAGACGACTTTTTTTTTAATCGGGACGTTAACGGACCGGATCAAAGTTAATCCGAATCCGACCCTAATATTAAACGGATCGTCTTTGGGTATCCAAATCTGACCCGATGATCCGATTATTGATCCGAATTCGATTAAATCGGAGCAAATCTGGATCGGATACAAATCATGATCCGTGCCGTTAACAGCCCTACATACGCTTGGGTGTGCAATCTTCGGATTGTAGCAGTGGTAATATTTCAGATAGTGCAACTACAACATCTACTGTTGTACGATTCCGTGGAATTACTAGTCATTCCTAACTGCCAAACATTAGAACATGTATAAGTGCATTAGTTGATGGGCCAGGTACATCTACACGATCAGGTGAATGGATGTTCGAGTACTCTTTGCTATCGAACAATTGAAAAGTTAGCGCATCAGAGCCATCAAACAACAAAATATGTATAGGTTCATTACTTGATGGGCCACGTACATCTGCACTAATTCACGAGCGGATGTCACTGCACTCTTCATGAGATGGAAAGTGAAAAGGCGACGTATCCAACTTGTTGAGCCTCGAATCCTGAATGGGTTCATTGCTTGATGGGCTAGAGATATTCGTACGATCTTGTGAAGTGATGTCCGTGCAATCTTCTCTATATACATTTGTATCCATATTTTTTACTGGCTTATTTAGATATACGAAGACGAGTTCATTAACTACACTTGTGCATCTAACTTTCTCTATATATAAAGGTAGTTGAAGCATGGGGCTCTTGCTGAAGATAATCATATACGCCATAACATCGTCGTCATCTTTGATAATTTATGGATGAAGTGTTACGATGCTAATCGAAGCGCAAATAACCTTCATCTTAATCTCGTATTCCTCATGTGTTTATTTATGATCCTGTGCACATTGGATAAAAGCTCATCATATATAATTTCATTAGTTACAGTGATCATCTTAGAATCGTCACCCTCGTACATTTATTTCCCTCATCCATATACAAGCTCCCTATCATAGTAGCAACATATGAGCCGGAAAGCCATGTTCGAATATTTATGTCTGTGAAAGGAAATAGCTGGGGCTATTAGACTTGGAATAACAGTATAACAATCTCAAACAGATCTTAGTTGTCATTTCTAATGATATACGTTGTACACTTCTAACAAGATCTTAATTGAGGTTAGTCGAAGGGTATCTGTTATGCATTTCTGCTAAGATCACCACTGTAGGTTACTGATATTCACATAAGAAATGCAGATCGGAGATTAATGGACTGTGGACTTTTAATATTCATATAGATTGCTAATATTTATTGAGGACTGTTGATATTCACCATGGACCACTGATATTTATTAAGAAGTGTTGATATTCACTAAGGACTGCTGACATTCACTATGGACTACTGATATTTACCTTGGATTGTGAATATTTACTGTGGACTGCCAATATTTACAGTAAATATCCTCGATCCATAGTAAATATTTGTAGTCCATAGTAAATATCAGTGGTCCACGGTGAGTATCAGCAGTCCTCAGTAAATATCAGCGGTCCACAGTCCATGGATTTTCGATCTGCATTTTTTAAAAGAACCTCATTGAGCTTAGTCCGTGGATCTTCATTGTGTATTTCTAAGAGGATCCGCAATGAGCTTAGTCCAAGTATCTCTGTTTTGCAATGCTAACAAGATCATAGTTGTAATGGATCTGCTCTAGTATATAAAAAACACGTAAAATAAATGTTACACCTACCTTTTTGTCGATGTTGCCCAATGAATGATACGATGGGGGTAGGGCCCATGGAAGGGACGATTATCATTGGAGAGTGCACCCCTTCTCATGAAAAGGAAAAAAATTAAACAAGTCACCAAAAACTTGTCGGAATGAAAGGAATGATGTCAGTTGTCATCGGATTGAGTCACATAGGGGTGGACTAATGATCCTAACTACCCTTTAGGTTGGTGCTCCCCTCTCTCCAATTTTAACTTCTCATCGAAAAAATATACATGGCTCCTAAATGAACCTTTTTAGAGGGCACATAGCCTTTAAACTCTTTTTGTGGGATTTACCGTGCATCTGATATTTTGAAATCCACTCTGACCATTAGATAGGAAAAGATGTTTCAGGGCATGGCCCCAAGAATGAGGGAAGAAGACATCAGTGGTGGACCACACTAGATAAAACAACTTCGAGATGAAAGGTCGTTGTTATCTCTATTATTGACGACAAAGGTCTCGGATGAAGATGGAATCAACGCCCTCCTACGTCCTAAGACGCACCGAAACAAATGAACATATCAGATCATTGAAGTGGGCCTTTAGCTTTTTTTTTTAGGACCGAAACTCTCTTCGGAAGCCCTTTTGTTCATTCGAAGACAAGAGCTCGCCATACGAAGGGCAGTTGTGGCAGAGGAGCATACTTATCCACTCAAAAGTGAAAAAGTGATTTTAAGGCTAAAAATATCTTGAATTAAAAAAGACAGGCCAATGGCATAAACATGTTACACTACAGGGTCATTGGCCCCAAAACTAGAAGAAGAGACGCAAGGCCAACATAAACTTCATGCACTTGGAAGTTGTGTCGGGCCCACAGATATACCCGTGACAAATCCACTCTGCCCATCAGTTTTTTAATACCACAATAGGATAGATATACAAAAATCATGCAGATCCAGAACTCATGTGGATCACACCACACGAAAACGTGGGAATGGAAACATCCACCATTGAACCTTTCTGAAACTGACTATGTTTATATTCTAGCCAAATCGTTTACAGGGTTATTATCACTCAGATAAACTCTAGATACAAATATCGTCCTGATACAGAACTTCTGTGACCTCTCAAAGTTTCCCATGGTGGTTGTTTAATCCCCGTTGTTTCATGTCGTGTAGCCCACAGGATTTTTGGATCTGCATGTTTTTTTTTTATTCCTGTCCTATTGTAGTCTGTAAAAACTGATGGACGGAGAGGATTTATCACGGCCATCTATGTGGGCCCCACATACCTTCCAGCTACAGGAACTTCCTGTGCCCGAGGGCACATGCAATCCGCGTCCAAGGACGTGGAAAACTACGGACAAAAATCCGATCATAGACTTGCATCTTTTCCCGAAGCAGCTTCTGTGAAGAATCTGATTAGAGACGTGGAAGCCTGCAGAGAAAAATCGACCGTCAAATGCGTTGCATGGAAATTTTCCGCTGGAATTTTCTTTTTTAAACATTGATACTCTGTAAAAGCTTTATGCACCATACGCAAGCGCTTAGAAATTACTTAGAAGTTGCATCTTTCGCATACAAGTCAAGTTAGACTGTCCAAATTATATGTTAGGTGAATCCTGAACAAAAAATCACGTCTTATTTTATTCTATTACTATCGGATTGATGGACGATTTAATCGACGGCTAGGAATGAAATCATCTCGATTTAACTGGGTATAACCATGCCACGTGTACAATCTGGGTGCGTATCAAGCTTCATGGGATCAACAGTAGACGTTAGATCCGTACTGTTCCTTGCCGTGCAGCCCATTTGAACTTTGGATCTGCCTATTTTTTAGGTTCATGTCGCGAGGATGAGCTGGAAAAAACAGATGAACAGGCTGGATTACTGGCAAACTGGCAAACATCGCGGTGGGCTCTACCTAGCCTCTGACTGCAGTAACGTATGGGACTTTGGCTGCGACCTGGGAACAACGATTTGGGTGGGACCCAGGTCGTAGGCCCTACCATGATGTATATATGCGTTGTATATCTATGCCGTACATGTGTTTTTTTAATTTTGTTGTAGGACATGGTTCAAAAATGAAGCAGGTACAAATTGAGAGGGATTAGGTGAGACCTTATCCACTGAGGTGGGTGGGACCCTGAACGTGGGCCTACCGTGATGTATGTGAGTACATCCATGCCGAACATCCATATTGAAAGCTCATTAGAGGGCATGATCCAAAAAATGAAGCAATCCAAGTGTTAGATGGACCATAGTATAGGATACCGTGGTAATTGACCATTAAAAAAATTCTTGTAGGCCATGAAAGCTTTGCATTAAGATGATATTTTTATGTGGTCACTTCGTGTAGGTCTTTGTGACCTTATCAAAAATAAGCATTCCAGTGGAATCCAAGAAGTTTTTAATGGTGGGATTCAATCACAACTGTTCCTGTGGTGTGGTGTACCTAAGATTTAGGTCAGTTTCATTTTTGGTATCATCCCTTAAAATGAGCAGTCAAAATGGTTGGACGACACTGTGAGCCCCACAGTCCGGTCTCACCCACCTCAATATATATGGAGCCTTACCTAATCCGCTTCCAAAGAAATTTCTGGTAAACCACACTGTAAGGAAACAATGGTTATTGGTCATTAAAAACCTTTTGTGGGCTACAAATTTTTTGGATAAGTTGATATTTGTTTTTTTACTTTCATCCATGTGGTATTTAGATCAAGCTTTGAAACCCTGCAGTTACCTTAGGGTGCCAAACAAATAGGAAATTCCCACAAAGCCCTTCAAATTTATAATGTTAAACAAATTGGGGATTTGAACCCCCATTCAAAGAGAGGTTTGAAATCTAAGGTGGAAGTTAAGATTTTATTTAAAACCCTCTCATGAGTTGCGTGTATAACATATATGTTACTAGGCTACTAATTTATTGGGCATGTGGCCCATTGATGATATCCAAAACAATTAGATTATCAATTGCATCACTAAAATTATTTCAATAGGATGATTTGTGCAATTCAAATATTGTACAAGTAAATCAATGGTTAAAAATCATTGGTTAGTCTCTTGGTTGTGATCCTATGCTTGTGGCCCATCGAAGGCTTAGAATTTCATTATTTTTTACCAAAGTATATATTTCAATGGGCTTATCGTGATCATTGCGTCAAACATAACATATGTACATGATATTAAAGTTGAAGTAGTACTTAAATTCAAATCCCATAGATATATTATGCATAACTACTTTTGGATTACAGGGGATTCCAAATCCAGGGTGTCAAACACAATCAAGGAGTTCCAAATACAGGGTGAGAGTGTTCCAAATCCATGCTTCCAAACAAGTGACATGATCTAAAAAACAAAGTAGATCCAAATCTCAAGTGGACCATAAAACATGAAAGAGTGATAATCAACTGTTAAAAGCTTGGCTACAAATTGTTTTGTATCAAGCTGATATTTGTGTGGTCTCCTCATCTAGGTTTCAACAGGTTGAATCGAAAATAAACATTCCGGTGGTCCCTATGAAGTTTTTAATAGTGGGGTATTCAATCACTAATGTTTCCTGTGGTATAGTCCACCTAAGATTTGGATACGGTACATTTTTGAAATCATGCCCTGACATTGAGCTTTCAAAAAGGAAGGATGGTGTGAATGTAAGGTGCATATATGCCCCGCAGTTAGGGATCTACCATCATAGGTGAATCTTGGGATCCACCCAAACGGTGCCTTAATTTGGGAGCAAATTAGTTGTTAGCCCACCTTGATGTATTTTTTACATATCTACGCCGTTCATCTGCTTTTCCAGTTCATAAGGTAACACATACCTAAATGAAGGGAACACACAAGTATCAGCTTAATCCAAAACTTCGGTTGCCCCCAAAAAGTTTTCAAGGGTAGGTGTTCAATTCCCACTGCTTTTTGTGGTGGGGTCCACTTGAAGTTTGGATCGGCCACATGTTATAAAATTATATTGTAAAATAGATGAACGGTTTGGATATAACACATACATTATGGTGGAGCCCACATAACTGGCTGACATCAAGCACCATGGAGGTCAGGTGGCACACCACGCAATCTGGGGCCAATGCCAAAAAAAAAAAGTAAAGTCTGAGGAGGACCGTATCGTATAATGATGGCTTGTGGGCCCATCAAATCCTACGATTGTATAATACAATCGGTTGCTGCTAGTAACGGTCATAACCCAATCAACGTCGTGGATACAGCAGCCGTGATTGAACGGTCACCACGCAATCCGCGTCCGTGACTCCGTGGATATAGAGGCCGTGACACACCACATCTTTTCTGACGTTGGTGTCACGCGTACAGGAACCGTCTAAAAAGTGGACGTGGATTGCGTCCTTCCTCAGAATGAAGGCAAAGTATTTATACTGAGCTGTGGAGGGGCCCACCGTGATGTATCTATTTACCCATTCCATCTATGATAATTTTAGAGAAATTTTCCACTGTAAACTCTCCTTTTCACCCACCAGCAAAAGTAAATCCTCAAAAGTATTCTTTCCCACTCTAAACTTTTGAAAAATTGTCGGACGAAAATACCCTTTCATCCTCCTCCACAGTCTTATTCCTCGTCCGTCTTCCTCCACCGGCGTCCGTCGTCACCTACCTCCTTCGTCTTCCTCCACCGGCGTCCGTCGTCACCTACCTCCTCCGTCATCTTCCTTAGCCATCGTCTTCCTCGTATGAGCGGTCGTCTTCATCGTTCGAGCGGCTGAAAATGGCTCACACATCCAAGCGTCGAAAATGTATGCTAATATAAGTAAAAATGTGAAATGGATTGTGAAGTGTTTGTGAAAATGTGACAATGGAGGTGAAAGTGTTTGTGAAAATGTGACAATGGAGGTGAAAATGGAATGGAATGTGAATGTGAAGTGTTTGTGAAAATGTGACAATGGAGGTGAAAATGGAATGGAATGTGAAGTGTTTGTGAAAATGTGAAAATGAAGGTGGAAATGCTAATGGATATGGGAATGGTGGTGAATGTGAAATGATTGTGAAGATGTGAAAATGGAGGTTAAAACCCTCTGTGATCGGCCTAAAAATCGTTGTGATCGGTCAAAGCCCACAGTCTATTCTGCCCTTGTGATCGGCCATTTTCGCCCCTGTGATCGGCCAAATCCTCTGTCATCGGTCAAAATGACCGATCACAGTGAAATCTGCCCCTGTGATCGGTCAAATGTATGTTTCCATGACTGTTCCTTATATTGCTTTGGTGGGTGAACCAGGGTTTACGGAACTGTAACCTTGAAAAATAAGGATCCTTATTCAACAATCCACACCATTCTCCATGATTTCTTTGATATGATATTAAGAGTGGTTCTTATTGATGTGTGTTGTACGTGTGAAACATGGAAGTACTTCTGCAAATAAAGTAGTCTTTCCACATCAAAGAATGAAATGTGAAGGATGCTGAACCATTCATTATTGCTCAATGGTGCATGGTGATCATAAATTTCATTTACAAGCCTATCTATCTTATATTATTTTGTATCTGATATGCCCCTGATTATTTATTTTCATTGTTATAGCACTTCTCTAGAACCCCAAGTTGATTTTCATTGTTATTTTCATTTACATTCCTCGTGTTTGATATCGTTTTCTTGCAATTAAAGGGAAAGGAAAGAAAACCCATGCAATATTTGGAAGAGATAGCACAGCAGTGCATTTTGCTTAGCTTTTATGATTATTTTGTTTTATTTTCGATGGATTTTGATATCTGCCCATTTGATGATCGGCCAAATCCAACGGTGATCGGTCAAAATGACCGTTCACAGTCAACTCTGCCTCTGTGATCGGTCAATATGCCTTAGTGATCGGTCAATATGCCTCTGTGATCGGTCAATCTGCTACTGTGATCGGTCAATCTGCCCCTGTGATCATCGAACAAAGGCCTCTGTGATCGGTCACAATTGACCGATGAAAGTAAAATTGGCCACTGTGATCGCTAAAATCCCAAATTTGACCGATCACTACCGCTGTGATCGGTCAAGCCCACTGTGATTGGCCAATTTGACCGAGTACGGCCAGAATTTTCCTCTATGATCGGTCAAAATGACCGATCACAGTGTAAATCGGTGGCCTTTGTCTGGTTTCTTAGTATGAAAGACTCTGTGATGGGTCAATTTGACCGATCACAGTGACAATTGATCGAGTTCTGCGTACGATTTACACTGTGATCGTTCAATATGCCTTAGTGATCGGTCAAATCCAACTGTGATCGGTCAAAATGACCGATCACAGTCAACTCTGCCTCTGTGATCGGTCAATATGCCTTAGTGATTGGTCAATATGCCTCTGTGATCGGTCAATCTGCTACTGTGATCGGTCATTCTGCCCCTGTGATCATCGAACAAAGGCCTCTATGATCAGTCACAATTGACCGATGAAAGTAAAATTGGCCACTGTGATCGCTAAAATCCCAAATTTGACCGATCACTACCGCTGTGATCGGTCAAGCCCACTGTGATCGGCCAATTTGACCGAGTACGGCCAGAATTTCCCTCTGTGATCGGTCAAAATGACCGATCACAGTGTAAATCGGTGGCCTGTCTGATTTCTTAGTATGAATGACTCTGTGATCGGTCAATTTGACCGATCACAGTGACAATTGACCGAGTTCTGCGTACGATTTACACTGTGATCGGTCAAAATGGCCGATCACAGGGGCAATTTCTCGCTGTACTCGGCCAAATTGACCGATCACAGTGACAATTGACCGAGTTCTGCGTACGATTTACACTGTGATCGGTCAAAATGGCCGATCACAGGGGCAATTTCTCGCTGTACTCGGCCAAATTGACCGATCACAGTGACAATTGACCGAGTTCTGCGTACGATTTACACTGTGATCGGTCAAAATGACCAATCACAGAGGCAAATTCTCGCCATAACTGCAAATTGACCGATCACAGTGAGTATATTTGGTGTTGAAAATTTATAATTGTTTTTGTTTTTGTATTTATAATGTATAACATGTGTGCTATTTTTTGTGTGCAGGAACCAAAGAAATCCCTAACATATCAGCAAAATGCAGTCTGACTTGGTGGTTTAAGGGTGGTGTCAAGGCTGGAATATTGAGTAATGAACGGAGGAAAAGGCTGTTTAAGCAGTCCCCATTCGGATTTCTGTTGGACCTGAAATCCTTCAGATATTTAGGAGCTCTCGGACATATCCTCTTTTTGAGACATAGAGGGGAAATTGGTGACCTCGTTTTCGAAATTAGGGGAAACTTATTGAGGTTTACTGCGATGGACTTCGCCCTTATAACAGGGCTGAAGTCCGGAGACCTCACAATTCCGGAATTAGGTGCTGTTACAAAAAATTCAATTAAAGAAAAATATTTGGCGAAGCAGTATCCAATATTGAAACAACATCTAGGAGAGGTGTTCAACAAGGTTGTCAAGACTAAAAAGCACGAGGATGTTGTTAAAGTTGCATTATTAATGTGTGTAGAATGGTTCGTTCTAGGGACTGGCAGCAAATATCATTGTAAGCATGAATTTATCCAGTTGGTTGATAATTTGGATGAGTTCAACAGGTATCCCTGAGGTAGTCTCGCATTCCAGACAATGACCGAAGGGGTACTAGCCGCGGCGCAGACATCGCGTGAATGCGGGCCCACTTACAATGTTTATGGATGCATGTTTCCTCTGCAGGTAAGGGTTGTTATATCTAGTCTTTTAAGTAATGCATTTATTTAGTCCACTATATAGTCTTTTAATCTTCTTCAATTTCATGTTATTCTAACAGATATGGGCTGTCGAAAAAATCGTGGCTCTAAGAAGGAGTGTGAAGTCATATGTTGCTTCCAGAATTCCACGCTTCAATCGATATGAAGACTGGTATGGATGGAGGCACAACGTAATATACGACATCATTGTGAATGAAGAAGTAAGTGCAGTACTCTATCTATTTTATCGTTTAACATATCATTTATGTTTTGATATATTGAGATTGAAGCAATTTATTTTTTTCAGACAGAAATAATTGGGACTTTAGAACCCACCAGGGAAGAGCTGAAGTTGGAGGCTGTTCGTCTGGTTTATGAAAGAATTCAGGTAAAAAGTTTAACATTGGGCATCGTTGATTTGAGAGGAAGTGATGACATGTCTCAATTCCATGACAAGTGGGCATCATTTTGTATTATTTTCAGGGAATCGAGGATGGTTTTGTTTTAAGGAGTACAAAAATTCGGAGGAAAAAGTCAAGAGAGATAGAAGAGGATGAGGATGAGGATGAGGATGATGATAATGATGATGGAAAGGGAGAAGATGGTGACGGAGAAGATGAGGATGATGAAAATGAAGAAAATGATGATAGAGAAGATGGGAAGGAAGGAGAAGCTGGGACAAATGAGAATGAGGGAGAGGAAGAGGGAGAAGAAGAGGGAGAAGGAAATGAGGAGTTAGAAATTATAGAAAAATGTAACAAAGAGAGGAAGAAAAGGAAGAAGGAGAGAGAAGAGTTGAAGAAAGAAATAAATGAATTAAAGAAAGAGATAAAAGAATTAAAGAAAGAAAGGAAAGAGTTCAACCGAGTAGTAGAAGAATTAAAGCAGCAAACAAAAGAGTTCAACAAAGCGAGGGAAGATTTGACAAAAGAGCTAGAAATTTTAAGGACGGAGAGAGAAGATTTGAAGAGGGAGAGAGAAGATTTGAAGAGGGAGAGAGAGGAGTGGAAGAAGGAGAGGGAAGAATTGAAATCGAAGAAGGTGTGAATGTATTGTTTGTTTTAAAATATGTTTTGTAGTAATGTATTGTTTATTGAAGTATGCTATGTTTTGATATATTAATTTATTGTGATTGGTTCTGTGTACTTGAGTAGAAAGCCGCTAGTCTGTCTATTGCGGCAGAGGTCGAGAAGGAAGCCGCTACTTCTACAATTCAAGGGAGACCTAAAAGGCACTTGAAGCCTTCTTGGTGCAAGAGATCTCCTTTTGTACCTATGTCTGCTATTGAAATAACTCCCAGCGTATTTACGGAGACCAAAGAAGCTAGAGAGCTCATTACTTCTCCGATACCATTACATTTACAGATGGATCCATTTAGGAAGCTATCAGAGGAGGAAATTATGGAATTGCGTAATTGGTATGATACAAATAAAAATGAGGCAGCGGGAATATGGTTTAAATCAATATGGGAGAAGGATGAATGGGTTGATAGTGTTGTAAGTATTCTCAATCTTCATAACTTGATTTACATGTACATTTATTTACCTCGTAGAGCTAAATCAGCTTCGTTTGTTAGGCGATGGACAAATATATTGAATTTTTGGACAGAAGGAAGGATGAGTGTCCGACAGCATATCCTCAGGATTGCAAATTCTACCCCACATTTTTTTCGGTAATTGTGCGACAAATATGTCCTAGTAAAATTGTATTTCTACTTTCAATTTTTTTGACATTTGTAATATTGTTTTTGACAGACATGTCTCAAAAATCTTTTGCCTAAATTAAAGAAATATCAGAACGACCCAGAGCGTATGGTAAAAATTCTAGAGAAAGACTGTAGCTTTAGCATTGCAAAAGAGCGCAATGAGACGAAGGCTATGTGGAAATATGAAAGAGTAATGTTTTCGTGATTGGCACTAGGTATTTCTTATTTATTTTTAAACTATGTGACATAATTGATAATTTCTTTTATTTTACATGTACAGGTATATGTACCTGTAAATCACGACAACAAACATTGGATTGTAATGATCATCCACCCCAAAGAAAGAGAGATTGTAATTTGCGATAGTCTCGATAGCAACCCGCTTCTCCAATACAAGAAAGAGATCCGAGTCATGATTGAAGGACTCCCTATTCTCTTTCATTTCACCGGAGACACCTCCACGTTTGACCGGAGTGGAGCGTCCGTGAAGAGGTTTATCTTCCAAAGCAGAGAAATGGTAGTGATTGCGGTATATATGTCATGAAATATATTGATATACTATGCGGCGGTGACATTTTGTCAAATAAACAGTTCGACAACACTCAACTATTCAGGGATTCATTGGCGTTTGACTGTTTGAGTATTCATGATTAGGCATGGGAGGGAGCAAAAATTTTGTATAACTGTATTTTATACCAGTGTAACATATAGGTGGGGAAAATGTGAATGAGTTATGAAATGATTTACAGGTGAATGGTTTGTGGAATGGTTTGTTGAATTTTGTGTGAAAATGATTGGTTTACATGTGAATGGTTTGTTGATAGTGAATGATTATTGAAGTCAAAATTACACTGTTATAGCGACAACGACAAGTTCCCTCTGTAATCGGACATTTTGACCGATGACAGTGTCATTCGTACTCAGAATTCGGCAAATGTCACTGTGATTGGTCTATTTAACCGAGTACAGAGAGAATTGGCTCTACAATCGGTCATATTGACCGATCACAGTCTCATTCATACTAAGAAATCGTTCAACAGTCACTGTGATCGGTCAATTTGTCCGAGTACGGCGAGATTTTGCCTGTCATCGGTCATTCCTAGTGTTATTCGTACACAGAATTCGGTCATTTGTAACTGTGATCGGTCAATTTGATCGAGTACAGCGAGAAGTTGCCTCTGTGATCGGTCATTTTGACCGATCACAGTCTAATTCGGAGTCAGAATTCGGCCATTTGTCACTGTGATCGGTCATTTTTATCGATCACAGTGTTGTTCGTACACAGAATTCGGCCATTTGTCACTGTGATCGGTCAAAATGACCGATCACAGCCTTATTCGGAAACAGAATTCGGTCATTGGTCACTGTGATCGGTCAATTTGACCGATCACAGCGAGAAATTGCCACTGTGATCGGTCATTTTGACCGATCACAGTCTTATTCGGACTCACAATTCGGCCATTTGTCATTGTAATCGGTCAATTTGACCAGAATGTGTATGCCTAAATTGAGATACACATGCCATGCATATGTACCATACATGTAATCAATCAAGATCATTAGACAACAATAATTACTTATCTAATTCTATACAGTACAACTCCGGCATCCAGGATTTCCACATCAGGCTTGCTGATCCAGATCATCAACATGATGGTCACCACTGCTGATAGCCCATGCAGTAAAAATCCCCTAATGGAAAACTCCTGACCCTTTCTATTGATTTCCCAACAAATAGATGATTAAGAAAGAAAATAAATTAACAACTGAAGCTGAACTGGAAAGGGGCCAACATTTCTATAGCTAGGATCCTCCAAACTGAATACCCAAACATTGGTATCCACCTGTACAAACTGAAAACCCAAACATACAGTACAAAAACTCCAAGATGGAACATTGTATACTCAGAAAGCGGTCACATGTCACTGTCATTTTGACCGAGCATACTTGACTAAATTGACTGAGCACTTTGTCATTTACAAAGTGCTAGGTCAATATTACGAAAATTCCCAAATTAGCAACATTATAAGTAACTAACATAAAAAAAAGATTCTAACTAACATTAAAAAATTCATATTATTACATTCAAATAATCAAATGTCATGCATCTGCTAGTGGAAACTTGCACTTTCGTCGATTATGGCCTGTTCGTTTACACCTTCCGCACTTTACTGTTTTTCGTTCTTCTCCACGTGACGGAATTCGCATCTTCTTTGGTCTTCCGGCTGACCTTTGTTGTTGTGGGGATTTAATTGTAGCACAATACTTCCAGAATTCATCTGATATTTCCCATTCACTCTTGTCACGTACTGGGTACACCGGTTCATTAAAGCTGATCCGATAATTTTCGACCGTATAAAATGGGGAGCAGTACTTGTAATGAGGAAGATTATAACTTATACATGCTGAAAGAACATGCAAACACGGCAACCCTTTTACGTCAAACTCACGGCATGTACACGAAAGCTCGTTGAGATTAACTTTGTCATTATATTCATCCTCAATATAATACTCATCTCGAGAAATCGCATGACAACAGGAATTGCGCGCCTTCTCTAGAAAATCCGTTAGTTGTTTCTCCGCCCAATTTGTCAAAGGTCCAGTAAATGATGAGATAGATTCACTTCTCTTGTAGAACATTTCTTGAATCTTCAATCTGACCGTCTCTATCAATATGGTCACAGGATACTCTCTTGCTTCTTTGAATAGAGCATTAACGCACTCTGATATGTTAGTAGTAACCAAGTTGAATCTTTTTCCTAGAAAATGCGAAGATGCCCATCTTTCATATCCTATTTCTGTCAACCATGCATGTACTGGTGGGTTAGCCATTACTGCACATTACTTTTTCAAACTCAGCCTTCCTGCGCGTCTTTACAGCCTGCCAATAATATTGTTCCAACGACTTATCTTTAAATGTGTCAACCAAGTTTCTGTAGATATGGTAGGCGCAGTAGCCATGGATCGCGTATCGAAAGACTTCGGGGACTTCTTTCATTAAACCTTTATGTCGGTCAGATATAATGACAAGACCCGGAAGATACCCTAACGTATTATTCAGGTGGGAAAGGAACCAATTCCAACTGCTGCTGTTTTCTGATTCCCCGATACCAAATGCTACCGGTACGATATGATTGTCTCCATCTAAGGCTGTTGCCACGAATAGAACACCTTTATATTTACCTTTTAGGTGCGTCCCGTCGATGGCCAACACCCTTCGCAAAGTAGTTTGAAAACTTCTAACACACTGTCCAAGTGCAACGAAACATCTTTCTAACCTGCTCGTCTTTGGGTTAACAAGCACAGCCGTCACCGTTCCTGGGTTAGCCCTCCTTAGCTCGTGTAAATAGGCTGGGAGTTGATTGTAGGAATCTTCGTAAGATCCCATTACACGCTTGATTGCGATCTCCTTAGCCAGCCATGCCTTCTTGTAGCTGATAAGAATATTATATTTCTCGTGCATAGCTAATATTATGTCACGCGGCCTTAATCCCATGCGCTGCTCAATACGACTAACAACCAACTCGCTGGCTAACTTACTACTTGCTTGCCGGTGATCGCTCTTCATCCAAGACATGCCACATGTGTGTTTTGACGTGTAATTCTTTATCTTGAATATCCCCGCATCATTCACCCTAGATGCATGAACCCTCCATTGACATTTATCTTCGAAACATACCACGGTAAATCTCTTGGACGATGAATACAAGACTCTATATTGAAAGTTTTGGCGAATTGCGAATTGACTCAAAACATACTGGTAGCGTGCCTTGTCCTTAAACGTTTGTCCAACTGCTATCTCAGTTGTGTCATCAAGTGAATCTGAATATTTCGACAAATCAGCATTGATCAATACATCATCATCAAATGGCACATTAACTAGACCGGTCATAAAGTTTGATGTTTGAGGCGGCTCAAGCAATGCATTCTCACTTAGACGTATACAGTCATCACCAGTGGTGGATGATGAAGTTACATGATCTCTTGTACGTAAAGGTGATGGTGAAGGAACATGTGAGGACGAAGGCACATCTACTCTTACAGGTAAAGGTGAGGATAAAGGAACACCTACTTTTGTAAGTACAGGTGACGTCGTATATTCACATTTCAGGCTAAGGTCAGCTGCCCAGCGAACTCCATGTTCCTCACACGGATTTCCCACTGCGGGGGTATCATGTTCAACGACGGCGTCAGATTCAACACCATTCCAACCAATGGGGTCTTCGTGTAATGTCTCATTAATGCGATCCATTGTCTCTATGATTAATGGCACGTATGTATTCGGATGCTCCGACTGTGCTGCCAAGAACACTCGCACGTCTTCATCATCTTCGATTTCAGATGGAGGGATTGATTGGTTTGAGCATGGGTACATGACTTTCATCCTAATATCACAATCCATCTGTGTAGTTTTCAACATCCTGTACATTTTAGAGAGGAGTTCCTCATATGTAGTCCCGACATTCAACACAGCACTTTTTGACTTTCCACCCTTATACGTGTATGCATTGTTTTCATATATTAACTCTCCATCATAAGCGCATACGATGATTCTAGAAGCCATTAACTGCAAACAAATTCGAAAAAATCTTCTTAGCGAACCGTTAAACAATCAATGAAGCCGGTCATTTTCACCAACTATAATGAATATGAAAACATACAGATTATTCTAATAAAATCTTAACACAAATTCAAGGTTCTCTCATTGAATTACACTGTATTCGCTGAAATTTCACTGTATCCAGGTGTATTAGGTAGATTTTGACTGTATTCAATGCAAATTCACTGTGAGCGGTGGAAATTTAGTACATTCGGCTAAATTGACTGATTGCTCGGTCAATTTCACTGAGTGCTCTTACAAATTGACTGATTGCTCTTCCAATTTGACTGATTGACCGTGCTCGGTCAATTTCACTGAGTGCTCTTCCAAATTGACTGAGTGCTCGGTCAATTTGTAGCACTGCTCTTCCAATTTGACTGACTGCTCTTCCAATTTGACTGATTGACAGTGCTCGGTCAATTTCACTGAGTGCTCTTCCAAATTGACTGAGTGTTCGGTCAATTTGTAGCACTGCTCTTCCAATTTGACTGACTGCTCTTCCAATTTGACTGATTGACCGTGCTCGGTCAATTTCACTGAGTGCTCTTCCAAATTGACTGAGTGCTCGGTCAATTTGTAGCACTGCTCTTCCAAATTGACTGACTGCTCTTCCAATTTGACTGACTGCTCTTCCAATTTGACTGATTGACCGTGCTCGGTTAATTTGACTGAGTGCTCTTCTAAATTGACTGAGTGCTTGGTCAATTTGTAGCACTGCTCTTCCAAATTGACTGATTGCTCGGTCAATTTCACTGAGTGCTCTTCCAAATTGACTGAGTGCTCGGCTAATTTGACTGACTGCTCTTCCAATTTGACTGATTGACCGTGCTCGGTCAATTTCACTGAGTGCTCTTCCAAATTGACTGAGTGCTCGGTCAATTTCACTGAGTGCTCTTCCAAATTGACTGATTGACCGTGCTCGGTCAATTTCACTCGGTGCTCTTCTAAATTGACTGAGTGCTCGGTCAATTTCACTGAGTGCTCTTCCAAATTGACTGAGTGCTCGGTCAATTTCACTGAGTGCTCTTCCAAATTGACTGATTGACCGTGCTCGGTCAATTTCACTCGGTGCTCTTCCAAATTGACTGAGTGCTCGGTCAATTTCACTGAGTGCTCTTCCAAATTGACTGAGTGTTCGGTCAATTTCACTGAGTGCTCTTCCAAATTGACTGAGTGCTTGGTCAAATTGACATTGCTTTTCCAACTTTACTGCAATCGGTGATGTTTCACATTTGCCTTACTGCTCGGTCAATTTGACCGTCTTCAGTGATAATGACCGAGTGATCTTTAATGTTCACTGTAATCGATGAAATTGATCGACTTCACATACATGCCCGCAAAAAAACGACATTTATGGCTAGCACCCTTCGAAATAAGACATTCATTGCGAAACAAATAAAGATCTAACTTCATTATTGCGAAAAAACACATTCATTCTTCAATCTTACTTACCTACAGCGGCCGTTTCGGTGAGACACGAGTTCAAGGAGTAGAAGAAGAATCCAATGAGTTGAAACACGATTTCAAAAAGAAAAGAAGATGGGTTCTGAGTTATAACCGGAGAGAATACGAAGACAACATGAGTTCTTTTCTATATTTGAAGAGAGAAAAACGAGGAAGAGAAATAAGATATTATAAAAATGAATGAAATTCATAAACAAAGGGTATTTCGGTTAGAAAAAGTTACGTCCGTACAGCTTAAGTTTAGAGTGGGAAAGAATGGTTTTGAAGCGTTTATTTTTACTGGTGGGTGAAAAGGAGAGTTTACCGTGGAAAATTTCTCATAATTTTAAGCCATGAGAGAGAAAAAGAAGCAGATCTAACGCTCAGGTTAATAATTTTAAAGAGAGAGAAAGGGGCAGATCTAACGCGTAGGCCACAGCTCATTATTTGGTGTGGCTGACCTGAGCGTTGGATGTGCCTGCCTCTTTGTCGTAAGTTAAAATTTTCATAAAATATGAATATTTTATGGAGGCATGGATAAACACGTACATCATGGTAGGTCACTTCATAGCTCAGTATAGACGCTTTGCCTCCATAATGAGGAAGGACGCAATCCGCGTCCCTAAAAAGTTGGCCCATTATGAAAATCACGCTGATGCATCAGGTGGGCCTACCTGTTTAATGGGTCAGACTAGCACGCTCCATTGATTTTGATAGGGCCTACCTGATGACTTCGAGTCTTGGTGATGTAGCTGATGCGTTGGCGGCTAGGATGTCCTGCACGTCAGACGTTTGTGCCTTTTTGCTGATGACGTCAGAGTTAACATAACGTGTACAGGAGATTCATTTAATGCATCTGCCAGGTGGGACCCACCGTCCCGGTGATAAGCCAAATAAAATGGTGTGGTCCATACCACTTGAGCTTTTTATTTATTTATTTATTTTTGTTATGAGCTAAAATGAGCCGGCAAAAAGGATGGACGGCTATACCCGGGGCCAGCGCTACATGGCCGGGTAATAGTTTAGTGGGTGTTTCCGTTACTATGGGCCCACCTTGATGATTTATTGCATATCCATGCCGTCCGTTTCTACATATTATTTTAGAACGGAGTCCCAAAAATTAATCAGATCAAAATCTTAGGTGGACCCTAACATAGTAAACAGTAGTAATTAAGTACCTCACCGTTAAAGATTTCAAAGGCTCCTAGTAAGGTTTTTTTAGTGTTTATTTTCCATCCAATCAGATAATGTCAAAAAGATCTGGATGAAGGGAAAGATAAATGTAAGCTCCATCCAAAACTTTTGTGGCTCTGAAATGTTTTTAATGGTCTTTTATCACTGTTCCTAGTGGTATGGTTCACCTGAGATTTAGATATTCTTAAGGTTTGGAATCTTCTCCTAAAATGACATAGGAAAACAGATGGATAGCATGGATACACAAAAAAGACATTAAGGTAGGCCCCACACAGTTACCGTAACACCCACTTAGAACTAATACGGCTCCTAACGTGGCAGGTCCAGCCAATGGGATCTTTACTACAATAGCCCTGAGGGCAGTTATTTTTATTAGAAGTTCAATTTCTTGTCTAGTTTATCTTTTTTAACCTTCTAAGCGTTTGACCAAAATTATTTGGGGACCCACTGTGATGTATCGATTTATCCAAGCCGTCTATCCCTCTTATAAAATTATGTTAAGGTATGAGCCCAACAATGAGTCAGATCCAACAATGTAGTCAACCACACCAAATAGTAAGCTTGGGTTACATTAAATGCACAAATCATAAATTCAAGTTACATTAAATGCAAGGGTCGTCTCTAATGTGGTCCATAATACCGTTGGATCTGCCTAATTTTTGGACCCATCCCTCAACATAATCTCAAAAATTGAGTGGATGATGTGGATAAATCAATACAGCACAATGGGTCCCCAAACAGTTCTAGTCGGATGCAATCCGTGTAACCTCAGCACAGGGTGGTCAGAAGGGCATTCTTAACCATAAAATTTTCAATTTCTCGTTAAGAAGTCAAAAAAGACCAGCCGAACAAGAAATTAAACTTTTAGTAAAAATAGCCACAAGTCAGGGCTTTTTGAGTAAAACACCCCCGGCCAATCCGCTTCAAAATGTAGGGAGTGAATCAGGGCGCGGATTCCCTGCGAAAGCCTTGCGCAGGAATTTCCTGCGCTGGGAACCAAGGAGGGGCCCACAGTGATGTGTTTTTATAAATCCATCCTGTCCATCCGTTTTGGGAGCTAATTTAAGGACAAAAAACAAAAATGAACTGGATCCAAGACTGAAGTGGGCCTCACTAAAGGAAAAGGTGGGTAGGTAAATTACTACCGTTGAAACATCCCTGGGGTCCACAGTGATGTTTATATGACATTCATACCGTTCATAACGTCACTACTACTGGGATGAACTGGAAAAACAAATATTATCCTGATTCAAACCTCCTGTGGCTTCACAAATATTTCAACTATGGACGTTCAAATCTCACATTTTAGGTTCACTTGAGTGTTGGATCCGGTTCATTTTTGTTTCCATATCCTAAAAGGATCTCCCAAAACGGATGGACGGTGTGAATTTATCAAAACACATCACTGTGGGCCCACCTTGGTTCCCAGCGCAGGAAATTCCTGCGCAAGGCTTTCGTAGGAAATCCGCGCCCGTGAATCAGCTGTTACTAGGGTAATAGCTTGGTGTAACCTTGTGGGGTCCAACTTGACGTGTCTTTTGAATGTCCATGTCGTTTCATCTGTTTTCCTGTATCATTTTAGGGAACGATTCTAAACTTTAATATGTCCAAATCTCAGGTAAGCCATACCACTGTAAACAATAATGAATGGCCATTAAAAGTATTTTATGGGCTACAAAAGTTTTGAATGAAGCTGATATTTGTACTTTTACTTCATCCCAATCTTTTTGACATTATCAACGGGTTGGATGGAAAATAAATATTACGAAAGCTATGGACATTTGGAATTTTTAATGATGAGACAACCAATCAACACTGTTTACAGTGTTATGGTCCACCTATTTTTGGGAATCCGTCCTAGAATGATCTGTAGAAATGGATGGACGATCTTGATATACAATTAATCATCAAGGTGGACCCCACGGTAGGGGTAACACCCACTAAGCTGTTACCTGGGTAACATCAAGTCGCGCCCAAAAGATGGGATCCAGTTAACCATCAGGTACGTCAGACCAAACCGATTTCCGTCTGGTACAAGCGGGTGCATATGATTCAGTGATCCAATACCGTTGATCTGAGAATTACCTTGGATGGGCCATGAATCAACGCTCCTCAAGATTGAAAAATCATAGGCATTAGGTAAATGATCAACAAGTATAAGGTTAAGAGACGAAATACGTCAACGGTTCCTCACATTTAAGAAATACAAAACCAGCAGACTCGAATGCAGGGGAATTCCTTTTGTGAACGGACCATTCTCTTTGAGGCCGATCGAATCAATGGTTTGGATCATTCAACTTTGAGCCCTACTTGTATAAAAACAAAAACCCAAATTGCACTGTACATACATTTGGGTCCACCTTCCTCCACTGCACCTCTATGAACAACAGACGGTCTGGAAAAGAAGTTTTACCATCTCTTTCAATACACGTGTAGCCTACTTGATCATCAGCCAACCCATCAAATTATTTGGTCAGATCATCCACATGGTGGGCCCCACTTGATACATGGCTTGATTGTCCCGCAAACCTAACAGTACGGTAAGTGTGAGGTGCGGTAGGGCCAGCAAACGTTTCTTGGACGCGCATTGCCTGTGCCCAAGGGCACAAGCAGCTCCCATAGTTTGAAGCTGTGGGGCCCACATAGATTCTGTGATAAATCTATTCTGTCCATCAGTTTTTCAAGATCACAATAGTACATGATTCTAAAAAATCAGATAGATCCAACATTCATATGGGCCACACCGTGCGAAACAGTGGGAATGGAAGCCTTCACCGTTAAAACCTTCCTGCAGACGACCATGATGTTTATATGCTATCCAAACCATTCATAAGGTTATGAACACTCAGATGAAATCTAGGAACTAATATCATCCTAATACAAACTTTTGTGGCCACCACAAAGTTTCCAATGGTGGATTTTCAATCCCCGCTGTTTCATGCGGTGTGGCCTACATAAGTGTTTGATTTTTCAAATTCTGTCCTAATGTAGTCCTTAAAAAAAGAGTGGTTTTGTTCCCCCCCCCACCCCCCCCCAAAAAAAGTTTGGGATCAACCTGATATTTGTATTTTACCTTCATCCATGCTTACGTCACCTTATCAACAGATTGGATGGTAAATAAATACCATGGAAACATTAAGGTGCGCCCTAAGAAGCTTTTAAAGGTAGGAGGGTCAATCACCATTGTTTCTTATGGTATGGTTAACTTGGTAATTGGATTGCTTCATTTTTCGAATAATGTTTTAAAATGATCCGGAAAAATGGATGGATGGATGGAGTGGATACATAATACATACATCAAGGTGAGCCCCATGGTAAGAGCCGCACCGTCTTGGGTGAGGCTGGGTCTCACCTAATCCTCTCTCCCTCATGACCGGCGGACCATAACCATTCTAAGTCGAGCTGGATCGGTCGGCAAACAAAAAATCCTGTTTAAGTCCAGCAGACGACTCAGATTCTTCCAAGCCAAAGACCTCTCAAGTATCATTTTCTATTGAGCTTTAGCTTGACCGAGGTTTTAAGACTCGGTAGGTACTCACATAACTGGTTCGGTCCTGAGTGAATCATGACTTGGTCCCGTCCTGGGTGACACGGCATATTTTTTATTTTGACCCTTGACCGGACTCTGGGGAGTCACCCATCCATGTCCTTGTTGCATTTTAAAATATTTTTAAAATAATTTTATTTAAAAAATTCAAAACTCCCTTATTTTCTTATTTTGAAAATTATTTGTCTTCTAGTGTGGCTCTCTTCTTCCACATAAAAAACAACAAATAAAAAATGAAGATCATAAGAGGAGACTTGTACGGGAATTGAGCCCCCTCTCCGGGGCACTTAGATTGTCTGATGGGGCTATGCTATCAGCCCAAACCTATACTATTGACCGCGCACGCATGCGCATCGAGCTGCGTCGAGTCAGGCCCAGGTCGGGGTCTAGTTGAGGACTGAGATATACTTGCACCTGTTGGTTTTGTGTGAATTTTAAACCAGAGAGATGCGTCTATTCGAGTGGTTGAGCACACTATTGGGACCGGGTCATAGTCATTGTATCCTGGACGCCAACTGTCCAAAATTCCTATTACACTTAGGTGGCAGTACAAGGAGGGCATTTGTTTTCAAAACATATGAGTTCTTATTTATTATTATTATTTTTTTAATTTCTGTTTTTCAAAATTTATCTACTGTTTTCAACAATCTTGAAACTAAATCTTGATTTGTTGGTAATAGTAAACTACTGATTCATTATCTGTTTGAAAAAATATAAAATATTTTTCTTCATTTTCTTTTAACCTTTCTGTAACCAATGTTCGACTGCATTTTCAAACTGGTTGAAAACCATATTGCAACTAGAACTTTGTTGTAATCATGGACACCATCACAGTTAACCCTATGATTGAATCGTCCAAAATTGAACCGTTTGCTGGAAAGAATTTCAAAAGATGGAAACCAAAAATCAGTTTTATGTTGGAAACATTAAACTCTCTTTTCTTTTTTTCTTTTTTTCTTTTTTGCATTTTTTCAGATTCATTTATAATTAATCTAGACAATTGTTAGAATTCTGGTAGTAGAAGCGAGAATCAAACGGATGACAATCACACAACGACAACGATCAAGTAAATCAACATGCAAGAAACAATCCGAATTTTATGTGGAAAAACCCCTCACGGGTAAAAATCCATGGCACGAAGCGAATCCACTATGAAAATAAGAAGTTACAAGAGATATGAAGAAAACTTAGGATCTAAGCCCCATAAGAGAAACCCAAGCTCACACAAACTCTTCTATCACCTTAGAACTCTCTCGACCTACTTGAACATGTTTAGGACTCCCTGTGTTACCTTAATCCCACATTATTCCCCTTTAAATAGCATAAAACTAAGTTTAGAAATAAATCTGTGCAAAAGCTATACAAACGACCTATACAGTTCGCCGGCCATCGAGCGCTCGACCCAACTATGTCGTGCGATCGAACTAAACCAAAACAGTCTAGAGAGTAGTAATTCTTTTGTCCCACATCAGAAATGAACAAAGAAAAATTCAAGATTATAAGAGTACTTTTGCATGGGGCTTAAGCCCCTTCTCAAGGGACAGTGAATTTTGTCTGATGGAGGAGTTATGCTATTAGCCCGAACCTATACCATTGACCGCACACTCGTGCGCGCGATGAGTCGAGCTGCACTAGGCCATGGTCGTGGATGTGCGTGCGCGCCGCGCCAAGGTCTGGGTTTATGTGAGGACTGAGAGTATACTTGTGCTAATAGTTTTATTACACGCTCCGTGAGTATACTCGCACCTGTCGGTTCGGGTGGTCGCACCAGTTGAGTTCAAACCCAACGGACATAACTCATTTGAAACGGTGCTTTAAATATCTAATCGTGGTCTATAAATAGATCTATTCTAATCTATTTTTATTCACTCCAAAATCAAGTTTTCTCTGTGTTTTTCAAACTGTCTTGGATTTTTCTGCAATTAAGTTAGCCGTCGAGTCAACTCATTTCGGTTTAAGTTTTGCATGCTGGTTCAAGCCTATGTACAATGAGCACACTATTGGAATCGGGTCATAATCGTTGTATCTTGGAGGCCAACAGTCTAAGATTTTCGTTGCACTTGGGATGCAGTCCAAGGAGGGTAGATTTAGTTTTAAGCTGAGTGACTTGATCACGCATCGACTCAAAATATACAAGTTCTTCTTACTTATTTATTTTTTAAATTTCTGTTTTTAAATTTTATCTACAGTCTTCAGCACATTTTTTCCAAGAGTCCTGGCTCTCAATAACTGTGCATGGACTTCTCCGGTGGCATTATCCTAACCCCTCGATAGATGCAACTTGTTGGATAGAAACCAGTACATCATCAGCATACAAGTCAACCAAATAAAGTGTGAAATTTAGGATCCTTACGGTGCAACCATGGTGGGTTCCATCAGAAGAATGGTCTAGATCACCTATCAGTGACTCACCTCTACAAACTCAAGAGCATGAATCTAGCTAGGAGCTGATCCAGTGCCTCTCTACCAGTCACACCGCTTACATGGATAAGATCGGATATTCAACCATTCAGGAGGTCAAATAGTAAATGGGCTTTTGACCATAAGTCGCTGTTTGGATGATCCCAACCTTTAATCAGAGGCGTGAAATAGACACAAACTATTCAACCAAAAAGGGGACACTAGAAGGCAAAAATCAGCTAATGGTCCATGCTTGGGAAGTTCAGTTATTAGATGATTTGGATAGACTGATCAAGGTAAAGTTTGGTTAGTGACCCATCCATGGCTGAGCTCATACAAGGAAGGAAGGAAGGAATGCTCGGGATCACCATACATGTGCCACATGCACTATAACAATCCCAAATTTTGTACGTAGGCGGGGCACACATACGTCATCCACCTAACCAATTAAACTGATTAAATATTTAATTTTGTTTTTAATAAATAAAATGAGCTACTTAGCCACATAATAAAGGCATTTTTTCTTCTTCTTTTTATTATTTATTTATTTATTTTTATGGGTTAGTTCACACACCTCCATTGTTAGTACACCCACCCACCCCTGTTAGTCACATCACAATGTTAGCCACACCCACTATGGGAATCGATGTCATGACCTCAGTGTTAAAACGAGGCTATCTTCGCTCAACCTACCACTTGAGCTATGGACCTGGGTGTGAGGCACTCTTGGTCTTAGGATAGGTTGAAGGGTTGATACTTAACATATGAAATTATTTAAAATTGAAATCTAAACAAAATTTGAAAAGTTTTTTTTTTTTTTTTTTTTTTTTTTTTTTTTTTTTTTTTTTTTTGTGAATCTAAGTTATTTTCACCCGATCTATGTAATAAATAAGGCAGATTAGCCACACGTTTATCACATCGATTTATTGGTGCATTCAATAATCTCTTTGTTGTAGAGATTAGTGTGGGTCATCTTAATGTGTCGGATCTAATCCACACAGATCAGTTGATTCCTGAGGTCAAAACATGCTAGGATCCCGATTTTCAATCGATTTGACCATCAGATGGGCCACATCGATCAGATTAAACCTTAGATGTTGATTCGTACATTATGTTCTTTACTAGATCATATTGGAAGCTTCAAATCCGATCTATATCATCTATATTAGTTATGAGATCAAACTACAGTGATATCTAGAATATCATATCGATATAATCATCTGGTGGGCTGCAAGGATTAAAAGAAAATTTGTTCTTAAAATATGTAATGAGAAGACTATGGATCATGGATGGTTCTGGCTATGCCCTAAATCGACTGTGTGAGAGCCAATGGACGGTTTGGATCTGACTAATGGGTGTGATTGGTCCTTAAACCCTAAAATTTAGAAAACCCCCCAAATTTTGGAGTCGGATCGTCAAATCAAGTTGAATGTAACGACTGTCGACTTGACTACCGATTGGTGTCGATTCGATCGATAGCATCAAAATACGTCCAAAGACCATTGGTTGTAATTCAGGAGTTTCTCGATTCGATTGATAGTGTGATGATCCGATCGACAGACTGTTGTACAAATTTGTTTAATTCAAAGACTTGAAATATGAAATTATTAATTTATTAAATTAATAAAAAAGAAGGTATTAAGCAACTCCAGATCGTTCAAATAACACTGGAATGTTGTAGGCCACTTTGATTTTTTATCAAGTGGGCCCCACACCGAGTACTAATGATCACAAACCATGTTAAGGGTTGGATATGAAAGAATCCAAATCGAATTATGTAATCCTTCGTGTGGACCCTAGACTGGAACTTGATCAATCAGAGGTGGACCACGCCATGTGAAATTACTTAAATCAGAAAATGATTGGATTGTATTATGTAATTAGTGGATTCTTAAGTTGTTCGAATTCGGTAAACATATTGAAATTATCGTCACCGAATTCCAGGTGAATGATCCCAATACGTTTCATCTCCGTTAGAATTAAAATAGCTTTGATGTATCTGATATGTTATTTCTTGAGTTAATTGATTTAATGTTTGTTGAATACCTAACTTGATTGTTACCATTGAACTCTCTTTTGCTAAGTTACTGTATTGTGGAATTTCATAAAATTGTATTACCTTTATTGTAGAGTGATGTATGTGACAATTTGCTTACAAATGTGTAATGACGATTGTACATTCATCTATTGCACGCACACTATGTGCTGAGCTCCTAGAGGACCGCTCTAGATGCCTACTATACTAGTAGAAGGCCCCCAAAGGGTGAAATGAGGGCATTGTCCATGCCTACCCAATTTGGTAGAAGCCTGCCAAGCGGATGCGGGTTGACGGTCATCCAACCCAAGCAAGTGGATGGTTTTCCCACTTGATGCATTCATTTGCATCATTCACGGTTGCATTTGCATGACATCAATGCATTTATATATTGCTATGCATTTGTACATTTTGTTGGTTATTTCATACTCTAGTTGTGTGGTGTACTATTTTAATTTTAATGTGCATGAACTATGTTGGGTTTGCTCACTAGGCCTAGCTAGCTTATGTTTGTTGATGAATAACTGCACGGATGTGATCGAGGTTGAACCCTTGGAACAAGAACATGAGAATGCAACCAAAGCCGTGGATGATCCACGAGAAACATGGCCCTATATGACTGAAGATGAACTTGTTGTGTTGGAATAACTAGTCTGATTATTTGGAACATGTTGCCACTTAGAGATATTAGCATCTGTTTCAATTTATTTGATAACTCGGATTTTGATATTGTTCATGTTTTTTGTTAACTTTACTGGATATTACTTGTTAAGTGGTTATGGATAGTTATTGTTAAATAAGGTCCCAAATGGGTGAACCAAGTTAATTTATTGAAGTGTTTAATTAATAAAGTTGAGTGGCTTTGGATAGTTATTGTTAAATAAGGTCCCAAATGGGTGAACCAAGTTAATTTACTTGAAGTGTTTAATTAACAAAGTTGAGTGGTTTGTGAATGTTTGAGACGTGCGGATGTAGATGTTAAGTGGATGGGTGTGAATGTTCATTATAAGGAATTAGATAGAACTTAGAATGGATATATGTAACTAGTGCCTCTGCGTAAACTGTATGATTGACGAGTTTAAGTGCACTCAATGTATGGGTCATGATCCATAACTCAAGTCCGACGGTACACACTCTGCATCTGAATTTCAAGACGTGACATGTACAGTAACTAATATGGAGGCAATGGATATTTAATAGATGGTCAGGATTGTCCTATCAAGGTAATACTTGGTTAGTTAGCAACCAATGGCCGATGCTGTAAGCGGTAAAAGAAATACTAAGGATAGATGATTAACACTGAAATGGGGAGTATAGTTTGTTTCTTCTTCTTCTTCTTCTTCTTCTTCTTCTTCTTCTTATTATTATTTTAACTTTTAACCCACCCAAATGACCAATGATCCAGTAAAGGCAGCAGTCGTATGTTAAAAAATGGACAGCTAAAAAGGGATGGCCAAACGCATTCATTCAGTGTGGATGTGTGGCCCACCAGATGAGTTGCCTCACCAGATTTTAGGCAGTACATGCTCACCCGGGCTCCCACCTGATGAATGCTCTCGACAGTGCCACGTTCAGGTGCTATTACATACATGGAATACACCTACCTCAATCCACACTGTTCCGATCCAGGGCTGATGTGAAAATCCATACTGAATGGATGATTCTGTCCAAAATGATAACTGTGAAATGGAACCCACACAGACAAACATCATAGATTTTAAAAAAAACCCATCGACCATTTTCATGTAAGCCCCCTCCCGCTATCAATTCATGTTCTATCAAAAAGACCATGGGACACCACATGCAATAATCGGAACAACAACCAAGAGTGTAATTTCCACTTTCATTTGCATACATTTATTTATGATACCACAATCAGCTGGTTGATAGAAATTTTCAAGTTTAGAGAGATTTTCATTGAATAAAACCAAAAAACATATGCCATATCATCATCATCATTGGAGCCTTGTCCTGATTAAATGGGCTTGTTTGCATGAATCCTATTTCACCATTCCACTCTACTAAGATCCATATCCTCAGCTTGATAGAAGTCGTGGAAGTTTCACGCAGCCTACCAACATAACCAACCTGACACAACCCTCTATCCAAGCTTGGGACCAGTAATGAGAGTGCAAAATTCCCACAGGCGTTGTTAAATGCATGCTATAGAAACAGTGATAGATACACAAAATACTATATTTTCAGCTATGATTAGAACAAATAAATCCAAATAATATTACAACCAATGGGATTACCATACCGTGAACAATGACAGAAAACAACTCATTTGAGTATGTAACAGCACCACTTGTTAGTCAATAACCATACATTCTACAGGAACAAAAATTATTTCATACCGATTATAGATTTCTCGATTCTTGGATCAACAGGGAGGATTGCTGCTTGATTTCCCATTTGAGCTGTCATCGAAGTTTATTCACTTTGCAAGAATTATCCGATAGCTAACCTGCATTGCCAAAGCAATGAAGAACTGTCAAACAACTGTATATCACCCACCCTATCCAGCCTTCTGCAATCGAAAATTCAAAAAAAAAAAAAAAAAAAAGAGTCTCACTCACATAAAACAAACATAAACAAGTTACTGTTTTCTCACATTGGAAAAACACTAACTAGGTTACATGAGTATGTACGTGTGGGATCTTTGATAGCATCACATAGCTTAAACTCAATTCACATCAAGCATGGCGACAACCAAGCAACCCATCGGTACAAAGGTGCCCATGGCTTTTATTAGAAAGATATCGACACCTTGAATATGCAAAGAGTAACTTCTACAAATAAAGCAATTAAAAGAGTAATATGATGCTGATAATTATGCTTCGAGTAGATAACCAAAGACAAAAGTAGTAGTCGTATATGTTTGGCTAGTACACTTACCTAGAGGAGTCATACCATGGTATTCTAATGCCATATCCAGGTAGAGATCACCAGGAAAACAGGGAACAGAAGACGCAGGCAGGTTGCAAGAAGAGCCTAAATGGGGAGCAATTCCCCTGAGCCTAGCAACGGGCGGGCCTGGGGTTGGTTCAGGCCCGAATTCTGAACTGGTCAGCCAAGGCCTATAGGGCCATGCCTATTCAAAATGTTGATTTTTCTTGGCCAAGGCCTGGTCCATTGGCAGCCCTATCTCCCTCGGTTTTCCAATTACATTAGTAAATGGCTGTAAATGGACAATGATCATTTACTCTTGTAATTGTGTGGTGACATCACTCACATTTGACTACAATGATGATTTTTTTTTACATTTTTTTTTTCTTTTTTTTTTTTCACACAGAAAATCACTGTAAAAATGTTAGTTTTATGGTGTGAAAGTGTAATGATAACAATTTACTTTACTTTCTTTACAATTGTATTTGACTCTGGATTTACAAGCCATAATTCCTTTTTAAACAAACAACTGGAAATAATAATGATGACTCATTTACTTTGTATTTCATATGAAATTGGAAAACCAAACAGGCCCTTAGTTCAAAACAGGCATCACCATATCTTATTTCCACCATTTTAAGTGCAATGGGTGGCGAGCAGATGTCTTGGGCGAAGTTTCGAATAATGGTATTTGTGGGCATATCGGTCGGGCCCAAAAAAGATATGGCACATGCCCTATTGAACCATATTAGAACCTCATCAGATGATAGAGGCCTGTATCAGCCTTTATTTATTATTATTTTTTTTTGGGGGGGAGGGGGGGGGGGCACACGAAAATCTTTAAAAACTATCGGGAAAATGGGAAAAAAAATGTAAAACATAAGAATCTATCTATTTTGTGTGTATGTGTGTGTGTGCCTTTACGTATTCACTAGTGTATCAGACTATTATTTGAAAATAATGTTGTCTATCAACTTGACCTACTGAAAGGCGAAAGCCAGCCAAATAGGTCCTAATCGAAAAGCATGATTTGGTGGATTAAGCCCATCACATGTGGAAAAAAAAAAATGAAGAAGGGGGGAAAAGCAAGTGATGGTTTACCCCTTCTTCCAATATTTCCCAAAATGCTCCATTCTGCTTTGATTTCTTGAATCCCACCCAAATCTTGTGTTTTGATCCAAAAAATAAGCCCAGATCTAGTCTAAAATTAGTTTCTAAGCTTCCTTCATGGTTGAAATGAAAAGTGGAAAAATGAAAAACAATTTGAAAATAGCAATATAAAAAGGGAGCATTTATACTTATATCTGCTGCAATGGCTCTGTATCAGCAATATGGGGTGAATCAATCTAGACCAGCCAATATGGTCCTTTTTTCTTAACTGTCCAGTTCACAGCATATCGCATAGCAGGTTGGCCAATATGGTTATGACATGGTTCCGATTCGTGATGATATTTAAAAACATGGTCCTGGATGCAGCTCATGCAGTTAATATCAAAGTTTTGGAAGTAGGCAGGCACCTATATTGAATGATCCCACTAATCAAGTGGACCCCACCATGTAGGCCCAAAAATCAGGATTGTCCCATCATCAAGTCAGTCACAGATGGATGTTGCATTTGGGCCATTTGAAATCCTCTTAACAATCATTTTTCTTTGTCAACATCTAGCCCACCAGATGATTGGACCACTCAGATTTTCAGGTCACAACACACAGAGTGGTGGCCACCTGATCTTGCAGACATGCCACATTGACAAAAGTGGAAGAGGAGGTCTTTATATCTTGCTCCTGTGAGTAGCCCTCCCACTTCTCTATCTTGAAGCATTCAGATCACAAAGATATTTGCAATCATCAGTATTGGATCGGATGCACTTCCTTACCATTTAAACAAAGAGGCATTGATCTTGAATACTGCTCCAGCAGCGCCAAGACTCTTGCAGCCTTCCTTCCTAGCTGTCCATCCTCATGGCTCTGGGTGGTCAGTGTGACAAGAGGAATCCTAGCCATCGAGCAATAAAAATCTCCCACTTCCCTGGCCGCAAACACCTTCTCCAGGAGGGACAGAACCTCTTCTTTCAAATTGGGCGTCCCCCAATTCAAAACCTCCAACATCGGGCCAATGGCATTTGCATCATGCAGCACATTCGCCCCTCTATTAGGCAAATCTTCTTGAACCAATGTCGCCAATGCTGTAAGTGCTTCAAGAGCAGTCGCATAAACACGCTCTTGCAAGAGTTTCACCAGCTCCGGCAAAGCATTCGCCTTTAACAGACAAAAACTAGTCCGCACACTGCATACACCTCCATGGGCCTCACAAACAGGCATGTGGGCTGGCCTAAAACACCAGAAACCGGCCGTTTTGGGTATGGTTGTAAGCTTAGGACTACTCAAAGACAAGTTGCCAATCAAGGCCGCTGCTCTTGCCTTTGCAGTTACGGTCCCTGACTTGAGAAAGCTGACAAGCAATGGGTAAGCCCCGTGTTCGACCACCATCCGTTGCATGTCGACATTAGCTGGATCCGTGAACCTGAATAGCGCACCAAGTGCGTTTTCCTTTGCTTCCGTCGTTCCGGATCTCATTATGTTCAAAATCAACGGCAGCACTTCTAATTCAATCAAGTTCTTGGTTAGTTCAGCTTCAGATTTCGGAAGACAAGCTAATAGACCTGCAGCTGCCATCTGTATGTTGCCTGGGCCTTCATCCTTGAGAAAATCCATGAAAGCTTCGAGCCTCTGCTGCACAAGAAGGAATTCCGCAATTCCTTGTGGTTCGTATTGGGCTAAACGGAAGAGCAGATCAATGGCGAGTTTCCGAATTTCTAGGTCCGCATCCTCTAGGAGGGTAAGGATGACAGAAACACCATCGGCGGCCGCAACTGCCTTCTCCCGAAGTCCATTCTCGGACTTATAAATGCCAAGTAATGCACGTAAGGAGGGCTTCCGAATGCTAGGAGACAAGGCTTTGTTCTGTTGAATGGCTAACAAGTTGGCGATGATTGGCTCTAGCTCGAGAAGGGCACCGTTTGCATTAACGAGAAATTCAATACCATCGTCTGAAAGTTTTTCTAGGATTTCAGAGCAGCTGGCTCTAATGACTGCTGGCTGGGAAGAGAACATCTGTTCTAGAATGAGAGGAACCCCACCTGCTGATGCTATTAGATTCTTATTTTCATGGCAATTTGACAACTTCGACAAAGCAGCGAATGCTGTCTTCTTAGATTCTAGACCCCCTGATGCCATTTCCACCAATGGACGTATTGCTCCTTCCTCACCAAGGAGCATTATATTCTGGTCAACCAACTCCATATCCATGAGGACTTCTGCCATTGATATCCTTGATGATTCCACTTCTAAAAAGGAATCAACGTGATCAAATAGAATGGGCAGCTTCAAATTAGTGAATTAATATCAATCATGTACAAGTGCATGGAACATGGAATTAAAAAAAAAAAAAAAAGTTACTTAACAGCCATAACAGTGGGTACTGTTAAGCATTACAGGGCCGTGCCAGCCACTATGGGGCCATACAGCTAAAACAAATTGGCCGGTATGGCCTGTATCATAATGGTATTACCATTATTGAATACCTTGGCATGGAAACGAACACATGCATGAAAATACACAAAGACCAATGATCCTACAAGCCCGAAGACAAATAACTACCTACCATTTCACACCTAAATAACTGAATTGAGTGTTATTTGCAGGAAGCATGACTAAAGCTGTCAGTGGTGGTAAAATAACAAGGTGAATAGCCTAAATTGTGATTTTGTTGATCTTTAACAATGACTGTAGTAAGAAAATAATATTTTAGTTCATAAATTCATGGATTGGTAGTTTTTCAAATTAAAATTTGACTGCCAATCAGTCAAAATTGCATGGCTCCTAAATGTTACCAGATCTGTCAATTTCCCCAAATTCCAAGAGTTGAGGTTAAACGCAAGAAGCCCACAAATTTTAATCACCTTGAAACCCTTCCAATGAGCACCTCAAAAACTGAAAACAATTAGAAAAGGACAGAAATGTTGACAATCCTACAAATGGATATTCTTTTTCTAGAAAACCAATGTAAATGGATGGATCTAGGTGGTTTAATAGAGAAAATCAGCGCCTGTTTTTTGGACAATAAAAAAATTGTTAGAGAGAGATATAGCTCAATCAATGGGAGAATAATCCACAAAAAAGAAAAAGAAAAAAAGAAGAAGAAGATCTGTGATATTGTGGGATTTGCTAAATACATTCAACAAAATATTTAATGACGAGGCTAGGCTGCGAATATCATTAAAAAAAACAAATGCAAGATTCTAACGCTATGATTTCCAATTACAATCATCCAATGACATTCTTGAAATCCCATTTAGTGATGAAAATGGTTAAGGGTTGGGAGAGGGGTTAGACTCAAAGTCGAACCAGTACACACATTAAAAAAGAAAAGAACAAGAGATTCAAGAATATCATTTCAAAGTACAGCTTTGATTTTTTCATAAAAAATGGATTAAATAAACAACACTTAAAGAGTTTATTTTCTTGTTTTTTTAATTGTCTCAAGTGGAAACTGAAAAGGATAAAATAAAAATATATGCCTCAATCAAGTTTATTGAAAAACTTGAGTAGCAAATCCAGTCTATGAACATTGATGTCCTCTCATATGTCATTTTAAAACCATGGAAAGTACCATACTTCACTAACCCATACGGATGATAAAGCCAATACCATGAATTTTTAAAGGGTCATGGGCATTAATTTGTATTAGACCACTTGAAGGCCTGATACATAGCAGCTAATGCAGATCATATTGGCTGATGTTTTAAAACACAGAAAGATATGTTCTATAGACTATCCGTGCTTAGCAAGTTGAGTAGGAAACTACTAGCATCAGAGGATGGCAACCAACCCAATCAAGAATAGTTCTGCAAATTCAATTAATTATTTCGATCATGGACTTGTTTTTCTTCTTTCCTTTTATGGGTTGTCATTATTCATTTTTTATGAAATTTGATGATTTATTGTTACAAATATTAATGATTAGTAATTGATGATTGAGCAATTTACATCTCTTTGTAGAAAACAATCTAGATATCAATCTTTGGGCTCTAATTTTGTGCTACTTGGTTATTACTCAAATAGAACAAACTTGTTTCGTAAGACTAGTTGATGAAATTCTAACTTTACTGATTTTTAACAAAGTTCCCAATCCTATAATTTGTAGTTTCAAATTAATGTTTTTGTAAACATGGGTAAATTAAAAAAAAAAAAAAAAAGTAAAATACTTTTACAGATTTTCATTAAACTT
The DNA here is from genome assembly GCA_003013855.2 of Liriodendron chinense. Taxonomy (NCBI): domain Eukaryota; kingdom Viridiplantae; phylum Streptophyta; class Magnoliopsida; order Magnoliales; family Magnoliaceae; genus Liriodendron; species Liriodendron chinense. The sequence goes on from ML058505.1 coordinate 2,441,453, forward strand.
TATTTTGTGAAGTCCTCTTGGATTCTTTAGTATTTTGGTCTTAAGGAGTCACTGATGGAATAATCCTCTAATCACCACAATGGAAAGATACATTGGGTCCTTATGATATTTTTAGCTCTAGAGTATTGAAATGACCAATTACCTTTTTAGGCAGTTTGAGAAATGAATCTAAACAAATGTAGGCCCAATAAAATACCAGTTATTGGGATGAATTTCAAGATAGAAAAAAAAAAAGAAGAAAAACTAAGAATTAAGAATTAAGACAAGAGTTGAAGATTCTATTACAAATGCTTCTATATCCACAATCGAACCCCACAAGAAAAAATGAAATAAACAAGTCATGTAAAGACAGTAATGGAAAATGGACCCTAATACAGATGCATGGCCTAGATCATAACAAGTGGCTGACTAACCTTGACAAAGGCGATTGATAAGTGGCTTGTACCACTTGGCATCAGCAGCACGAGAAATATTCTTTTCATCATCATCACAAAGCTTCAATAGGATAGCTTCTGCTTTCTCTGCTGATTCTGTTACTGAACCATTCAGAAGCATGACAAGGAAAATAATGGAACTCTTGTGCTGAGTCACCCTCTTCAACACGGCTGCATTCCATCCAGAACCATCTTGCAGAAGGTCAAAGAGCAACTCAACTGCAGGCTTCGATATACTCGTATCGCGTCCTAGGCAGTGAACTATGTGATCGACTCCTCCGGACTCAACCAATCTATCCTGAACATTCGATACAAAATATTGAATTAAGACAGAATTTAGAGCACAATGAAAGATTTTGTTGTAAAAGAACCAAGAGGAATTATGTGACCTAAACCATCTGTACAAGTGATGCCTGTCACTTAGTGATCTAGACCATTGCTCTGATGTGGCCACCATGAATGGACTATGGACCATGCACCAAACATCTCCCTGGTGGGAAATTCCTAAGTACCCTTCAACCAGTGGCCTACAAATAGACAGTTTTGAAAGCATGCTACAACAGTACATATTCAATGCGAAACTGCCGAGGATTAGATGGTTTGGATACTCCATTCTGGGAGACCTTTGGGCATGGTGAGTCTATGGATGTGCCCATCAGATCAGCAGAATGGATCACAGAACCATGGGGCAACTTGTATAAAGTCAGGGTTGATCATCTAAAACTTCAGCCATTTCTAGTGACGAGGTAATGTCCCCACAATTCCATCAAGCTTTCAAGAGGTGCAACAGGACATATTCAAGCCCACATGTGTCTAGTGCAGGCACAAGCTAGTTGCATTTAGAGATGAATTATTTATTGATGAACTTTGCTAAGCCCACACACTTCTACAGGTCAAATAATGCAAATGCCACCACATATGATAGGCATGGCAGCAAGGTGCAATATCCAAGCCATCTATCAGAAGGGTACCACTATGTAGATTCCCTATCGAAAGAATCAGGTTGGTCAAATAGTCCAGTTTGCCACAATTAACTGAAAAGATGTGCGGTTGTGAAAATATCAGCCAAAGCTTTCTCACCTGTCCATTTATTTCTACTATTCGTGGAACACCTATTAAATTGACCATCTTTATCTTTACCTTAGGGCAGTAACATCTACACAGTGAAGTCAACCTAATGAATGGCTTGGATATTTCACCTGCCTGCCAAGCTGGCATATGTGGTAGCATGCGCATTAGCTGACTTGTACAGGTGTCTGGGCTTAGCAAATCTCTTAAATGCTTATGAAAGTTATAACCTCCACTAAGTTATGCCGGAATTCTAGCCTGAAACAGAAGCTATATGTGAAATTTATAACCTCCACAGTAAGGGGAAGACTACGGTCGGTCAGCTATATTTAGATTTCCCAACTTTTTTTCTATTTTCCATTTTTTTTAATATAGATATCGGGATAAGCCCTCATCACAATGCAAACAGAATTATGCGTACCCAAGACTCAAATTGAGCATAGATTATTTTGCTTTAAGCTTAATCCAATGCTGTAAGATGTCCAAAATAAAGCATGCAAGAAAATGGAACATGAAAAATGTGCAATAGAAGCACCTTCAAAAGAGCTTCTCACCTTGTTCCTAATGTGCCTATCAACGATAGCCTTTAATGTAATCAAGACCGTTCTTTTCACATCTTTGTCGCGTGAGCTCCCAAGAAGTGACACGATGTTGAAGATGATACCTTCTATACCAATCCAATCCTTGTTGATTGGGTTCTCTCTGATAAGCTCCTGCAACTGGCTCAGAGCCTCTTTGGCATCCAGGTCAGATCCCAACAGCAATTTTCTCTTGGCAGATCTAATTTTAAGGCAGTAGTTGAGTTCCCGCCACTCTTCAATCGACTGCCTCAAGCAAACATTGGGCCTTAGCGTCAGATCATCGAGAAACTGGCCCGTCTCAGGGTCCGTTCTCTGTCCACTGTCAATCCGAGCTTCAATAGTTGCTCTCTCGCATGTAGTACCTGTGCAAAGACTGACTGGGTCGACCATCACGGCAGTTGGCTCTAAAGGACACATGAATGATTTGAGCGGCGGGATGTACTCATCCTGTTTATATTTCTCTATCGTCTGAACCCGGCGATAATACTGCTCCTTAACTTCTTCTTGGTCATTAGCACCGTCCGCTCGAGAGAGCAGCTTGATAACCTGTTCTAGAAAGAGCACTTCGGCCTGTTCTTTGCGTTCGGCAGCTTCTTCTTTTTCCCTTCTAAAGCTCTCAAGCTCTTTGTTTATTTCAGTTGGCTCGACAGGCACACCTACAGCTTCGGCAATTGCTTCTAACATGTCATTAGCAAAGTTCTGATCGCTCTTTTGCTCTTGAAGACCCTTAGCCAACCTCTCGACGATCCGAACTTGCGACTGGGAAGCTTCGAACTCAGCCTTTTGCATTTCATTGTGTAATCTGTTCACCTTCTCTGATATATCGGAAAGGATTTCTGTGCTTGCGAGGGATAAAGCAGCTAGAGACCTTCCGATATCTCTCGTAACATCTTGCACCTCTTTGACTATATGTCGACACTTGAGTAATAAGTAGAAACGGGAACATTTTGTGCACTTCTCAATTAAATGATTGGCCTTCTTAACATCTTCCTCAAGATACTCTAACGCCTGCCTCGCAGCATTCGAGTCTTTAAGCTCGCGGCGCTGCAATTCCTCTAAGACCGGTATGATGTTGGAAAGGTGTTTCGACAGGGTCTTGAAGCTTTCCTCCTCTATGAGATCTCTAGCCGCTTCAACCGTTTTGATTACCTGACCTGTGAGCAAAGTCAAAAAGGTCCCGATCGGTATGAGTTCCACCAATGCCATTGCATGCAGTTTTCAAGGGGAAACCTCTATTGGATATAATACAAATCTCGCCAATTGAATCCCCACATCACTTCTGCTCATCTTTTCCAAAATCCATTTCTATCCATCTGAACCATTTGAGTATTCCATTTGGCCATGTGGTTATTCTCTATCCATGACCTCTGCCGAGCATATATGAATCCTGAAAACCATCAAAATCCTCCAGAATGCATCTCACCTACCTACAAGTTTCTCATTCCAGCATTCAATCTGGAAAGGAGAGAGAGAGAGAGAGAGGAAACTGAGAATTGGATAGTGAAATATGTTTTTCATAGAAAGAACTTTCAGCATCATTCCATTATCAATGATCAATTCACAAAAAAATAGAGTAAGCTTCAGGACCTTTCAACGAAGAAAACCAAGAACAAGGTAAATACTTCTTTCACATAAACAGAATTTCTCAAATTTATCATTGAACAATTCAAGAAAATTGGGAAATTGGAAAAGACAACTACAACAAGACCCACTAACTAGAACATCTCTAAATGAAATAAGCTTTTCAGTTTACTCCATAATAATGGCTAAACTGAAGAAAATTGCAAAAGCCCACATATTTTAAAAAGAAGAAAAGGAAAATAAGAAAAAAGAAAGAACGAACCGATCATCTTTGAAATTGAGTCCATCCACCCACTCGACACAGTTACAGCATTGGAATACAACGAAGTAAATGTTGGGGTTAGGATCCCGCAGCGGAAGCAATCAAAGCAGGTGAGGAACACACCACAATGGCAATCAACAAGCAAATCATCACACACAAGAAGGCAAACCGAATTTTACGTGGAAAAACACCTCACAGGTAAAAAACCACGGCACAAAGCGACACTAATCCACTATGATATCAGAAGTTACAAGAGATAGAAGAACCACAACCCGGATCATAGCCCACAAGAGAAAACCCAATCTAACAAGGCTAATTCTCACATGAGGAGGACAAACCCATCCCTTTCCCTCATCCTAGAGAACTCCAAGCTTCCTCCTAGCTCTTTTTTCTCACCCTAGAACTCTCCCAATCCCTTGGCCCATAGGCGGCAACCCTAATCTCGGATTACATCCCCTTAAATAAGAGAAAACCGGAATTAGAAACTCCTTGCGCAAAACCGCGCAAGAAACCAAGTCCAAAAAGGAAACTGCTGACCGGTCGGACCCCCCACCGGCCGGATGGCCCAAAAACGTTCCAACAATCCCGCTGTCTTGCTCCAACGTGACCGACCGGTCGGTGGTCTTCATGCTCGAAGGTTTGAGGCGTCCAAGCCCAACAGTAAACACCCTCAAATAAGAAAATAAGCCCCTAAAGACATTTCTTCTTCAAAAGAATCACAAATTCGTTCATCGAGACAGTATAATTTAAACACACATCACCATGCATAATAATTTCAAAGAAAATTCAGACACTCAAACGAGAAAACCCATCTCCCCAAAACATAACCTTCCTAAGAAAAACTCAATTCACGCCTCAACTAGGCATAATCACAGAAGAAAGACACACCCACCATGCATAATACTCCAAAAGAAAACTCAATTGCACTCAATTGAGAAAACCTATCACCAAAAATCATAAATAATTCCTTAAAAAAAAGTCCAAACCCAGAAAAAGTCAAATCTGCTCAAAAAAAAAAAAAAAAAAAAAAAAACCCGAATTCAATCATTCCAAAATAACAACCCCCTAAGAAGAGAATCTACACCCAACTACACACACCAGATAAAAAAAAAAAAAAAAAAAAAAAAAAAAAAAAAAAACCAACAAATTCAATACATTCCAATGCAGATAGCCAAACTCAAATATCTAAAATACAAACAAAAAAAGAGATGAATCAAAGACAAGTTTTTTAACAATAAAGAAAAAAAAAACAGAAATAAATACCTCCAAGAAATGAAAAAGAAAAAAAGAAGAATCTGATGGAGCTCCAAAATGGCATTAGAAAATCCTCCCCAACAAAATCAAATATCAACAAAGAAAAACAGAAACCTTTTCTCCACCCCCAACAAAGAAAAGCAGGAACCTTTTCTCCACCTCTCTCTCTCCAGTTTCTTTCTTTTCCTGTCTGCACTTGACCACACATCTTTAAAAAGAAGGCCATTTCTAGCATCAGTGCCTGTATGCATGAGTCGATGCTTTTGAAAGAAAAAAAATCTAATTTCGAAAAATATTGTATTTAGGCTCTCTCTTTCTCATAGGAAGAAGGAGAATCAAATGTAGGAATTTCTGCCCACACATTTTGATAGTACACACAAAATTCTCTTTTCTAACAAGTGGGGCCAATGGTTTTATAATCCAGACCGTTGATCTTTTAATTCGCACCTTCGATGGAGAATTCTCTGTTAGAATCCTTTGATATACATTGATACACCATCCTCTAGCAGATCGAGCTTAAACTGTAGGTACAAATATCCTCTTGATAAAAAACTCATGCGGCCCCCACAAAGTTTCCAATGGCGGTCGTTTAATCCCCACTATTTCGCGTGGCGTGTCCCACATGAATTTTGTATCTGACTGATTTTTATATTCCTGGTCTTTTAAACCAGATGGATGGAGTGGATTTATCACGTGCATCTCTGTGGGTCCCACACAGCTTCCAACTACACCAACTTCATGTGCCCCAATCAGCGTCTCGAAGCAGCTTCTTCGAAGAATCTGATTACAGACGTGGAAGACTGCAGAGAAAAATCGACCGTCAGATGCGTTGCGTCGAAATTTCCCGCTGTAATTTTCTTTTTCAAACATAGAAAATCTGTAAGAGCTTTATAGTCCATACGCAGACGCTTAAATTACTTAGAAGTTGCATCGGTCGCATACAAGTCAAGTTAGACTGCCCAAATTATCGGTTAGGTGTACCGTGAACCAAAAAGTGAGGTTTTTATTTTATTGCCTTACTATTGGATTGATGGACATTAATTTAATGGACGGTTAGAGATGTGTTAAAATAGTGACACAAAAGTCACTATGGGTTTTGTCGCTTTCTTGAGCTTATATGACCCATTTTTCACATGTTAGGCCTATGTGTTGGTGAACTCTTAGAGAGATATTTTCTTTTGTATTTTCCACGTAAAAGTAGGCTTTCCTTGTTGTATTGGGGTTAAGTTGGAGTTACGAAATTTGGAGAGAGAGAAATGAGTTTTCTTCTTTCGTGGAAGAGTTTCAAAAAAAGATTTTTTCCAAGCAAGATTCAAGATTCCAAGGTTTTTTAAAAGATACTTCAAAGTTTTTCTTCTCAAGGTATCGAAGGTGAGAAGATCTATTACTAGCATTATAATGGTAGAAGATTTTTCTTTTTAAAGTTGAAATCAAGAGAATTTTGTTGTATTATTGAAGAAGATACTTCATTCCTTAGATCTTTGTAATATCTCCTTGACATGGTGAATTTTTCTTTGTTGAATTACCCATGGATGTAATCTAAGAGGTGAATCATATATCTCTTATGTTCTTGTGTGGTTGTATTTGTTTTTTTTTCTTCCCCATTATATTTATTCTATTTATTGCACACAATCCTAAAATATTCTGTGTGCCATTAGAATTAAAAGGGGTATTTGATTGGTGGTGTGTTGTTTAAACGGTGGTTTTTGTCACATCAAGTGGTCGGCGGTGGTTTTAATCGCTTCAAAGTGGTATCAAAGCTTTTGAGTTTGTGTAGTAAATTGGAAAAGATGGCTAGTAGTAGATTTGAGATGGAGAAACTTTGATGGGCAAAAGAATTTTGAGCTTTGAAAATTAAAAGTTCAAGATTTGTTGGTTCAACAACGGCAACACAAGGCATTGCTCGGTAAGGCAAAGAAACTAGAATCTATGACCAATGATCATTGGGATGAGATGGATATTAAGGCATTGTCTATTATCTGCTTCTGTTTAGTAGATTATGTTTTCTTCAACATAATTGATGAGAAGATAGCGATGGATTTATAGGAGAAGCTAGAAAGCTTGTATCAAACAAAGTCCCTCATAAATTGAATTTTCTTGAAGAAAAAATTATATGCCCCAAGGATGTTATGTCTCAAATTTTTGTAAACTTGGAAATTTGATGTTTTAGGATAGAGGTCTAGGGAATCATGGTCTCGAGTGTTTCTAGTCCAATGAGTTAATGAACCAACGAGTTTTTTGACTGTTATATCTAACTCGTGTATAACACTATGCATAACCCATAAATCCAAAGTACTTTTTTTACTGGACTTTAATGTTTTAACATAGTTTTAATTTATCAAAATTTATGAACGGTTTGCAAAATACCCTACAAGTAAAAAATGCTATTTTTCAAAAAATATCAAAAAGTCGCGATTTGTACTTGGAATGGGAAATTGAAATTTTTGTTATTAAGAATTTAATTTTCTAAGTATCTTTATTGAATCCAAATGGAGGTATTTCCTTATTTATATGAAATAACTTAAAGTAACTTGAAGCATGTAAATGAGTAGGCACCGTCCAGGGAGGCCAGTGGAACTATGACCTTTAAAAAAAATGGGCTAATAGAAATTTTCCTAATTAGGCAGCTTCGGTGCACCGATCAGGACTTCGGAGCACCGAAGGAAGCCTTCAGGCTGAGCCGACCAAGCAAGATCATAACGAAAGTGGTCTTGTAATGAAGCCTTCGGCACACCGACGAAAAGTCCAGAGGGCTTCGGTCCGAGCCGAAGCCTAGCCGAAGATTCCTTCGGTGCACCAACGAACAGTCCAGAGGGCTTCGGTCCGAGCCGAAAGTCTTCGGCGCACCGAGCAACACTATTAGCTTTAATACACTGGATTAAAAAAATTTATATTTCCTTCGTTATAACTCTCATTGAAGTGATTCAAAAATTAGATTTAATCTTAAAGAGTCTAGTTTCATATAAAAATAAATAAAATAGATATAACAATGAGGTTTATTGCAGGAAGATTTAAAACTGTCCAGAAAATTATTGATTTTAGCTAGCGCGTACTTATGAAATTTTAATAATTTTTCTATAAGTTAGAATGAGTTGAAATTTCATAGGATGAAAAATAGACTCATAAGAAGTTAACATAAAAATTATAAAAATAATTAAGTAGATAAAAATGCTAAAAACATTGCACACAATTGGCCTATTGAAATTGAAAATTTCTACAACAGCAAGTTGTTGTTGGATATAACGTATCTTTTTCATCTTTGAGGTTTGGTATTTGGTGTCTTCTGAGGAATTGCTCCTAATCATATCAAGAATCAACCTAGTTATTTAATTATATATTATAGTATTGCAGATAGTTTATAGTTTAGTCGAATTAGGACTCTTGAATAGGGTGATTAGGATTGAATCGCCATTTTTGCTAATTGCGAATAGGCCACACTTTGAACTTAGCTAATCCAAACACTAATCATCATGCCCAAGAAATCGTGCCTCCTAGTTTATTCAAACAATTTCTGAATTATCCAAACAAGCTCTAGACTGCTCGTTAGTGGACCACTGAATTCGAAACTAATGAACATCGTCCGTCTTAGCAGGCTTGACGACCCTTACGGGATGTTGAGCCAAGACTTATGCGAGGGTGGCACATGTGATGTGTAAATTTGCCCTAAAGCTCTTAGAACTTAAATAAATTATGTTCACTCGAACTTACGCGAAGTTATGGCTTTCGAGCCATTAGATTTTAATGAAACTTAAGAACCCGATCTTAAACATTTTCTCTCAAGTATTCCTAAAGTCGTGGTCTCGATCGATGATCGATGACCATTAAACGAACACTGAGTTATATCCGTCGATCGCCACATCCGACATGCGAATAATCGTATCCTTATGTAGATCACCCTTAGGTTCACCTTATCCCTAAGGTTCACTTATCTCATGGCTTAGATTAGCCAATACACCTTCTAATGGGCCTTAATAGTGGGAAACAACCTCCCATAGGGTTATATAACTAAAAATCAAGCTCTTATGGCCATTTGGGCCACATCTAGAATTATAAATAGAGCCCATTTGGACATCTCTCCCAAATATGAATTTTAAAGATTTGAGAGAGAAGGGGGAGAAATGGAGAGAGAGAGAGAGAGAGAGAGAGAGAGAGAGAGAGAGGAAAAAGAAGAGAATGAGGGAGAGAGGGGGAGTGTGAGCTTGTGTGGGAGCTTGGGTTCGGGTGCGGATATCGCACTAAGTCGTTCTTCACCGATTCTGATTTATCTTGCCGTTTCATGCCTTCTTCATTAGTAGAATTCGTTGATTAGCGAGGTATGAAGTCTTCCCTTGGTGAATGTATGCCTTTCTCATATTTCTAGTAATAACGTAAGGATTTTAGTTGAAAAAGTCCATCTTTCTCATCTGATTTTAGGGTTTAATGCTATAATGTGTTTATGTTAGGATTGGTGGCCCCCACAAGCAATTTGTGGCAGTCCACTCTTATCCTTGAACCATATTCAAGTTCGACTCCGTAGGGTTTCAGTGATGTGTCAATTTCGGGCCCCATTTCGTTGAATCGAGTTGAGATATCATTCTAATCAAATTAAGTAAGCCCTAATCCATTGTCTAATGTTTAATTAGAATTATATCCAAGCCATTAACGTTAGATTTGTGATTAATCATAGGTATTTGAGGTTTTTTTTAAATTTTTTACGCTAGGGCCGCATCTGAATCGAGGAATTTCAACTTTAAGGTGAAGATCTACCCTCAAGCTTTTCTCGACAAAATTATAGCTAATAATTACTTGAACTTGTTGAATTTGTTTATGTTGAAAATGTCAGAATCACATTAGTAGTATAATCTATTTGTTAGTTGTTGATGGGTTGATAACATGTTCGATGAAATGTCTCTGTTGTTGTTTGACTAATAACATGCTCGATAAAATGTCTGAATGGTGTGGATTTATAATATTAGAACTCATATATGCTTGTGAATGTATGTGACACCTTGTGTCATCTGGCTTCTCTGGATCGGTATCTGTCGAGCCAAGTGCTTTAATATATTAGATGTCAATGTTTCATACACTTGTGCTATTGATGTGTCCTAACGGGGTATAGATATGTGATGATCTGAGATATTGGTGTGGTAGATCAAATGTTTCTTTGAATTAAGCTTTGAGAAACGTTTGACTAGTGTACTGTCTACCATTTGGTTGGTCGTCACGAGCTTATTTGATTAACCAAGCGAGACGAGATTGACCGATAGTGACCACTGTCGGTTTTTTATTGTTCACTTGAATCCACCAAATAAGTTCCATTCAAAGTTAATTATTCTCGTGTTTGACTATTGAATCACACTCTATGTAATATGTAATACCATTGTTCCCATTGTAAACAGTCCACTTAAAACCATACTACGACACGATCCACTAAGTCTCATGAATCAGGCATAGTGGTATGGGACACTGTGTCTGATCTGTTGGCTTATGTTGGGGTGACGAACCTCCCTATAGTGACCAATGAGCATTAATAGAGGTGATAGATTGTTGCTCGAGTGACCCGAAGACAATTTGACCTGGCTGATGGTTGCGTGTCAGAGTACCATTCGAACGACCCGAGCATGTGTTGGTTTAGTTTTGAGTTACAAGCTCGTACCTTTGAATTTATTATTTGTATTTGGTATTTGGGTGACGAGCCCTTCCACTTTAATTTGGGCTTGGCTGACGAGTCCCCAAACCCGTCTCTGACCACTAACCTATTATCTTTGAAACTAATGAAATTAACTGGGGCCCAAAACATTTTCGCTTCGAACTTGCTTGGGTGGAAGTTGAAGGGTTCAAGGATTTGGTCTCAGATTGGTCGGCCTCTTTCTAGGTTCAGGGTTGATGCAGGGGCATGTGACGACTTAACTCTTAAATGCACATATGATAAGATTGAAGAGATTCAAGCAATAAAATTAATTAACTACTTTCAATCAAAGGAATTAAGCAAACCTCACAGGTTGGAAATTTGTGTAAGTAGTTAGGAAGCACAGTGACAAATGATATGAAAAATGCGATTATGGAGAATGGTGAACTTCCATTGTGGTTATGGCATATGAGGTTGGGTCACATGAGCGAGAGGGGTATGAAAGTGCTGGCGAAAAAAATTTAATGCCCGTGATGAAGTTTGGTGAGAAGGAATTTTATGAACATTATCTTTATGGGAAACAACATAAGCAAAAGTTCTCAAAAGGTAGTAATACAAGTAAAGTTCTCAAAAGTTCTCAAAAGGTAGTCATACAAGTAAAGGTGTGGTTGATTACATACACACAGATATATGAAGGCCGTCACTAACTACTTCATATGGTGGTGCTCTATACTTTGTCTTATTTATTTATGATTTCTCAAAACAAGTATGGGTGAAAATATTAAGATCCAAGAGTGATATGTTCATGGCTTTCAAGCATTTTAAGGTCGATGTGGAGAAACAGACAAGGTGCTACATCAAGACTCTTGGGGCGGATAATGAGAAGTCACTTTAAATGAATTACTCAAGTTTAATTTGGAAGGATGAAGGAATCAAATGACACTTCATAATTTTCTACACTGCTTAACAAAATAGCATGGCTGAAAGAACAAATAGTATGCTAATGGAGCGTGCTAGAAGCATGTTGGCTAACGCGGGGCTTGAAGAGAAAATTATCATTGCCTAAGATTTTCATTTTGATGAGTCTTATGTGCTTTTGCGAGGTTCAAAATGTCAAAATAAGGAGAAAGAAGGTCCACGACAAATGATGTTCAATGTTTTGAAGAAACGCTGAAATTTTCGGTTCCAAATATTGTAAATCCCATGGATGAAGAAAATAATTAATATAAAACTCAAGGAATCGGAGAAAATGAAGGCGATGGTGAAGAAGAGGCACAATGTATGACAGAACATCCATGTCTTAAAATCCGTCAACCGATATATCTCAAAGATTATGTGGATCCTATGACATTAACGGCTCTAATAACTGAAGATCAAGAACCAAATTCCTTCGAAGAAACAATATAAGGTGAAAATTTAGAAAATTGGAAGAAGGCCATACAAGAAGAAATGTTTTCGTTTAAAAAAATCAAACATGGGTTTTGGTAGAATTGTTAAAGGATCGTAAGGCAGTTGGTTGCAAGTGGGTTTATAAAATTAAGGAGAGTGCAAGTGGCAAAATTGAAAGATATAAGGTAAAGCTAGTTGCCAAGGGCTTTCTACAAAGGGAAGGTATTGATTTTATGATTTTTTTTGCATTGGTAGTAAAACTTGTTTCGATTCTGTTTGTACTTACACTTGTAGCTTTGTTAGAGTTGAAACTTGAGCAAATGGATGTAAAAACAACATTTTTACATGAGGATCTTGAGGAAGAACTCTATATGTGACAACCGAAGGGTTTATTGTGAAGGGCAAGGAAAATCTTGTGTACAAGTTAAATAAATCATTATATGGCCTCAAGCAAGTATCAAGGTAATGGTATAAAAAGTTTGACTCTTTTACGTTAGGTCTTGAATATATATAAAAAAAAAAGAAGCGATTATAACTATTGGTCGTATTTCAAGTTTTTTTATGATGAAAATTTTCTTATTTTAGTTTTGTATGTTGATGATGTTCTTTTGGTATGCAAAGATAAGGGGATGATTGATTAGTTGAAGGCTCAATTGAGTAAAACATTTAAGAGAAAAGATTTAGGGGAGGCACGTCAAATTCTTGGAATAGAGATGGAACAGGATAGACAAAGTGGAACTTTGTCACTTTCTCAAAGAATGTTTATTGAAAAGGTACTCGACAAGTTTGGTATAAATATGGCAAAGCCGGTAATTAAGACTTCATTAGCCACTCATTTCATTTTATCTTTTGAACAAAGTCTAAAGTCAGAGGAGAAAAAAGAATATATGACTCGAGTTCCAAGTGTAAGTGTGGTTGAAAGTTTGATGTTTGCTATGCTATGTACTAGGCCGGACATAGTTCATGTGGTTGAAAGATGCTTAATCATTTTATGAAAAATCTAGATAAACCACATTGGGAGGCAGGCAAAATGGGTACTTCGATACTTCAGAGGCACAAGTAATCATGCGTTTACATATAACAAAGGGGCAAAGGTAATGCATGATTTTATTAATGCGAATTTTACTGGTGATCTTGATAATTGAAGATCTAGTACAGGATATGTATTTTTATTTTGCAAATAGTCCTATAAGTTGGATGTCAAAGCTTCAAGGAATGGTAATATTGTCGACTACGGATGTCGAGTATATGATGGCAATGGAAGCTTGTAAGGAGGAGTTTGGCTTCAAGGACTTATGGGAGAGACAGGTTTTGTTTGTAAACTCGTGAATTTATTTTGTGACAATATGAGCGTCATTTATTTGATGAAGAACCTAGTTAATCATAAGAAAAGCAATTACATTGCAATTGAGCACTATTTCATTCGTCAAGTTATTTAAAATGGTCAAATTTATTTGTTAAAGGTTGGAACGATGGAGAATGTGGTAGACATGCTTACAAAGGCCGTTTAAGTGAAAGAAGTTGGAATGGAGCTTGACTTCTCTAGGCTTCAAGGCAAGGGAGTGATTTTACTATCAAGGTGCAAATTGTTAAAATAGTGACACCAAAATCCCTATGGGTTCAGCTACTTTCTTGAGCCCATATGACTTATTTTTCACATGCTAACAAGGCTCAAGTGTCAGTGGACCCTTGGAGGGGTATTTTTTTACCCTTCCCTCATAAAATGGAGCTTTTACGATAAGTTGTATTTGGGTTATGTGAGAGTTACGAATTTTGGAGGGAGATGGGTTTTCTTCTTCCACAAAGAGGGTTTCAAAAGGGGGTTTCTTTAAAGCAAGATTTAAGAGTTCAAGATTTTTTCAATAGGTGCTCCAAAGTTTTTCTTCGATTGCCCGTGGGTGTAGCCCAAGAGGTGAACCACGTATATCTTGTGTTCTTTTTTATTTTATTTTTTATTAGGTTAGTACACACTCCCCCTTGTTAGCACACCCACCCCCACTATTAGTCACGCCACAATGTTAGCCACCCCAAACTTGGGAATTGATACCAAGACCTCAGTGTTGAAATGAGGTTATCTTCACTTAGTCTACCACTTGAGCTATGAACCTGGGTGTTTTTGTGTTCTTGTGTGGTTGTGTTTAGTTTTTTCCTCAATTATGTTATTTCTATTTATTGCACATGTTTCTTACAGATTTCATGTGCCATTAGAATCAAAGAGTTATTATTATTATTTTAGTGGTGTGTTGCTTGGGAGGTGATTTTTGTCACATCAAGTGGTCAACGGTGGTTTTAACCGCTTCAGAATGAAATTGTCCCATGGTCTTATTTGAAGAAACAAGTATCCATGAATCAAAGTTCAAGATTGTTCAGCCAATTTGATTTTGGGACTGTGACTCAGCAATAGTAAGTTCTACAGTTTAGTTGGTTTAACCTATGCCATGTGTACAGTTGTTAGAACTAGAAAAATCGTGCTCGTTAGCAGTCTTTTTCCTGTGTTTCATTATTCTGGGGGGGGGGGGGGGGGGGGGGGGGGGATTCTGAGTATAGAGACATTCATAGACAATCATAAGCAATCACAAAGTATATACAAGAAAGCACCGCGAGGTGAATTTTATTCCAGAGATTCCGAGATCTTTAACATTCCAGGCTGTGAACTGGTTACGAAGCCTTAATTACATCAATGGATGATCACCCTTGATTAAAAGGCAAAAGTAAATGCATGCGTGTATCATAAATGAATTAAAGAAAGCGTTAAAAGAGCATAAATATAAATAAAGCACATCATAGACAATACAGAGATTTTTACGTGGAAACCCTTACGAGGGAAAACCACGGCACAAAGCGACAAGATTTCACTATGAATTGCAATTATGCAATAGATGGAATATCAAAAGGATGAAGCTCGGATAAATCGAGCAAGTAGTTTAAATCGTCAGGGATTATAATCTCGAGTTCATGGTTGTCGAGACCAAATCTATGATTTCTTATGGACCAAGCCATTGTTAAGACTAGTTAGATGTTGGTCCCATACTCCTTCAGGCGTTCCTAGTTGAATAGCAACCAGGATTTTAACCGAGTCGTGTATCTCAGTGTCATGACGCGTCTCTGTGGACGAAATGACTTTCAGAAATACACTCCACAGTTTTCATTTAGTGCAACCAGGGCCAGTGACTGTCTCGTGTTTGGACGAGTGACTTGCTGGAAGGCACTTCATCTGTTCTTAGTGCAACCAGGGCCAGTGACCGTCTCGTGTTTGAACGGGTGACTTGCTGGAAGGCACTCCATGGGGTCTTAGTGCAACCAGGGCCAGTGACCATCTCGTGTTTGGATGGGTGACTTGCTGGAAGGCACTCCATGGGGTCTTAGTGCAACCAGGGCCAGTGATCGTCTCGTGTTTGGATGGGTGACTTGCTAGAAGGCACTCCATGGGTTCTTAGTGCAACCAGGGCCAGTGACCGTCTCGTGTTTGGACGGATGACTTGCTGGAAGGCATTCCATGGGTTCTTAGTACGACCAGGGCCAGTGACCATCTCCGTTTGGACGGGTGACTTACCGGAAGGCACTCATTACCTTAGCCACTCAACTGATGGATCCCGCTTTGGACAGGACGCACATCAACTGGTCTTAACGATGAAGTATTTTAGACGTTTTATAACTCTTTGATTATGGTTTTCGATGATAACCATAATCCCCTTTGATTTAGTTTCGTATCTCAATCTGAGATGAAATAAATTCATGCAATGAATGCAAATGAGTACAGTACAAAGTAAATATGCTTTATGCATGCTCGAGAGAGGATTGCATTTATGCTAGATGTTCAGTGTATCAGACAAATTATGCGTTTGATTTGATTGATCTGCTTTATGTATATCTTTGTGTCATCGATATTTTTGTCTTTGCGTCTTTGAGATCGCAATTGATTTCATTTGGCATTAGTCGGTTTTCGGGCCATCAGGGCACTTCCCAGGGCTGAAAATGACTAAGTAGTGGACCTGTTTACGGTCTGATCGGGGCATTTGATAGATATCGTCAATGATAGTCTTTGAACAGGGGTGGATTATGTTCACGAGAGTCGCAGTGCGATCGCGTTTCGATTTGCTTAGCATGGGTCGATTTTCGAGCCAACAAGGCACTTTCCAGGGCTGAAAATGACTAGGTAGTGGGCCTGCTGACCGCTTAATTAGGGTATTCGGGGCTCCTAAGTTTGGATAACCTTGTTGCGGTGCATGATTATGATATATCATGTTATGGCGGAGAGAAGTCCCACTCTTAAGGTCGGTCAAATTCTGCCCGATTCCTCTCGATTTTGACCGTTTCCGGCTTTTCCGGAGGGGTTTCCGAGATTCGTAATTTTGACTAAGTGTTGGCCTTTTTTTATCAAATTGTTGATTTGGTCTACTTAATATTAACTGTTGGCGAATTCGGTCTGGGGGATGGATAGAGGACATTGATGTGTGTCCAGGAGGATCGATTTGATCGAAAGGTGATCCAGATCGATGACGGGCCACACCATGGAAGGCCCCACCTCCCCATCACCGTCCAGGAGCATGGGAGAAGTGATGGGCGCATGTGGCTGAAGTGGGCGCATGTGGTGGCTGGTATGGGCGCATGTGCACTGGAGGTAGGCACATGTGCCCCCCCCCCCTAGATGCATGTGCCTGATTTTAAGGAGGAGAGAGAGAAATGACACTATGAGCGCATGTCCTCCAAGGACTTGTGGATTTTCAAATTTTCTTCAAGCCAAAAGTGAACTTGGGCGCATGTGCATGCAAAGTAAGAAAGAGAGAGGAAGGGAGAGTGATATGGGCGCATGTGGCAAAGCACATGCGCCTACCTCCTCCTCATGGGCGCAAGTCCTATACGGACTTAGAAATTTTTTAATTTTCTCTCCTCTCTCCTTTGCATTTCATTCTGGTGGGAGAAATCCCTTTCCAGCGAAGACATTCAGAGAAAAAAAATCCTTTCCAGTGAGGAATTTTACCTCTGTAGAGCTCTGGATTGGTGATCTCGTCCCTCTCTCAGCGAATGGAGGGGTATTTATAGGAGGTTTATTGGGTATCAGGTATCGCACGCATGTGGTTTGTAAAAGGGAGGGCATGTGCATGTAGAGGAGTGTGTAGGCGCATGTGGCTTGTGGCATGTGCATGCCATGGTGTGTAGGCGCATGTGCCTATGCACTAGGCGCATATACTTGGTGTGGGCGCATGTGCCCTCTGTGGTGGACGCATGTGTTCAAACTTAACACATATTTTTATGATTATTGGTATTTTTAAAATTTTTAAATATTGAAAAGGGAGAGAGAGGGCTCTCATGCGCATGTGGTGAGAGAGAAAATGCATGTCTCCTTATGGCATCTGCATGTGGAGAGAGAGTGGTGTATGCACATTCCATCACTTAGAATATTTCAGGTTTTAGGCTCTTACGGGCGACCTCCAGAGGGGGGCTACCTTTTCGGAGACCAAAGTCACTGACGCCAAGCCGCTTTTAGGCCATGATCGACCTCCTGAATGAACTGGGTGGGGTACCGATGGTCATCTGCTGTGAATTTTGATAGTTCTTTTTCAATTTGGACCCTCTCGATCGGCTCCAAATGGGGGCAAAATGCACTTCGGTGCGCGTAGGTAAAAGTGTATATTGTATGGCATTCAAATTCAGAAATTAAGGGTTTTTGAACATTTCGGATCATTTGGCGGTCATCCGCATGTCCGATTCCCTTCAGAAATAACATTTATAGGCTTTCGGACTCCTACAGTCGGATACGATCAGGGCAAAACGCATTTGGAAGCGTGTGGGTAATAATACGCTTCGCCCGACTTTGAAACTTGCAGGTTAAGAGTTTTAGAGAGTTCCGGATCATTTGGCTATGATTCACATGTCTGATTCTGCTTCAAAATAGCATTTGTGGGTTTTGGTCACGATCGCGCATGTTAGCTTGCACTGGCATTTTCCGAGTATTTCGGATCTCGAAATCGGTCCGAATCGTCGTAGATGGATCGCTGAATATTGTTTTATAATGGGTGCAAATTTGAGCCCCAACAACAGTTTGAGTGCCTGTGTATCAAACTTCATGAGATGCTGATTGCCCATGCTATTTCATAATGGAGGTTCAATCCTCACTGTTTCTTGCCATGCATCCCATTTGAATTTTGGACTTACCTCATTTTTTATGTTCATGTCTGAATATGAGCTAAAAAAACAGATGAATGAGGTAGATTTCTCACAATTATCACAGTGGGCCCTACCTAGCCTCTGACTACACGAACGTCCGTGACTTGGCTACAACTTAGGAACAACTATTTGGGTGGGACCCAAATTGTAGGGCCTACCTTGAAATGCGTTGTATATTTATGTTTTTCTAGTTTATTTTAGGACCTCGTTAAAAAAATGAAGCAATATAAATTTCAGGTGAACCACACCATACGAAACAATGGTTATTGACCATTAAAAAGTCTTTTGTTGGATCAAGTTGATATTTGACACGTGTGAGACACGGGAATGGAAGCAGATTGTGGTGTGTGCAACACGCCACCACCTCTGTCGGAGCTGATTGCGTGTTACCCTGGCCACAGGTAACGCTGTACACAAGTCAAGTCGAATCGAGCATCACCCTGCTTGGTGCTCGATTCGAACCAACATACCCCTGATCGTTACTCGGCTCAACTCGGCCGAGTCGAGCAAGCCCCTACTCGATCAGCAGACCGAGCGAGTTCGAGTCGATTTCGAGTTTCTAAGCCGAGTTTGAGTTCGATTCTTTTGAGTTGAGTTCGAGTTTGTATTTTCAAGTAAGGTTTGTTAAGCTGAGTTCGAAGTATTAATTTTCTACAAACACAATCACAGATTCACAATCACAATCATTAATTAAAATTTCTAATTCAATCACAATTAGAATTACTTATTCTAACTCAGTACTAATTTACTACAATTTCAAATAGAAGTTCATAATTACACAATTCATAAACACAACATGAACTTAATATCCTCTATAGGATGAATCACTATCATCATCTGATCTATTAGAGGAACTGGTATCTATTTGTGTGTGTGTGTGTGTGTGTGTGTGTGTGTGTGTATTCATTTACTTCATCTGATCTAGAAGGTAAAGAAAGTTTTCCTTCGTGCTCTTATATGACTTGAACAAGATTTTTCAAACTTTCTTTATGAGATGATTATATGTAGTACCTAATACCCTAGAAAATTCACTAAGACAAGTACGAAATTTTAATTTGTTACTATTCTTCTTTTGCTTACTCGTTTTCGATCCTGCTTCATCATCATGTTTTCGATAATATGTCTCTTCCATATTACGTTTCAAGGCCAACTAAATTTGTTCTTCTTCCAAAGTATCTACGTCAGCTTCATTAATTCTCCGTGCGCTGGAAGATTTAGATGGTGTAGATATTTTCTTATTCGAATCTAGAAGGGCCTGAAAAAGAACTTGGACCTCTTTTGGAGCTTTAGGGTACGGTTTTGCATCACCACCCCGATATGCCAGGTGTAACCGAAATCAATTTGTTTTATTAACAAATTTTGCCCTACACAAACGGCATACAATTTTTGTCCTTCCCGACGTTGGGGATTCAACTCGCGAACCATAGCCCCAAACGTTGGTCGATGGGTCGACTGACGACGACATATCTACATTCATTTTTAAGGGAACTAATGAGTACGTTGGAAGTGAAAAGCAATATAATAATTTAATGTTATAATTAAAAATTAAGCAAGATAATAACTTAATATCAGAAATAGAGATAAACGAGATAACAAACAGAAGTAGATAAGCCATAATGAAATATAAAAAGTATTCATCCACACATCCAGACTTGCAGTTTGTTTGAAATAAAGTTAGATAATAAAATTACATCACTTTCATCCAAAGTCCAAACAAAAATAAATCAAAATTGTCTTCATGTTACAGGTACAGATGCAGTTGCTGTCGTAGTTTCATCTTTAAACTCCTTTTCCTCTTCCACATCGTCTACATTATCAGTACTTTTCTAGATCGGACGCAATCAGTCTTGTGTACAAATTAATGTTTCAATTGTGCTTAATGAAAGTGAACTCCGATGCTTGTTGACAACCCTACTTCCTGTGCTAAATGCAGATTCTGATGCCATGGTCGAAATCGGTATAGATAATGTCCCGCGCTATCAGCAATAATGTAAGGTACTTTGATTCGCTCACTCTCGTCTTCCACCATGTCAATACATCAAAGTCCAAACGTATGACGATTGGTTCATTTAAATACATCTCCAACTCTAATAGTTTTGTCTGAAGACCTATTCTCTTTTCTTTTTGTAAGAAATAAATGTAATCATTAAACATTTCGTCATTGGTTACAGAAGCATCTGCAGCGTGAACTTCTAATGCATCGATGTGGATGAAGTACTAGCATATATTTTGCATAAATTTTCGAATGCGGTACGAACTTTGTTCGTTTCCATCTCCGTCCTATCTATAGAATAAATCTTCGAAGAGATAAGCCTAACCTTGCCCACATTATAACGAGGATCAAGAACCACTACTAAGGCCATTAGCAAATGACATTCGTCCCAATATTTATCAAACTTCCTTTTCATTTTAGTTGCCATATCTTGTAAAAAAAAAATGGACCTTCAAGTGCATTGTTTTGTAAGACAATCTTTATATTCCAAAGAGATGAAAGAAAGAGATTTGCAGTCGGATACTTATTTCTCGATAAAATCTTCGTGTACTCGAAGAAAACCTTGAGAAACTTATGAATTTCTTTCGCTTTGACCCATATTCTTCATTCGGCAACCAAGTATACAATCTTTCACGCACCGCATACTCAGAAAATGCAATCTCGAATCCTATCGCCGCATCCAACATTCATAGGTTGGGTTCCAACGAGTACATACATCTAACTTCAACGATTTACGAGATGTAAAATTTAAACGTTGGATAATATCGTTCCATACATACAATCGCGAAGACGACTCCCTGATATATTTCACACTCTCTTATGTTTTCAAGCGTATCTTCAATCGTGTTTAGCCCTTCTTGTACAATTATGTTCAAAATATGGGCATAACACCTGACTAGGAATATTTTTTCATTGAAAAATAAATTTTCGGTTGTCAAGAAATTATTATGGAGACTCGTAATTACACTGTCATTTGTTGATGTGTTGTCTAATGTTATTGCAGATATTTTCTTCTCAATGCTCTACTCTTGTAGACATTTGTAAATGCAATCTGCAATTGATACACCATTATGAGGAGGCAGGTGACATAAGTTTAATATTCTCTTACATAGCTTCCAATCTTGGTCGACATAGTGCGCAGTTAATGACACGTATCCCTTTCTTTAATTGGACGTTATCCACATATCAGAAGTCAAACTAATTTTTGACACCGATGCCAACACTTCCTTGAGTTTCATCTTCTCAATTGTTTACGTTTTCATGCACTCCCTCTTCATTGTGACGTGGAAAATCTTCTCGACTTTTGGATCAACGTATTTACAGAAGGCCAGGAATATTTTACTCTCCACCATCCTGAAATGTTTTTCTTCAGCAATCAGTAATCGAGTGAACCACTCTTTCAGCTTCTCTTTCTCAAACTTGTGTGTTGAAAGAACCCCTTCGAAGTTATCTCCTTCAGACTTACTAAAAGACAATAGTTGTTGGCCTGTAAGTGATTTTCGGGGTCTTTTCGAAAAGGTTTGCCTATGTCTGTTTAAACTTGTTGTTGACCCCCCCACTCCCCCCCCCCCCCCCTCCCCCCCCCCCCCGAATTCTTGGTGTATAATATCTTGCAGTGGTTACATCTGACTTTCAACACACCGTTCATCGTGGCTTCTTCAAAGTCATCCCAAACTGCCGATCTTTTCTTTCCTTTGGCTGCCGTTGAGGTCGAGTTCCCCTCCACAATCAAAGGAGATGTGGTTGACGCACCGGCACAAGGGGTAGTTGGGATTTCTTCATTAGTCATCTATACCACAAAACGTTCCGACAAATTATGATATTCAACATCTAAGGTTGTCAACTGTAATTCAATCATAGGCATCTATATTTACCTAACTGTCTAAATCAGTCACCCATCCAAGGTTGGATAGATTTAATACCTTCATTTTTCAATTTAAATGTTACGCCGAAATTCCGACAGCATCTCCTCTTATATCTGCAGAATATATTCATCTTGTATTTGATTCCCAGTCAATCATCCACACAAAGTATGGACATTTGACAGTGGAAACAAATGCAGGAAATATATCCAGAAAGAAAAGGAGAGACAAACTGGAACACGCGTATGCATTTAAATTGAAATAAATGAAAACATTACAATCTATCTAACCCTGAACTGTCCAGAAAGGGACAATTTGAGCAATTTCTATACCTCCAAGAATACACTGTATCTACGCTAGACATATAGAAATCCTCAAACGGGCAACTGATTATCTATCCTATATTACAATTATAAAAATAAATCATTTAACTAATTGAACATTAAAAAACAATTTAAGTAGCAATATGTAAATTTGTAACATTTAACAATATCGTTAACTAAGCAATTTAACAAGATACTACATGTATGTAACAAGTAACAACATCATTAAGCAAACAATTTAACAAGGGGACAACATGTAACAAGTATCAATATTATATATCAATTCACACATCCATCCCATTCATCCAATCATACATCCACACATCCATTAACACACACACACACACACACACATGTGTGTGTGTGTGTGTGTGTGTGTGTGTTGAACCTCCAATTTATACTCTGCATTGCCCACTACATCACATTATATGCATGGTTTTCATGTTTAAAAGGTCTATCAAACGTGTGTTTTGTGATTGTAGGGATGGGAGCGAACTTCACCCAATTGGAGCCTAAAAAGGACCATTTGAAGACATTGGATGAAGATTGAAGAAAGACTAAAGAGAGGAGAAGAAAGGAAGAAAGAAGTCCAAGGAGAAAGCAGAAAACAGAGGCCAAGACCGGTCGTCCATCGCCAGGACCGGTCGTCCGACCGGTCCGATTGTTCGCAGAAGAAGAAATTTTCACAAAAGGTCTCTGGACCATTCACGACCGGTCGTGCGACCGGTCGTCCAATGCCCAGACCGGTCGTACGACCTGTCCTTGAATTAAAATTTTAAATCAGAATTTTGGCAAAACTCTCTGGACTGTTTTTGACGATTTGCGACCGGTCGTGCGATCGGTCGTCAGGGAGCTCAGACCGGTCGTGCGACCGGTCGTCTGCGTAAGAAAGCTTCTCCATGAAGCTCCGAGATTTTCTACGCAGTGCGTAACCTTACGCAATTTCTAGATGTTTCCGACGCAAGGGAGCTTTCCTACTATAAAAGGACACCTAGGGGCTCTTCCTAGGTCATCATAGAAGCTAAGGAACGTGGTTCTAGAGAGAGGAAGCTGTCGTGGAGCGTCTGCGACTCTCCAATTTCTGATTTTCTAGTTTTTATGCTTTTATTATGAGTTTTAGTTGTAGTATGACAATGCTTGGTTAGAATCTCTCAGCTAAGGCTGAGAGGTGAAGCTTGTAGCTAATTTCATGTTTGATTCAAGTTAATTCAAGTAATTTTCGATTCAAGTTTGGATTTTTCATATTCTAGTTCTTAAAGTGATAGTTTGAGATGTTTTATGAGAGTTCATGTGCTCCGGACATGAATTCCTTGCAATTCTCTGAGATTATCATATGATGCTTGTTTAGATTCGAATTATAGTAATCCTTGAGCAGGCCATAGTCCATAGGCATGGCTGTTACTCCGAAGGCTATGGTTTTGAATTCTACATTGATTGAATGGGACTAGAACTTGGAAGTTCAACTTGATTTGGATTAAATGTGTGTGAATTCTTTATTTTCCAACTAGATGAGAGATAGGACTTCAAATCTAGTTGTATTCTCTACTTGGACTGATTGAATTGACATGGGATTGCTACAAGTGGATCCTTGAATGCCCTAGTACTTTAAATCACTGAATTTTCATTAAGTTACTGTTTTAGTTTAATCACCCAATTAAATTTGATTTTCTTCCAAAACTGAGTTGTTGGAATATTTGGAAGTTGTTTCTAATTCCCTGTGGATCGACCTCGGTCTTATCGAGTTTTATTACTACATCGCAGCCTTACACTTGAGGCGAGCGAACAAGTTTTTGGCGCCGTTGCCAAGGACTTTAGATAACGGTTTTCAAATAGTTTCAGTGGCTGTAGAAGTAGAAGTAGATAGGTTTTCTGATTTTCTTAGAACTAACAAATTGTTCTGTTTTGTAGGAATTCTTCTCTAGTTCAGGCGCATCAGGTGATACCTTTCTAACTTAGCTTTTTGCAGATTTTTTTTAGATTAATTTCAGATTTCAGATTTCTAGGATTTAGGATTAGTTTTAGTTTTTGGTTGAGTGGTTTATGTCCCGTTGGGAACGTAACCACTCAAATCGTCTCCAATCTGAAGGTGGTTTAGTTGGACCATTGTCAGTCCATAGACGAGTCCGAAATTACTAAGAGCATTGTGAAAGTTTGGGGAGTATGGAACAAACACCTTTAAGGAATCCTTCCCCCCTACTCCAACTACAAATGCAAATCAGGAAGGAGTAGGAGAGAATGAGGTACATAATGTTCCTCCACTGAGATCATTGCGGGATTACCTACAACCAGTCCGTGCAATTACACCCTCTTGTGTGGTTCTACCACCAAACGGGAGAAACATTGATATAAAACCGGGTGTAATTCAACTCTTACCAAAGTTCCATGGGCTAGACTCTAACCGCCCATATCTACACTTGAAAGAATTTGAAGAAGTGGTGGCTACCTTACAGTACGCCAATGTTTCAGAAGATACTATTAGACTTAAACTTTTTCCCTTTTCATTGAAAGAAAGAGCCAAAGATTGGCTTGACTCTCTTAGACCACATTCGATTGGGTCATGGGTTGAGATGAACCGGGAATTCTTGAAAAAGTTCTTCCCGGCTCATAAAACGAACACCCTTCGAAGAGCCATAATGAATTTCTCGGCTAAAGAAGGTGAATCTTTTTTCAATGTTGGGAGAGATTTAAGGATCTCCTACTTGCTTGCCCACATCATGGCTATAAGAGTTGGCGAATTATAAATTTTTTCAATGATGGATTAAGTTTCAATATGCGCCAATTTGTGGAGATGATGTGCAATGGCGAGTTTATGAGTAAAAATCCAGATGAGGCTTGGAGTTACTTGGACATGTTGGCTGAAAATGCCCAATCTTGGGATACCTCGGATAAACCCAATAACCCCAAGCCCACTCAAAAGAAAGGAGGGATCTATGTCCTTAAGGAGGAAGACGACGTGAACACAAGGATAGCCAACCTCACAAGGAAGGTTGAGGCCATGGAACTTAGTAAAAGTGGAGTTCCAAAGTCCAATGAAGCTGTTGAAACCATATGTGGTATTTGCCTCACTGATTTACACGCTACGCAAGATTGTCCCACAATTCCTGCATTTCAAGAGGTATTACATGAACATGCAAACGCCACATATGGGTATCAACGGCCTTTCAATGGACCGGTAGGTAATACGTACAATGAGAGTTGGAAGAACCACACAAATTTTAGTTGGAAGAATGCTCCTACAGGCAATCCTCCCAACTCTCAAAGAGGACCCATGCAAAATATGGCCCCACCTCAGTTCTCAATGGAGGATACCTTGAAAGCGTTTATACAAGGGCAAACGCAAATCAATCAAACGAATCAGCAAATCTTCCAAGAGCTTAAAGTCTCGGTTGATGAGATTAAGGGACGCTTGAATGCTAGGGAAGGGACCTTTCCGGCCCAACCTCAGCCCAATCCAAAGCAAGTACATGAAGTAAGCATCCCTAATCCTTCCAACCAAAACATGGAGCAAGCCAAATCCATCACCACTCTTAGAAGTGGTAAGAAAATTGACAAATCTATTCCGGTGAAGGCCGATGAGCCTAATGATCTGGTGAATTCTGAGGATGAGGATGGATCTAACTTAGCCCTACAAGAATCCAGAATGCATTTACAAGCCCGTAGCACCATTCCCTTCGAGATTGGTTGCCCCAAAATCTCTTCCAAACTCTCATGATATTCTAGAGATTTTCAGACAAGTCAAGATTAATATCCCTTTGCTTGATGCCATCAAACAAATCCCTTCTTATGCCAAGTTTCTAAAGGACCTATGCACAACAAAACGCAAATATAATGTGCAGCAAAAGGCCATCTTAACTGAGCAAGTGAGTGCCATTCTCACTCAAAATACCCCCCCAAAATTCAAAGATCCCGGTAGTCCCACCGTCTCATGTATCATTGGAGACTACTGGATTGAGTGTGCCTTGCTAGATTTGGGGGCGAGTGTGAACTTGATCCCATACTCGGTATATGAGCAATTGGGTCTTGGTGAATTAAAACCCACCAAAACCACGTTGCAACTCGCTGATAGATCTATCCGTGTACCGAGGAAGATAGTTGAGGATGTTCTAGTCCAAGTTGACAAATTTTACTACCCGGTAGATTTTATCGTCTTGGACACACAACCGGTTTTGGATGCTAGCACCCAAATACCGGTAAAATTAGGCCGCCCATTCCTTGCCACATCAAACGTAATCATCAATTGCCGGAATGGGGTGATGCAACTATCTTTTGGAAACATGACACTAGAAGTGACTGTGTTTCACTTGGGCAAAAGACATAGGGATGTTGATGATGATGAGTTCTTCGAGGTAAACATGCTTGAAACTTTTGAAGAAGAAGAACTCCTCCAACTTGAACCACTAGAAAGCTTGGAGACATGCTTAGCACATTTCATGGATTCTATAGACACCCCACCTTCAGCTACACTGTTGGTAGAGAAAGCTGGATGAATGGAAGACCATACCCCCAAATCCCAAGTCCAAACTCAGCCAAACTCACCCTTGTAAGCCCCATTCCATAGCCCAGTTCAAGCCTGAACCCAGTCAACCCAGTCCTAAACATTAGCCTGAAAAACCCCCTATAAGGAAAGTCAGTCAAAAAAATTCTAAAAAAGCCAAACTCCACTGAGTCAACCCACTGAGTCAACCCGCTGAGTTAACCCGCTGAGTCAATTCGTCGAGTCAAAACACCGAGTCAACCCGTCGAGTCAACCCGCTGAGTCAAATCACCGAGTCGACCCACTGAGTCAACTCACTGAGTCAACCCACCAAGCCAAACAGCAGCCCCGAGGGAGCAACCGTACCTCGCTGGAAATCGAGGAACGGCCGTACGGGCGGCCCACAGCAGGCCGCCCAAAAATATTTACACGAAATGCCACTGCCCGCTGCTATAAATACCCCCCTCCCCTTCTCATTTCAACACCCCTTCAAGTCCATTCAGCCCGAGTGCGATTCGAGTCCTCCTTCACCCCTTAGCCTATTCCTTCACCAAGGAGAGCCCGAGTGAGGAGATCTTAGCCCTGGTTCAGCCCAGCCTGACCACTTGTCCAAGTCTCCCAAGCCATCCAAGTCTTGATCCAGCCACTCGAAGCCAACCTTTGCGACACCTCTGTCCATCCAGCTACTCTTTTTCAGCATCATCTCATTTACATCTAGCATAAGTGCAACATTTACTTTTCTTCCAACCCCCCTACTTCACTGTAAGCACCTTGATTATTCAAGCACACTGCATATGTCTTAAATTAAGCACCTGTCAGTTCGAGCGTATGCTCTGGGTTTGCCTGTTGTTGGAACCTGCCCATCAGAAACTCTTACTGTTCAGACCTACATTCATGCTTCACTATAAAGCACCTTGATTATTCAAGCACATTGCATACGTCTTAAATTAAGCACCTGTCAGTTCGAGCGTATGCTCTGGGCGTGCCCGTTGTTGGAACCTGCCCATCAGAAACTCTTACTGTTCAGACCCGCATTCATGCATCATGTCATCTATGAGAATGTACGAGGATTAAAATAGACTTTCAAGTATTAGTTCGATTCTGTGAAGTAGAGACCGTACTTCGGTACGGGCAGTGTGTGGGGTGCTTAACCTCTTCCCACCCTGTAACCGTGATCCCTTACCTCGAATCTCTGGCCGCAGATCAAAAGGAGTCATTTTAGAGGAAGAAATCTTCGGATCCCCTTCTCTAACGTTTCTACAGGGTCTAGCCGACTGTAGATTCGAAGTAACTGGCTAGTGGCGACTCTGGTCTTATATAAACTCATTTAAACACATCCAGCTTAACACGACAACCAAACAAAGCCCTCGAGAACGAGGCAAGCCAGTGGCACAAATGGCGATTTCGCACTCATGCATCATCCTCTCCTTCTTTTCCCGAAAGGGGAAGGGACGAGAACGTCGTGTGGGGAGCGCGGATAACGTCGAGAGTCCACAGAATGGCGACTCCACTGGGGATTTGCTAGTCCCACTAGTCGTGATCCGACTTGAAAAACAGAATCCTTCCTGTACTTGAAAGTCACTAATCCTCATACAATCTCATCTGCATAGCATTCTACCCAAAAAAAAAAAAAACAGAAAATCCCAAAACCAAAAAAATATAGAAAATCCCAAAACCCAAAAAGAGTATAGTCCTCACCATTGCGCCTCCTCGGGCTCAACGTGTTCGCAGACAACTTCCCTTCCGCAGCATAATCCGCACTCGGGCTCAGCAAGCCATGTCCGACCATGAAGAAGAAACTCATCTCTTCCCTGCTCTTGAGATGACCGAAGCGCAACCTCCAGCGCAACAGCCCATTGATAATACGCCAATCATACAAGAATTGGCACAAGGAATGAGAGCAATGCAATAAATGCTCTTGCAATTCATGCAAGCACAAGCCACCACAGCAGCCAACAATCAGGTTGGCCTAGTTTATCAATCTCAGCAGCCATGCCGGGTCCTTCCGGCCTCCAGTTCAAATCAAGCACAACCATCGGAGTCTGCCCCAGACTACCGACAGCAGCCATCTCAGCCCTTCGCTATGGGGCATCCTCCTCAGTACCTTCCTGCAACGACAGGGCCATCTCAGAGCGCTCCCGTCGCAGGAACCTCCAGTCAGCTTCTAGTCAATCTTGCAAACAACAGTCTCAGTAGATCTCAGCATGTCCCCGCCGATGGGACACCTTTTCAATTCCAGCACATCCTCGCCGATGGGATTTCAATTCAATTTCCAGCAACAGGGACAGCACTGGCGAATGGCCACAATGGGGGTCAGTGTCAAGCCCACACCAATCAGCGGATAGTGACGAATACCCAACAAGGGGGTCACTTCCCAGCATCTCAGCCTCCTGCAAACAGGAGCACTTTTCAATTCTAGCACATCCCCGCCGATGGGATTCCAGTTAATTTCCAGCAGTCTTCAATTCAGCAAAATCCAGTTAATTTCCAGCAATCTTCAATTCAGCAATCTCCAATTAATTTTCAGCAAGTTCCAGTTCAACCTTCAGTATAGTCTCCAGTTCAGTTACAATCCTTTCAAGCACAAGCTCATCCGAATCCAGTTCAATCATCAAATCAATTTCAGCAACCCGCGGTCGCTTTTCAGCAAGCACATAGGGTCAAAGACATCGACCACTATGCCGAAGAAGAACGTGCCTTACTCCAAGAGGCACCAGTCGCTCGAACGGATCACTCAGGATTGGACGAGTTGCTGGAGCAGTTCCTAGATCTTGCAAAATCAGCTTCAGCGACAGCAAGGAATCGACTTACCTTTCGACCAAGTTCAGAGACTTGTGTCCTTTCCCGGACGCTCAAGTACCTCAAAACTTTGAGGTACCAAAATTCAAAAGATACGATGACAGCGGTTGCCCCACAGCTCATCTCAAGGCCTTCTGTGGAGAGCTGAGTGCAATCTCAGGAAATGAAGGGGCCCTCATTCGCTTGTTCCAAAAATCCCTGAAGGGCAATGCCCTAGATTGGTACACCTCATTGGACTGCCACCGCATCAGGACGTGGGAACAGCTTTCCCAGGCTTTCGTCGACAGATTCGCATACAACCTCAACATGGCACCCAGAAGAGCTGACCTCGCGGCTCTCAAGCAAAGGAGTGATGAAACGCTATCAGCTTATGTGGGACGTTGGCGAGCCATGGCAGCCAGAATGCGGACACCTATCGGCGACGAAGAACAAATCTCCATGATTGTTCATTCAACATATCTGGGCATACCTGGATATCTCATCTCGCATCCATATGCGAACTTCTCGCAGCTAATCCGCGCTGGAGAACAAGTTGAAGCAGGAATCTGTGCCGGGACAATCTTCCCATGGCCTCATCAAGCCACTCCAGTCAAGAGGAACAGAGTGGAGGGAAGACCCATCGGATATGGGAATGGAAATCGAAGCGGTTCTCCTCCCCGTCGGACAGAGGTAAACAACATCAATACCACTACTCAGGGTAATCAATACGCTCCCCCACAGGGACCTCAACAGCGTCAGCAGAATCAGGTTCAGCACCAACCTCAGAGGTATCAACCGCGACCGAATCCTCAACCACAGCCACAACCACCTCGACAGTAGCAGCATTTCAGAGGAAATGGTCAGTACCCATACCAGAACAGGCAGAATTACAGGGAGCTCAGGAAGTTCATCCCACTTATTCAGCCACTTAGTCAAGTCATGACTATGCTGGTACAAAAGCAGTTACTCACTCTGATGGCACCTAGGCCTCCTCCTCATCCTCTGCCTCCAAACTACCGAAAAAATGAGTGCTGTGCCTACCATCAAGGACGTGGCCATGCTACTGATCGATGTTTTACTCTGAAGAATGCCATACAAGATCTGATTGATGACCGCAAGATCGTCATCTCGGTCCCTGGAACTCCTGCAGCAGCTTCCACCAACATCCTTCAGAATCCTCTGCCTCAGCATCAGACGGATCCCAGTTCATCTCGAGGCCCCGCAGTCAATAGCATAGAAGAAGAAGAACGCCTCGATCGCTTCTTCTCCCCCATCCAATCCATTCATGCCTACACTTATGCGCCGACAAATCCTCCTCCAATCTGGCAAGGGGCAAATCCCTTTCTTCCTTCAGTCTCCGAGCCAGTAGTACTCGAAGGAACACTTCCAGACGATGTGCCAGTTGTGCAAGGGGCATCTTACGGCCCCTCATGTTGGGAACCAGTCGTCCTGGAAGGAGCACAATCATACATCGAGCCCACATACGAACCTGTCATCTTCCAAGGGGCAACTCAAGAACAATCCAATCCGCAATGGAGGGATTATACTCATCAACAGCAAGAACCCATTGTTTTGGAAGGAGCTCCTCCAATCGAGCCAGTCATATTGCAAGGGGCAAATCCTGGAGGCGTGTCAATCACACTACGGCAGCTGGGATGAATAGAGAAACCTCCTGCCATATCAAGAGGACCAGTATTCATTCCATGGGAGCCTCCTGCTCCAGGAACGGTCAAGCCAGGACCGCAGCCTTATGTGATCTATGAAGACAAGCCTCGATATTACCCCTTCAGCATAGGCAACAATGTAGTCCTCAAGGCAAAAGCTCCATACGAGGAAGATCTGGTACCCACACCAGCACCGTTGCAAGAACCGGTGGTCATAGAAGGCAAAGGTGAGGAAAATTATAAAGAAGTCTCATGGCACTATCCAGAATGTGCGGAAGTGGGAAACATGAATCCCAATGGGCGTTGCATCCGAAGAGATAATCAGAACAGAGGAGATCCCAAAGGCACTCTTTCAGGACTCGGTAATAAAATGAAGTCGCATACGATATGACGACTCAGCTCAAGTTAATCCCTGCACAAATCTCAGTATGGGAGTTACTCTGTACATCTCGCATACACCGAGAAATGTTTGCCAAAACCTTGAGCGATGCTCACGTCTCCTCCGATACGGCACCAGAGATGATAGCATTGATGATTGGACAACTCCTGGCTCCGCGCGCCATCACCTTCACAGATAATGAGTTGCCACCAGAAGGACGCAATCATGGGCGATCCCTCAACATAGCTTTACGATACAAAGACCTTTGTGTCCCGCTGGTCCTTATAGATAATGGCTCAAGCTTAAACGTTTGCCTGCTCAAGACCGCGGAACGTCTGGGAATCAGTCCTTCTTCATTCCGACCCAGCACCATATGTGTCAGAGCATTCGACAACACCCGCCAATCAGTGGAAGGGGAGGTCGACATAGAGGTACAGATAGGTCCAGAAGTCTCCACCATCACATTCCAAATCCTGGATATATCAGCCTCTTTCAACATGCTGCTCGGACGGCCTTGGCTGCACAAGGTTGGAGCTGTGCCGTCAACCCTGCATCAACGGGTGAAATACATCTGTGGAAATCAAGTGATTTCTATCCATGCAGAGAAGGAGCTCATCATTCCTTCCAATGCTGCTGCCACTGAACCAGACATCCCGGTCATCGATATTCAGCACTCTGAAGAAGACATCCTGTTTCACAGTTTCGAATTCGAGACTGTGAACTCTATCGCCAATCCAGAACCGATAAGGGTGGACCGTGTCTTTTCACCGGCAGAGCGTCTGAGCCTCAAATACCGAATGAGAATCACTTCAAGTCCAGAAAGGTACTGCTGATATATAACCAATGCAAATGGGGACTCGGATACAGGTCAATCTTCATGGACAAAGGAAGGAAGAAATTTCGGTGCTCGCCCATCCAATTCGTTAAGCCAGGAGAACCTTGCAAAGATCCAGGAGGGAATCAACCGACTGCACTACACAAAGGCCTCTAGATGAGCCTAACTTGGGCCACATGGCCCCCCATTCGATGGGATCAAATTCTCGAACCATCCAAGCCTCTAGAAGAAGAAGGAGATGAAGAAGAAAGTCAAATACAGCAGCTTCAGGATCAGGTTACTCTGACACCTGCTCCCAACCAGGGGCACAACCTGCCCACTTCAGCATCAATCAACCAGGGGCACTACCTGCCCACTTCAATTCCAGCCAGTCAGGGGCACAACTTGCCCATCTCAACATCAATCAGCAAGGGGCACGACTCGCCCATCTCTGCAGAATCAACATCAACAATCACCAGCCAGGGGCAGAAGCAGCTCATCCATTGGACCAAGAAAGGGAAATGGCCAGCCCTAGATTGGTCTGATGTCCAGATTCCAAACTTGTGGCTAGCCGTGGAACCAGACGAACTGCAATGCGAAGTAAGTGATCCGGGAGGGACTGAGTACGACTCAGATCTCGAACCCGACCAGCAAGAAATCATGGTCATTGGGCCAGGCTGTGATTCTTTGCCCGAATCATCAACCCCCACCTCTTCAGGGGAGGAAGTGTGGGGTCCTGAATGGTCATCCGTTCCCCTAACTTTTGAATCAGCCAAAGAGCCATCTGAGGGCTCTGGCTTCCAAAAAAAAAATGCGTGTTTAAGCAGCAACCGGAACTTTGGAACAAGTTGAGCTCAATCATGGTTTGTAATGCTTGCTTGTTCAAAGTCCCGTGAATTTTAAAAAGCCAAAAAAATAAAAAGCCTACAAAAGCCAAAAACATCAAGTATTTCCATTTCAGAAAAATCTCAAAAACCAAAAAACATTCCTTTTCCTGCATTCAATAGTGTGCCAAGTTCGTCTAAAGAGTCACATGAGTTTGAAGTCAAATCATATGACTTTGACATCGAATTAGACTTCGAGCTCATGGGTCTGGACGAAGCTCGGGATGAGGAAGATGATGATCCGGCTCTCGAACTAGAGGATCTCCTCAAAAAGTTCGAATCTAAAGCCAATGTTGTAGCCGATGATTTCGGGATAGTAAACTTGGGGACGCCTGAGATCCCTAGGGAAGTACGCATCGAAAAATCGTTGCCACCTGAGATGAAACAGAAAATGATAGAGTTCCTAGCTCCAAGATTGTCCAACTTTGCGTTCTCATATGAAGACATGCCGGGGCTCGATGAAGAGCTCGTTGTACACCATCTGCCAACCAAGGCAGATATGAAGCCAGTGAAACAGAAACTTCGAAGAATGAAGCCAGAATGGGCCCTGAAAGTCCGAGATGAAGTCATCAAGCAATACAATGCGGGATTCTTGGTAGTCTCCAACTACCCTGAATGGCTCGCCAACATCGTACCAGTACCAAAAAAGGATGGCAAGGTTCGAATGTGCATCGACTTCCGAGATCTCAACAAAGCCAGTCCTAAAGATGACTTCCCTTTGCCACATATCGACACTCTGGTCGACAATACTGCTGGATACAAGGTCTTCTCATTCATGGACGGGTTCTCAGGTTACAATTAGATCAAGATGGCAATCGAAGATCGTGAGAAGACATCATTTATCACTCCCTGGGGAACTTTCTGTTACAGGGTAATGCCGTTCGGTCTGAAGAACGTAGGAGCAACATATCAGCGAGCAATGACAGCATTATTCCATGACATGATGAACAAAGAGCTTGAAGTATATGTGGACGACATGATCGTCAAATCTCGCACAATTAAAGGACACTTTGAAGATCTGAAGAAGTTATTGAACAGATTAGAAAAGTACAAGCTCCGCCTCAACCCTCAGAAATGTGTTTTCGGTTCAATGGGAGGAAAGCTCCTCGGCTTTATGGTGAGCGAGGATGGCATCAGGGTCGACGAGACCAAAACCAGAGCAATCATCGAGATGCCCCCTCCTAGAACAGAGAAAGAAATTCGCGGCTTCCTCGGCAGAATTCAATACATCAGTCGCTTCATCGCACAGCTCACACCTATTTGTGAGCCCATTTTCAAGCTCCTTCGGAAAAACGTTCCAAAAGAATGGAATGATGATTGCCAAGTCGCCTTCGACCGCATCAAGAAATATCTCATTAATCCTCCAGTCCTAGTGCCGCCCACTCCTGGACGACCACTATTGTTATACATCTCGGTAGCAGCAGAAGCCATTGGCTGTGTCCTCGGCCAGCACGACGAGACCGGGAAGAAGGAACAAGCAATATACTATTTGAGTCGAAAGTTCACCGACTACGAGACCAGGTATTCCCCGATCGAGAAGACTTGCCTCGCCCTAGTCTGGGCAACTCAGCGACTCCGTCAATACATGATTGCATTCCCTATTCTCCTACTCGCTCACATGGATTCGCTCAAGTACTTGCTCGAGAAACCGGCACTCACTGGAAGGATAGCTAAATGACAGCTACTCCTGTCTGAGTTCGACATCACCTATGTCACTCAGAAGGCAATCAAGGGACAGGCCCTCGCCGATCATCTTGCCGCCCACTCCCTCCTGGATTATCAACCGCTCAAGACATTCTTCCCTGATGAAGATCTCTTGCTCATTGAAGAGGAAGAAAAGAAGAAAAAAGATGAGTGGACGTTATTCTTCGACGGCGCAGCAAATTCTAAAGGGAGTGGTATTGGAGCAATCCTCTACTCTCCAGATGATGTCCCTATTCCTATCTCAAGGCGCATAGAATTCGAGTGCACCAACAACATGGCAGAGTATGAAGCATGCATCGCTGGCTTAAGGGAAGCCATGATCTTGGGCGTCAAGAAGCTACGAGTATTTGGAGACTCACAGCTTATCATCAATCAGACCAATGGCGAATGGAAAACCAAGGAAGAGAAGTTGATACCATATCATGTGTATCTTGAAAATTTGATCGAGGAGTTCAAAGAAGTCACCTTCTCATACATGCCCAGAGCTAAGAACCAGTTTGCAGATGCTCTCGCCACACTTGCATCAATGCTCGAGATACCAAAAGGAGCTTCAGAATGGGAGCTCACAGTTGAAATTCAAGAAGAACCTACTTTTTGCCTGTAAATAGAAGAAGCCGAAGCTGTCCCTGACAAACCCTGGTATGCCGATATCAAGCAATATCTCGAAACCCAGGAGTATCCAGAGTCAGCAACAGCAACAGATCGCCGAACCATTCAGCGTTTGGCCGGCCAGTTCACCATCAGTGGCGAAGTTCTTTACAAGCGATCCTATAATCACATCCTCCTTCGATGCGTAAATGAAACAGAAGCTGCAAAGATCATGGGAGAAATACATGAAGGAATCCGTGGCCCACACATGAACGGGCACATGATGGCAAAGAAGATTCTATGACTCAGCTACTATTGGCTCACCATGGAAACAGACTGCTGCCAACACGTCAGAAAATGCTTTAAGTGTCAGGAGCATGCGAATCAAATCCATGCCCCATCATCAGAGTTATACAACCTGACCATCCCCTGACCCTTCTCCATGTGGGGACTCGACATCATGGGCAAGATCAGTCCTAAAGCATCAAATGGTCATGAGTACATACTTGTGGCAGTCGACTACTTCGCCAAGTGGGTAGAGGCAGCCTCCTACACCACGATTGCAGCATCTCAGGTGATCAAATTCATGAAGAACAACATCATCTGCCGGTATGGAATCCCTAATACTATCATCACAGATAATGGGACCCCGTTCGTCAACAGGAAGATGGATGACTTCCTCAGTAAGTTCAAGATCCAACGTCATCGATCAAGCCCCTACCGTCCCCAGATGAATGGTGGGGTAGAAGCCGCAAACAAGACAATCGTCAGGATACTTGAGAAGATGGTCGTGACTTAT
The DNA here is from genome assembly GCA_003013855.2 of Liriodendron chinense. Classification (NCBI taxonomy): domain Eukaryota; kingdom Viridiplantae; phylum Streptophyta; class Magnoliopsida; order Magnoliales; family Magnoliaceae; genus Liriodendron; species Liriodendron chinense. The sequence continues at coordinate 2,478,060 of ML058505.1, forward strand.
CGAGATTGGTCAGATATGCTCCCATATGCACTTTGGGCCTATCGAACGTCTGTACGATCTGCTACGGGCGTTACTCCTTTCGAGCTTACCTATGGAATGGAAGCAGTTCTACCAGTCGAGGTGGAAATACCATCACTACGAGTGTTACTCGAAAGCGGAATTGAAGAAGGAGAATGGCAACGGGCCAGATTCGATCAGTTGCAGCTAGCAGATGAAAAGCGCATGCGTGTACTAAGTCATTCACAGTGCTATCAGAAAAGGATCGCTCGGGCTTACAACAAGAGAGTCCGAAAAAGAAGTTTCAAGGTAGGCGACATGGTCATGAAGAAGATTCTATCGTCGCACCTTCCGAATCCCAGAGGAAAGTTCAAACCCTCGTGGGACGGGCCGCTGATCATCAGAGAAGTACTTCCCGGAGGTGCCCTCAAACTCACCAGCATGAGAGGGGTGGATCTTCCTGAGCCAACCAACGCCGACAACGTGAAGATCTTTCACGGGTAAGTTATTCTGACCTTATCAAGAGTTACTTTAAAAGAGCTGAAGTCAAGACGTCGAAGCTAAGACCTCTGAGAGATCATTCCCGTCCACCAATAAGTGTTTCAAATAAGGGGATTCAAAAGGAAAAGACAAAAAAAAAAGAGAAAAAGAATACAAAAGAAAAAGAAAAAAAGAAGAAAAGAGAAAGAAAAAGGGAAGCCAAAGCAAGGCACCCAGGTAAAAAAATCAGTCCAAGAAGAAACACAGTCATCCATCCATTCATCTTAGAAGGGTCTTTAGCAAAGACCGACAGCTCTATCATCGTAACCTAGGATAAGGGCTGAAAGACTGCCATCGGCCGGCAACGACGGATTCCCGACCTCTCGCTGCCGCAGTTATCCAAAGATCCAAAAAAAGAGAGAAAAAATTAAAAAAAAAGAAAAAGAAAATATGTGCCTAAACAAAGAGGGCGGAATGAAAACCCGAAAGGGCACTCCGAGTAAAAACAGTGGGCATACAGCGGACTTGGTGAAAACCTGAAAGGGCATTAAGGGTAAAAACAGCATAGCTGCCAAGGGGCAGGCAAGATCAAATACCCGGGACGTGGTGAAAACCCGAAAGGGCGCCACGGGCAAAAATGACGGGAAAAAGCCGGCTGTGGTGAAAACTCGAAAGAGCACTGCAGGCAAAAATGGCTCAAATAAAAAAGAAAAAAATAAAAAAGTGCAGGTACCAAGAAATCAGACGGTCCAGATCGGTTCAAGCAGTTACAGTTCAAGAACAAGAAGAAGTGCAGTCAGGAACGAAGAGCTCTACAAATTCTGACAATCTCAGGAGGCAACAGTTTCCATTGCCTACACCTCTAGGGAACCAAAGGATCACACAAGTCAAATCTCGAGACATCGGTCAAAGCATTGGCCAAGCCCCAGTTCTGATTCCTATATCCTGACATAAAATCCAGACACACACTCACAAGACAGCTCATGGCACAATAGATTCTCAAAAAGTTTTCATCTTTTTTTCATTAAAAATATCATATTTCTTTTACACATATCATGTCATCTTGTTCAAAAAATACAAAAAAAAAAATGCATCATCATCAATCATATATGCAAAAAAAGGAATGTGCAGGTGGCCAACACAATCAATCTCTACCCTCCTCCTCGGCCACATCAAGTAAGTCCTCTGACTCATAAAAAGATAGCCTCTCTCTCAACCTGCTCACCTCCATACGAAGGTAACGCGCTTCATCGCGCTCAAGGGTACGGATCGCTGTCTCCTCATCAGACAATCTCTGATCGGCAGCCAATCTCCTCGACATCATCTCACAATGATACCGAAGTGCAGAGATCTCAGATAGTAGATGGCCATGAGTGGCCAAAAGGAAGCAAGGATCAATGAATGGGCGCTCTTCAAAAGGTTCATATGAACCATATGAAGAGCCAACATCTCCAAGGATATCCTACTCATCCTCATCAGCAGTCTGGTGCCAGCAAGGGATACATCGATACAAAGACTGCTCAGCAACCCAGTACTGATATGGGGCGGTCGCCATCAGAAAAGTCCGCAGCTCAAAACCCAGCAAATCAGCAGTCAAGTAACTCGCCCAAGAACAATCAATCCGGGTCCTGAAGTCAGAAGATCTAGAGGGAAGTACTGGACGCCTGATACCCGTGAAAGCGAAAAGAGGAACATCCTTCTCATACCCAAACTGTCGGAGGAACAGAATGGGATGATAAGAGAAGTAAGATCGAAAGCCTGCCAACATCAGAGGAAGGCGGTGTGCATCGCAAAGCACTGGAGGAAGTGAAAGCCAAGATGACTCCCAACGAACGTTCCAGTCACGAAGTTCAGCAAACATTCTGCGATACAAAGGCTCGCTCATCCTAGCTGTATGAGGAAGGAACTCCATGATATAACGCATGATGTCAGAGCTAGGAATGCCAGGAAGGGGTATAGGAACGGTCAAAGAAATACGCTCCCATAACCAGACCTGATCACAAAAAGGAAAAGAAGTTCAGCTAGAGCCAAACAATTCCCAACAAAGCAAGAAAGAAAAAAAGGTGGAAAAGATACCTGAAGAAAGGCACAGCAGCCGCGAAGGACACGAGTGCGGCCCAGGGCGCAGTCAGTTAGCCCATTAAACAGCTCGGCCAAGATGAGAGAAATGATCCCCTGCCGTCAGATAGCTCGGCTCATCACCTCAAAGAGCAAAGGAGTCTGGGACCTTCGCCATCCCGAGAACAGCACCTCAGCTATCAAACAGAACATCAGTGCGTTCCGAGCAAAGGTAGAATCGGCCACGCTCCGAAGACCCGAAAAAAGGTCATACAGTAAATCCAAGGAGAACACTACAGCATCCTGGCCAGCGGCTGCAGGCCGAACAAGATAGGGGATCCCGAACCAGTTCTGCGGTGTAGCAGTCTTCGGCGACGTCTTCGGCGAGAAATACTGAGTATAATCCCAAGGAAGGCCTGTCAAACGCGCAAGCTCCTCTAAAGAGGGTCCCATCTCCATATCGTTGAACGCGAATAAGTTCAACGAAGGGACCCAGTCAATCAAGGCAGCTCCGAGCATCCTCTAATCAATGTCAACTCTAGCCATATAGATCAGACTGCCGAAGCCATAGGACTCCAAATCCCGAATCTCATAAGCTGACAAACTATCAAGCCAAGCAAGCAGCCGTGGCGAGCAAGAAGGACGAGGAAGCAGCTGACAAGTCCTCACTGACACCCCCTCCAGAACAAAAGGCCCAGAAATCAATGATGACTCATCGAGGATCGGAAGGTCGACAGGCGAAGGAGAAGGAAAAACTGGAACCTCTGCAGACTCGACAGCCCCTGACCTGCCCTCAGTAACGGCTATGTCTGATATAGTCGCATCACTATCTGAAACTGTCATAACCTCAGCCGCATGAGAAGACTCGCCCACCTCATGAGCGGAGTGCGCAAAAGACCGACGATCAGGAGAAGGACGATACTTCCCATCAAAAGAGCTACCAGCGAAGATCACGCCACACATCGTGGCATCCTGGCCTAACCTGACCGTCGAAAAATGCATCTGAACCATCAAGAAGGGTCCCGGCAACCCCGATCGAAGAATCAACGGTCAGATCTGGACCTGCAGCCCTCTCCAACAGGAAATCATGAATCCAATCATCATCCTAGGCTGATCAAAGGGATCATCGAGGCATCCACACCATCCATCATCAAGGGAATATCATCAATGATCACATCAAGTCCACCCAAACAAGTATGCCGCACATCTCGGCCCTCATCAAGAGCATCCAAACCATCAAAGGTATCATCTGAACCATCTATCCCATCCAAGCATGAGATCAGCCCATCCATGTCCCTCATGGTCCCATCACCTCCATCAATCACATCATCCGCATGGCCCACATTCAAGGGATGCACAGCCTCACCTATGTCCCTATCCTCCCATCTCATCCATGCCATCCATTCCTCCGACAATCAAAGTCCCATTCAAATCTGGAATTTCAGCATGGCTGCCATTAATGGGGCCATTCAAAGCTCCACCAACCACCAAGCTTAAGTCTTCATCAATACCCCCTCTTAATGCCCCATCTACCCCATCCATTAAAGGCATCTCCCCTTTATCAAAGCTCATTGGAAAATCTGAAGTGTGGGACCCATCATGAACAGTCCCTACAGCCCTTGAATCTCCACCAATCCATTGTTTGAGAGAGGACAAAGTGAGAAGAAGACAAAAGGAGAAGAAAGGATGAGACAAAAAGAGGAAACATGGCTGGAATCGAAAGACCTGTTACAAAGAATGTGGGGACAGCAGCAACAGACAGCAGGGAATGTCCGAACACGAGCCAGCCCAGGCCGCTCAAGAGGCGAGCCTTGGGCGGCCTGCTCTGGGCCGCCCGTACGGACACGCTCCCTCTCTCTCCGCGGGATTGGCTCCAGGGTTCTTGGTAGGTGAGGCTGACAGTCCACGTCAGCAGATGGCACCCCGTGGGCCACACAAGGCTCCAGTCCACTCCAGATTTCGATTGAGGTTAATCAAGATCATAAAAGGTGCCCCACCGGTCCAATCACGAAGCAATGCGGCCAGAATGGCTGATCAAGTCAAAGAGGGAAAGGTGATCAAGTGGGGGCCACAAGCAATCCAAGTCATTCAAAGACTAGATCATCATGATCTTAACCATAGAAAAGCTCGCATGGGTCATCAAACAACAAGATCAAAGGTTGGATCGTCAAAAGAAGGGTCAGAGTCCAAGATCTGATCATCAAGTGGGCCCACAAGGCCAACACAAGTGATCTAAGCAGTTCAGGTCATCATCCACATCATGAGAAGCCTTCTTAGCCTCACAAATCATCAAAAGAGGTGCCCCAAAGTAAAGCCGAGGTCTCAAGTGGGCCCACGGGGCCGAATCTATCAATCTAAACCATTCAAGGGCTAGATCATCAGGATCCAAACCATTAGAAAGCTTACACATGTCATGGAGCAGCAAGATCAAAGGTTCGATCATCAAAAGAAGGGCCAGAATCCAAGATCTAATCATCAAATGGGCCCACAAGGCCTAATCAAGCAATCTGAACCGTTCAAGTCATCATCCATGCAGTTAAGAAGTCTCATCTTCCACAAATCATTAAGGAACAAGTCAAAGTTCGGTGAAAGATTGTATATTCATTCAAAAGAGCTTGATACAAAAGAGGATAAAAGAAAAAAGAACAAGGCCATAAAAAGCGTAATACCCAAGCAGGCTACAAGTCGCCAACATAGTCGTCATCGTCCCTCCTCTCGTCCCGCTCCCGACGATAAAGATCCATCAAAGGAGCTGTCACTGATCCTCCAGCGTACCTGCGACGACCCCCTGGAACATAGAGCGAAGGAAGCAGAGGCCCCTGGCCATACAGCAAATACCACTCATCATAGTCACGATCCGGGATCGTGAAACGAAATCCGGGCTGGCCCACTAGAGCTTCAGCTCTCTCATCAGCTGGGATCCGAGCAGCTGAAGGAGGTGTAGAACAAGGGACCCGAGCCACCCCAGTGACTTGTCGAAGCAACCTCTCACCCAGATACCACTGAAAAGATTCAGCGTCGGAAAGCATGATACGGAGACATGAAGCATCATATGCCTCCACGCGCTGGGGGGTATAATAGAGAGGGAAGTTGGCTTACGGCATCCGAACGAGCTGCAGCAAATGAGGTCACCACGATCAGTCACAGTATAGCACGGGGGGTAAGGAAAGTAAGATACTTACGTCATCAATGGTCAGCCCGTCTATGTCAGCGCGCCAATTGTCCCCAGAAACTCGGGAGTTCCGCTGACGGTTTTGCTGGTGCCAGTACATGTGGTGATACAAAGAGGGTTCAACATCGTCCCGCATCCTCGGTGCGAGATGGGGAAAATGGTCATAAAAGCAGGTCTGGGCAAAAGCACATCTAATGATCAGAGAGAGAAAGAAGGCAAATGGCTCCAAGGAAGGTGAATGAAGAAATACCTCGACGACAGGCCAAAAACCTGTGAAGGACCGGCTATGCCGACAGATCTTGTCCAGACCTTGGAAGATATGGGTCAAGATAGCCCCGTTCCAGTTATAGGGATGATGAAGATCCTCGACTAAATGAAGAAATTTAGGATCAACCCTCTCATTCGCGTGGCAGAAAAGGAAGGACCCGAAGGCATAAGTGATCATGGCCCGTGCTTTGTGGAGGGCCTCTCGCTCGGTGGTGGGGATGACGGAGGCAAAAGTGTTGTAGAACCATCGCATCTTTACTTGATGGCCTTGGAATTCACCCTCGGGTGGGACATCACCGACGAGCCGTAGCCAGTCAGTGGAAGTGAGGGGAGCCAGAGAGCTGACTTGAGGAACAACTGTTCCATGAAACGAAAAGCCTACTTGCATATAAATGTCCAGGGGAGTTATTCCCCATTCATCACAAGGGAGCTGGAAGGTGTGGGTCTCGTCCCGCCACCTCTCGCAAAGGGCCGCGAGCATCATGCGGTTAGCATCGTTGTTATGAAAACGTAAGGTGAGGAGGCCAGTAAAAGGAGTACCAGCCAGTACTCGTTCAAGTAAGGGCTGTGGATCCTTCACCCAGTTGTCCCAGTGATCCCTGGTACCTCGACCCTTGATAGCAGGAAGAGGTTGATGCTCCATAGCTAAGGAACACATGTGGTCCCCTCGACGGATGATGAAGGCAGGATCATCCTCATCAATCACTCGACGACCTCTGGTACCGTCCACCATTGAATCCTACAAGCTTGGCAAGGTAGGTCCCTATCCCTTACCCGTTAAAATCCAAATTATCATCCAGGAAACCCATGGGATTGGACTCACATTCAAAGGTAAGATCTAAAGTCCAACTCCATGTGTTACCTAGGATATGTGTTGGGCCCATTGGAAAAAGTAAGGCCCACCTTAAAGAAAGTTGCATGGCATGCCTTAGGCAAGAAAAGTCCATCATCCAAAGACATACTTTGGACAACAAATGCACTCAAGTGTCATGAGATCAACAAAGGATAAGGATCCTACTTCACATGAGAAGCTCCTCTTCAAAGTCCATATGTGGCCAAGGATTGATCCACTTTTTATGCCAAGGCCATGATTCTCACTTAAGATACTTCCATCTTTTTACATATGTACATGGACAAGTGGGGAATAGAAAGGAGGTGGGCCCCCAAGAGCAACCCAAATGCCTCACCTCAATGGATTGAAAGGAGCACATAGCCCACTTAAAAGCATGAGGACCCATTCATGGGTTAACCATGGGCAACCCTATGTGCACCATCTTGATGAAAGTGTTGACCATGAGAGTACAACATGGCGGTCTACCCACAAACATATGAATCAAAGAAGCTAATGGTAAAAAAGTTGATGTACATAGCCCACATGAAGAACTAAGTTGAAAATGCCCATGAAAGGACAAATTTGGGCAACTTATGTGCACCAATTTCTTTACAAGAAAGGGAGACCATTTGAGCACAAAAGGGCATGGCTTGATGGGCCACCCAACCATCATGAAAATAGCTAAGAATGGTATACATAGCCCACCTGAAGATCAAAATCCAAAGTGCCCCAAAGCATGGGACAAAATTGGGCAACTTATGGGTATCATTCTTTCTCACAAATCGAAAGAAAAATCACTCATCTTTGAGAATGATGGTGGATGACCCACCAAGCCCCCAAAGGAAGTTCAAGGAGCTATGGTTGCATGGATAGCTCACTTGAAGGAGGATCATCCATTTGAGATTGATAACATCTAAGGAAACTCTTGAGAACCACTTTCCTACCTCATGGAAAAATCATTGGAAACTAGTAAGATTGTTGGAGCAACTCACTCATGGGGCTTGTAGATGATCAAGTAACTCAAGTCCTCCATCCATCAAAAGAAAAAGCATGAAAAGAAAAAATCCTACATGAACAAAGTGTAGTGGGGCACACATGGTTCAAAGAAGTGCACAAGTTTCAATGAAGGCCCAAAAGCCCATCCATATGGAAAAATTCTAAGGAACCTACCACACCTTATACATAAGGATGTACATCATACTCAAGAGATGGTGGAAGACTTGGGCTACTTGTCCATAAAGGCCCAACTATAAAAAATCTAGCCCACTTAAGATCCAAGTGAAGAATGGGCTAGTCACCTTGGTCCATACACATGTGAAGAAAGATGGGGTCACCCAAAGTGAGCCCCATGAGCCCAAAACTTGAGATGGGCCCTACCATGCCCATGGGCCTAAATCTTGGAAAGAAGATGCAAAAGAAAAAGAAAGCTCCAAAGGAAATGACAAGGGCAAGAAAGTAAGAGGGAGCCCAAAATGAAGCATTGGGCCCATCAAATACACCAAGGGCCATGACTTCACTTTGAGCCCATTTGATACATATGAAAAGAGGCCCAACTCCCATGAAAGAGATAGTATATTTTTCCATGCACACTTGATGAACATAGCAAAATTACCCTTTACATACACATGAAGGGAGTGTGAAAAGAAGAAAAGGAAAAATGAAATGGAAAGCTTGCAATGTCCTTCTCCATGCACCACCTTTGAAAGAGATTGGAGATCTAGAAAAGGTCAAGAATGCTTGGGCCCACCTTCACTTCTTTTGAAATAGCTACATGAAGAAAAGAAAGGAACCATGAGAAACAATAAAGAAGGAAAAGGACAAGAAAGAGAAAGGAAGTGGTCCATACCTTTACCACTCACCAAGAAGGGACCACCTTGCTGTCTCAAAATTTCTCTAAGGGCCACCACTTGAAAAGGGCAAAGAACCACCAAAAAAGAGAAAGGAAACTTGAAGAAAGAGAGAGTATGAGATAGAGAAGAGAGAGATTGCACGTTGAAGGGGGCAAGGGTCCCCCATGTTATATAGAATAGGGGAGGGCACCCTTTTACCCAGCCCACCAAAGAAACCGGGGGTCAGAGACCGTCCGGGCGGCGCACAGGAGGCCGTCCTACCCTCTACCTATGTGAAACGACTTCTCACCCCCTCTCCTTGGGAAGAACTCCTCCTTGGAAAGGGTGGTTGCAAGTGAATCTTGTACCTCCATGTAAGAATGAAGTGATGGAAGAGAATGGTGAGAAAAAGTAAGAAATCTCACCAAAATCTCATCTTATGAGAAGTTGATGAGAAATTGGCTTGATGATGTGGAAAAGTTCCATGAAATTTTCAAGAAAAAGAAAGAAAAAAGATTAACTTGGTCAAACAGCGATCTCAACCATCCAAAGGCATGACCAGATGATCCAAACCATTCCAAGAAGAATCCCAAGAATCTCCGCCCTTGATTATTGTTTACATGTACAGTTTTTGGTCCGAAAACCTTAAACTACGTCGGGATCAATATCCCGAGGGTTTTTAATAAAAACCAACATCGATCCTAGCCGTTCAGGCTAAGATCTGATGGTCTGGATCATTTCAAAAAAAATATATGCTCTATTTGTACAGTTTTTGGTCCGAAGACCTTAAACTACGTCGGGATCAATATCCCGAGGGTTTTTAATAAAAACCAGCATCGATCCTAACCGTTCAGGCCAAGATCTGATGACCTAGGACCATTTTGAAAAAATCACAAAAGAATGTATGTTCAATTTGTACATATTTTGGGTCCGAAGACCTTAAAACTACGTCGGGATCGACATCCCGAGAGATTTTCAATAAAAACCGGCATCGGTCTTGATTGCTCGAATCAAGATCCGACGACACCGGACACTTTTCAAAAATCACAAAAGTATATATATGCATTTCCAGCACTCTCTTGTATAGTTTTGGGTCCGAAGACCTTAAACTACGTCGGGATCAACATCCCGAGAGATTTTCAATAAAAAGCGGCATCGGTCTTGTTTGCTCACATCAAGATCAGATGACTCCGGACAAACAAAAAAATTTGTTTGCCCTGTTTTGTACAGTTTTGTGGTCCAAAGACCTTAAACTACACTGGGATTAATTTCTCGAGGGACCTTTTCCTGCTTTCAACCAAAAACCGGCATCGGCCTCAACCGCTGGGATCAAGGTCTGATAGCCCGGAGCATTTCCAAAAATGCCAAAAAGATTTCAAGCTTTCCATAAAAACCAGCATCAACCTCGATTACCCGAGTTAAAATTTGAAACTTTTTCAATAAAAATACAAAAAAATATAAAAAAAAAAATTTCGCCATCAATTTCAACTGCACAAATTCATCTCCAGCGGTCCGAAGACCTAAAACTACACTGGGATTAACTTCTCGGGGGCTTTCTTTCCTAACCTGCTCCAGACATGGCTAACACTTGATCGTACGGGTGTTTGGAATCTTTTAAACAGGTAAGGGCTGAGGCGGGCAGAACCCGGTGATCCTGTTCATGTTGAACGCACCGTGATAGACAACCTTGATTTGGAAGTCGCTGTTAAATCTGACGGATGTTCCCTGTTTCTAAAACTCATGAAGGGGATTAAGGCTGTTGGGAGGCGGAGCGCACCCTCACGAAATTGTGAGCAACGTAAGGCCCCAAACTGGATTGACTAAGGGAAATGTGAGGATGTGGCTCATTTTGTGGCCGAAGGAGTCCGTCGGATGATACGTGGTCTATGTGCATTGCACATGAGGAACAGGCAACTTTGTGGGTATGTTGACTGAAAACCCTTAAAATCTCCTCATCCAAAGATGTAAAACTACGGCACTTAACTGTGTGAGACTCGTCTTGCTCGCTGACGTAAAATGGATCGGGTGCCTTACCAGCAGTAGAAGTTGGAAATGGATGAAAATTCCATACCTTTTCCCTGCATTTCAGAAAAATCAGAAAAATACAAAAACATTGCAAAATCACCTTTTCAAAAATCACAAAAAATATGTCCCTTACTTTCAAATCAAATATTTGCAAAAAATCACAAAAAAATATTTCCCTTGCTGTCAAATCAAATATTTTCAAAAAAAAATCACAAAAAATATTTCCTTTGTTTTCAATAACCGATCTCTATCCTGACCACTCAAGTAACGATTCAGACCACATATTTGCAAAAATCATAAAAATTGTCACTATCCCCCAGCACTACACTTCAGGAGTCTTGAACTCCACTCTCTTCACAATTTGGGATGACGGATCCAGTCGCCCGCAAATTGGAATCTTGACCAAAGCTGGCGACCAAGCACTGTCTCAATCGCATTTATGCCCAGAAGAACATCTTAAAGTCAGATAATATCCTCGTACATTCTCATTAGCAAAGAAACAACATCTTGGGATGATGGACCTGATCGATCACGGGTTGGGATCTTGACCAACCCGCTGATCAAACATCCACATGAAAAAGAAAAACCCCAGGGAAGTACAACCCTGGAAGCAATAAGCTCCAAGTTCTCTGCATCACCAGCAAAAGCAAAATCATCAAACTAAAAGAGAATGAGCCAAGCCATGCATTCATCATGCATCTCCATGCATCAGCATCCTTCGCATCAATCATCATGTTTACCTGCTTCCAAAATAAAAGTCGGTTAGCCAAAGACCCCACAGGCATCCCTAGTGGAGGCGCAAACCAGATTCCCATTTCAAAAAGATAAAAAAATATATCTCCATTTGCAAATAAAAACCCCACGGAGTATCACTCCGTAGAGTGGGTATCTTTTCAAAATCCAAAAATATTTTCCCAGTAGAGCGTTCTGCCTCCAAAACACCAGGAGATCTTCCATATCTCTGGGTAGGAGTCGACGCAAAAATCAAATAAGATCCGATGTCTTGCGGTTTCCCCGGAGACCATCGGATCCAATGCACTCAAAGTACGGTCGAACTGAACTCCAGTGTCAGTGCGGTCGTTCCACATGCCAAGATACAAAAAGATGAAAGCCAAAAGGCTCGGTCACAGAAACCATTTGAACAGGTGGAAACGATGAATTGTAACCCAAGTATCAAAATCAGCAGATTGGGTGGAAAGAGTTCACCCGCACATACCTAGGCGTGGATGCCTGAAGTACCTTGACTGATTCCAAGTCGGCGTAGTAGAATCCCGTAAGACTATCTGACGCAGGGCGTCTAACCACTCTGACAGTCAAGCGAAACAAGTACTCCTGGAGTGATCTGGGAAAACATCAAACATCACATAATTAGTCTCAGGGTTAGTATCCTCGTAAGACTAGCGACGCAGAGGCTCTGCTGTACCTTTCCGATGTTAGTACCGATCGGGAATGGAAGGGTTGCGATTGGGTACCCAAGTTGCAGCGCATGCAGGGACAATCGCAACGTTTTCTCCAAATTCCCGCGGTATGTGCGAGTTATCAATCTCCAGACAATCATCTGACTCAGATACAAAGGATAACAAAGATTCCAGACTACAATTAAGGAAAGAATGAATTGCAAACTAAGCATCGAAATCAATAGATCGGGTGGAAAGAGTCCACCCGCACATACCTAGGCGTGGATGCCTGAAGTACCTTGACTGAGTCCAAGTCGGCATAGTAGAATCCCGTAAGACTATCTGACGCAGGGCGTCTAACCACTTTGACAGTTAAGCAAAACAAATACGTACTCCTGGAGTAATCTGGGAAAACATCAAACATCACAGAATCGGTCTCAGGGTCAGTATCCTCGAAAGACTAGTGACGCAGAGGCTCTGCTGTACCTTTCTGATGTTAGTACCGATCGGGAATGGAAGGGTTGCGATTGGGTACCCAGGTTGCAGCGCATGCAGGGACAATCGCAACGTTTTCTCCAAACTCCCGCGGTATGTGCGAGCTATGATCGGTTTCCAAATGATCAACTGACACAGATGCAAAGGCAAGCAAAGATTTCGAAACATGATCTATGAATGACTGGGTTAGAAGTGGGGTGTCCACTCGCTTTGGCATTCGGTTGCACGCAACCTCTGCCAAAGAGGGGCATCTGTAGACACCCCACCTTCGGCTACACTGTTGGTAGAGAAAGCTGGATGAATGGAAGACCATACCCCCAAATCCCAAGTCCAAACTCAGCCAAACTCACCCTTGTAAGCCCCATTCCATAGCCCAGTTCAAGCCTGAACCCAGTCAACCTAGTCCTAAACATTAGCCTGAAAAACCCCCTATAAGGAAAGCCAGTAAAAAAATCCTAAAAAAGCCAAACTCCACTGAGTCAACCCATTGAGTCAACCCGCTGAGTCAACTCATCGAGTCAAAACACCGAGTCAACCCGTCGAGTCAACCCGCTGAGTCAAATCACCGAGTCGACCCGCTGAGTCAACTCACTAAGTCAACCCACTGAGCCAAACAGCAGCCCCGAGGGAGCGACCGTACCTCGCTGGAAATCGAGGAACGGCCGTACGGGCGGCCCACAGCAGGTCGCCCAAAAATATTTACACGAAATGCCACTGCCCGCTGCTATAAATACCCCCCTCCCCTTCTCATTTCAACACCCCTTCAAGTCCATTCAGCCCGAGTGTGATTCGAGTCCTCCTTTACCCCTTAGCCCATTCCTTGACCAAGGAGAGCCCGAGTGAGGAGATCCTAGCCCTGGTCCAGCCCAGCCTGACCACTGGTCCAAGTCTCCCAAGCCATCCAAGGCTTGATCCAGCCACTCGAAGCCAACCCTTACGACACCTCCGTCCATCCAGCTACTCTTTTTCAGCATCATCTCATTTGCATCTAGCATAAGTGCAACATTTACTTTTCTTCCAACCCCCCTGCTTCACTGTAAGCACCTTGATTATTCAAGCACACTGCATATGTCTTAAATTAAGCACCTGTCAGTTCGAGCGTATGCTCTGGGCTTGCCCGTTGTTGGAACCTGCCCATCAGAAACTCATATTATTCAGACCTGCATTCATGCTTCACTATAAAGCACCTTGATTATTCAGGCACACTGTATACGTCTTAAATTAAGCACCTGTCAGTTCGAGCGTATGCTCTAGGCTTGCCCGTTGTTGGAACCTACCCATCAGAAACTCTTACTGTTCAGACCCGCATTCATGCATCATGTCATCTATGAGAATGTACGAGGATTAAAACAGACTTTCAAGTATTAGTTCGATTCTGTGAAGTAGAGACCGTACTTCGGTACGGGCAGTGTGTGGGGTGCTTAACCTCTTCCCACCCCGTAACCGTGATCCCTTACCTCGAATCTCTGGCCGCAGATCAAAAGGAGTCATTTTAGAGGAAGGAATCTTCGGATCCCCTTCTCTAACGTTTCTACAGGGTCTAGCCGACTGTAGATTCGAAGTAACTGGCTAGTGGCGACTCTGGTCTTATATAAACTCATTTAAACACATCCAGCTTAACACGACAACCAAACAAAGCCCTTGAGAACGAGGCAAGCCAGTGACACAAATGGCGATTTCGCACTCACGCATCATCCTCTCCTTCTTTTCCCGAAAGGGGAAGGGACGAGAACGTCGTGTGGGGAGCGCGGAAACGGCGAGGGTCCACAGATTCTGAAGACCCCATCATTAGTGAAATTGTACAAGCATTGAATATAGAAAGACCGGTAGTTGGTGCTAGCCGGTGGAGGCCTCATTTTGAAAAATTGCCACCAACCACATCAAGGCCTCTACCGTCTAACATCAAACCACCGAAGCTTGACCTTAAACCATTGCCATCTGAGCTTAAATATGTATATTTGGGTTAAGAGGAAACTTTCCCAGTTGTCATTGCCTCTCACCTAGAGAAAGACCAAGAGCTCAAGTTGATTGAGTTACTCAGAGAATATAGGGAAGCCATAGGTTAGACAATAGCGGATCTCAAAGGGATAGATCCTTCGGTTTGCACTCACCGTATACACCTTGAAGAAAATGCAAAAATGACTAGACAACCTCAAAGACGGCTAAATCCAAACATGATGGAGGTTGTCAAAGCCGAGGTGTTAAAGCTATTAGATGAGGGCATCATCTACCCCATCTCAGATAGCCAATGGGTGAGTCCTACCCAAGTTGTCCGCAAGAAATTCGTTATTACAATCATAGAAAACGCCAACAATGAGCTTATACCGACTAGGGTGACCACCGGTTTGCGTATGTGCATTGATTATAGGAAGCTCAACACGGTTACTAGGGAAAGACCACTTCCCTCTCCCATTTATGGATCAAATTTTGGAGAGGTTAGCAGGCCATTCCTATTATTGCTTCCTAGATGGCTATTTCGGATACAACCAAATTGAGATAGCTTCGGAGGACCAAGAGAAAACCACATTTACATGCCCGTTTGGCACCTTCACTTACCGAAGAATGCCATTCGGGTTATGTAATGCACCCGCCACCTTCCAACGATGCATGTTGAGTATTTTCTCGGACATGGTGGGTGAGTTTCTTGAGGTATTCATGGACGACTTTTCTGTTTTTGGTTGTACGTTTGATGAGTGTCTCAAGCACTTGGAGTTGGTCTTGATGAGGTGTGAGGAGAAGAAACTCATCTTAAATTGGGAAAAGTGCCATTTCATGGTACAAAGAGGAATAGTCCTTGGACATATCATCTCGTCCAATGGAATAGAGGTAGACCGGCAAAAATTGACAAAATTTTCAATCTACCACCACCCAAAAGCATACGTGATGTGCGGTCCTTCCTTGGACACGCCGGTTTCTATAGAAGATTTATAAAGGATTTTAGTCATATCTCAAGGCCTTTATGTAACCTTCTACAAAAGGAGAACCAATTTGAATGGAGTGTAGAATGTCAATTAGCTTTTTCAAAGCTAAAAGACATGTTGACAACCGCTCCTATCATGCAACCACCAGATTAGTCCATTCCTTTTGAGTTGATGTGCGATGCGAGCGATTATGCTATTGGGGCGGTGTTAGGCCAAAAGAAGGATAAGAAGCCCCATGTTATCTACTACACAAGTAGGACCTTGAATCCTGCCCAAGTTAATTACTCGACTACGGAGAAAGAGCTCCTAGCCGTTATCTTTGTCTTGGACAAATTCAGGCCTTACTTAATAGGATCCAAAGTAATCGTTTACACAGATCATGCGGCGCTGAAACACCTTCTTTCTAAGAAGGATATTAAGCCCCGTTTGCTGAGATGGATCCTACTCCTTCAAGAATTCGACTTGGAGATCAAAGATAAGAAGGGGGTAGAAAATGTGGTGGTGGATCATCTATCCCGCCTAGTCCTACCTAATTCTATTGACGAGTCACCTATTGAGGACTCATTTCCTAATGAGCAACTCTTTGTTGCTATGCATCCACCATGGTACACTGATATAGCCAATTATCTTTCCACAGGTGCAATGCCGATTCATTGGACTGCGCAGGACAAACGTAAATTTCTAAGGGAAGTGCGCAGATTTTTCTGGGACGAACCTCTATTGTTTAAATATTGCCCAGACCAAATTATAAGGAGATGTGTCCCTGATGATGAACACAATTTCGTCATCTCCTTTTGTCATGATCAAGCATGTGGGGGTCATTTTTTCAGCCAAGAAAACAACTGCAAAAATTCTGCAGTGTGGTTTTTATTGGCCCACGCTATTTAGGGACACCCACGAGTTCTGCAAAGCATGCTAGCGTTGCCAAAAGTTAGGAGGATTATCCCGTCGAAATATGATGCCTCTTACCCCAATTCAACATCTTGAAGTCTTTGACTGTTGGGGCATCGATTTCATGGGACCATTTCCCTCATCTTTTGGACATGTCTATATTTTGCTTGCCGTAGACTATGTGTCTAAATGGATAGAGGCTATCCCATGTAGAACCAACGATCATCGTACGGTTCTCAAGTTCCTCAAAGAAAACATACTTTCTAGATTTAGGACGCCTCGAGCCATCATTAGTGATGGTGGTTCTCACTTTTGCAATAGACCTTTTGAAGCTTTGATGAAGAAATATGGTATTAGGCATAAAGTGAGTACCCCATACCACCCACAAACAAGTGGGCAAGCTGAAATCTCTAATAGGAAAATCAAGCAGATTTTAGAAAAGACGGTGAGACCGGATCGCAAGGATTGGTCCCTAAGATTAGACGATGCACTTTGGGCTCACCGTACCGCCTACAAGACACCCATTGGAATGTCCCCTTATAGACTTGTCTATGGGAAAGCTTGCCACTTGCCTATGGAGATAGAACACAAAGCCTATTGGGCAATTCGGGCTTTAAATTTTGACATTGACAAGGCTAGCTCGCTTCGCAAACTTCAATTAAATGAGCTTGATGAGATCCGGAATGATGCATATGAGAATTTGAAAATTTACAAGAGTAAGATGAAGGCCTTTCATGACAAGCACATCTTAAGGAAATCTTTCCATGAAGGACAGAAAATACTCTTGTATAATTCCCGACTTCATCTTTTTTTGAGAAAATTACGATCTCGATGGATCGGTCCATATATTGTCAAGGAAGTTTTTCCTCATGGGGCTGTTGAGATTGAGAATGCAGCAAATGGTAACTGTTTTAAAGTTAATGGACAACGCCTTAAACCATTTGTTGAGAAATTTGATTCAGAGGACATGTCCATCACTCTGAATGATCCTGTCTATCAGGATGATTGATCTCCTAGTCTGATGGAGGTATAGCATAGGTAGGTTTAGTTTTATTTAGTTTTACTGTTTTAGTAGGTTTTACTTGTTGGGTTGTATACTTCCATGATCGTTCTCTCAGGTACTTTTGTTCTCACTCTCTCATATTTTACCATTGCTCTCATGTTCATGCTCACTTCATATCTTTTACATTGAGGACAATGCAAGATTTGGTTGGGGGGTGAGATGAGATCCTCATCTAGCAGTTTGCAACATTTCGAGCTTCATATGCGCAAATTTTTTCGAATTTTCTAAAATTTCAAAACTCTTTTAGAAAACCGTATTTCCATGTATTCGAGGTGATATGAGTATAAGAGGAGGAGATACGAAGTGTGTGATGTTGTAGTCTTGAATTTCTCCCAACATAATGGTTTTATATGTTAGTTCCCCTATTGTTGTGATTGATAGAAAATTTGAACACCTTTACACCAAGTTCACATTACACTGATTTTCATGAGTTGACAGGTTTATGTGATTTATGGATTAGCTAGACTTTGATTTAAAGGTGTTGAGTAGCCAAGCCGGGGTATTTTGTCCATCCTTGTCCATGGGAAAATAATGAAAGATATGGATTTTTAAAAATCCTATCTAATTTAAAAGAAAAAGGAATGAAAGGATGAAATCGGGAATGAAGGAAAAATGGTGAAAAATTCTGAAAAGGGCTACCTATTACCAACCGGGGGATGGTCGAACCATAACCAAAGCCGGAAATGGGATGTAGTATGAAAGCCATCGGAAGGACGGTACGGTAAATTTCTTTCATAGGTTTGTTGTTGCTCTATGCACCTTAAAATCCTCAGTTTACTTAATCTATGAAGAAGATGATCCCAGAAACTCATGAAATGAACTTTCACTATGCACACCAGGTTGAATTTGTTCGAGTTCTTCTATTTATCAATCAATCGGCGGGAATTTCATGTAGACACTTATTATGATTTGAGAATCCAAGGTTTCAGCTTCTATCACCTAACTTTTCCAAATTTTATACTTGTACATTTTGGAATGGATAGAAACATGGTTTCTGAAGGAGAGTTGGGTTTGGAGGTTTGAACTCATTCACGCATGTTTTGCTCGGGACTAGCAAAAAGCTGGTTGGGGGGTGTGTTGAACCTCCAATTTATACTCTGCATTGCCCACTACATCACATTATATGCATGGTTTTCATGTTTAAAAGGTCCATCTAACGTGTGTTTTGTGATTGTAGGGATGAGAGCGGACTTCAGCCCAATTGGAGCCTAAAAAGGACCATTTGAAGACATTGGATGAAGATTGAAGAAAGACTAAAGAGAGGAGAAGAAAGGAAGAAAGAAGTCCAAGGAAAAAGCAGAAAATAGAGGCCAAGACCGGTCGTCCATCGCCAGGACCAGTCGTCCGACCGGTCCGATTGTTTGCAGAAGAAGAAATTTTCACAGAAGGTCTCTGGACCATTCACGACCGGTCGTGTGACCGGTCGTCCGATGCCCAGACCGGTCGTGCGACCGGTCCTTGAATTAAAATTTTAAATCGGAATTTTGGCAAAACTCTCTAGATTGTTTTTGACGATTTGTGACCGGTCGTGCGACCGGTCGTCAGGGAGCTCAGACCGGTCGTGCGACCGGTCGTCTGCGTAAGAAAGCTTCTCCGTGAAGCTCCGAGATTTTCTGCGCAGTGCGTAACCTTCCGAAATTTCTGGATGTTTCCGACGCAAGGGAGCTTTCCTACTATAAAAGGACACCTAGGGGCTCTTCCTAGGTCATCATAGAAGCTAAGGAACGTGGTTCTAGAGAGAGGAAGCTGTCGTGGAGCGTCTGCGACTCTCCAATTTCTGATTTTTCTAGTTTTTATGCTTTTATTATGAGTTTTAGTTGTAGTATGACAATGCTTGGTTAGAATCTCTCAGCTAAGGCTGAGAGGTGAAGCTTGTAGCTAATTTCATGTTTGATTCAAGTTAATTCAAGTAATTTTCAATTCAAGTTTGGATTTTTCATATTCTAGTTCTTAAAGTGGTAGTTTGAGATGTTTTATGAGAGTTCATGTGCTCCGGACATGAATTCCTTGCAATTCTCTGAGATTATCATATGATGCTTGTTTAGATTCGAATTATAGTAATCCTTGAGCAGGCCATAGTCCATAGGCATGGCTGTTACTCCGAAGGCTATGGTTTTGAATTCTACATTGATTGAATGGGACTAGAACTTGGAAGTTCAACTTGATTTGGATTGAATGTGTGTGAATGCTTTATTTTCCAACTAGATGAGAGATAGGACTTCAAATCTAGTTGTGTTCTCTACTTGGACTGATTGAATTGACATGGGATTGCTATAAGTGGATCCTTGAATGCCTTAGTACTTTAAATCACTGAATTTTCATTAAGTTACTGTTTTAGTTTAATCACCCAATTAAATCTGATTTTCTTCCAAAACTGAGTTGTTGGAATAGTTTGGAAGTTGTTTCTAATTCCCTGTGGATCGACCTCGGTCTTACCGAGTTTTATTACTACATCGCAGCCTTACACTTGAGGCGAGCGAACAATATATATTGAATCATTGTCCATTGATATTTGATAGGGGTGATCGGACATTGGACAGGGCCCGGCCGGTCACCCGCATTTTCATGAAAATTTTGGAGGGGGGAAGGGGATTACTCGGTGGCTGTCGACGAGCGGGCAGGCAGCTTTTGAAATGGGTGGTCAGCGACGAGCGAGCGTCGTGCGGGCAAAATGAGGGCGGCCGGCGACGAGTGGACGTCATGCTGGCAGAATGAGAGTGGCTGGCGACGAGCGGACAGGGTGAGGGTCACTGGCGATGAGCGGGCTGGGGGGGGGGGGGGGGGGGGGGGTGAGGGACTGAGGGTTGCCAGCCGGCCCGGTGGGTTAGGGTTCGGGTTTGAAAATGCTAAAAGGGGGGCGCTCGAGCGGTAAAGGTAGAAAGTAAAAAAAAATGGGTTGGGTTAAAAAAATGTTATATATATACTACGACTTCGAGCCGAGCCGGGTCGAATCAAATCGAGCCGAGTTCGAGCTAACAAACGAGTCAAGCCAAATCGAGCATGGCTCTGCTCGAACCCAATCAAGTAACAGAATTTTGACTCAGCTCGGCTCAAACTCACTTCCGATCTGAGCCGAGTCGAGCAGCTTCCGAGCGAGTCGAGCAAGTTTTTCGAGTGTACTCAACTCGTGTATAGCTCTAGCCACATGGATAGAGGGCTGTGTGGGGTCCACAAAGATGTATGTGACAAATCTACTCTATCCGTCTGTTTTGCAAGACCGCAATATGGCAGGATTATAAAAGTCATATATAGATCCAAATATAGATCCAAAACTCAAGTGAGCCACGTTAATGAAACAGTGGGAACAGCAACGTCCACAGTTAAAAATTTCCTGGAGCTGACCATGATGTTTATATGTCATCCAAACTGTTAATAGTATTATTACCACTCAGATAAACTTTAGGAACAAATATCATCCTTATAGAAAATTCCTGTCACCGTCAGGCACTAAATCTCTACTATTTTGTGTGGTACGCTGAACATGAGTTTTAGATCTGCCTGATTTTTAGAATCCTGTCCCATTGTGGTATTTCAAAACCGATGGACCGAGTGGATTTGTTACATACATCTCTATGGATTCCACACAGCTCTGGGCACAGAGATATATGTGCCCATATCACAGGCAATCCGCTCTCCACCCCTGTGGTGTGTTGATGTAACTAAATTATGTGGGCACCAACATAATGTATGTGTTATATCCCCACCGTCCATTTATTTTACGACATCCTTTTAGGGACGCGGATGGCCTGCGAAAGCCTTTGCAGGCATTTCCTGTGATATGCCATCCAATTATTTTGTGAAATCATTTAGGCGTTGCGACTAGGGCTGTACATCGAGCCGAGTCGAGTCGAGGTGGGCCAAGCTTGGCTTGACTCGTCTGTGCTCTCCTCGAGTTCGAGCTCGAGCTCGAGCTCACCCTCGAGCTTACCATTGGAGCTTGCCTTGTTTGCTAAAACTTTCGAGGCGAGCTCGAGGCGACCTAGTGGATCGAGTCGAGGCGAGCTTACCTCGAGTCGAGCTTGCTCCCACCTCAATTTATTAGATTTTTTACTACAAAATACAAATTAAAAGTCAACAACATTAAGTTCAAGAAGTCATACATATATTAGGGGAGAATAGTATTTCTACAAATGGGACCCCACCATTAAAATGACCTAGTTCTGATCGATTTTTTCTTTGGCCAGGTCACACATGCATTGAATGCAGACCACTAGTAATATTTTTTGAATCATAATTAACACAGTACATGCATAGCTCACCACATGAATGGACTGGCCTAATTATTGTGTGGACCATCTTCATGATGAGGCTCAACTGATTCATGGATCAGATGCACCACCTCCCTCGTAAAATTGCAATCAATAGTTGCATATGGTGTTTGGTCTTACCATAGCCTGATTTGTAGATATGTATGGTGTGTGGTCTCACCGTAGCACCTGTGTTTGTGTAGCGTGTAAAACACACAACCACCGTGTGCTCACCATGTTTTGTACTTGAAATTACTCAATCCATCAAATATGATCAACAAGGAATGTTCTTACCTGAACAAAATATAGTAGGATTAAGAACCCCCCCCCCCCCCCCCCCCCCCCCCCCAAAAACATGTGAGGGTTTTATATGTCCTAAGCTTGGACCCCAATGTGCGTGTGCGTGTGTGTGTGTTGGGGGGGGGGGGGGGGGGGGGGGGGGGGGGTGGAGGAGGAGGGATGGGGGTAGAAAGTACCAAGAAATAAGAAGATTAGGTTTTTTTTTTTTTTTTTTTTTAAACGAATATCTATACAAAACGAGTCGAGTCGAGCTCAAGCCGAGTCAAGCTTGAATCGAGTCGAGTGACCTAATGATCGAACTTAACTCGATTTCTGACTCAAGCTCCTAAATGAAGCTTGGCTTGACTTGTTCTACTAAGTTGAGTCAAGCTGAGGCGAGCTTTTTTGAGTGAGTCGATCCAGTTTCTCAAGCTGACTTGACTCATGACCATGACCAGCCCTAGTCGCGACAAAAACATGAATGGGATCCAAAACTCAAGTGGGCTGAAAACGTGACGATTAAACTTCCACAGTTGAAATATTCGTGGGGCCACAGAAGTTTGGAATAGGGATAATATTTATGTTTACAGTTCATCTCAGTAGGTATGACATTATGAACGGTATGGCTGGCATATAAACATCACTGTGGACCCCATTTGCATATAAACTCAAAACAAAAATAGTGTGGGCAGGACGCAATCCGCATCCATGTCGGCCATGCATTGCCCGAAACTTTCAAACATGCATTGCCTGATTGCACGGTCACCATGCAATCCGCGTCCGTAGATATAGCAGCAGTGAAACTCCACATCTTTTCTGACGTGGTGTCACCTGTACAGGACACCCAAACCGTTTAAAAACTTGGCCCATTATGGAAATCAGGCTGATGAAATCAGGTGGGCCTACTTGTTTGATGGGTCAGATCAGCACGTTCCATTGATTTTGATTGTGCCCACCTGATGACTTCCTGTCCTGGTGATGAAGCCGACCACTTGGACGGCTGGGATATTCTGCACGTCAGACGTTTGTGCTTTCCACAGATGGCCGTACCTAATCATTTCTTATTAATAAATGCCGTACGTAAGTTCACACACATGCATGGGAAACGGATGCACACCACGAGTCAACATGACGTGTCCAAGACATTCATTTAATGCATCTAGCGGGTGGGACCCACCGTCACGGTGTGGTCCACTTGAGCTTTGGATCTGCTTATTTTTGGGATCATGCACTGAAATGAGCTGGCAAAAGGGATGAACGGCGTGGATAAAACGAAAACAGCCTGGGGGCATCAGGTAGGGCGCGACTTGGGTGAGACCCAGAACCGTCAGATCCCTCTCTCACTAGAGATCCGACTCTCTCTCCTCTCTCGCCATCTCTTGGCCCGACTCTCTCTCTCTTCCAAAAACCGCCTCTCTCTCTCTCTCTCTCTCTCTCTAGCAATGGCAGCGGGGCGACACCAGAAGTAGCAGCGGGAATGGCGGCGGCGGCTTCGGCTTCCAAATCGTTGGGAGGTAATTTTCTTGACATTTTTTTCTTGCAGATTGATTTATGGTCTTGAATCAAGAATTCTAACCATGGATTTTCGCTATTCGGGGATTTTCCATGTTCAGAATCTTTTCCTAATTAAAATCACTAAAAACTCCTATTTGTTTATGCTTTGAGTGTCTAACTATTACAATGTACTTAGTCCTCCAATAAGAGAATAATTGTCGCTACTATATGCTAATTTGAACGCTAGTGTTCAAAACCCTCTGTGTAAAGGGATGTTGGCACGGACCAACATAAAACAAGATTTAAGATTATATATACATGTGTATGTTTTATTTTTATTTTTTTGAAATGGTAAAGAAAAGAACATAGCAGAAGAAACTGTATTTGACATGCTTTGTGGGGTTGCTTCAGGGATTGAGGAAGATGCATGATCATTCTGTCAGAGGATTAGTTTGATGTCCCAGGCACAGTTGCTCTGCTATCACTGAAAAATTAGGGGACCTAATGTGAGGAATTTGTCATTGGTTAGATGATCTGAGAGAAACTGCGTAGTTGGATATTTCTTGATATTTGGCCCCCTGTTGTAATTGAGGCATAAACGATGTTCAAAGATGTTGATGTTTACCCATAACTGAAGAGGCATGTGTCTACATTTGGATGATGACAAGTAAGGTGAAAGCAAATTGAATTTCAACTATTGCAAACACCAGTCTAAGTGGGTTTAGAAGCTAAGAGCTAGTGGCGTTTGGAGTATTTGAGTTCGGGTGCCATATGGAGTGGCATCTTAGTGACCTTATTTGTTCCTTCTGAAACATCTGAAGTTTATTGTATTGTTGATTCTTTGTTTTATGAATTCAATTATTATCTGTTCAATTTGAGTTTTCATGGATCATCTGCTGGAGGTCTCAATGTTGTCTATAATGCCGTGTTGTCCTTACACCTTTGCATAATTGTGTACCAAATAGCATCTCATTTATGTGTTTGTGTTAAATAACAGAAATCCATCCCCCAAAGTGCTACCAAATAAAAGAGAAGCATATTTGAATTCATGTCTCAGTCAAATTTCGCCTAACATCCTAATCATGCAAAAGCAGGTTTGGAATCTGGAATCTACTAGAATTTAGGCTTGTAGGATTTAGGGAATTTAGAATCTGTTGAAAAATAGAAACAGACTTCATATACTATAAGAATTCTTTCCACAACATGCTAAGATTTCTGTGGTGTTACTGTGGCACACCACTATAGCATACTGTAGTGTGCCTTGAAATATATGTGAGGACCTGTTTTTGCTTGTGTTGTCGGTGTCGAGTTCATTATTATATTAGAACATATTAATATGGTATTAATAATTTATATTTGCAATACAGAATCCATTTCATCCCTACTATGGCTACACTATTAAGATTGTCATGGACATGGATGCTGCAATACTGTGTTTGTTTTTCCTCGCTTTTTCCCATAAGAATGTCTATTCCCTTGTTTTTTTATGTGTATCTAGAAAATACTTCTAAAATGTGTTTCCTGACAAGGGCTCGTATTTCCAGGTCAATGGAACGCTGAAGCTTGGAATGCCAATTAATACTGCATACAGAGCAACATTGGGCACTTGAGCATCATGAGTTAAAGCTATGGTCAACACAAGTAGAACATAAGTCTTCTTTCGGACTTTTGAGCCTTCTCATTGGGGGTACTCTTCTTTAGTGCAATTTGCAGGTGCCTGCGGCGGTTTTCAATGGCCTGTCATCTTTGATTCAGGGACTACGAGGACGGGCTCAAATGAGAAATGTTGAATAAGATAAGCTAAGAAGGTCATGCATCTTATCTGTTGGAGGCTCATAGAGAGAGAGAGAGAGAGAGAGAGAGAGAGAGAGAGAGAGAGGTGGTTGATGGGTTACATGTTTGTAAATAATTTTTATGTCATTTGTGTATGAGTTTTTCTTTCCTTTTTCTGAGACAAAATTTTGATACCCAGGTTGAGTGCAATGAATTATGATACATAGCAAATTTTGGTACACCTGTTGTTTTTTGGTATTTAGAATTGATAAATGATCATTGTCTTCAAGATCGCTGCAAGTTATAGTGCTCTTAGTTGCACTTAGACATTGCAATCAGTTGATCTGGATTGTACAATAGGTTCAGAAGAAATTCCATTGGCATTGGTTTGGTGATATGGTCTGCCCACAAGAACACTTATGCATGGAATTCTGCCTTTTATGTTGTGTTTGTGTACAAACGCGCCTACATACGTAAGAGGCATATTTTTTTGTGTGCTGGTTAATGTATGAATTACTAATTTGGGTTACACAAAACAGTTTGAAGGAACACATACTCAGCTGCCACCGGGGCCCAATGCTTGCATGCATGTATTCTTATGTGCAAGGTACGACACTGTATCAGGAAAAATCACTGAGTTATGGATGATACATCTTTCATATTGGGAATGTGGTAAACATCATTTGGAGGGTCTCATATGGAGCTAAAAGGTAGGATCAATGCTAAGTCTCCAATGAAATAACATCCTTGATTTCGAGATTAATATTTCATTTTATCTTGAAGAAAAAAGGTCAACTCCTGTAGTGTAGCTTATAGGCTAAAAGTCTTAGCCGATTGGAGGAAGCCGAGAACAAAAATGCTTTGATGGGAATTGAACCATCTTAACCATTAAATAGGACCATATAGTGGAAGAAGCCCACAATAGAAGTACAAAATTGCTATGGGAATTGAACCATCTTAACCATTAAATAGGACCACATAGTGGAAGAAGCCCACAATAGAAGTACAAAATTGCTATGGGAATTGAACCATCTTAACCATTAAATAGGACCATATAGTGGAAGAAGCCCACAATATAAGTACAAAATTGCTAGTATTATCAGGGTGGGCCAATGCACGGAATCAAGGCCATCTATTTTAGTTTCCACTCTAACATGTATCATTGCAAAATACAATTGTTTACAAAGAATAAAAGACCCAAAATTCTATTAACTCTGAAAAAAATCCACAACAAACTAAATCCATGCATTCATCCTAAAAGGCCACTCGATGAAGCATTAGCATATTACATAATACCAAACCACCATGTTCATGAAACAACACCACCATCCAAGTCACCACAAATAAATAACAACATAAAGCACCACGAGCTGACAGCATAAAGCTAAGCTCTGCACAGAAAAGGTCGTTCCTCGCAATGCATGTGTCCACAACTAGAAATTGACGGCTCAAGATCGCATCTGTCTTCTTCAACCCAATTTTTATTTTTTGGACAACCTTGCTTTCAGCTCCTCTGCCACTGCATCAATGAACTGGTATGCAAATACTGATCTTGAGTAACCCTACATGGAAAGAAAATAAAGAAATTAGTCAACGGACAATCACCCTTCATGTGACATGGCTGTATAGATCGGTGTTATCAGTGTCCACCTCCATGTATTGGAGCAGTTGCTCTTGTAATAATCATAAGCTCTTCAAATGCCAAAAAAGGGTCCATGATATCAGAAGCATTCAAATGCCAACATATGGTCCAAAATTTTCAAGAAGAGGAGTTTCAACTGGAACTTCTGAAAAATTCATGTGATTTTGCCAAAATAAGCTTAGAAACTTGCTACAGTATAGTGTCTTAGATGGCTCTAAAAGACCATAATTCAACTCAAAACTTTTGAAAATTTCAATAAACATTGTGAAAATATGATTGGAAACTTAAAGCTAAGATGATACAAGCATACCCAAGAATCACAACTTGAAATGGAGATTTCAAATGTCAATCATTTGGGTCTCAGTGGTCTTTCGGTGACTCTTATACCTCTAAAAAGTTACAACAAAACCACCAAACAAAATGATGAACAAAGATATCTCATCTTGAAATGAAACATTTCAAGTAAAGCATTACACAAACATAAATGTAAACTTAAAATGCTCTAAAGGAACCAATGGATTTTTTTTTAGAGAAAAGAACAGAATAGAAAATATAAGAGTTACATCCAGCCAATTAGATGGAAAAAGCAAGGGGATTTGAAAGATGACATGGGGTTAAATTTTGCCAGATTTTTTAAGTGGTTGTGAAACTATCACCACCTATTAGTTTGACAAGTATTATTACAAGGTTCAACCAAAATTCTTTATATTTGGTTGACATTTTACACAACAGCCAACATTTTCCACTGTAGTTAGCCCTTGTAAGGAAATAGAAATGCTAAAACAAACCTTCTCAATGTCAGTGTGAGTAGAGGTCTAACAGCATGTAACCTCTGCTGGATCATGAACAAAAATCAACAGTCACCAAAATCAATCAAGAACAAAAATAAAAAATAAAAATTATTGATTTTCCCTGCATTTAGTCATTCACAAAACAAATAAAGAAATTCACATTAGGGTGTTTGATTCACAACCATAAATTACTCTAAAAGAGCAAAAAATCGAAGCAAAACCTGCAAGAGATTTAGAAGCCGCTGCCATTGCCGCTCCCGGTGTCGGCCCCTGCCGCTGTTTGGGGGTGCTGTCACATGCGCGAGAGAGGAAGAGAGACTGCAAGAGAGGGGGAGAATTTGCGAGAGAGGAGGAGGAGGATTTGAGAGAGAGAGAGAGAGAGAGAGAGAGAGAGAGCTGGGAGGAGAGAGAGAGAGGGACGAATGAGAGAAGGGGCTGAGACCCCGAATTTCAGACCTAACGTACGTTAGCATGAAACTCCCACACGTGAGTTGCTCTCGCACGAAGCCCGCCTAGCTGGATCAATCGTCTCGCCCCACGTCAGGGTCACCCACTTGGCTGGTTCCGGGGTCTCACCCAAGTCGCACCCCCATCAGGTACGTCAGTCCAACCCGATTTCCGTATGGTACAAGTGGGTGCATACGATTCAGTGATCCAAAACCGTTGATTTGAGAATTACCTTAGTTGGGCCATGAATCAACGCTCCTCTAGATTGGAAAATCATAACCATTAGGTAAATGATCAACAAGTATAAGGTTAAGAGACGAAATACGTCAACGGTTCATCACATTCAAGAAATACAAAACAAGCACACTCGAGTACAGGGGAATTCCTTTTGTGCATGGGCCATCCTCTTTTGAGGCCGATCGAATCAATGGTTTGGATCATTCAACTTTGAGCCCTACTTGTATAAAAACAAAAACCCAAATGGCACTGTACATACATTTGGGCCCACCTTCCTCCACTGCACCTCTATGAACAACAGACGGTCTGGAAAAGAAGTTTTACCATCTCTTTCAATACACGTGTAGCCTACTTGATCATCAGCCAACCCATCAAATTATTTGGTCAGATCATCCACATGGTGGGCCCCACTTGATACATGGCTTGATTGTCCTGCAAACCTACCAGTACGGTAAGTGTGAGGTGCCTAAGGAAGCGGATTGCCTGTGACTACGGGCATAGAGATATTCCTGTGCCCGGGGCTCTGTGGGGCCCGCAGAGATGTCCTTGACAAATCTACTCCGCCCATCTGTTTTGAAAGACTAGAATGGATTGGGATTCTAAAAATCAGGCATACCCAAAACTCATGTGAACCATACCACACGAAACAGTGGGGAATTGAACATCCTGGGGGACAGAAGCTTTGCATCAGGATGATATTTGTTCCTACAGTTTAGCTGAGTGGTAGTGCTCTAATGTTTCAACGCTAGATTTTCTGTTCCCACTATTTCATTGGTGTGGGCTACCTGAGTCTTGGATCTCATTGGTTTTTATAATCCTGTCCTATTGTGGTCTTTCAAAACAGATAGACGGAGTAGATTTGTCATGGACATTTCTTAGATGGACAGGGATTGCCTGTGCCCCGGCACAGTGTGTGGCCCACTGAGATACCGGTGACAAATCCACTCCGTCCATCAGTTGTGCAAGACCACACCAGGACATAAATATAAAAATCAAGCAGATCCAAGACTTACGTGGGCCACACCAAACCAAAGAGCGGGGATTGAATGCCCACCAGTGGAAAGTTTGTGGGGGCCACTAGAAGTTTTGTTTCAGGATGATATCTGAGTGGTAAAAACCTTATGAATGGTTTGGATATCATATAAACATCATGGTCGGCTCCAGAAAGGTTTCAATGGTGAACATTTCCATTCTCATTGGTGCGGTCCACATGAGCTTTGTATCTGCCTGAATTTTAGATTCCTGGCCTATTGTGGTCTTGTAAAACTGATGGACGGAGTGGATTTATCACAGTCATCTCTGTAGGCCCACACAGCTTCTGACTAAAGGAACTTCCTCTTCCCGAGCTTTTCCTTGACCAAAGGTTTTAAGACTGGGCGGCAACTCACATTAACTCGTTCGGTCCCGAGTGAGTCATGACGTGGGTGACTCGTCTTATTTTTAATTCTGACTCTTGACCGTGGACTCAGAAGAGTCGTCAATCCATGTTCTGGGTCTTTGATTGGTCTGATTTTTCCAACAGTGGTTTCCATGCGAAGCCAAAACAGCTCCCACATGGGCCTGGTTCCATTGCCATTTGGCGCAAGCTATGGAGATCTGGGCCATTTATTAGGGGATCGGATTAGGTGTTACTGTGGGGCCCACCTTGATGATATGTTGTATATCCACGCCGTCCATCTGTTTTTCTAACCCACTTTAGTAATTGGTCCCAAAAATTACGCAGATCCAGATCTCAGGTGGACCACACCACAGGAAACAGTTCTGATTGAACATTTACCATTAAAAACTTCCCAAGGCCCACGGCAAGCATATCCGTATAGTTTATTTGCCATCCAACCCGTTTATTAGGTCAAACAGACCTGAAGGAAGGTAAAAAAAATATATATCAGCTTGATCCAAAAATTTCGTGGCATACAAAAAGCTTTAAATGGTCATTCACTATTTTTTCTAGTTGTTAAGGTCCACCTGAGATGTGAATCTAGATAATTTTTAGTATACCATCTTAAAATTATCTGAAAAAAGACGGATGGACGGAGTGGATATACAAAAAGTTTATCGAGGTGGGGCCCAAATGGCAAGCGTAACACCCATTAAGCTGTTACCAGGTAACAGCTAATCCACTCCCACTTATTAGGTTATGCCAGGTTGCACATGCCATGGAACGAAGGTGGTATATCAAGTGTGTTGGATTTTTATATTGACTTCAACATAGTTTTCAAAAAATTGGTTTCAATTAATCCTATAATCTCCTATCTTAGATAAAATTATATTTATACGTGTCTAAAAGCATTAAGAACAATTTAAAACATACCTTTGTGCAATGGAAATCGTAAAACGGCTTTTGACAGTTTGCCGATGTTCATTCTCTAAATTAAAAAGCCCTATGATGGAAGACAGTAGAAAATAAAGGTTTTCCAAAAAAAAAAAAAAAAAAAAAATAATTTAAATTAATATGATCTTCATTTAGATCAACGCTCATTTTTAGAAAAGGAAAAAAATCTCTACTTCTTAATCTCCCAAAACAATAAGTTTCTCTCCAATTTATCTCAAATAAGGAGCTTGGCTCGGCTTGGCTTGGCTCGAAGCTCGAATAAAGCGCGGCTTGGCTTGAGTTCTACACACACACACACCCCTAACCCTACCCAAGAGCTCACCTGACCTTTTTCTTTTTCTTTCATTTTCACTCTCACCTATCCCCACCCAGATCGGTTGCCCCTCCCTCTTTCCTTCCCTCCATTTCTTTCAAATCTCTCTCTCTCTCTCTCTCTCTCTCTCTCTCTCTCTCTCTCTCTCGTCTTCTGTTTTGGCTTCCTCCCCGCACTGCACCCAGCAACAAACGCCCGGCATGAATGCCCTGATCGCACAGCACCTTCAAGCGAACGCCCAAGCATTCACCACTACTAGTTAGGTTTTGTGTGTGTTTTTTTTCTTCTCATTTTTTATTTATTCTATTTGAAATAGAAAATACCATAGTTTTGGGGTTTTTTAGGTCGAAAGATTCGAGTCGAGTCAGCGGATTGGGTCAGTGGGCACTCTTATAAAAAAAAGAAAAAAGAAAAAAAGGAAGAGACAAAGCTCGACTTGGCTCAATAGAGCTCGATCAGCTCGACTAGCAAGTCAAGATCGAGCGGCTGTTTTGAGTTTGATGCTTAAGCCAAGCCAAGCTCAAGCTCAGTGGGCCACTGATCAAGCCAAGCTCAAGCTTTGTCAAGCTAGGCTCGTGTGCAGCTCTAGCCACAATATAGATCCTAATAGGGGTCGGATAAAACCAGAGCATTTCATATGTTAGATCCCACATGATGGGATTTCATGCTTGTGGGTGTGGACCTCCCCATGGAGATGCCCAAAGGGAGCAAGCATCTAAACTCTTTGGGCCTGAATGCCCCTCTCGTTCTAAGACCAGGAGATTAGGGTTTCAAGAATGCACTATTTATGGTGTTCCGCCATCCTATGAACTTCTACATATCCTATTGTGAATGAATCCTATTTACCTGCCTAATTTATGCACCCCAATCGTCAAAATCTATCAACTATCTATGGTTACTATCCTTGGGTTATTCACATGCCACCTCAAGAATTGCATTCAATGGATCTTAGCTATTAGATGTTCATCAAGTTAACAATTAAAACAAAAAGTTAATGATTGAAAAACCACGGTTAACTAATTGAAAACCTCAAAGGTGTAAATCAACCTTTTAAACACTGAGAGATAGTCCCACCTTAAGATCAAGCCACCCATTCATGTCCTAGATTAACCAAGCAAATCCCTTGTTGGATTATGTGTACTTTAAGGACACCTACTTTCAGTGGCCATGTGGCAACTTCTTAAGGAGACCCAAAGCACGATTAACCAAGACCTCCCCATTCACACATCCTCAAGTCTAGGGATTGAGCAGAGCTAATGCAACTGTATGTTTATTCAAGTCTGGACTTGATAGGTCTCCTAGTCTTAATACTTAAAAACAATATTGTCAATGTAAGTGACCAAAGACCTTACCTAAGGAACCATCCGTGACACACTTAAATAATCACGATGGGTAATGATAGAGGCAAACTGACACCAAGTTAGCATCAATGGTAGATAATGTCTATCATGACACTAGGTCAGCCCCCCTCATATGAGATGATTATCATATGTATCACGAGCATGCACTAGAACCTGCATGGTCTAGCTAGGGTAATGAGATCTATGAACCATAACTCTCCCTCGACTAATTGGTCGTTATGTCCCATCTCAAGTACTCAAAAGCATCAGAGGTTATACCTCTCAAACTCATATGAATAACATGTTCAATAAGAATCAATTAAGTTAAGAATGAATGCATCACGTCATTAATTAAGATCTATTTACATTGATTTTTCAGACAGAAACCCAACACTCTATAAGATCTATCTAGATGGAGGAGATCAAAGACCCACCTTCAAATCCTACCGTAGTTGTGGTCATTGCATGTCAACCACTGGGTGGGCACCACGTAACCACAAATGTGGATGATGGAGAGGATGAAGAAGGAGATGGAACTTCACTCTCTCTCTCTCTCTCTCTCTCTCTCTCCTCCTCTAAACAATACCTAGTAGGGGTGATGTCTAGGGCTCTTTGGATGGCACCTCTTTGAAATAGTGTCTATATCTATGAGTTAGGGTTTTAAGTGTACACCCAATATGGTGCTCCAACTCCCTGCAAACTTTCATGTACCCCACTATAAAGAAAGTACGTTGATTCACCCTATCTATGCATATACTTGTGATCCAATTCTTTTGATGCCATGTCCATCCATTGAAGAAATATATCCGATGTCAATCAAATAGTAGACCATAGATTTAGGCTATTAAATCATCAAGTAAGATCTAAAACCTTTTAAGTGATAGGCCCAACAATAAAACCATTTAATGAATCTTTGATTTAATTAGATATAACTATAAACGTGTCCCTAGGTAAACCTAGTATATCCCTAGTTAACCCATGCAAGAATCAATGGACCTGATGTATGTACTCATTTATACCCACTTTTAATGACTTCTAGGTAGTTTCACAAAGAGAGCCAAAGTCTTCCAATGTTGATTGTGACCCTTACACGTTTTCATGTATAAAGATTAAATGCAACATCAAGTCCTAACTAGGCCTGGCAACGGTTAGTGTCGTGTCATGTCAAAAATTTGCTCACTCAAACCTGGCCTATTAACCAATGGGTCGAAATCTAGAAACCCAAACCCATTCGTTAATTTAACGGGTTACCCATAACCCGACCCACTTAACCCATTAGGCCAGTCTACTCATCAGATGGCCACACCGTTGATGAGGACAACTGACAGTCTGACCCAACATACAGTTGTGGTCCACCTAGTGGGCCCATTCTATCACCGAAAACAATAGGATTAGGAGGAATCACCTGTACATTGCAATATTGCGTAAGATGGAGTGCCAAGGTTCATAGGTGGGCCGTGGTTTGGTGATCTAGACTATTATGTTAACTAGTTAAACGGGTTCACGGGTGAAACACTGACCCGACCTGTTATGTTAACGGGTCAACCTGTTAGTGACCCAACACGATAAGGCTGGACCCGAACACTGTTTTTTTCGTGTGGGTTTCGTGCGGGTTAACGGGTCATGTGAAATTTTTTTCGTGTGGGTTTCATGCGGGTTACGGGTCATGTGAAATTTACCAGGCCTAGTCCTAACTGCAGTTGATTCTCATTTAAACCAATGGGCTTTTAAACTAGTGACTTCAACTCAATTCACTAATGTAAGGACCAAACCAGACCCTATATCCCTTGTATAGTCAGGACTCCTGTGTATGATAAGGGCAAAGGCACAATAGCAACACTAAGCCCACCCTAATGATAGAGAATGTCAATCGTGACCCGAGTTAATCCCCTCACACAAGACCACCATACATCTCATCATAGCATGTGCATAGGCGTGTCAACTTACATATAATGGTCATGGCCTTAACATGGGTATTAAGATCTATGACTCGTGACTCCCCCCAATCAACTACCATCCCAATCAACTACCATCATGTCTAATCTCAAGTTCTTAAGAAAAGTTCAAAGAGTCACTCTCCATACAACCCAAATCCATGTGTATTCAAGGTGACACCACACATTAACTAAGCATATCATCCCATCCACAAGGGTCGGATGGTCATTATGAGCTACGAAGGACATTGTCCCTATCATATTCACATGCCTAGTGGATTAAGGCTCACATTAGTTTTCTAAAATTTGAACCATTTAACTGCTTTTTTCAACCACCCATTCTTCCCATCCAAGTTTAACCCACCTCATTAGTAGGCAACATTATTATTATTTTTTTTATCCATGGCACGTTCAATATGCCCAGATCTATCTAAAGACGTGTTCCACCCCCGTAACATGAGGAGCCCTCACTGAATCACCGCCCTTCAGTCAACGGAATCTTGAGTTAATAGAAATAGAGTAAAAATCCAAAAGCACCTTCATAGCCAGTTGGCATTTCAACCATCTCTAAGATGGGAAAATCTCTACCCTTCAACTGTTAGATACAAACAGATTGTAAAGAAAAAATTCAGCTAAGTATCCATGTTTCATTGAGAAGGGACCAAAATTTCAACGGCTATGACCTTTCGATGTAGAAATTGTTTCTAAATGGTTTGAATCACTTGAAATATATAGCCCTGTCTTCACGAGTAAAAAACCGGACACTCTGACCAAAGCATTGCATGATGCCCTTAGGGTGGAAAACCATCCTTGTTAGTCTAAGATCTTGATGGAACTAATCAAGGGTGGTCCACTTTCCATCATCCAATCTTTAAGATTCCCATATAGCATCTCTCGGATGTCGGTCCCACTTTCCATCATGATGTATCGCAGCCTATCATTGTCAAATAGTGGTAGAAGATTCACATAGAGCTTGGCTTCAATGTGGGTATTTCCCACCTTCAAATCATGCAAGACGATTTTGGACAGCTTTGAACACTTGAGAAAAACAAATGTCAATTGATCAGAGCTGATGATTATCTACTCAGTTTGATGCCACAATTGCAGATGGCTCCATCCGAATTAGACAGGCAGTAAACCACAGTACCCATCGAATGTGGAATCTGATAACAGTTGATGTGTTTGGTTGCAGCAAATACCATCATATTTACTGATTAATCAGTCCAATTTGGTGCATAATATTGTGACATTTCATGATTTTTAGTGCAACCAAACGCACCCATTACACTTTTTTTTTGTTGAAATTACACCATGTTATGAATAATTGTTTAGAAAATACAGCTAACGAACTAGGTGCAGGTGCTGAGAGCGCACACAAAAGTCATATAAGAAGATTAGGTCAAGTGGAATTCCAGGCATTTATCAAATATATTATTTGCCTAATTAAAATATTATATAAAAAACAAGTTGGTTACCCAAACAATACCGGTTCCTACTCTGTCCGTCTGCATCTCAGCTCATCACAAGAGATGAATCTGCTCATACTGTGCCTGCTCAATCAGTCCCATGGAAGAAGATTTGGAGAATTCCAGCAAGCCCGATACATGGTCATGCCTTAATGAAGGATAACCTCATTTGGAAAGACATTCCAATTGATGTGAGCTGTCCTATGTGCACAACAGAACCACAGACTAATTCACACCTCCTACAACAGTGGCCCTTCATGAAGGCTATTTGGCAACACTGGCAATGCATGTTAACGGAACTGATAGCATAGTGTTGGGATGTGACTGGTATTTTTGTGGGTGGATATCTATGAAAGTAGGGAAGAGATGTTAACCAAAATATTTGGGAGGCAGTCTTGGGATATTCTGTAGCATGTTTGGCTCAGTCGGAGTAACTGACTTTTCAGTGGGCGAAGACATTCTGTGTGGAGCAAACGATTCAGTGCATTAAACAAACGAAACGTGGACTCTTGCAAAAAGATTCAGCCAAAAATAACCGGTCTTCATTGAATGAGATATAAATCAAAACTGGATAACCATCTCCTCCATTGAGCAAGATACAATTCAAAACTGGAATCGAAGGGATGTCTGCTTTTCTCAGATGAACCCAATTTGTGTTTGTGTGTGTGTGTGTGTGTGTGTGTGTGTGTGTTTTTAATGAGCTTTCCTTCTACCAAAAGAAATATCATATTTTCTAGATATGACACCCATCATCTCATGTCAAAGTAAATACAATTCCGTAAGACAAAAACTTGGATACTCTGGCAGAGTGTGATGGATGATGCACGCCACTTACACTTTGCACATGAAGCATACAATTAAGGAGATTTTTACCACTACATTCCCAAGGAATCCTAATTTTCCCAAATAATGCCAAAACCAACTGAAATTCCCAACCATGCTTTTTCGGTGGTTGAAATGACCCAAATGCCCTTATTTTTTTCTCTAATAAATGGAAAATTGTGGGGCCATGTGGTCTGTGTTTGACATCCAATCCATTCAACAATGCAATCCACCTTCATGATCAGATGGAACAAAAATCAGTCAATTCCAATCATCAAATGGGCCACACATGAATTTGGGTTTTTTGGGTGGTGTACATTGTTTTTTATGGTGTGGCCCACCTGATGATGGGATCAGCCTTAGTTTGGGTAATTGCGATCATCATGCAGGGATGCATCTGGTGGACAGATTGGATGTCATATTGCACCATGTGGGTCCCACAATTTGTTGAGGTGATATAGAGAAAAAAAATAATTGAGGGCATTACAGGGTCATCTCCTTGGAATTTTGCCTCGAAGTTGGAAGTACCTACAATTAATCTAAATTGAACTATACAAATTATGGATGTTATTTAAATGCATAATGAATCCAAATTTTATAATTATTTGATTATCTGACATTGGATTGACAGACATTAATTGAACAGTTGGAAATGAAAAAATATCCAATGGTCCAATTTCAGAAAACAAGTGTCTGCAAATCACAGGTTAGGGTTGTTCAACCAATCTGATTTTGGGACTATCACTTAGCAACAGAGAGTTCCAAAAATTAGTTGGCCCCATTTGAGTTAGTGAATGCCACATGTACAATGTAGAAGTACCTACATATCAAGCATCACAACACAGCCAGAGTATCAAGTAACTCCCATTCCATTAAAAGAAGAAGCATATGTGCAATTTCAATCCAGACACCCAAATTGTAGTGCTGGATCATAGACCAAGAGTTGCAATGATAGGATGATTCCATCAAGGGGTCAAAACTAAATGGTCCAACAGTCGAAATCTGACCAGACAAGTCATATGGTTAACATCATTAAATCAGTGTGAATGTCAGGCTATGACCCAACCAAAATGAGATTTGGGCAATCTAAGTTGCTGGTATAGCAGAAAAATCAATTGATTCTAATGCTGATTCTGGCTAATAGGTGCGTGGTGTATGGCCGGTCCACAATCAGAAAAGAAATGTCAATTTATTGAATTCCATGAGTTTATTGAAGGAAAAGAAAAACAAGACTTACATACATTCTTTGTGGTACCTATGCATGAAAGAGGTTTTTTGTTTCTGTTTTCTTTTTTCTATAAAGAGGTTTTTGCCCAAACGCAGTCTCTTGCAACATAGGCTACTTTGAAAGTTTCAGGAGATTTTATATACAAGAAAACCACTCCCAACTGTTTTGTAGTTACACCGAATGGGACCTTAAAACTACGTGAATACCATACCTCAATTAGTGCTTCCATGGTACCAAGCGTGATTGTTCTTGCGCATCGGGAGCCCCTGTCAGCGGTTATTGTTCTTGCGCATCAGGAGCCCCTGTCAGCGGTTATTGTTCTTGCGCATCTCTCGAGCCATCTCCCGCAGCTCCTCTGGAGATGGCGGCCGAGGACCCTCTGGCGGATACACAACGTACGACCGCTGCACATTAAACAAGCACAAACGCCTGGAGGTTAGAACAGTGAATTTACAAGTGTAAACACTAGAAGTCCCCTTGTGAGGTGAGAACAAGATACATGGTAAGATATTAACTGACATTCTAGTTGATATCAAAAACATGATGTATGGTCCTGTCATAAGTAGTTAGAAATAGTTCACACTTCTCTTTAGATCTTGCACTTAGAAAGCAGTTTACATGTCTGTTCAGATAATTGCACTTGGAAACAAAGAGGTTTGCTATCCTGACATGTTGTCATAAGATACGTCAGCACTATAGCCATTGGATCTGGTCTTTTCTAATGATCCAAACCATTTGTGTGATGGACCTCACCATACATGGGAGAAGGTGAGGCCCTGTTTTATAAACAGTATGAATAATTGAAAGACAAGCCCCAAATCCAAAGGCAAAATTCCCAGTGTATAGGTTGGGATGTATTCTCGCAAACCTCTGAAGCAAATGGCAGTTAATATATGCACAAGTGTGCATGCACCTTCACATATCTTGATGCTCATGCTTCCAGTTCAATTTCTAGGGCAATAATCGATAGTTCCAGTTTTGGAGATCATTTAACACCTAATTGTTTATATTTTCCTATTTTTAGTTTCAAATATTTCATTGTGAAATTTCCCCAAATTTATCCCAACAAAAATTCCAAATTTAAAAATCCATGAGGAAATTTTAGTGCCAAGAAATAGCCAATAATAAGATCAGTCATCTGCCTGGAACCCAACATTTAAAAAACACAGCAACAACAGCTACTCTCCTATGCTAAGAAAACAGACCTTTATACCTACCAAATTCATCCAACAATCCAACCCAGACAAAAATCTAACAATCCAACAAGGAATGCAGTAACTAGAACATAATTTTGATTAAACAATGTAATTTGGGATGAAATTCAATGAAAAATACTTAGCCAGATATAGGAAGAAGGAGAATCCACCAGTTTCTCTTTATCTTTGTTTCTCATCAAATTCTCGAATTCAACAACTTCATGTCACCCTTAGATCTTTTATACTACTCTAAATAGAGGCGTTCTAAACCCTTGGATCTCCCTTACAATTTCTAATATCATTATCATACATGCATTTAATTCAAAGTACAACTATGCGATTATGCCTAAGTTTAAATAAAAAACAAAAGAAGCAAAGTTCAAATCATGCAGCAGGGGTGATTTGGCCAAATGGGGAATTGGATTTCCGCTTCTCCTGTCCCCTGCCACATGGAAATAGGACTTCTGATTCACAGAATGAACTGCTCAAAGCCTGGGAATTTGGGATTTCTGTTGCATAGAGGTTAGTCTCCTGAAGTGTGGGCATGACAGCACTAGCCTTGGCAGACCCTGTGTCACTGCTCCAAGTATGCAATAGCCACCTCAACTGCATCAAATCTCAGCCCTCGAGTAAAAAGGACTTTGGGGGGGGGGGGGGGGGGGGGGGGGGGTGGGGGGGGGGGTTTGATAATTGCAGTACAGCTCTCTCCTTGCTGTTATTACTGCTGTAGTTGTCTGGCCATCTTCTCTGCTTAGTTTTGGGTTTGGTTGGGACCTCAACATTCCCCTAGAATCATCCCAAAATTATTCACCTGTGTTACCTCTAGGCTTGGACTTAGCACTCACATTTACATCAGACTGTAAACATTGATATGGTGTGTCATCATGTGGATGGGCCATAAACTAAAAAACTTAGTTATTGGACCAACCTGACCAACCAATTGTTATGAGTTTGCCTGGTGAATGTACAACATAAGGAGAAGAAGAAGAAGAACAGTGATAATTTTCCCTTATAATTTTTCCCAAAATGGTTCATTCCAATTCAATTCATCGAATCTCACTTGCTTGTGTTTTGATCCCCAAGGTAGCCCTCAATCTTGTATAAATGAGTTTTTAAGCTTTGACAATTAAGAAACAAGTGAACAAACTTGAGAAAAGTCATAAAAAATGAAATGGGCCTTTATGGCATTATCAGCCTGCATCAGTCCCACATTGGCACCGATACAGTGTATATCAACTTATATCAGTTGATACAGGCCGATATAGCCCTTTTTTTAAAACAGATTGGTTCACCCCAGCATGGCAAACAGGGTTGGCTGATAAAGTCGTATTGTGACCTATTTTTAAAACCATGTATATACTTCAGATTTTCTGTAAGGGCCTGTTTGGATTCATGGAAAGCAGGGGAAAAGAAATAATCTTTCCTATGAAACTCACTTTCGGTTGTTTGTTCAGCCTTTCTTTGTGGGAAATTCTATCTTTGTTGGAAAATAAATAAATTTATTTTCCCACCTCCACCCCTAAGAAATGTATTTTCCCTGGGTGGAAGGAAAATGGGTTTCTCAAGGGTTAAAGCCCAAATACGCAACCATCCATGTTCAATATATTGTGCCAAATGAGCCATTGTAAATCTTCAGTCATGCCCCACATGTGCCACCATCCATCTTAGCTTGTGCCCCATGCAAGGTAGGCCAAAGCCGTTACGCGATACGGGGTCCAAAACGGGGACCCCCAAATTTTTGGCCTGTAACGGCCGTTACGGGGGGCATAACGGCCATTACGCCCCAAAACGGCCGTTACGCCCCCCCGTAACAGTCGGAAAACAGATTTTGTTTTTTTAATATAAATCTGATGTTTTTTTATTTTTTCACACTCCTCTTCTCCCATTTCTTTTCTAATCTATTCTTTTGCTAAAAACCAGTGTTTGCAGATCGGCCTATTTTACTATATTGGATAGACACACAAGAGTCCCCATTTTGTAGAAAAAAATGACCTTTTTTTTTCGATTTTCTTCTAGTTTCTCCTCCCTAAAAAAAAAAAAACCGTTGGGCTTTCGGGCGCTCCGCCCCGAACCCCGGGCAGGGGCGCGCCGCCCCCTGCACTCCCGGCGAGCTGACCACGCAGCTCGACCCGCGTTCCAACTCTGCATAGGGGTCATAGTTTGTTGAGTCCAGTTAGTTATTTTCTAGATTTTATTGAATCCTCATATAGATCTAGGTCATATAGGATAGCTTGCATTGCGTTGAAGTTCAATAGTCAAAACTGCATTGGAGGATACTCATTCAGTCAAAACTAGAATATTTCTCAACTCTCTTGCTTGTTTTACTTTGTCAATGTATTGGTTGTGTTTACATTAATGTCTTGTTACATTTGTATATATTATGGAATCAATTTAAACAATAGTTGCATCAATTTCAGATTAATTTTGGAATAATTTTAAAAATTAGGGAAATTCATTTTTTTCAAAAAAAAATTCTGGTTAAAGGTTGGATAATATGTGTTACTTATAAGACAGTTAGAAATTTGAATTTATAAGTTTTGCAGTTAATTCTAGGTTATCAACTTCATAAATTCATCAGACAGCCTGATACAGCTTTCTCACCAAAGAGTAGACCGCTTCACCACCATAAACATGTTCAAAATTATAAATGAATGCATATTTGGGATGTTTGGAATTTTCTAAATTTAATCCATATTTTTTTAGAATTTTTTGGCAAAAAAAAAAAAAAAAAAAATTGGACCGTTACGGGGGCCGTATCGGCTGATACGGCCCATATCCGTATCGGAAACGGTGGGCACCGTTACGCCCACCGATACCGCTACGGGACACCTTGGCCCCATGTGTAAAGAGCCCCCAATGTGCAATGTCATGGTGTGTTGTAAAGGCCATTATAGGGCCGTAAAGGCCGTTACGTAAAGGTAACAGTGGCAACCGTTACACGTTACAGGGTCGTAAAGGTTGTGACAGCCGTTATGAAAAAAAATGACCTGTAAGCACCATTAACAGCCCGTTAAGCCACTTGTAAAGGTTGTAACAGCCCTGTAATGGTTTGTTACAGTACAAATGCAGCTTTTTTCATATTCTTTTTTCAACGTTACAGGATAGATATAGGTTTTTTAGCTTTTTTCTTTCAATAAAAAAAGAGACCATAACGGCCGTTACGGGGACCGTAATAGCCATTACGACCCGTATCGTAAAGTTAACGGTGGTGACTGTTATGATCACCATTACCGTTACGGAATACCTTGGCTAATGTGCCACATGTGTTACCATCCATCTTCTCTTGCACCCCACATGTGCTATTGTACCATATGTACCATAATTCATCTTACTTGTGGCCCACATCAACGTGCCACATGTGCCATTGTCCATCTTCAATCCTCTAAATATGCCATGTGCCAACGGTGACAATGTGCCCAAGAGCTATCATCTAGCTTTAGTGCCCACATGTCAAATGTGTCAATGTGTACAACTTCAAGCACCTCGCATGTATCATGTGTGCCACAATTCAACTTCAAGTGCTCACATATGCCGTGTATGCCACATGTGCCAATGCTCATCTCT
The DNA here is from genome assembly GCA_003013855.2 of Liriodendron chinense. Taxonomy (NCBI): domain Eukaryota; kingdom Viridiplantae; phylum Streptophyta; class Magnoliopsida; order Magnoliales; family Magnoliaceae; genus Liriodendron; species Liriodendron chinense. The sequence goes on from ML058505.1 coordinate 2,520,592, forward strand.
AGGCATCCACATGCGCCAATGTTCATCTCTAGGCATCCACATGCTAGTGACTAGCTTTTTTTCGTTTTGGCCAAACATGTGCATGGGGGATGCGGAATCAATTGATAATTTATTCATCCATTGTCATTATGCAAGACAAGTCTGGGACCATTTTCTTCTCATTCTTGGTATAGAGTGAGTGATGCCTAGTTTGGTTTTTGATCTCTTGTGGGCTTGGTATGGTGGAGGAGTTGGCAAATCTACAATGGCTTTGTGGCGTTTGATTATTATGGCTATCTTTTGGATGCTCTGGAGAGTTTGAAATGACCATTTGCTTTAATAATAGGGAGGTTTCAGTGTTGGACTGTATTCACATGATTAAATATTCTGTGTTAGAATGGGCTCCTTATGTTAAAATGGTAAGACCTGAACCATCTCCACTCTGTAATTCATATGTAATTTTCTGTTTTTTCTGTTTCTTTTTTGCTCGCTTCTCGCGAGTGTTCAATACAATTTCAGTTAATTTTCAAAAAGAAAAAAAGATCCTAAATTTCTATGAAAATTTTATTGAAAAACAAACAAGGAAAACAATATTTCTATTCCCACAGTTTCCTGAAAACAAGGTTTCCTAAGAAACACTATTTACTTTCTCATGCTTTTCATGAATCCAAACAGGCCCTAACAGATTGTAGTATCACATTGGTTCCAAAGAAAATCCAAAGCACACGTAAGATGATAACAGATTGTTGCAAACTAGAATTCTATGTACCAAACTTTGTAGTCGAGATTATAAAGAAAATGCTCAAAGAAAAAGAGCCTGCAGGAAGATAAGGAGAAGAGAAAGGAATTGTGACTTTGAACTAGGGGTAGCAATGGGCTGGGCTAGGACTGGGTTGTGGTTGGCCTTGGCCTAGCCCTGGCCCTAATGGGCTAAAGAGGCCCCGGCCGCTGGCTCCAGCCCTAGAGGGCCTGGCAGGGTTAGGGCTAGGCTAAGGCCAGGGCTGGCCCCATAAGTTAAAGAAAAGTTACATGTTTGCTACGTGTATAATTGGTGTACAGTTGGTGAATGTGTTTATGAACTTCATGCTCTTTTAGAGAATCAAAATTTTTGTGGCATAATTGTGTCAATAAGATCATTAATCAGCCCACCGCATACCCATCCAATCACCCACCGTATGCATGGATTTAAATAAGTGCATCAATATATTGCTCACCATCTAAAGTAGGTCTACAATTTGGACAGTTTGCAAAGTGCTTGTGTATCATCCATCACACACTACTAGAGTACCAAAGTTCTTCCTATTACTATATACATCAGTATATAAACTCTATAGCCCTATAGTACAAATACCCATGTACTATTATAGTGTATACCAATGAAATGGGCTGAGTGGGTCTCGCTATTCATCATTTGACTGAGCCCCACCCGGGCCAAACTCTTGGCATAGATTTCAAGCCCTAGCCCAGACCTCAGGCCGAGTTTAGTGGCACTAGCCCTCGCCCTTCAGTTTGAAACCCAAAAAACGGGCATAGCTTCTTTTTCCCCCATTGCTTTTGGTCAAAATATCTTACACATCGCCCTGTATTTCAACGATATATCAGCAAAATATCACAAACATCGCATGATATTCTCAAATCACGATACATCAGAATGTATTGATGATGTTATCATGGATACATGGGAATTTTTGCAATCCCAGATGATTACTTATCTCTTACTTGTGATATAACGAAATATCAGACAAAATATGTTGGGCAATACATTCAATACATTAGAACACTAGCACCTAGGCATTGAGATGCTCAAAATGGTAGCAAAAAGAGGTTGTGGATCTCGTGGCCTGCAGTGGAAACAATAGGCTGATGCAAGAAGAGTTTGACAAGTTGAAGAGGCAGTTAAGAGGACACAGAGCAGGAAACAGTCAAATCTATGTCGTGCTTGAATTGGTTGTCGATAAATGCGGCGATTTTGATGCTTCAAGCAAGAACCTGCTCCACAGACCACAATTGGAGGGAAGGAGAGGATGGAAGCTTGGACATCACCTGGTTTGAGCTCTTAAAGGAATGGTCAAGTGAATTAAAGCTGACCTGTTGGAATTCCAATGTAAACTCCAACCCAATGAATTTCTAGACTGGCTAGCCAATATGGAAACTCTTTGAAATTTGAATGAAAGGATTTTTCGAACCCTAGGCAGGTAAATTCATGGCCACAAGATTGAATTGTCATGCTCTCATTTGGTGGAAACAAGTTCAAGCAAATGGGGAAAGGAAGGGAAAGGCACTAAATTACATTATGGCAGAAAAAAAAAAAATATTGTTCTAGGATAAGTTTCTGCCCATTGACTATGTTCGAGAGTGTACAAATGGTTTCATCATCTTTATAAAAAATATTTGAGTATTCAAGAGTATATGGAGAAGTTCTATGATTTGATGAGTTAGAATGAGCTTCACAAAGCAAATGATCAATTGGTTTCTCAGTAGTGTTACTGGACTGAAGGCATAAATTCAAGAAAGTTGATGTTGCAACAAATATTCACTCTTGATGAAGTTGAAGCAAAAGCAAGAGGAATGTGACTAACAGATCCGAGACATCCATGAATAATGGGGTTAGGGGTAAATAAATTATACGAATCATGGTGGGTGGCTATGAACATAGCAAGGCTCAGGGACGGGGTTTGCAACAAACCACCCATCAAATTTCAAGATTGGGCCTCTAAGTACCTTAATGTGTGAAGAGTGGAAGACAAACTTTGCTCATGGAATACAAGAGATGATTGAGTGATACGGGCCATGCCATGCTTACTTTTGCTTTATTATTTCCAAATCTGTTGTTGTTCTGCTTACTAGCTCACGTTTGGGATAGATTGATCTTGGTTGTTTGTGTATCCTATTCCTTCTCTTCTTAATAAACTAAGATTATCCTTGAAAAAATGCAGGAACGGTGAGAATTGCTCTACTGAATACCCCCTTTATGGGCCTAAAAATAAGGCCAATCCATGACTTGGGTTGGCCACACCACAGACAACAGTTGAGAGTAGAGGCCCACCCACTGTATGTGTACCACTTGGATGAGTCACACCAAATTTCAGGCCATTCAAAAACTCAGGGTGGGCCCCACCAAGGACTTTTCAGATGTTTTAGGCATGATACACATGGTTTCAGATGGTGTGGTCCACCTGAGTTCCAGAAATGGTTGATTATTGGGACATCCCATAACCTACAGGGAACCCACCAAATGCACGGTATGGATGTCCGATGCACGTCAAAATGGGGCACACAGAGCTTGACCTCATGGGAGCTTCATAGTACCTTTTCCCTAAATATCTGCAAAAAAGATTTCAATTGCTACAGCTACATGATTGACACATCATATAGTGACTGGTTCCTTGGATATAGATACTACAAAGCAATGAGCTGGTTAACCCTGCAAGATTGAATAAATAGGAAAGGAATATATTGAAATAAAGCAAATCAGCCGACAAAAGAATAGTTTGTCATTTTTTGTTCTATCACCGGATAGAATGGCAAGGAAAGGCCCCATGATTGCCCATCTACAAATTCTTGAACAGCGAACAACAAGAGCCTCTTACTCACTACATCAAACAATTTCCATTAATGAAGCATGTAAATCCACTGGAGTGTGGAGAGAGAGAGAGAGAGAGAGAGAGAGAGAGAGAGAGAGACTGACATTGCCCATGATTTTCTTAAGATTGTCGGAGTTGTTGGCGAAAGTGTACATGAGAGCGATCGGGATCGACACATAAAGACCGAATTTCGCTATCTCCAGGATTCCCTTCGACGTTCCCAGAGACGACATTTCTCTCTCTATAAAACAAAAAACCCTAGATTTGAAGAAGATGATGTAGTTTCACTCACCCTCTCTCTCTCTCTCTCTCTCTCTACTTGCAAAACCCTAACCTCAGAGAAGGGATAAAGAGGAGAGAATGCGGGTGGAGAATAAGAAAGATGCGTGATACTTGAACTTCAAGGGTAGATATGCAGTGTGGTGTACACGGGCCGGATTAGGACTGGGCTGAGCTCTGTCCAAACTCCAAACTCAGACCACATTGTTCAACATAGGTCCAAGACTGGCCCCCAGCCCGCGATGGACCAAAATAGTCCAGCTCCAGTCCATTCCGAAAATTTGATGTGGGCTGTCCATCATACATGGCCCACCTTGGAAGTGGGCCAGTCATCACTATGGACCGACCTTAATGTGCACCATTCATTATGTAGGGCCCACCTTTAATGTTAGTCATCCATCAAGTGGGGCCCACCATCAATGTTATTGTCCATCGTGTGGGGTCCACCTTCAATATCCACTGCCCATCATGTGGGCCCCGCCTCTGATGCAGGTCGTCCATCATTTAGGGCCCGCCTTGGATATGGGCCACTCATTGGGGTTGACCTTTGATGTGTACCATCCATCATGGGGTTGGGGCCCACCATGTGGAGTCACCTTTGATGTGGACTATCCATCATGTGGACCCCACCTTCAATGTGGTTGCCCATCATATAGGGCTCGCCTTGAATGTAGGTCATTCATCATTAAAGGCCGACCTTTGATGTGGATCGTCCACCATGTGGTGCCACCTCAATATGGGCCATCCATCATGTGGGGCCCAGCTTCAATGTCCATTGCCTGTCATGTGGAGCCCACCTTTGATGCAGACTGTCTATCATGTGGGCCCCACCTTGAAGTGGGTCGTCCATCGTACCAGCCCGCTTTAGATGTGGGCTTTTTTTTATCATTATGGGATGACCTTGGATGTGGACCGTCCATATGTGGGCCTGCATTAATATGAAGTGATCCATCATGTGGGGCCTACCTTTTATGTGGACCGTCCACCATGTGAGCCCCACCTTCAATGTGGACAATCCACCATGTGGGGCCTCCTTTGATATGGATTGTGAGAGAGAGCCTCCCATGCCAATAGGGAACATGAGAGATAAGTAGAAAAGTCATAAATTAAAAAGCTATAAAAAATTACTAAGTAACTTTTGGCACATAAGTTACTTGTACAATGATCTTACCAAACTTATCTCAGATAAGTTACTTATCTACTGTTGTAAGTAGAAAATGTAACTTATTTGGTGGTATCCAAACCGTAAGAGGCGGATAGCAAAAGAGATGGCAGTCCAGTCTGTCCCCACTGTAATGTTTATGTAAAATCCACCCAGATCACCACATGTGTCACCCCGATTGAGGCTCAAGGCCCAAATATTGGCCTTATAATTTACTCAGGTGCACCACACTGGCAGTGTAGAGGGCAACACTCACCCTCCAAACTGTTTCCTTGGTGTGGACCACTTGAATAAATCTAATGATTAGAGTAAGTTTTATATAATCTTTATAATAGACTGTAAAAACAAGGGTGGATGTCTCTCCCAACTTTTTCCTTTGGTACCGCCCACGTGAATCACACGTCAGCCTCACACATCAAATGATTGGATTGTATTTTTCACATACTCATTACAATGGGTCCATAAAAATTAAGGGTGGGTTCCTAAATTTATTGTTTTTAGTAATATGAGTTAAATATGGTTTTTATTTTTATTTTTGTAGAGTTATGCCCCCTCCTATGGCAAAGAATAAGGCTGAGTCTTGATTTAGGTGGGCCAGCCGAAAGAAACAATTTGGAGAGATGTCTATCCTTGATTTTTAAAGGACCTATCATGATGATTATATGAAATTCACTCCAATCATTTCGATGTCACACCAACATTTAAGCATTAGGCCCAAAATTCACGGTCTATAAGTGATTCAAGTGAGCTACACTAAGAGAAATAGTTTGGTGGGCAACTGATTCCATGTACATTGTTACCAATCCTATGGTCCACCAGAATCACGAATATGGCTGATATTAGAGCCATGGGCCTAAAATGGGGCAACACATCTAGTCATCGGTGGATTTCACACAAATACTATTGTGGGCCCCACCCAATCCTCCGGTCACAGGTCTCTGTTAAGTAGTTTTTGAGCGGTCCAAACCTGGCACAAACTGGCTGATGGGCTATTGAATGCGGTCCAAACCAGGGACAATTGATAAGACGGTTTGAAATTTAAGCGGGAGCCCAGCCATCAGGCCTGATACTTCAGCCCAAGTGGGCCATGCCCAAAACCCATATCCAGCCACGCCCATCGACAGCCTGATATTTCAGTCCAAGTGGGCCAGGCCCAAAAGACCATGGCCAGCCACGCCCATAGACAGCCAGGAGGGGAATTATATGATACATGGCGACTACATGCGTTTTGAATGCTGACAAGTGGGACACGTTTTTCAACAGGTTGGACCAGGAATTGTAATCAACCGATCAGATTTCACAACTGCTGCCCGTCACTAGTGGACATATGCAACTAATTGAATGTCACTTATAAAAGGTGCATAGGAATGGACGGTGTGGATAATCTAATTATTTTTGTAGTTTCCAAATGCCAGATGAAAATGGACATGACATTAGATAGAATTAGGTGGTATGGAATTGCATTTTATCTTTTGCAAATTTCGTCCGGTGTTTGATAATGACAATGGTGCATATGGCAGTAGAGCTGAACACGAGCCAAGCTAGCTCGGTTAGCTCACTTGACTCGGCTTAAACCAGCTTGATTTAAAGGTTGGATTCAAACCAAGCTGAGCCATTTTTCCAAGCTCGAGCTAACCCAAGCTCGATTCGGCTTGGCTCAAAGTTTGGCTCGATTGCAACTCGATTTGGCTCGACTCGGTTGACTTAGTTGGAACTCGACTTGACTAGCTAAAAAAATTTGATGTTTAGTCCCACATCGGATAAAAGCAATGACATGAGAGGTGAAACTCTCTATAAAATTAAGTAGGGGGTGCCAATGGACTTTGGGCTCATATTTTAAACAATTTTAGGCTGGGCTTTTGGGTTAGGCCCATTTAAAATTTTGTTTTATATAGGTTCGAACTAGGCTCAAGTTGGGCTTGAACTCGGCTCGAGACAGCTCAAAGGTCAAGCCGAGCATACACAAGCTAGGGTGGTGATTGATCGAGCCTAGCTCAAACAGGTACAACTCTAATGGTGTGATTTCTTATGGATTCCAAAATCCACTACAAGTATGAGCCTCAAGTTGATGCAGAGTTTTATCCACTCTGACCATCCATATATGACCTTTACATACAGGTGACATTATGCATACGGGTGACTACAATTGTAAAATGTGGTCCATTGATTACAATTTTATATTTCCCTAAATGTGATATGGAATAAAAAAAAAGCATTACACTATCCCTTATAAATGACACAAACACGAGATGGAGTAAAATGAATTTTATGGAATGTTAAACAATCTGCTCCAATGGCAAAATATAATAGTTCATGTACACCAGCAGTAACAAACTTTATACGTGGCATGTTTTAAGACTCAAATTAAATTGTGCAAATCGTTAGCCCCTCTTAAAATGGGTTTTTAAAAAAAAAAAAAGAAAAAAAAGAAAAAGAAAAAGAGCACAGATAGATGATGCCAAAATGAATCATGATAAGCCATTAAGTTCATCAAACAAATGTCCATCGATCAGAGCTTAGGATCATCCAATTAATCCTATTTTGTTTTCTTACCTATATCTACATGGGTACATATGATTTGGACGGTTCAAAGTTTCGTACACATATATATGCATACATATCTATTTCTTTTGAGGGATACACAGCAATCCAGACTGTCCTATATCACAATACCCCTCATGGATGCCGCACGCTTCAAAGCATGGAATGATCTTAACTGTTCAATTGGTGACCATCTATTGGTCAGTTAGAGTATTACAAATCACTACTTAATTGTTATAAAAAATTACATGATGTACCTTTCTTTAAAAGGCTTTTATTAAGCTACGTCACTAATCTGGTTATTTTCTCTGAGAAATTTAACAAAAGTTAGATTAGAGGGATTTTTTTTTTCTTCCCTAAATGATGAAACTGCCCATCAAAACTTAACACGTGTGACCATTTTAGCATGTGCCGCTCACACGAGTGCAAGTATTTTTTTGGGGGGTTAGTACACACACCCGGCCCATTGTTAGTACACCCACCCCCACTGTTAGTCACACAGCAATGTTAGCCACCCCCACATGGGAATCGATATTGAGACCACTGTATTGAAATGAAATGAGGTTATCTTCACTTAGTCTACCACTTGAGCTATGGATGGGGTGTCACACGAGTGCCAATTGCTTTACTAGTAAAAAGAGAAACTGAATTAAAAGGGCAGTTTCCTCATTTACTGTATTTATGAGAAACTATAACCCTTTTGCATAAGACATGGACATTCCATCTGCATGTTTGGAATGTGGGATTAGGTGGTATGGAATTGTATTTGGTCCAATGTAAATTCCATCAAGCGTTTGGAAAAGATAGAAATGATTAGATTAATATAGGTAGTCCTAATATGGTGGGATTTTTGGTGGATTTTAAAATCCACTATTGTATCTGTGGCCCCATATTGATGCCTGTGTTTTATTCACACCATCTATTAATGTGTGCCCTTTACACGTGACAATTGAGTTACATACATATGTAGGTGATTGACATCAATTGTGAATATAGTCCATAGATTATAATTTTGTGGTCGACCAAAAACATTTTTCACTTAATATAGTGTTTTTATCAAAGGAAGAATTTGATCCCAAATGTGGTATTGAATGGGCAAAATACTGTGATATTTCCCGACATATAATCATTGTTCAATAATAGTGTTAACTCCACCTAATGCAATTTAATACCATTCAATATCATTTAATCCTGCATTTCAAATAGGCCCTTATAGGCACAATGTGTTGTCCACATAAAATCTGGTCCATCCATCAGCTTTGACAGATCATTTTTATGTTGAGAATCCAAAAATTAACTGCATCCAGGATTCAAGCACGCCACACCAAAAGAAACAATAGGTGCTAAATGCCTACCATTAAAACCTTACTAGGGCCCGGCCCACACACGCTTTGGATTAGACTGATATTTTTTTTTTCCTTCATCCTGGGTGGGAATCAACTTATGAACAGGTTGGATGGCATATTAACATCATAATAAGCCTAGAAAGTTTCAACGGTGGGCGTTTCTTTATATCCTCACTGTTTCCTTTGGTGCCACTGATCACTTGGATATTGGATGTATATATCTCATTTTTGGGTAGGGCTCTCCATGGGTCGGATCTGGATCGGATCCAGTTGGATCCGGCTCCAAGTCCGTTTATCTGTAGACGGATTCAGATCGGATTCGGATCCAACTCGGATCCAAAAGATGATATCATATCCGATCCAAAATCCATATAACCATCGGATTCGGGTCGGATCTATGTCCGAATCCACCTCATTACAAATCTAATATATATATATATATATATATATATATATATATATATATATATATATATATATAATATTTAATATTTAATATAATATATTTAATTTAGTAGAAAAATGATGCAAATCCCACTATTTACTGTGGTATGGTCCACCTAAGAGTGGCATGTCTCTATTTTGAGACATGGCCTAAAATAATCTGGAAAATGGATGGCCAGCATGAATATAACATATACAGTAAGGTGACAATGAGTCGGATCTTAATCGGATTCGGATCGAACTCGGATATGCTCTGGTGAATCCAAATCCGGTCCATTTAAGTAATCGAACTTATTTTAAGATCCAAATCCGGTCCATTTAACTAATCAGACCTATTTTTAGATCCAAATCCGCATTATACGAATTCGGAACGAATCGGATCTCGGATCTGACCCGCTCCATTAGAGCCCTATTTTTGGGTTCTCATTGTGATCACCCATCTCGGGTTATAGATAGCGTCCTGCAGCGGCCAGTAACATTCTGTTGATAACATCCTGCAGTTGTTGATAATTACCGATCTGCCACTGCAACATGTAGGCTCAAGCTCACCAAGCAACCCTCACATTAGTGTGACTGAAGCTGTCTGCCTGCTTTGATCCCTCCAAATTCATTAGTGATCCTTCCATGCAATCTATGTATGCGATTTCTTCCAACTCCACCTATGCACCACTTGGGGTCTAGATTTTGACACGCAGTAGATAAAAGGATTTATTTTTTAAATCAATCCATTATATTAATAAGATTCTTGTCTTAGGTACTGTTTGTTAACACTGGAAAAAAAAAACATTGAATGCAGAACAGAAAAAGCGACCTGCATTAAGTGCTGTTTGCTAATGCCAAATCCATAAAGTACTTTGTGATTTTTTTACTTCGATTTTTTCAATAACTTGTTCAATCTCTTGTAACTTTCTTATTATGGTAGATTGTACGTTGCTTTGTGATGGTTTTTTTTTTCCCGAAATGTTTTTCTAGTAAAATTTATGTGCTTTCTATTGTTGCTCAAATTTTCTTTCTCTATTATGTTGTGTGATTCTGGCTTAGGTTGCCTCCACAACTAATTATAGTAGATATTTTTTATCGCTTTGCCATGATTGTTTTTTCTGGAAAAGGGTTTTTCCTTTGTAGTTGTTTGAATTTTTTTTTCCTATTATGTCGTGTGATTCCATTTGAGGTTGCTTTTGTGCCGGACAAGTAGTATTAGGGCTTGTTACATCCCTAACATTATACATGTGGCACAATGACATATGTGTGATGCTTTAAGATGGATACACATTGGCACATGTGGGACACTAATTCAAAGTAGATAGTTGCTGATAAAGGCTAGTAAAAAGATGGGCAGTAGCACATATAACTACCATGCAGGTTTATAAAAGGGAGTTATTTCCCTCAATTTCTTAGAAAGGGCATTTCCTAAGTTTAGGTAGAGAAATGAAAAATTCGCATTTTTATGAAATAAAAAGGAAGTGGAAATGGTGTTTTTAAGAAAAAAGAAAAAAATAGAAACATGAAAATGATGTTGCCTCAATTTTAATTTCAACTATTGTAAATGCTCCTAAAGGACAGTAAAATGGAAACATTGAACAACCATCCAACAAACTAAATATCCATTAATCAAAGTTCATAATTGTTCAATCAATCTGATTTTGATGTTATAACCTATACCTAATGGGTGTCTCAATTTGGCCGATTTATCTAAATTACATGTGTCCATTTCCAAGTGTCTAAATACGAACCATCACTCTCCCCCATGTCATAGAACTTTTTTTTTCTCTCTCTTTTTACCCTCAAATGACAAGATATTCTATACATTCTACCTAAGAAGGTGTGAGCGTCACAGACTCAGCTCCATTATGATGTAGAACAGGTTGCTGATTATTTCATGGCCCAGATGGATCAAAAGAAGACCGGTCGGAGTCGAAAGTGATCCGGACCGTTAGGACCGTAAACCGGCCGTATCTCGCAATCCAGAATGAGTTTCAGGACATATAATATATCAATTTGGGGTAGCTCGAGCTACTTTAGCCAACCAACCCCGCTATGCCGGGTTGCCCATGCAGGAATCGCGAGATTCGACTGTATCGACGGTCATTAAACTAGTTTATTTTCAGTTTTACTATTTATAGTAAGTTTTAATTCGATCATAACTTTGGATCTGTAAGGTTTTAGAGTTAGTGCCCAACATGGAAAGGGCTTAGAATATTTAGTAGAACAACTTGGTTGGGCCCGTTTAATAAGTTTCTATTTGTGGCCAAAACCAAGAGTTCTAGTAGGATTGAACGACTTCTATAAATAGTAAGTTACTATTTATAGTAAGTTGCGTCTTCTAGGAGTTTGAGTTGGAGTTGGAGTCTGATACTTTACATAGGGTTTAGTTTCCTATTTATATGCATTGTAATTCCGTTTATTATTCATTCAATTATCAGAAAACATTATTCAGAATTAATTTTCTCTGTTTATCTTTTTATTTCTTCTCGTGGATTCGAGAAACACTCAGTTAGGGAGACGGTGATCGACCTACCACGTCCTCCCTGCGTCACATTAGCCTTTGACAAGTAGGTTTGTAAAGTTATCATGATTTCTTTATTTATTCACTCTCTTGGTGGATGCATGGAGATACACTTTCTACCCCGCAGCCTTATGGATAATCAAATGGCTATAATCAGTGGGCCATACTTGATAGTGATGTCTGGGGCCCAAGAAATTACCCACATGCAAAGCAACTCAAAACAAGCGTACTTTCGACAAAAATCAATGAATAAAAAAAAATGGGTGCTAATGGAACACCATTCCAATAAATCAACCTCATATATACAAACAAATCACTGTTACAAACTAACCTATTTCCTATGTAACTCAGAGCCATTTTCTCCAAAATGACCCAGTCCAGGCTGGGCCCATGCTCCAAACGGCATCATATTTCGAAATAACTTAGGCCAAAGCAGCCAAAGCCAGACCATATCTTGTTAGCCCAATAGTCTTCGACTCGGTCGGACCCAAGTCAAGACTTGAGGCTGGATAGGTCATCAACTCACTGAGTCTTTTAACCGTGTTCAAACACCATCATTGTGCCAAGCGAAAGCCAAATCTTCAATTCCAGCTTTCAAATCTCCCCAATAAAACTCCTCAAAATCTGTTGCAGCATTACCTGATGCCTTGATCTTTACTAGTAATACCATCGGCGCCATCTCTGATAGCTCGACTGATAAGACTAACTGATTTTTTAACAACACCACACACCCAACTTTTCTTCTTTCAACCTTATAGCCCAGTTTCTCTCCCGTCTTCTTGAACTTTTCTAAGATATCATTGACATCCTTTGTAGATGCGAATCGCTTCCCTCTTTTCTTGCCCCCTTCGAAAAGCCAAGATAGATTGAGACACAAAGACAATGATATCAAATCAAAAGTAGTCATGACTGGCGCCCCATTGACAAGATTGAAATGACCATCATTTGTAAGACTCCATTAGGTGGGCCACAAATGATCACCGGTTTAGATCATGACAGTTGGATTATTCAGATTAAGCGATTCAGTGGGCCCCACTATAGTTGTGATCATTACAAATAAGTTTGGGGTGGGACACATGAACCGTGGTCCCTATACGCGGTTATTAAGCTGGATATGAAAACCTACGGTGTGGAGACCCTAGAGGAGAGAAGTGTGATGGGTAAGCTTTTCTGGCCCTCTTTCCTATAAATATATGTCTTGGTCCCCTCACTAACATACGTGAGAAAACCCTAGTCCTATTGAGAGGTTCTCCTAAAGGTGTAAGGTGTGGAAGACCAAGAGCTCTTCTCGGCAACACGAAGGCATAGGGAATGTCTTCCCAATCAGGTACGCCTTTTAAGATTAATTGTTGAATATCCATTATTGATGCATAAACGATCCGATTATTCCATAATATGTAAGTTCCACAGTTGGTATCAGAGCCAACTATGCGTCAATCGTGGTGGATTCGTGAATCCCTCGTCTTGGAGATGGGATTTTGAATACCCGTTCAGTCCGGTGATTTGGGTCTTCTTAGTAGAGGATTTCCACTTTGGGATCTATCATCGGACCGGTATGGCATTGTGACTGTCGCACACTTGCTCGAGATCTAGTCTTTTGGTAAGTATCTGCCGCACAGTCGAGGCAAAGCAATTCGAGATGTTGGCTGCCATTGCTGTGATGTAGTTAGAGGTGTCGACGGCCATGGAGTTTGAATGGCAACTCTTAGATTTGGAGGCCGTGCACCGACGGTGTTACTGGTCTGCGTTAGGGTTTTCCTTTTGGAAACCTGAGATCTAAAGAAAACTATCGGAGTCGACCAGAAATCCTGGCCATTAACAACAGCGTATAGGCATGGCCTTATACATAGCAACGATGAAGATCTGAAGGGCCATGGAGATCGACATCAGCGATCATCGGTCATTGTCGCTAGCCACTTACAGCCATCGTAGCCCCACATTCAGTTTATAAAAAAAAAAAACCCTTTGAGATCTTCATCCAGATCTGGGCATTGAAGTAATGGCAAGCCCATAGCCGTTGATCTGTGGAGATGATTGTGGCTATCGTCGGTTGCCTTGCTCGGTGTTGAACCTCCAATTTATACATTTGCCAACCCATTACATCACATTATATGCATGGTTTTCATGTTTAAAAGGCCCATCTAATGCATGTTTTGTGATTGTAGGAATGAGAGTGAACTTCACCCAATTGGAGACCAAAAGACCATGTTTAGGAGCCTTTGATGAAGGCCCAAGGTGGACCAAAGAAAGAAGAAAGCAAAGAGAGAGGAAGGAGAGAAGAAAAGAAAGAAGAAAAAAGGGCAAAACTGGGTCCGATTGGTCAAGACTGGTCGGCCAAGAAGGCCCGACCGGTCAAGACCGGTCGGATGCACTCCCTGGACATCTGCAAGGCAGGTCTAGACCGGTCAAGACCGGTCGGCCATGCAATTTTACACTTCCATATTTCAGGCAGCAAGCTATTCCCGTTTTGGGATTTTTGGAACAGTTTTCTGAAGTTATCTTGATGATATTTAGAAATCCAACACATCCATGTCGAAGAGGAGCTCGACGCCGAACTAACCCAAGTGGTTTCGTGTCGATCGGAGCTACGGATTGACCGTGGTGGCCAAAACAATACGAATTGTCCAGAAAGTTCCAGATTTCGCTGTTCAACTCTGGGCCGGTCCAGGTGACCCATCATTGATGATATGAAGAATCTACTTTAACCATATTTTAGATCACATCCATATTGAATAACCACAAAAGTTTCAGATCAAAAGGTTGTGTGGTTTGATCGTACCGGTTGAAGAAAGATGGACTATCCAGAAAGATCCAACTGCGCAGAGTTTATAAAAGGGCTGAGTGTTCTAATTTTCAGACCATATTCTAGGATTGTTTTGGACAATTTAATCTGTCTATCATGTAGAGGATGAAGTTTTCTACCAATTTTCAAAATTTGAGATCAATCCGACATCTGTACACTCCGGAGCGTTGAAAGCAAGATGACTGGTTCTGAAGGTACCCAAAGTGCGCGATTTTGAGAGGCGGTCGGTGATGTGATTGGTGGGCCCATTCAGAGGATAATCTTGGAAATCTAAATCATCTATTTGGAAGATCACATTACAAGGAAGCTACAAACCAAATTTGAAGGCAATCCGACCATTGGTTAAGCCGTACCAAGCGAAACAAATTCTGCTATGTTGCTGTACTATTGCTGCACTACAAAAGGAGGTGCTCTCTTCTATTCCAAATCAACCAAGGACATGGGGAGCAAGGAGTTCAAGTCATAGGAGGCTTCCTAGCCTCCTACAGCTAGTTTTTCTTCCTTTTCTTAGTTCTAGTTCTAGTTTTAATATGCTTTTCCTTAGCTAACCTCTTAGCTAGAGCTAGAGGTGAAATTTGTAGTTGGTTCCAATGCTTTAATTCTTTTATTTCAAGTACCCTTTTCTTAATTTTGGATTTTGAAGTTCTAGTTTGAATAAAGTTTGGTTTTTTAGAAGTTTTGTGAGAGTTTGTGTGCTCCGGACATGAGTTCCTTGCAATTCTCTGAGATTACCATGATTGGGTTGTTGAATTAGAATTGTAGTAACCCTCGAGCATGCCATAGTCCATAGGCATGGCTGTTACTGTTAGTGCACTTTTCCGTGGCATATTAGTGCACCTTGTTTGTCAATCACTTACGTCAGTGAGTCTAGTGTCGGTTGAGCCCAATGAAGACGAAGACCGAAGACTCAAGACGGACCGGCTGCATCAAGGAACAAGTTTCAGGTAAAAGTGATGCCTTGGTGCCTTAACCTTGACCAAAACCCAACCCGTAACCTCTTTGATGTCCTTGACCACCTTTGGAGAACCCTTTGTCATCTTAGAGTGGCCCTAGGTGTCCCAAATTTGTCATCTTAGAGTGGCCCTAGGTGTCCCAAAACATCACCTTTTCTTGGCCTAAGTGAGTGGGTTGAAGGTATATTGGGTCAGCAATCAAACCGGGCTGATCCCAGGCATGTCTGACCGGTCTAGACCGGTCGGCCAGGCTTCCAGCACTTGCTGTGAAGGAATTCGCTGGGCAGCCGACCGGTCAAGACCGGTCGGCCAGATGAAAAACTGCCCCCAGCAGCCTTGCAATGGACAGCCGACCGGTCAAGACCGGTTGGCCTTCGCATCCCATGTTGTCCAGCAAGCTATGCCGACCGGTCTTGACCGGTTGGCCTGTTGTGTCTGTTTGATCCAGCAAGGGGGTCCGACCGGTCTTGACCGGTCGGCCTGTGTAGTTGGCCTGTTCCTTTAGCAAGTGGATCCGACCGGTCGGGACCGGTCGGGACAGGTCAGCTCTAGCCGTTTTATGCCCGTTTTATGACCGTTGGAGCTCTCTTTTCTTACATATATAGCTCCGTTTTTGGGCATTGTAAGGGGGATTCTTGGAGGAGTGAAGCCACCATTGTTGGAGACCATTTAAGGCTCATTCCTTGACCCATGTAAGGCATCTTCCTTGTGCTTTAACACAAGATTAGAGCATTCCAAGCTCACGAAGAAGATGACCTCCATCCCCTCTTGATCTCTAGAGTTTGGAAGCTTCTTAATTGGCAAATCCTAGTCCAAAACTCTAAGATGAGATCGTTGTAGGTAAGAGACTCTAGGAAAACCATTCCCATTAGTTGTAGAGTACTCAAAACTATCCTCCTAGCACCTTGGGCATCTTAAAGGCATCGCATGCAAGGTGTTTGATCGAGTGTGGCTGAGGCATTGGCGACGCAACGGCGGCACGATCGTGGGAGCAAGGGAAGCTGATTGAAGCACGGGAGAGCGGAGATCAAGCAACCCAATCCGGCGCTACACAAGGGGCTCATCCGACAAGTAGGTTGTCTTATTTGAGAGTCCATTTTAGAGTTTGTTTTTTGAACTCGACCTAGAGACGTTAGTCGTTCCTTGGCCCGTCATCCGGGCCTAAACTAAGTCTCCAAGGGGGAGCCTCCGACACGGGAGTAAACGTGCGTTAGGTTGAGAGTTAGCCTATGTCTAAAACTCCGGGTACAGTTGAGAGGTGAACCGATAAAACCTCCGTGTATAGGTTGAGAGGTGAACCTCATTTAAAACCTCCGATAGTGAATGCCGGTGTGCTCAAAGGGGTTGAGTACTTGAACCGGGAGTGGAGTAGACACGTAGTCGAACCACTATACATCCTTGTGTTTGTGATTGTTCTTGAGCACATTTATATCTTTGCATTGTTAGTTTAATTGCTTAATTATGTATGCTTGATAGAAATGAATGCTAGGCACTTATTAGGCTCATCCACACACAAGATGTACCTTCACTACTTGTGTAGACTTGAGCTCATTGATCCACTCTCATAAGTCTACACAAGTTGCATAGGTTAGAAGCTTAATTAGTTGTATCATTTACTTTCCTATGCATGCTTAGACTAGGATTGTTCATTGCTTAACCTTTTGCTAGTCTTGTGATTGGACCCACTTAGGCTTGGAAGCCGAAGTGTTCTTACTTACTAGGCTAAATTTGTTGAATTGTGTAAGTAGGCGAAAAGAATTTCAAAGGTCCTAATCACCCCCCCCCCTCTAGGTCCTAAGACATATCTCCGAGTGTCTCTACAAGCGGTAAAACCGCAATTTCAGTTACTCCGAAGGCTACAAGTTCAAGTTCTATGTGCTCCATTAGAACTAGAAATCTGATTTCCAGATTTAAGTGGGACTGTTTGTGCTTGAATGTTATATCTTCCAATTAGATGAGAGATAGGACTTTGATTCTAATTGTGTTGTACTTGAATGAATGGATTGGCATTGGACTACTACAAGTGGATCCTTGATGCTCTAGTTCTTCTTAATTTCAGATTTTTCTATTTTATGTGAAAAACTATCTTCTCAAACTTCTTAGATTCTAGTTATTAGAATACTTGGAATTGTTTACCTCTTTCCCTATGGATCGATCCTCGGTCTTACCGAGATTTATTACTACATCGCAGCCTTACACTTGAGGCGAGCGAACAGTCGACCATTCAAGGTCACCAGAAATCATGCAGCTTGAATTGACTTTACAGCCATTAATGGCGATTTCACGTTTGAGCATTGTACCCTTCTCCTCTTTAGCTTTTTCGTCCTCTTCCTTAACACCAGCGAACCATCCGCATGGAAACCCACCTCTGTATGATAGATGAGGAAGGACGGAGGAAGACCATGATCGGGACGATCGTGCGGTAGCCATTTTCGGCAGCTTAGATGATGCCTTTAATGGTGGTCTCCTTCTCCATTGGTCCTTGTCATGCGGCAGTCGGGTTTGGCAGCGACATGCGTTGGCAGTCGCTAGTGTCCTCTCTGGCTGTGGCAGCCCCAAAACTTGGCGATAGTGGCAACGATGCTGACTTCCATTAATTCCGACGAGGCTGCTGGATTCGTAGCGATGATGGCGATTAGGGTTTTGGGAAGATGACGGTTGCAGTTGAGGTTAGGGTTGCTGTTTTGGGTGGGTTGTTGTTTAGGCATGTTGCTGTTTTGGGCGGGTTGCTGTGTAATACCACAAAAATTTAGGCACACGAGTAGGTATACGAGTGCGTGTTCATACGAGAGAAATAAAATTCTAGGCCGTGTTGTTCGCACACATACACAAAGGTATACACTTTTATACATATCCCGACACTTTTAAGACTCTGAAAACTTAGTATACTTAGTTAAGTCAAGAGACGGACCGTTAGAATGATCTATCGTTGCTAAACAGGAACATCTAACCATCCACTTCGATTTCGAACTACGCGATCAACGTAAACTCGTCGTACGATCTTCACATCGTCCTGTACACATGTTTATCTATAAATCTGATCCGTACATCTCGTCTATCACCAGGCGTATACTTAGATCATTGATCTCCCAACTCAATGAACCTCCTCAGGCGTGTTTATAACACTCCAGGATTTTAGAATAATTTAAATTATAATTTAGTTAATTCTTTAATAAATTAAATAACTTTAATATTGATAAATTGATATTAAATAATCCGTAGGGAATTTTAGTATGGTTCCTTTATTAAAATTGCTTAGAATAAGCCCTAGAACAGTTTAGAAGCATTAGATTTCATAAAACTCACAAATTTACAATAATTAAGAAAATGCCATTAGTTAACTTAAGTTAAACGACCATTTTTAAGTTTTATGATTTCTGGAGATCACTTTCACACAAAACTTTACTATAATGTTTATGGGCATATTTTAACAGTACACATCAAATTTCAGCCCTCCGATCATCCTACAAATACCCTAATCAGAAATCGGGTCATAAGTGGGCCATCTAGCATCGGATCTGCCTCATTTTTGGTGTCATGCCTTAAAATTTTGTGGCCTACCTGATGAATGGACTGGATTTGTCCCATGCATCATTGTGGGACCATGTACATGGCCAGCGTATGTCACGCACGGTCAAACCGCGTGTTTGACCGTGCAGACCGGACGGAGGAGTGAGAAGACTCCTTCTTGACTCTATGACAGCAGCGCCCGCTGCCGACCTGGGCGCTTAACGCCGTACCATCTGTGGACCCCACATCTAAAATCCAAACCGTCCATCTGATTTATCTCCCCGACGCCAACAATCCTCGTAAGTTTCTCGATCAACAGTTGCGCATCGGATCTTTTCCAATCTACCGTCCGAACAAAGAAAGATTAAGATCCGACCTATCACTTTGCATGGGCACTCCAAACTTCACCCAGAGCTTATTGTGGACCCTACCTACCATCCCTACGATTCCTAAGCGATAAAGTGCAAGAAAGTCGGATGGGGTGATTCCCAGGCGGTTCCAACGCCAAAACCGTCAACCTGTCCAGATCCGAATCCAACTTGGATTCGAAAATCTCCAACTGTCCTCAATGTGCACTCTTGCTTGGCTATAAAACTGACCGTCTGCTCCGCCTTCTTTCAAAGAAACCTCAAAGAGAGAGAGAGAGAGAGAGAGAGAGAGAGAGCCGTTAGAAAGAGAGAGGGAGGAGAGAGAGAGAGAGCTAGCGTGTGATCTAGCTATCATGTGAAGGACCCACCTATTGCTGCTATTCCTGTTGCTGCTGGGAGAACCCTCAGCAAAGAAGAAGCAGCAGAAGAAGAAGAGAAGAAAAAGGAAAGAAGAAAGAGAAATGAAGTAGAAGGAAGAAGAAGGAGAAATTCTGTTGAGTTAACCCAGCGAGTCAACTCGCTGAGTCGACTCAGATTCTGAAATCCGAAATTATTCAAGCATAGGGATGTCATAACGGTGAGTGATTCATCTCAGAATTTTTGGTTGATTTTCTTTTCCATAGGCTTACGTTCTTTGGCATCCAATTTTCAATTTTACATAGAAATTCACATTAGGAATCTTAAGTAAATGTCTGCTATTCAATCTCTTCCTTATCTAAGGTTTTGGGTTGTGTTTTATTATTGCGAATAATATAGATTCTAGGTAAGGAATCCATCCCATGTTTCTATTCCTAATTTTCGTCTTTTAACCATTGCTCTTCCTAGTTAGTTTCTCTTTTCTTAACTCTTCCTTTTTAAACACACGTATTATAATTTGAGGTGAACCTAACTTAGGAATTAAGATAACTTAGGTTTGAATCATAGACAAGATGTCGCCCGTGAAATAATCCTAATGAGTCGTCAAAATACTAATACTTTACCTAACGACCTTTTCATTAACCAAGACCTAAGTTTAAATGAAGAATTACTAAAATAATGATAACACATGCATGGTGTGATTGGACTTGAGTTTGCTATGCATTGTATGCTTGATGAATGCTTCCATAAACATATACATGTGCATACATTTATACACTGCGACAGAACAGGAGCATGGTTGATTTGACTCCTGGCGTGCATGATTGATTTGCCGCCTCGCTGTACCGGTTAGGTGAGCATGGTTGATTTGCGACAAGTTCCTAATATTCAGTGGCAGCGAGTTCTGGTCGTTTCACTTATTGAGCATGGTTGATTTGCTCGGTTGGATCAATGGTGCATGGTTGATTTACCCACTGGCGTGCATGGTTGATTTACCGCGTCACTGTACAGGTTAGGTGAGCATGGTTGATTTGCGACAGGTTCCTAATGTTCAGTGGTAGCGAGTTCCTAGATGTTTATTGCTCTCACACATATCATAACATACATGACCTCATGATAATCATGTTCCATTTATAATAAATCAAAAAGCTGTACCAATCATAACCTCATTCTCGTATTTTTCATACAATTTTATTCGTTGATGATTCACATCCTATCTCTTATTAACTGGAATATTACTTGTGATGAAAATGACCTCACTGGACTTTTAGCTCACCAAAATCACCACAATTATTGCATGTCTTTAGGAAGAAAAGGACGTAGGCAGAGCAGAGTATTCAGATGGTTACGTACTACTCAGGCACCAACCGTAGTCGATTTATTTTGAAAAATTCAATGTAATAAGACATTAGTGGAAAATAAACTTTATATTTGGGATTTATTTTAATTATGCGATGTGTGGAATGGAATCTCAAGGAATCCATGCTTGAATTTTAAATTCACACCCTGGAACTCAGGCTTTGGATTGTTGTACTCGAGTCTCGAATTTCGGGACGTGACATGCTGTTTGGGCAGGTTGCTGTTTTGTGCGTGACAGCATATTGCTGTTTCGTGATGAGCGGGCTGCATCTAGGCCCAGTTCAGTGGACAGGCCCGCTAGGCCCAGTCCAGTAGGCCAGGCCTGATAGGCCAAGCCCTATGAATCAGGCCCGCTAGCCCGCCCCAAGCCCAATCAATCCAACTTATTATCCTCTTTAAGCATGATTTGTCTAATTTTTAGGACATATGAAATGTTTTAATCCTATTCAAAATATAATTTTTTGGACCATAAAGATATAAATATGGTTATTAATTATTGAGGTTCAAATTTGGCCTAAAATAGGGCCATTACCCGTGTGTTTTGAGGTTGATATTTAGTTGTTGACCATTAAGAATTTAAACCAACCATTCTTTAGAATACATTTGAGCCTACGGGTGGTCAACATCAGCCATGTTTTAGGTTGAATTAGAACTTTTGCAGAATGGTTCGTTGTGGGCAGAACCATGTAGCAATCATTGGGTCTGGAAGTGGGGATTGGAGCTTGTTGTGTTAGCCACCAAAATGACCTTAATTGGCAAAGATTTCTACTTCTAGACTTCTGTACTTGGAATTCAGTGACCCTCCATTATCGGATTGCATTCAATTGCGTTCATAGCTAGACAGGCTGGTGGTCAGAATAAAAAAGTATCATCGTTTAGCTGAATGTGAGCGGGATGGAGTGATTGGTGATGATGATATAAGTTTGAGAGACTCATTTCATCCAAAGATGATGGTCGTCTTAGATTTATTCCACTAGCATTGATCAGCTTCATGTTCAGTAGAGCCTTCTGTATGTTACAATTTCGCTCAAATGAGGAATTGTGATGATACGCTGGGCTCTTGCTAGATTTTGATGATCATGGTCCATCATCATTCTGGGTCATTTGATTGAAGGCCCAAATCAATCGAATGTAGATACATGCATAATGTTTGTAGTTTATATTCATGCATTGTTATATGGGACTTGTTTATTGATGTGAGTTTTATGTTTTGAATGTCCAGCTATGACTATTTCCTAATGTTCCAACTTAATTCAATTTTATACATTTGCTTATTGGGTCTAATTATTCAAAATGGAAGTCGTCCATTGAAATAGTCCTAAGTTGCATGGACTTGGACCTAGCCCTAGAGGAAGTAGAGCCTCCCATTCTATTTGACTTCAATTCGAATAAGAAAAAGGCTCACTACAAGGCCTAGACCAAGTCAAATAAGATGTGTCTTAAGATCATAAAGAACTTGATTTCTGAGACCATACAGGGTGTCATGCCCGACACCGAGAAAGTTAAAGAGTTCTTGACTGAAATAAGAAAACGATTTGAGAAATCGGATAAAGTTGAGCTGAGTTCACTTCTACATAAGTTGACTCAAGCTACCTATAACGGTCAAGGAAATATCAAGGAGTACATTGGTGGATTATCTGATGTGGTGGCTAAACTCCTCGCATTAGGCCTTAAGATTGAGGATAAACTCCTGATTTTTTTAGTTCTGAACTCCCTCCCTCCACAGTTCGGTCAAATCCAAATCAGCTATAACACTTAAAAGAAAAGTGAAAATTGAACGAACTAATATCTCAGTACGTTTATAAGGAAGAGAGACTCAGAAGGTCGAGCAAGACACAAAGTGCACACCTAGTGACATCTGGTCAAGGATAAAAAGGTCATAAGAAAAGGAGGCACACTTCAAGAAAGCGTTCTATGGGTCTTGTGGATGGCAATCAGCCTAACTCTAGAAGAATATTAAAGAAGAAAAAGTGGGGTCCTAATGATGGCTGTTTCTTCTACAAGAAGCCTAGTCATCAGAAGAAGGATTGTGAAGGATTTAAAGAATGACTCGTTTCTAAGGGTAAGAACCATATTTTAGTTTGTTTTGAATCAAATTTAGCTGATGTGTCCATAGACTCCTAGTGGATAGATTCTGATGTAACTATTCACATATGTAATTCCATGCAGGATATGCTCCAAAGCTGGACACCAACTAATTATGCAGAGAGATCAGTCTATATGGGGAACAACATTAGAGTAAACGTAGAAGCTATTGGATTCTGTAGGCTCAGGTTATCATCAGGACACTTTCTTGATCTAGTAAATACTGTTTGTGTGCCTTTTATAAGGCGTAATTTGGTTTTCATTTCTCGTTTAAACAAGTGGTTATGAGTTTAAATTTGCAAATGAAAAATTAAGTATTTGTTATGATTCAGCTGTAATTGATTCTGACACTTTAGTTAATAACCATTATCAACTAGATTTGGGTGTTTCACATGTATACAGCATTAACTTCCCACATGAAAACACTAAAGGCATCAAACGAAGTTTAGACTGTAAAAATTCCTCCATGCTATGGCACAAGCGATTAGGCCACATCTCTCATGAGAGATTGGAAAGGCTTGTGTGTGAAGGAATTCTTCACTCACTGGATTTCTCAGACTTTGGAGTTTGTATTGATTGCATTGAAAGTAAACAGACTAGAATAAGGAAAAAGGGTGCCACTAGGAGCGTAAGACTCTTAGAAGTGATTCATACAGACATCTGTAGACCGTTTCCTACAACATCATGAAATGGGCAGAAGTACCTTATCACTTTTATAGATGACTACTCTCGCTATAGGTATTTATACCTTAATAAAAAATCAGATGCCCTGGATACATTTAAGATCTATAAGGTTGAAGTCAAGAATCAACTTGACAAAAATATCAAAGTCGTTAGATTCGACCGTGGTGGTGAGTACTACAGAAGGTATGACGGATCTGGGCGTAATCTAGGTCTATTCACTAGATACCTGCAAGATTGTGACATCGTCGCCCAGTACACCATACCTGGTACCCTAGAGCAGAATGGTGCAGCGGAAAGGCATAATCGCACCCTAAAGGACATGGTGCGATCTATGATTAGTAATTCAATGTTGTCAGAATCTTTGTGGCGTGATGCGTTGAAAACGGCTATGCAAATCCTTAATAAGGTCCCAAGTAAGATTGTAATGAAAACTCCATATGAATTGTGGACTAGGGAGAAAACCTAGTCTATGATATTTTCATGTATGGGGTTGTCTTGCAGAAGCCAAACCATATAACCTGCATGAAAGAAAACTTGACCTTAGAACTGTTAGTTGCTTCTTTATTAGATACCCAGAAAGATAAAAAGGATTCAGATTCTATTGTCCATCATATTCTATGATAGTTATTGAGACTGCGAATGTTAGCTTTATTGAGAACACTAAAGATAGTGGGACTACTAACTTGAGAAATATTGTATTTGAGGAAGAACGAATTGTGATTCTTGCAACAATCATTCAGAGAAGCGTGGTCGTCCATCTAACAGTGGACCCTAATATCCTTATGGGATGACCATGTGGAGCCTCAAATACAACTCACTGACGAGGAAATGGAAGACCCAATTTAGAATAATGAGCCATTAAGACGATCACATAGAGTTGTATTTGAGGAAGAAGCGAATTGTGATTCTCACAACAATCATTTAGAGTAACGTGGTCGTCCGTTCAGCAGTGGACCCTAATATCCTTATGGATGACCATGTAGAGCCTCAAATACAACTCACTGACGAGGAAATGAAAATCCCAATTTAGAATAATGAGCCATTAAGACGATCAGATAGAGAGAGAAGATCTGCAATACCAAACAATTACATCGTCTATTTGTAGGAGCATGAGTTTGACATTGGAGTTAAAAAGGATCCTGTGTCCTTTTCACAAGTCGAACAAAGTGCAAATTCTCCTAATTGGTTTGATGCCATGAAGGATGAATTGAAATCCATGAAGGATAACAAAGTCTAGGGACCTTGTTGAATTGCCTGAAGGGATTAGGCCGATTGGTTGTAAGTGGGTGTTTAAAACCAAACGGGACTCTAAGGGCAATATCGAAAGGTATAAAGTCAGGCTAGTTGTAAAGGGTTTCACTTAGTGTGAGGGTATTGACTTTAAGGAAACTTTCTCACCTGTGTCTAAGAAAGACTCCTTTAGGATCATTATGGCTCTTGTGGCTTATATGAATCTGGAGCTACATCGAATGGACGTGAAAACTGCATTCCTCAATGGAGATCTAATAAAGAATGTATATATGTTGCAGTTAGAAGGTTTTAAAACCAAAGGCTCAGAATATCTGGTTTGCAAACTTAAGAAGTCCATTTATGGGTTGAAACAGGCATTACGACAGTGGTATCTAAAGTTTCATGAAGTTGTTTCCTTATATGGTTTCATTGAAAACACTATGGATGAGTGCATATATGTGAAAATCAATGGGAGTAAGTTTATCATTTTGGTCTTGTATGTTGACGACATTTTGTTGGCTAATAGTAATATTGGATTGTTGCGCAAAGCTAAGAAATTTCTATCTCAAAACTTTGATATGAAAGATCTTGGTGATGTCTCATTTGTCATTGGCATTCAGATTAGTCGGGACAGATCACGTGGATTACTTGGCCTGTCGCAGATGGCCTATATTGATAGGGTTCTCGAAAGGTTTAGCATGCAAGGTTGTGCTCCTGGGCAAGCACCTATTGTAAAAGGTGACAAGTTTGGTCAATTTCAGTGTCCTAAAAATGACCTAGAAAAAGACAAGATGAAGGCTATTCTATATGCGTCAACAGTAGGGAGCATCATGTATGATCAGGTGTGTACGCGTCCAGATATTGCTTTTGTGGTTAGAATCTTGGGTAGATACTTTAGCAATCCAGGAATGAATCATTGGATAGTTGTAAAGAAAGTTTTGCGCTACCTATAAAGGACAAAGGGCTTCGAACTCACATACAGGAGATCTGACTGTTTTGAGTTGGTTGGATATACAGATGCAGATTTTGCTGGCTGTCTTGATAGTAAGAAGTCCACCTCAGGCTGTGTATTCATGATGGTTGGTGGAGTCGTATCATGGAAGAGCGTGAAACAGTCGATTATGGCATCATCTACCATAGAAGCAGGAATATGTAGCTTGTCATGAAGCCACAAATACTTTACTCTGGCTTCAAAATTTTTTCTCTGGTTTACGGGTTGTGCAGATGATCCTGAAACCATTAAAAATATATTGTGATAGCTCAGCTGCAGTTAACTTCTCCAACAACAACAAGTATTCATCAAGGTCAAAGCACATTGACATTAAGTACCTTGTTGTGAAGGAGAGAGTTCAGAATCATCAAGTGTCTGTGGAACTCATTAGCATGAGGCAGATGATAGCGGATCCTATCACTAAAGGCTTTTCTATTATGTTCTTTAAGGAGCATGTGATGTCTATGGGAGTTGTTGATTCCAAGGATGTATTTCAATAGTAGGAGTTTTCATATTTGATCCGATTATGTATAGACATTTTAGATCTCTTTTATGCATTGATGATTTTGCTTTTCAGTTTATATCTTGCTTCTCCTTCAGTGTGCACATTCAGTTTTGAGTAAGCAAGCCTTTGGTTTGTGTCTTTGGGACACGTTCAGTAGGACCACTTGAAGATAAATACGTATGATTACATTAGACGTGTAATCTTTATACCACACCCTATATCCTTGATCTATGTCATTAAGGTTATTGGTATTCATGATCATAATTCGTCACACTTCGAAAAGATTAAATGTTGTCTTGACTACCAAGATTTAATATCAGTGGTCTTGATGGATCGGATCTGACAAGTGTTGCTCATAATTATCCAACGATGTTGTTTTGAAAATCAGTGGGGCGCCCATTAGGAGCTTTTGAAACAAATACGTTTTATAAAATATTTTTCATAAAATAAAATAAAATGTTTTGTTTTTCTTCAGAGATCAGTGTAGCCCAAGTGGGAGAATGTAAGACTCCATTAGGTGGGCCACACATGATCATCGGTTTAGATCATGACAGTTGGATTATTTAGATTGAGCGATTCAGTGGGCTCCACTATAGTTGTGATCATTACAAATAGGTTTGGGGTGGGATGCTTGAATCGTGGTCCCTATACGCGGTTATTAAGCCGGATATGGAAACCTATAGTGTGGAGACCCTAGAGGAGAGAAGTCTGATGGGGAAGCTTCTCTGGCCCTTCTTTCCTTTAAATATATGTCTTGGTCCCCTAACCAACATACGTGAGAAAACCTTAGTCCCATTGAGAGGTTCTCCTAAAGGTGTAAGGTGCAGAAGACCAAGAGCTCTTCTCGGCAACACTGAGGTCATAGGGAATATCTTTTCAATCAGGTATGCCTTTTAAGATTACTTGTCGAATCTCCATTATTCATGCATAAACGATCTGATTATTTGCAATACTGTAAATTTCACATCATTTTGCAGCATGCACAAGTTGGGTTGATTCTCATGAAGTGCCAAGTCAGGATTCATGCACCCTGGCGTCGCTTGATAGGATTTCTTGAACCAGGCAACTCGCATCAAGGACTGGATCGAGATCCTGGTCTGTGGGTGTGGATCTAAGAGCTACGAGATCACCCATCGCACCGGTTTAGAAAACCATGATGGGAATTTGAATTCCCTTCGATAGATCTTTTGGTACATTACTGCGATGTTGGGATCATTGAAGGGGAGGTAGCCAGCAAGTAGCTAGTAGGAAGAGAATGATGCCACATGACCATGCATCTGCTTTGGGCCCATCATAGCCCTTTCTTCAGACAACCTCAGGCGCAGTGTAGGCTGGTGTGCCACACTGACATGTGGAAGAGCCCGTCCTTCAATTGCTCAGGAAGTGCCGAGAGGCCAAAATCAGTCACCTTCAAATTCTCATTATCATCTAGTAGGAGATTCTGGGGCTTAATGTCTCGGTGTGCGACGCCATTAGAGTGGCTAAAATGAAGTGCCGAGACAAGCCGTTGAAAGTATCAACAGGCGATAGGCTCCAATAGCGGGCCTGCTGTGTGATCTGCGAGAATAAATCACCCCCACTTGCATGTTCCATGACTAAGTATATCTTGGACTTGGTGGCAATGAATTCCGGGAGCTCGACAATGTTGGGGTGGCTAAGGCGTTGCATGGCGGACACTTCACGGACGATGCGTGGTTCCATGGTCGTGTTCTTGATCTTGCACTTGTTGATGACCTTCACGGTGATAGCTGTACCATTGACTTGTGATTGGGCATGGTAGACCTTCGCAAACGTGCCACGGCCTAGGAGGTGACCCGGCTCATACTTGCCGAGCACAACCTTGGGTCCAGACTCCATGTGGGTACGGTCTCAGCTGCACTAAGGCGAACTCGGCTGCACTAAGGTGGGCCACTGTGGACCCTCGCCGTTCCGCGCTCCCACACGACGTTCGTCCCTTTTCCTTTTGAAAAAAGAAGAAGAGGTGCGTGCGTGCGAATCACCGTTTGTGCCACTGGCTTGCCTCGTTCTTGAGGGCTTTGTTTGGTAGTCGTGTTTAAGCTGGATGTGTATAAATGAGTTTATATAAGACCAGAGTTGCCACTAGCCAGTTACTTCGAATCTACAGTCGGCTAGACCCCGTAGAAACGTTAGAGAAGGGGATCCGAAGATTTCTTCCTCTAAAATGACTCCTATTGATCTGCGGCCAGAGATTCGAGGTAAGGGATCACGGTTACAGGGTGGGAAGAGGTTAAGCACCCCACACACTGCCCGTACCGAAGTACGGTCTCTACTTGACAGAATCGAACTAATACTTGAAAGTCTGTTTTAATCCTCGTATATTCTCATAGATGACATGATGCATGAATGCAGGTCTGAACAGTAAGAGTTTCTGATGGGCAGGTTCTACTAACAGGCAAGCCCAGAGCATACGCTCGAACTGACAGGTGCTTTATGCGGAATGCATGCTGTGTATTTGAATGATCAAAGTGCTTGTAGTGATATGTATATGAATGTGGGTCTGAACAGTAAGAGTTTCTGATGGGCAGGTTCCACTAACAGGCAAGCCCAGAGCATACGCTCGAACTGACAGGTGCTTTATGCGGAATGCATGCAGTGTGTTTGAATAATCAAGGTGCTCATAGTGAAGCGGGGAGGTTGGAAGAAAAGTAAATATTGCACTTATGTTAGATGCGAATGAGATGATGCTGGTAAAAGAGTAGCTAGATGGACGGAGGTGTCGCAAGGATTGGCTTCGAGTGGTTGGATCAAGATTTGGATGGCTTGGGAGACTTGGACCAGCGGTCAGGCTGGGTTGGACCAGGGCTAGGCTCTCCTCACTCGGGCTCTCCTTGGTGGTAAGGTGGGCTAAGGGGGTGGAGAAAGACTCGGAACAGACGGACTCTCTCCGGGCTAGATTGTGTGTTGAAATGAGAAGGGGAGAGGTGAATTTATAGCAGAGGGTAGTGGCAGTTCTTGTAAATAGGTTTGGGCGGCCCCCTGTGGGCCGCCCGTACGGACGCTCCTCGGGTTCCAGCGCGTGGTACGGACATGTCTCAGGGCTGCTGTTTTGACTCAGGTTGACTCGGTGAGTTGACTCAGCGGGTCGACTCGGTGATTTGACTCGGCGGGTTGACTCGACAGGTTAACTCAGCGGGTTGACTCAATGGGTTAACTCAGCGGGTTTGACTTTTTTAGGATTTTTTGAATGGCTTTTCTTATGGGGGGTTTTTCAGGCTAATGCTTAGGGGCGAGTTGACTGGGTTCAGGCTTTAGTTGGGCTATGGATTGGGACTTACAAGGGTGAGTTTGGCTGAGTTTGGACTTGGGATTTGGGGGTATGGTCCTCCATTCATCCAGCTATCTCTACCAACAGTGTAGCCGAAGGTGGGGTGTTTACAGATGCCCCTCTTTGGCAGAGGTTGCTTGCAACCGAATGCTAAAGCGAGTGGACACCCCACTTCTGACCCAGTCATTCATAGATCATGGTCTAGAATCTTTGCTTGCCTTTGCATCTGTGCCAGTTGATCGTCTGGAAATTGATCACTCGCACATACCTCGGAAGTTTGGAGAAAACGTTGCGAGTGTCCCTGCAGTTTGCTGCAACCTGGGTACCCAATCGCAACCCTTCCATTCCTGATCGGTACTAACATCGGAAAGGTACAGCAGAGCCTCTGCGTCCGTAGTCTTACGAGGATACTGACCCTGAGATTGATTGTAATGTTTGATGTTTTCCCGGATCACTCCAGGAGTACTTGTTTCGCTTGACTGTCAAAGTGATTAGATGCCTTGCTGTGGACCCTCGCCGATTTTTTCGTGCTCCCCACACGACGTTGTTCTCCCTTTCCCTTTCCTTTCGGAAAAGAAGGAGATGAGGATGCGTGAGTGCGAAATCGCCGTTTGTGCCACTGGCTTGCCTCGTTCTCGAGGGCTTCGTTTGGTTGTCGTATTGAGCTGGATGTGTTTAAGTGAATTTATATAAGACCAGAGTCGCCACTAGCCAGTTACTTCGAATCTACAATCGGCTAGACCCCGTAGAAACGTTAGAGAAGGGAATCCGAAGATTCCTTCCTCTAAAATGACTCCTGTTGATCTGCGGTCAGAGATTCAAGGTAAGGGATCACGGTTACAGGGTGGGAAGAGGTTAATCACCCCACACACTGCCCATACCGAAGTACGGTCTCTACTTCACAGAATCGATCGAATACTTGAAAGTCTAGTTTAATCCTCGTATATTCTCATGGATGACATGATGCATGAATGCGGGTCTGAACAGTAAGAGTTTCTGATGGGCAGGTTCCAACAACGGGCAAGCCCAGAGCGTACGCTCGAACTGACAGGTGCTTAATGTAAGACGTATGCAGTGTGCTTGAATGATCAAGGTGTTTTATGGTGAAGCGTGAATGCAGGTCTGAACAGTAAGAGTTTCTGATGGGCAGGTTCCAACAACGGGCAAGCCCAGAATATACGCTCGAACTGACAGGTGCTTAATATAAAGACATATGCATGTGTGTTTGAGTAATCAAGGTGCTTGTAGTGAAGTAGGGGGGTTGGAAGAAAAGTAAATGTTGCACTTATGCTAGATGCAAATGAGATGATGCTGGAAAATGAGTAGCTGGGTGGACGGAGGTGTCGCAAGGGTTGGCTTCGAGTGGCTGGATCAAGACTTGGATGGCTTGGGAGGCTTGGACCAGTGGTCAGGCTGGGCTGGACCAGGGCTAGACTCTCCTCACTCGGGCTCTCCTTGGTGGAAAAATGGGCTAACGGGTGGATGAGGACTCGGAGCTCTCGGGTTGAAATGGACTTGAAGGGATTCGGATGGATTGTTGAAATGAGAAGGGGAGGGGGGTATTTATAGCAGCAGAGAGTGGCAGCTCTCGTAATTTTGTCCGGGCGGCCTGCCATGGGCCGCCCGTACGGCCGCTCCTCGGTTTCCAGCGAGTACGGCCGTTCCCTCGGGGCTGCTGTTGGACTCGCTGGTCGACTCAGTGAGTTGACTCAGCGGGTCGACTCGGTGGTTTGACTCGACGGGTTGACTCGACGGGTTGACTCGGTGTTTTGACTCGACGGGTTGACTCGACGGGTTGACTCAGCGGGTTAACTCAGCGGGTTGACTCAGCGGGTTGACTCAGTGAGTTTGACTTTTTTGAGATTTTTTGACTGGCCTTTTTTATGGGGGGTTTTTCAGGGTGGTTTTTAGGACTGGGTTGACTGGGTTCAGGCTTGAACTGGGCTATGGAATGGGGCTTACAAGGGTGAGTTTGGCTGAGTTTGGACTTGGGATTTGGGGGTATGGTCCTCCGTTCAACCAGCTATCTCTATCAACAGTGTAGCCGAAGGTGGGGTGTCTACACCTGCATCATGTAGTCTTATGGGATTCTACTACGCCGACTTGGACTCAATCAAAGTACTTCAGGCATCCACGCCTAGGTATGTGCGGGTGGACTCTTTCCACCCGATCTGCTGGTTTTGATGCTTGGTTTGCAATTCATTCTTTCCTTGATTGTGGTCTGGAATCTTTGTTATCCTTTGTATCTGAGTCAGTTGATTGTCTGGAAATTGATAACTCGCACATACCGCGGGAGTTTGGAGAAAACGTTGCGATTGTCCCTGCAGTTTGCTGCAACCTGGGTACCCAATCGCAACCCTTCCATTCCCGATCGGTACTAACATCGGAAAGGTACAGCAGAGCCTCTGCGTCCGTTAGTCTTACGAGGTTACTGACCCTGTGATTGATTGTATGTTTGATGTTTTCCCAGATCACTCCAGGAGTACTTGTTTCGCTTGACTGTCAAAGTGGTTAGACGCCCTGCGTCCGATAGTCTTACGGGATTCTACTACGCCGACTTGGACTTAGTCAAGGTACTTCAGGCATCCACGCCTAGGTATGTGCGGGTGAACTCCTTCCACCCAATCTGCTGATTTTGATACTTGGGTTCCAATTCATCGTTTCCACCTGTTCAAATGGTTTCTGTGACCGAGCCTTTTGGCTTTCATCTTTTTTGTATCTTGGCATGTGGTACGACCGCACTGACACTGGAGTTTAGTTCGACCGCACTTTGAGTGCATTGGATCCGATGATCTCCGGGGAAACCGCGAGACATTGGATCTTATTTGATTTTTGCGTTGGCTCCTACCCAGAGATATGGAAGATCTCCTGGTGTGTTGGAGGCAGAACGCTCTACTGAGAAAATATTTTTGGGTTTTGAAAAGATACCCACTCTGGGGAGTGATACTCCGTGGGTTTTTTATTTGCAAATAGAAATATTTTTTATCTTTTTGAAATGAAAATCTGGTTTGCATGTGCCTCCACTAGGGATGCCTGTGGGGTCTTTAGCTAACCGACTTTTATTTTGAAAGCAGGTAAACATGATGATTGGTGTGATGGATGCTGATGCATGGAGATGCATGATAAATGCATGGTTTGGCTCATTCTCTTTTCGTTTGATGATTTTGCTTTTGCTGGAGATGCAGAGAATTTTGAGCTTATTGCTTGCAGGGTTGTATTCCCTTGGGGATTTTCTTTTTGATACGGAGGTTTGGACAGCGGGTTGGTCAAGATCCCGACCCGTGGTCGATCAGGTCCATCGTCCCAAGATGCTGTTTCTTTGCTAATGAGAATGTACGAGGATATTATTCGACTTCAAGATGTTCTTCTGGGCATACATGTGATTGAGATGGTGTTTGGTTGCCCGTTTTGGTCAAGATTCCAATTTGTAGGCGATTAGATCCGTCATCCCATACTGTGAAGTGAGCGGAGTTCAAGACTCCTGAATTGTAGTGCTGGGGATGCTAATTTTTGTGATTTTTTTTTGTAAATATGATCCGAACCTTTACCTGAGTGGTCAGGATAGAGATCGGTTATTGAAAACAAAGGAAATATTTTTTGTGATTTTCGAAAATATTTGATTTGAAAGCAAGGGAAATATTTTTTGTGATTTTTTGACAATATTTTGATTGAAAGCAAGGGAAATATTTTTGTGATTTTTGACAATATTTTGATTGAAAGCAAGGAAAATATTTTTGTGATTTTTGAAGAGGTGATTTTGCAATGTTTTTTTTTTTTTGTATTTTGTGATTTTTCTGAAATGCAGGGAAAAGTGTGGAATTTTCATCCACTTCCAGCTTCTACTGCTGGTAAGGCACCCGATCCATTTTACGTCAGCGAGCAAGACGAGTCTCACACAGTTAAGTGCCGTAGTTTTACATCTTCGGATGAGGAGATTTTGAGGGTTTTCAGTCAACACACCCACAAAGTTGCCTGTTCCTTATGTGCAATGCACATAGACCACGTATCGTCCGACGGACTCCTTCGGCCACAAAATGAGCCACATCCTCACATTTTCCTTAGTCAATCCAGTTTGGGGTCTTACGTTGCTCACAATTCCGTGAGGGTGAGCTCCACCTCCCAACAGCCTTAATCCCCTTCATGAGTTCTAGGAACAGGGAACATCCGTCAGCTTCAACAGCGACTTCCAAATCAAGGTTGTCTATCACGGTGCGTTCAACACGAACAGGATTGCGGAGTTCTGCCCGCCACAGCCCTTACCTGTTTAAGAGATTCCAGACACCCGTACGATCAAGTGTCAGCCATGCTTGGAACAGGTTAGGAAAGAAAGGCCCTGAGAAGTTAATCCCAGTGTAGTTTACGGTCTTCGGACCGCTGGGGATAAATTGGTGCGTTTGAAACTAGTGGTGAAATTTTTTTTTTGTTTTATATTGTACCTATATTTTTTTTGTTTTGAAAAGGTTCCAGACTTCAACTCGGGTAATCGAGATTGACACTGGTTTTTATGGAAAGCTTTAAAATATTTTTAGTATTTTGGAAATGATCCGGGTTATCAGACCTTGATTTCAACGGTCGAGGCCGATGCCGGTTTTTAATTGAAAGCGAGAAAGGTCCCCCGAGAAATTAATCCCAGTGTAGTTTAAGGTCTTCAGACCATGAAACTGTACAAAGAAGGGCAAACATGTTTTTTTTTGTTTTTTTTTGTTTTTGGAAAAATGTCCGGTGTCAGCGGATGGACAATCCAGACTGATGCCGATTTTTATTGAAAATCTCTCGGGATGTCGATCCCGACGTAGTTTAAGGTCTTCGGACCAAAACTTTAAAAGCGGGGCTGGTAATATATTTTTATGATTTTTGAAAATGTCCGGAGTCATTGATCTTGATGTGAGCAAACAAGACCGACGCCGGCTTTTATTGAAAATCTCTCGGGATGTTGATCCCGACGTAGTTTAAGGTCTTCGGACCCAAAACTATGTACAAATAAGTGTTGGAAATGCATAAATATATTTTTTGTGGTTTTCGAAAGTACCCGGTGTCGTCGGATCTTGATTCGAGCAATCAAGACCAATACCGGCTTTTATTGAAAATCTCTCAGGATGTGAATCCCGACGTAGTTTAAGGTCTTCGGACCCAAAATCTGTACATAAGAGCAACAATCCAGGTTGGAGACTGCGGGAATTCTCTTTGGAATGGTTCGGATCATCAAGTCATACCTTTAGATGGTTGAGATCATTGTTTGACCAAGTCAAATTTTCCTTTCTTTTTCTTGGAAATTCCATGGAACTTTTCCACATCATCAACCCAATTTCTCACCCATTTCTCATGAGATGAGATTTTGGTGAGATTTCTTCCTTTTTCTCACCCTTCTCTTCCATCACTTCATTCTTACATGAAGGTACAAGATTCACTTGCAACCACCCTTCCCAAGGAGGAGTTCTTCCCAAGGAGAGGAGGTAAGAAGTCACCTCACTTAGGTGGAGGCTAGGACGGCCTCCCATGGGCCGCCCGCCCGGTCTGTGCCTCCTGGTCTCTTCAGGGGGCTGGGTAAAAGGGTGCCCTCCCCTTTTCTATATAACATGGGGCACCCTCCCCCCCTCAAACGTGCAATCTCTCTCTTCTTTCTCTCATACTCTTTCTTTCTTCAAGTTTCCTTTCTCTTCTTTGGTGGTCCTTTGCTCTTCTCAAGTGGTGGGCCTTAGAGAGGTCTTGGGACAGCAAGGTGGTCCTTCTTTGGTGAGTGGTAAAGGTATGGACCACTTCCTTTCTCTTTCTTGTCCTTTTCCATCTTCATTGTCTCTTCTCATGGTCCTTTTTCTTTTCTTCATGTAGCTATTTCAAGAGGTGTGAAGGTGGGCCCAAGTATTCTTGACCTTTTTCTAGATCTCAAGTCTCTTTCAAAGGTGGTGCATGGAGAAGGACATTGCAAGCTCTCCACTTCATCATTTTTTCCTTTTTTACACTCCCTCCATGTGCATGTAAAGGGTGATTTTGCCATGTCACCAAGTGTTCATGGCAAAATACTCTATCTTTTTCATGGGAGTTGGGCCTCTTTTTATGTGTATCAAATGGGCTCAAAGTGAAGTCATGGCCCTTGGTGTATTTGATGGGCCCAATGCTTCATTTTGGGCTCCCTCATGCTTTCTTGCCCTTGTCATTTTTCCTTAATGCTCTTCCTTTCTTTTCCATCTTTTTTTCAAGGTTTGGGCCCATGGTCATGGTAGGGCCCATCTCGAGTTTTGGGCTCATGGGGCCCATCTTTCTTCACATGTGTATGGACCAAGGAGGCTAGCCCAATCTTCATTTTGGATCTCAAGTGGGCTAGCTTTCCTAGTTGGGCCTTTATGGACAAGTGGCCCAATTCCTCCATCATTTCTTTGATTATGATGTACATCTTTGCACAAAGTGTGGTGGGCTCCTTGGAGTTTTTTGTGTATGGGCTTTTGGGCCTTCATTGGAGCTTGGATTTCTTTGGACCATGTGTGCACCACTACACTTTGTCCATGTAGGCTTTTTTTTTCATGCTTTTTCCTTTGATGGATGGAGGACTTGAGTTACTTGACCATCTACAAGTCCCATGAGTGAGTTGTTCCCACAATCTCACTAAGTTCAAATGGTTTTCTTGTGGTAGGAATGTGATTCTCAAGAGTTTCCCTTTAATGTTATCAACCTCAAATGGATGATCCTCAAGTGAGCTATCCATACAACCATAGCTCCTTGAACTTTTCTATGGGGGCTTGGTGGATCACCCATCATTATTCAAATATGAGTGATTTCTTCTTCCATTTGTGAGAAGGAATGGTACCCATAAGTTGCCCATTTTTTTGTCCCCATGCTTTGGGACATTTTGGATTTTGATCTTCAAGTGGGCTATGTGTACCATTCTTATCCATTTTCATGATGGTTGGGTGACTCATCAAGCCATGCTCTTTTGTGCTCAAATGGTCTCCCTTTTTAGTGAACAAGTTGGTGCACATGAGTTACCCAAACTTGCCTTTTCATGGGCATTTTCAACTTTGATTCTTCATGTGGGCTATGTGCATCAACTTTCTACCCTTAGCTTCTTTGATTCATATGTTTGTGGGTAGACCTCCTTGTTGTATTTTCATGGTCCAAACTTTCATCAAGATGAGGCACATAAGGTTGCCCATGGTTAACCCATGAATGGGTCCTCATGTTCTTCAAGTGGGCTATGTGCTCTCTCCAATCCATTGAGATGAGGCATTTGGGTTGCTCTTGGGGGCCCGTTTCCTTTCTATTCCCCACTTGTCCATGCATATGTGTAAAAAGATGGAAACCTTTTAAGTGAGAAACATGGCCTTGGCATGAAAGTGGATCAATCCTTGGCCACGTATAGACTTTGAGGAACTTCTCATGTGAAGTAGGATTCTCATCTTTTGTTGATCTCATGGCACTTGAGTGCATGTGTTGTCCAAAATGTGTTCTTGGATGATAGACTTTTCTTGCCTAAGGCATGCCATGCAACCTTCTTTAAGGTGGGCCTTACTTTTTCCAATGGGCTTAACACACATCCTAAGTGACACATGGAGTTGGACTTTAGATTTGCATTTGGATATGAGTCCAATTCCATGGGTCTTCTGGATGATAATTTGGATTTTAATGAGTAGGGGATAGGGACTTACCTTGCCAGGCTTGTAGGATTCCATGGCGGATGACACCAGAGGTCACCGAGTGGTTGACGAGGATGATCCTGCTTTCATTGTCCGCCGAGGGGACCACATGTGTTCCCTAGCTATGGAGCATCAACCTCTTCCTGCTATCAAGGGTCGAGGTACCAGGGATCGTTGGGACAATTGGATGAAAGAGCCACAGCCCTTGCTTGAGCGAGTACTAGATGGTACTCCTTTTGCTGGCCTCCTCACCCTACGCTTCCATAATAACGACGCCAACCGCATGATGCTTGCGGCCCTTTGTGAGAGGTGGCGGGATGAGACCCACACCTTTCAGCGCCCTTGTGGGGAGTGGGGAATAACCCCCTTGGATATTTACATGCAGATAGGTTTCCCGTTTCATGGGGCAATTGTCCCTCAAGTTAGCTCTCTAGCTCCCCTCTCTTCCACTGATTGGCTGCGGCTTGTCGGTGACGTCCCTCCTGAGGGTGAATTCCAAGGCCATCAAGTGAAGATGCGATGGTTTTACAACAATTTTGCCTCCGTCATCCCCACCACCGAACGAGAGGCCCTCCACAAGGCGCGAGCCATGATCACTTATGCTTTTGGATCCTTTCTTTTTTGCCATGCGAATGAGAGAGTTGATCCTAAATTTCTTCGTTTAGTCGAGGACCTTCATCACCCCTATAACTGGAATGAGGCCATCTTGACCCGTCTCTTTCAAGGTCTGGACAAGACCTGTCGGCATAGCCGGTCCTTCACAGGCTTCTGGCCTGTCGTTGAGGTACCTCTTCTTTCATCTTCCTTGGAGCCATTTGCCTCCTTTCTCTCTCTGATCATTAAATGTACTTTTATCCAGACCTGCTTTTATGACCATTTTTCGCATCTTGCGCCGAGGATGCGAGATGACATTGAACCCTCTCAGTATCGCCACATGTACTGGCATCAACAGAATCGTCAGCGGAACTCCCGAGTTCCCGGGGACAATTGGCGTGCTGATATAGACGGGCTGACAGTTGAGGATGTAAGTATCTTGCTTGTCTTTGTCCTTGTGCTGTACTTATAACTGATCGTGGTAACCTCTTCTGCTGCAGTTCGCTCGGATGCCATACGCTAGTTTCCCTCTTTACTACACACCCCAGCGCGTGGAGGCATACGATGCTTCATGTCTCCGTATTATACTTTCTGACGCTGAGTCCTTCCAATGGTACCTGGGGGAGAGATTGCTTCGGCAAGTCACTGGGGTGGCTCGGGTCCCCTGTTCTGCTCCTCCTCCAGCTGCTCGGATGCCAGTTGATGAG
This sequence comes from Liriodendron chinense, assembly GCA_003013855.2. NCBI lineage: Eukaryota > Viridiplantae > Streptophyta > Magnoliopsida > Magnoliales > Magnoliaceae > Liriodendron > Liriodendron chinense. The sequence goes on from ML058505.1 coordinate 2,559,493, forward strand.
AGAGTTGAGGCTCTGGTGGGCCAGCCCGGCTTTCGTTTCACGATCCCGGATCGTGATTATGATGAGTGGTATCTGTTGTTCAGCCAGGGGCCTCTGCTTCCTTCGCTTTATGTTCCAGGTGGCCGTCGCAGGTATGTTGGAGGATCGGTGACAGCTCCTTTGATGGATCTTTATCATCGGGAGCGGGACGCGAGGAGGGACGACGATGACTATGTCGGTGACTTGTAGCTGGCTCTGCTTTATATGGCCTTGTACTTTTGTTTTTGTCCCCTTTTGTATCAAGCTCTTTTGGATGAATATACAGGCTTTGATTTCTCCCAAATTCCTTGGTGATGTCTGGATGCTTTGACTCTTGACTCATTCCTTCATGATTTGAGACTGCTTAGCTGCATGGGTGATGACTTGAATGGTTCAGATTGCTTGATTAGGCCTTGTGGGCCCACTTGATGTTTAGATCTTAAGATTCTGGCCTTTCTTTTGATGATCGAACCTTTGATCTTGCTGCTCCATGACTTGTGTAAGCTTTCCAATGGTTTGGATCCTGATGATCTAGCCCTTGAATGGTTCAGATTGATAGATTCGGCCCTGTGGGCCCATTTGAGACCTTGGTTTTACTTTGGGGCACCTCTTTTGATGATTTGTGAGGCTAGGAAGGCTTCTCATGGTGTGGATGATGGCTTGAACGTCTCTGATCGCTTGATTTGGCTTTGTGGGCCCACTTGATGATTAGATCTTGGATTCTGGCCCTTCTTGTGATGATCAAACCTTTGATCTTGTTGTTTGACAGCTCATGTAGGTTCTTCAATGGTTTAGATCATGATGATCTAGTCTTTGAATGGCTTGGATTGCTTGTGGCCCCCACTTGATCACTTTCCCCCTTCTTTGGCTTGATCAGCCATATTCCGGCCACATTGCTTCGTGATTGGACCAGTGGGGCACCTTTTGTATGATCTTGATCATCTTGAGTTGAAATTTGGAGTGGACCGGAGCCTTGGGCGGCCCACGGAGCGCCATCTGCTGACGTGGACTGTCAGCCTCACCTACCAAAAGCCCCGGAGCCAATCCCGCGGAGAGAGGGGATCTGCGTCCGTACGGGCGGCCCAGGGCAGGCCGCCCAGAGCTCGCCTCTTGAGCGCCCTGGGCTGACTCTGGTTCGGACATCCTCTGCTGTCTGTTGCTGCTGTCCCCACATTCCCTGTGCTGGACCGTTCGATTCCAGCCATGAATCTTCTTGTCCCCTTGTCTTTTCTCTTCATCTTGTCTTCTTCTCATTTTGTCCTTTCTTGGGCAGCTTTGGATGATGACTTGTGGGCCATAGTGGGAGAGGTCGGTGGGTCCCACACTCCAGCACTTGGTGAGGGCTTTAATGATGGAGGGATTCCTCTAATGGAGGGTGTAGATGGTGCATTGAATGGAAGCATTGATGAGGGGCTTGGGATGGTGGTTGGTGGAGCTTTGAATAGCTCCATTAATGGTGGGATGGCTGGATTTTCAGATTTGAATGGGCCCCTCATTATGGGAGGAATGGATGGTATGGATGAGATGATGGGATGGGACATAGGTGAGGCTATGCATCCCTTGAGTGTGGGTCCCATGGATGACGTGATGGACGGTGATGATGGGACTATGAGGGACATAGATGGGCTGATCTCATGTCTGGATGGTATGGATAGCTCAGATGGTACCTTTGACGGTTTGGATGCTCTAGATGAGGGCCGAGATGTGCGGCACACTTGTTTGGGGGGACTTGATGTGATCATTGATGATGTCCCCTTGATGATGGACGGTGTAGATGCCTCGATGATCCCTTTGATCGGCCAGGATGATGACTGGATTCATGATTTCCTGTTGGAGGGGGCCGCAGGTCCGGATCTGGCCGTTGATTCTTTGATCGGGGTTGTCGGGACCCCTTTGGATGGTTCAGATGTATTCTTTGACAGTCAGATTGGTCAGGATGCCACGATGTGCGGTGTGATCTTCACTGATGGCTCTTTTGGTTGGGAGCATTGTTCTTCTTTTGGTCATCGGCCCTTTGCGCATTCTGTTCATGAGGTGGGCGAGTCTTCTCATGCGGCTGAGATTATGACAGTTTCGGATGGCGATGCGACTATATCAGACATAGCCGTTACTGAGGGCAGGTCAGGGGCTGTCGAGTCTGCAGAGGTTCCAGCATTTCCTTCTCCTTCGCCCGTTGACCTTCCGATCCTTGATGAGCTGTCCTCGATTTCTGGGCCTTTTGTTCTGGAGGGGGTGCCAGTGAGGACTTGTCAGCTGCTTCTTCGTCCTTCTTGCTCGCCACGACTGCTTGCTTGGCTCGACAGGTTGTCAGTTTATGAGATTCGAGATTTGGAGTCTTATGGCTTTGGCAGTCTGATTCATCTGGCCAAAGTTGATATTGATTGGAGGATGCTTGGAGCTGCCTTGATTGACTGGGTTCCTTCGTTGAACTTGTTTGCGTTCAACGATATGGAGATGGGGCCTTCTTTGGAGGAGCTTGCACGCTTGACAAGCCTACCCTGGGATTATGCCCAGTATTTTTCGCCGAAGACATCGCCGAAGACTGCTACACCGCAGAACTGGTTTGGGATCCCCTATCTTGTTCGGCCTGCAGCTGGTGGCCAGGATGCTGTTGTGTTCTCCTTGGACTTACTGTATGATCTTTTTTCGGGTCCTCGGAGTGTGGCTGGTTCCACCTTTGCTCGGAACGCACTGATGTTCTGTTTGATTGCTGAGGTGCTGTTCTCGGGATGGCGCAGGTCCCAGACTCCTTTGCTTTTTGAGGTGATGAGCCGAGCTGTCCGTCGGCAGGGGATCATTTCTCTCATCTTGGCCGAGCTATTTGATGGGCTGACCGACTGTGCCCTGGGCCGCACTCGTGTCCTTCGCGGCTGTTGTGCTTTCCTTCAGGTACCTTTTCTGCACCTTTTTTCTTCTTGCTTTGCTAGGAATTGTTTTGCTCTAGCTGAACTTCTTTTGCTTTCTGTGATCAGGTATGGCTATGGGAGCGTCTTTCTCTGACCGTTCCTGTACCTCTTCCTGGCATCCCTAGCTCTGACATCATGCGTTATATCATGGAGTTCCTTCCGCATACGGCTAGGATGAGCGAGCCCTTGTATCGCAAGATGTTCGCTGATCTGCGTGACTGGAACGTTCGTTGGGAGTCATCTTGGCTTTCACTTCCTCTAGTGCTTTGCGATGCATACCGCCATCCTCTGATGTTGGTAGGCTTTCGATCCTACTTTTCTTATCATCCCATCCGATTTCTGCGGCAGTTTGGATACGAGCAGGATGTTCCTCTTTTCGCTTTCACGGGTATCGGGCGTCGAGTGCTTCCATCTAGGTCCTCTGACTTCAGGACCCGGATTGATTGTTCCTGGGCGAGTTATTTGACAGCTGATTTGTTGGGATTTGAGCTGTGGACTTTTCCGATGGTGACCGCCCCGTATCAGTACTGGGTTGCTGAGCAGTCTTTGTATCGACGTATCCCTTGCTGGCACCAGACTGCTGATGAGGATGAGCAGGATATCCTTGGAGATGCTGGCTCTTCATCTGGTTCATATGAACCTTTTGAGGAGCGCCTATTCATCGATCCTTGCTTCCTTTTGGCCACTCATGGCCATTTGCTGTCTGAGATCTCCGCACTTCGATATCATTGTGAGATGATGTCGAGGAGATTGGCTGCCGATCGGAGGTTGTCTGATGAGGAGACAGCGATCCGTACCCTGGAGCGCGATGAGGTGCATTACCTGCGTATGGAGGTGAGTAGGTTGAGAGAGAGGCTATCTTTTTATGAGTCAGAGGACTCACCTGATGTGGCCGAGGAGGAGGGTAGAGATTGATTGTGTTGGCCACCTGCACATTCCTTTTTTGCATATATGATTGATGATGATGTATTTTTTGTATTTTTTGAAAAAGATGATATGATATGTGTAAAAGAAATATGATGCATCTAATTAAAAAAAAGAGAAAACTGTTTGAAAATCTACTGTGCCATGAGTTGTCTTGTGAGTGTTTCTGGACTTTGCGTCGGGATATAGGAATCAGAACTGGGGCTCGGTCAATGCCTTGACCGATGTCTCGAGATTTGACTTGTGTGATCCTTTGGTTCCCTAGAGATGTAGGCAATGGAAACTCTTGCTTCCTGAGATTGTCAGAGTTTGTAGAGTTCTTCGCTCCTGACTGTACTTCCTCTTGTTCTTGCACTTTCACTGCTTGAACCGATCTGGACTGTCTGATTTCTTGGTACCTGCACTTTTATTTTTTCTTTCTTTTTCATTTGAGCCATTTTTTCCTGCAGTGCTCTTTCGAGTTTTCACCACAGCCGGCTTTTTCCCGTCATTTTTGCCCGTGGCGCCCTTTCAGGTTTTCACCACGTCCCGGGTATTTGGTCTTGCCTGCCCCTTGGCAGCTGTGCTGTTTTTACCCTTGGCGCCCTTTCAGGTTTTCACCAAGTCCGCTGTATGCCCACTGTTTTTACTCGGAGCGCCCTTTCGGGTTTTCACTCCGCCCTCTTTGTTTAGGCACACATTTTCTTTTTTTTTTTTCTTTTCTTTTCTTTCTGGATCTCTGGATAACTGCGGCGGCTAGAGGTCGGGAATCCGTCGTTGCCGGCCGATGGCAGTCTTTCAGCCCTTATCCTGAGTTACGATAATAGAGCTGTCGGTCTTTGCTAAAGACCACTCTGAGATGAATGGATGGATGACTGTGTTTCTTGGATTGATTTTTTCTTGAGTGCCTTTCTTTGGCTTCCCTTTTTCTTTCTCTTTTTTTTTTCTCTTTTTTTTTTGTATTCTTTTTTCTTCTTTTTTTTGTCTTTTCTTTTTTAATCCTTTTTTTTTTGAAACACTTGTTGGTGGACGGGAACGATTTCTCAGAGGTCTTAGCTTCGACCTCTTGACTTCAGCTCTATTAAAGTAACTCTTGATAAGGTCAGAATGACTTACCTGTGAAAGATCTTCACGTTGTCGGCGTTGGTTGGCTCAGGAAGATCCACCCCTCTCATGCTGGTGAGTCTGAGGGCGCCTCCAGGAAGTACTTCTCTGATGATCAGCGGCCCGTCCCACGAGGGTTTGAACTTTCCTCTGGGATCCGGAAGGTGCGACGGTAGAATCTTCTTCATGACCATGTCGCCTACCTTGAAACTTCTTTTCCGGACTCTCTTGTTGTAAGCCCGAGCGATCCTTTTCTGATAGCATTGTGAATGACTTAGTGCACGCATGCGCTTTTCATCTGCTAGCTGCAACTGAGCGAATCTGGCCCGTTGCCATTCTCCTTCTTCAATTCCGCTTTCTAGTAACACCCGTAGTGATGGTATTTCCACCTCGACTGGTAGGACTGCTTCCATTCCGTAAGTAAGCTCGAAAGGAGTAACGCCCGTAGCAGACCGTACTGACGTTCGATAGGCCCAAAGTGCATATGGGAGCATATCTGACCAATCTCGATAGGTCACGACCATCTTCTCGAGTATCCTGACGATTGTCTTGTTTGCGGCTTCTACCCCACCATTCATCTGGGGACGGTAGGGGCTTGATCGATGACGTTGGATCTTGAATTTGCTGAGGAAGTCATCCATCTTCTTGTTGACGAACGGGGTCCCATTATCTGTGATGATAGCATTAGGGATTCCATACCGGCATATGATGTTGTTCTTCATGAATTTGATCACTTGAGATGCTGCAATCGTGGTGTAGGAGGCTGCCTCTACCCACTTGGTGAAGTAGTCGACTGCCACAAGTATATACTCATGACCATTTGATGCTTTGGGACTGATTTTGCCGATGATGTCAAGTCCCCCCATGGAGAAGGGCCAGGGGGTGGTCAGGTTGTATAACTCTGATGATGGGGCATGGATTTGATTTGCATGCTCCTGACACTTGAAACATTTTCTGACGTGCTGGCAGCAGTCTGTCTCCATGGTGAGCCAATAGTAGCCGAGTCGTAGAATCTTTTTTGCCATCATGTGCCCATTCATGTGTGGGCCACAGATTCCTTCGTGTATTTCTTCCATGATCTTTGCAGCTTCTGTTTCATCGACGCATCGAAGGAGGATGTGATTATAGGATCGCTTGTAGAGAACTTCGCCACTGATGGTGAACTGGCCGGTCAAACGTTGGATGGTTCGGCGATCTGTTGCTGTTGCTGATTCTGGATACTCCCGGGTTTCGAGGTATTGCTTGATGTCGGCATACCAGGGTTTGTCAGGGACAGCTTCAGCTTCTTCTATTTGCAGGCAAAAGGCAGGTTCATCTTGAATTTTGACTGTGAGCTCCCATTCTGAAGCTCCTTTTGGGATCTCGAGCATTGATGCGAGCGTGGCGAGAGCATTTGCGAACTGGTTCTTGGCTCTGGGCATGTATGAGAAGGTGATTTCCTTGAATTCTTCGATCAGATTGTCAAGATACACATGATATGGTATCAACTTCTCATCTTTGGTCTTCCATTCGCCATTGGTCTGATTGATGATAAGCTGTGAGTCTCCAAACACTCGTAGCTTCTTGACGCCCAAGATTATGGCTTCCCTTAAGCCAGCGATGCATGCTTCGTACTCTGCCATGTTGTTGGCGCACTCGAATGCGATGCGCCTCGAGATAGGAATAGGGACATCGTCTAGAGAGTAGAGGATTGCTCCAATACCACTCCCTTTAGAATTTGCTGCGCCGTCGAAGAATAACGTCCACTCGTCTTTTTTCTTCTTTTCTTCCTCTTCAATGAGCAAGAGATCTTCATCAGGGAAGAATGTCTTGAGCGGCTGATAGTCCAGGAGAGAGTGAGCCGCAAGATGATCGGCGAGGGCCTGTCCCTTGATTGCCTTTTGAGTGACATAGGTGATGTCAAACTCAGACAAGAGTAGTTGCCATTTAGCTATCCTTCCAGTGAGTGCCGGCTTCTCGAACAGGTACTTGAGCGGATCCATGTGTGCGAGGAGGAGAATAGGGAATGCAATCATGTATTGACGGAGTCGCTGAGTTGCCCAGACTAGGGCGAGGCAAGTCTTCTCGATCGGGGAATACCTGGTTTCGTAGTCGGTGAACTTCCGGCTCAAATAGTATATTGCTTGTTCCTTCTTCCCGGTCTCGTCGTGTTGGCCGAGGACACAGCCAATGGCTTCTGCTGCTACGGAGATGTATAACAATAGTGGTCGTCCGGGAGCGGGCGGCACTAGGACTGGAGGATTCATGAGATATCTCTTGATGCGATCGAAGGCGACTTGGCAATCATCATTCCATTCTTTTGGAACGTTTTTTCGGAGGAACTTGAATATGGGCTCACAGATAGGTGTGAGCTGTGCGATGAAGCGACTGATGTATTGAATTCTGCCGAGGAAGCCACGAATTTCTCTCTGTTCTAGGAGGGGGCATCTCGATGATTGCTCTGGTTTTGGTCTCGTCGACCCTGATGCCATCCTCGCTCACCATAAAGCCGAGGAGTTTGACTCCCATTGCACCGAAGACACATTTCTGAGGGTTGAGACGGAGCTTGTACTTTTCTAATCTGTTAAATAACTTCTTCAGATCTTCAAAATGTCCTTCAATTGTGCGAGATTTAACGATCATGTCGTCCACATATACTTCAAATTCTTTGTTCATCATGTCATGGAATAGTGCTGTCATTGCTCGCTGATATGTTGCTCCTGCGTTCTTCAGACCGAATGGCATCACCCTGTAACAGAAGGTTCCCCAGGGAGTGACAAATGCTGTCTTCTCACGATCTTCGACGGCCATCTTAATCTGATTGTAACCTGAGAACCCGTCCATGAATGAGAAGATCTTGTATCCAGCAGTGTTGTCGACCAGAGTGTCGATATGTGGCAAAGGGAAGTCATCTTTTGGACTGGCTTTGTTGAGATCTCGGAAGTCGATGCACATTCGAACCTTGCCGTCCTTCTTCGGTACTGGTACGATGTTGGCGAGCCATTCAGGGTAATTGGAGACTACCAAGAATCCCGCGTTGTACTGCTTGATGACTTCATCTCGGACTTTCAGAGCCCATTCTGGCTTCATTCTTCGAAGTTTTTCCTTCACTGGCTTCATATCTGCCTTGGTTGGCAGATGGTGTACAACGAGCTCTTCATCGAGCCCCGGCATGTCTTCATATGAGAACGCGAAGTTGGACAATCTTGGAGCTAGGAACTCTATCATTTTCTGTTTCATCTCAGGTGGCAACGATTTTCCAATGCGTACTTCCCTAGGGATCTCAGGTGTCCCCAAATTTACTATCTCGAAATCATCGGCTACAACATTGGCTTTAGATTCGAACTTTTTGAGGAGATCCTCAAGTTCGGGAGCAGGATCATCATCTTCCTCATCCCGAGCTTCGTCCAGACCCATGAGCTCGAAGTCTAATTCGATGTCGAAATCATATGATTCGACTTCAAACTCATGCGACTCTTTAGACGAACTGGGCACACTATTGAATGCAGGAAAAGAAATGTTTTTTGGTTTTTGAGATTTTTCTGAAATGGAAATACTAGATGTTTTTGGCTTTTGAAAGTTTTTGATTTTTTTGGATTTTCGAAATTCATGGGACTTTGAACAAGCGGGCATTGCAGACCATAATTGAGCCCAACTTGTTCCAAAGTTTCGGTCGCTGTTTAAACAGGCATTTTTTTTTGGAAGCCAGAGCCCTCAGATGGCTCTTTGGCTGATTCGAAAGTGAGGGGAACAGATGACCATTCAGGACCCCACACTTCCTCCCCTGAAGAGGTGGGGGTTGATGATTTGGGCGAAGAATCATGGTCTGGCCCAATGACCATGACTTCTTGCTGGTCGGGTTCGAGATCTGAGTCGTACTCAGTCCCTCCCGGATCACTTACCTCGCATTGCAGTTCGTCTGGTTTCACAGTGAGACACAAGTTTGGAACCTGGACATCAGACCAATCTAGGGCTGGCCACTTCCCTTTCTTGGTCCAATGGATGGGCTGCTTCTGCCCCTGGCTGATGATTGATGATGTTGACTTTGCAGAGATGGGCAAGTCGTGCCCCTTGCTAATTGGTGCTGAGATGGGCGAGTTGTGCCCCTTGCTGATTGAAGTGGGCAGGTTGTGCCCCTGGTTGAGAGAAGTGGGCAAGTTGTGCCCCTGGTTGGGAGCAGGTGTCAGAGTAACCTGGTCCTGAAGCTGCTGTATTTGACTTCCTTTTTCGTCTTCATCCTTTTCTTCTTCTTCTGGAGGCTTAGATGGTTCGAGAATCTGATCCCATCGAATGGGAGGCCATGTGGCCCAAACTAGGCTCATCGGGGGGCCTTTGTGTAGTGCAGTCGGTTGATTCCCTCCTGGATCTTTGTAAGGTTCTCCTGGCTTGACGAACTGGATGGGTGAGCACCGAAATTTCTTCCTTCTTTTGTCCATGAAGGTTGCCTTGTATCCGAGTCCCCATTTGCGTTGGTTATATACCAACGGCACCTTTCTGGATTTGAAGTGATTCTTCATTCGGTATTTGAGGCTCAGACGCTCTGTCGGTGAAAAGACACGATCCACCCTTATCGGTTCTGGATTAGCGATAGAGTTCACGGTCTCGAATTCGAAACTGTGAAACGGGATGTCCTCTTCAGAGTGCTGGATATCGATGACCGGGATGTCTGGTTCAGTGGCAGCAGCATTGGAAGAAATGATGAGCTCCTTCTCTGCATGGATAGAGATCACTTGATTTCCACAGATATACTTCACTCGTTGATGCAGGGTTGATGGCACAGCTCCAACCTTGTGCAGCCACGGTCGTCCGAGCAACATGTTGAAAGAGGCTGATATATCCAGGACTTGGAATGCGATGGTGGAGACTTCCGGACCTATCTGTACTTCTATGTCGACCTCCCCTTCCACTGATCGGCGGGTGTTGTCGAATGCTCTGACACATATGGTGCTGGGCCGGAATGAAGAAGGACTGATTCCCAGACGTTCTGCAGTCTTGAGTGGGCAGACATTTAAGCTTGAGCCATTATCGATAAGGACCAGCGGAACACAGAGGTCTTTGTATTGTAAGGCTATGTTGAGGGATCGCCCATGATCACGTCCCTCTGGTGGCAACTCATTATCTGTGAAGGTGATGGCGCGCGGAGCCAGGAGTTGTCCAATCATCAAAGCTATCATTTCTGGTGCCGTATCGGAGGAGACATGAGCATCGTTCAAGGTTTTGGCAAACATTTCTCGGTGTATGCGAGATGTGCAGAGTAGCTCCCATACTGAGATTTGTGCAGGGATTGACTTGAGCTGAGTCGCCACCTCGTATGCGGCTTCATTTTTGTTGCCGAGGCCTGAGAGAGCGCCTTTGGTATCTCCTCTGTTCTGATTATCTCTTCGGATGCAACGCCCATTGGGATTCATGTTCCCCGCTTCCGCACATTCTGGATAGTGCCATGGAACCTCTTTGTAGTTTTCCTCCCTTTTGCCTTCTAGGACCACCGGTTCTTGCAACGGTGCTGTTGTGGGTACCAGATCTTCCTCGTATGGAGCTTTTACCTTGAGGACTACATTGTTACCTGTGCTGAAGGGGTAATATCGAGGCTTATCTTCATAGACCACATAAGGTCGTGGTCCTGGCTTGATTGTTCCTGGGGCGGGGGCTCCCATGGAATGAATACTGGTCCTCTTGATATGGCAGGAGGTTTCTCCGGGATTTGCCCCTTGCAATATGACCGGCTCAACTGGAAGAGCTCCTTCCAAGACAACGGGCTCTTGCTGCTGATGAGTGTAATCCTTCCATTGCGGATTGGATTGTTCTGGAGTTGCCCCTTGCAAGATGACAGGTTCGTATGTGGGCTCAATGTATGGTTGTGCTCCTTCCAGGACGACTGGTTCCCAGCTTGAATGGTTGTAGGGTGCCCCTTGAACAACTGGTATATCATATGGAGGTGCTCCTTCGAGCACTACTGGCTCGGAGATTGAAGGAAGAAAGGGACTTGCCCCTTGCAAGACTAGAGGAGGATTTGTTGGCTCATAAATGTAGGCATGAATGGATTGGATAGGGGAGAAGAAGCGATCGAGGTGGTCCCCTTCTTCTATACTATTGACTGCAGGGCTACGAGATGAACTGGGGTCCGTTGGATGCTGAGGCAGAGGATTCTGAAGGATGTTGGTGGAAGCTGCTGGAGAAGTTCCAGGGACCGAGATGACGATCTTGCGGTCATCAATCAGGTCTTGTATGGCATTCTTCAAAGTATAGCATCGATCAGTGGCGTGACCACGTCCTTGATGATAGGCGCAATACTCATTTTCTCGGTAGTTCGGTGGTAGAGGATGAGGTGGAGGCCGAGGTGCCATTAGAGTAAGTAACTGCTTTTGTACCAGTGTAGTCATGATTTGACTAAGTGGTTGACTGAGTGGAGTGAACTTCCTGAGCTCCCTGAAATTCTGCCTGTTCTGGTATGAGTATTGGCCGTTTCCTCTGAATTGCTGTTGTTGTCGAGGTGGTTGTGGCTGAGGATTCAGTTGTGGCTGATACCGCTGAGGCTGAGGCTGAACTTGATTCTGCTGATACTGTTGACGTCCCTGTGGGGGAGCGCGTTGATTCCCTTGAGCAGTGGTGTTGATATTGTTTACCTCCGTTGGGCGAGGAGGAGAACCACTACGGTTTCCATTCCCGTGCCCGATAGGTCTTCCTTCCACTCTGTTCCTCTTGACTGTAGTGGCTTGATGAGGCCATGGGGAGATTGTCCCGGCCCGGATTCCTGCTTCGACTTGCTCTCCAGCACGGATCACTTGTGAGAAATTCGCATATGGATGCGAGATGAGATACCCGGATATGCCTGGGTATGTTGAATGAACAATCATGGAAATTTGTTCTTCGTCGTCGATGGGTGTCCGCATTCTGGCTGCCATAGCTCGCCAACGTCCCACATAAACTGATAGTGTTTCATCACTCCTTTGCCTGAGTGCTGCGAGGTCGGCTCTTCTGGGTGCCATGTTGAGATTGTATGCGAATCTGTCGACGAAAGCCTGGGAAAGCTGTTCCCATGTTCTGATGCGGTGGCAGTCCAATGAAGTGTACCAATCTAGGGCATCGCCCTTCAGAGATTTTTGGAACAAACGAATAAGGGCCCCTTCATTTCCTGCGATTGCACTCAGCTCCCCGCAGAAAGCCTTGAGATGTGCTGTGGGACAACCGCTGCCATCGTATTTTTTGAATTTCGGAACCTCAAAGTTTTGAGGTACTTGAGCATCTGGGAAAGGACACAAGTCTCTGAACTTGGTCGAAGGTAAGTCGATTCCTTGCTGTCGCTGAAGCTGATTTTGCAAGATCTGGAACTGCTCCCGCAACTCGTCCAGTCCTGAGTGATCTGTTCGAGTGACTGGTGCCTCCTGGAGTAAGGCACGTTCTTCTTCGGCATAGTGGTCGATGTCTTCGACCCTATGGGCTTGCTGAAAAGCAACCGTGGGTTGCTGAAATTGATTTGATGATTGAACTGGATTCTGATGAACTTGAGCTTGAAGTGATGGTAACTGAACTGGAGACTGTACTGAAGGTTGAACTGGAACTTGCTGGAAATTAACTGGATTTTGCTGAATTGAAGATTGCTGGAAATTAACTGGATTTTGCTGAATTGAAGATTGCTAAAAATTAACTGGGATCCCATCGGCGGGGATGTGCTGGAATTGAAAAGTGCTCCTGTTTGCGGGAGGCTGAGATGCTGGGAAGTGACCCCCTTGTTGGGTATTCGCCACTGTCCGCTGATTGATGTGGGCTTGACACTGACCCCCATTGTGGGCATTCGCCAGTGCTGTCCCTGTTGCTGGAAATTGAATTGAAATCCCATCGGCGGGGATGTGCTGGAATTGAAAAGGTGTCCCATCGGCGGGGACATGCTGAGATCTACTGAGATTGTTGTTTGCAAGATTGACTGGAAGCTGACTGGAAGTCCCTGCGACTGGGATGCTCTGAGATGGTCCCGTTGTTGCAGGAAGGTATTGAGAAGGATGCCCCATAGCAAAGGGCTGAGGAGGCTGTTGTCGGTAGTCTTGGGCAGACTCCGATGGTTGTGCTTGATTTGAACTGGAGGCCGGAGGCATCCGGCATGGTTGTTGAGATTGCTGAACTGGGCCAACCTGATTGTTGGCTGCTGCGGTGGTTTGTGCTTGCATGAATTGCAAGAGCATTTCTTGCATTGCTCTCATTCCTTGTGCCAATTCTTGTATGATTGGCGTATTGTCAATGGGCTGTTGCGCTGGAGGTTGCGCTTCGGTCATTTCGAGAGCAGGGAAGTGATGAGTTTCTTCTTCGTGGTCGGACATGTCTTGCTGAGCCCGAGTGCGGATTATGCTGCGGAAGGGAAGTTGTCTCCGCGTACGTTGAGCCCGAGGTGGCGCAATGGTGAGGACTGTACTCTACTCTTTTTGGGTTTTGAGATTTTCTATTTTTTTTTGTTTTGGAATTTTCTATATTTTTTTTGTTTGGGTTTGGGTAGAATGCTATGCAGATGAGATTATATGAGGATTAGTGACTTTCAAGTATATGAAGGATTCTGTTTTTCAAGTCGGATCACGACTAGTGGGACTAGCTTTTCCCCAGCGGAGTCGCCATTCTGTGGACCCTCGCCGATTTTTCCGTGCTCCCCACACGACGTCGTTCTCCCTTTCCCTTTCCTTTCGAAAAAGAAGGAGATGAGGATGCGTGAGTGCGAAATCGCCGTTTGTGCCACTGGCTTGCCTCGTTCTCGAGGGCTTCGTTTGGTTGTCGTATTGAGCTGGATGTGTTTAAGTGAATTTATATAAGACCAGAGTCGCCACTAGCCAGTTACTTCGAATCTACAGTCGGCTAGACCCCGTAGAAACGTTAGAGAAGGGAATCCGAAGATTCCTTCCTCTAAAATGACTCCTGTTGATCTGCGGTCAGAGATTCAAGGTAAGGGATCACGGTTACAGGGTGGGAAGAGGTTAATCACCCCACACACTGCCCATACCGAAGTACGGTCTCTACTTCACAGAATCGATCGAATACTTGAAAGTCTAGTTTAATCCTCGTATATTCTCATGGATGACATGATGCATGAATGCGGGTCTGAACAGTAAGAGTTTCTGATGGGCAGGTTCCAACAACGGGCAAGCCCAGAGCGTACGCTCGAACTGACAGGTGCTTAATGTAAGACGTATGCAGTGTGCTTGAATGATCAAGGTGTTTTATGGTGAAGCGTGAATGCAGGTCTGAACAGTAAGAGTTTCTGATGGGCAGGTTCCAACAACGGGCAAGCCCAGAGCATACACTCGAACTGACAGGTGCTTAATATAAAGACATATGCATGTGTGTTTGACTAATCAAGGTGCTTGTAGTGAAGCAGGGGGGTTGGAAGAAAAGTAAATGTTGCACTTATGCTAGATGCAAATGAGATGATGCTGGAAAATGAGTAGCTGGGTGGACGGAGGTGTCGCAAGGGTTGGCTTCGAGTGGCTGGATCAAGACTTGGATGGCTTGGGAGGCTTGGACCAGTGGTCAGGCTGGGCTGGACCAGGGCTAGACTCTCCTCACTCGGGCTCTCCTTGGTGGAAAAATGGGCTAACGGGTGGATGAGGACTCGGAGCTCTCGGGCTGAAATGGACTTGAAGGGATTCGAATGGATTGTTGAAATGAGAAGGGGAGGGGGGTATTTATAGCAGCAGAGAGTGGCAGCTCTCGTAATTTTGTCCGGGCGGCCTGCCATGGGCCGCCCGTACGGCCGCTCCTCGGTTTTCAGCGAGTACGGCCGTTCCCTCGGGGCTGCTGTTGGACTCGCTGGTCGACTCAGTGAGTTGACTCAGCGGGTCGACTCGGTGGTTTGACTCGACGGGTTGACTCGAAGGGTTGACTCGGTGTTTTGACTCGACGGGTTGACTCGACGGGTTGACTCAGCGGGTTAACTCAGCGGGTTAACTCAGCGGGTTGACTCAGTGAGTTTGACTTTTTTGAGATTTGTTAACTGGCCTTTTTTATGGGGGGTTTTTCAGGGTGGTTTTTAGGACTGGGTTGACTGGGTTCAGGCTTGAATTGGGCTATGGAATGGGGCTTACAAGGGTGAGTTTGGCTGAGTTTGGACTTGGAATTTGGGGGTATGGTCCTCCGTTCAACCAGCTATCTCTATCAACAGTGTAGCCGAAGGTGGGGTGTCTACACCTGCGTCATGTAGTCTTATGGGATTCTACTACGCCGACTTGGACTCAATCAAGGTACTTCAGGCATCCACGCCTAGGTATGTGCGGGTGGACTCTTTCCACCCGATCTGCTGGTTTTGATGCTTGGTTTGCAATTCATTCTTTCCTAGAGTGTGGTCTGGAATCTTTGTTGTCCTTTGTATCTGAGTTAGTTGATTGTTTGGAAATTGATAACTCGCACATACCGCGAGAGTTTGGAGAAAACGTTGCGATTGTCCCTGCATGCGTTGCAACCTGGGTACCCAATCACAACCCTTCCATTCTCGATCGGTACTAACATTGAAAAGGTACAGCAGAGCCTCTGCGTCAGTAGTCTTAAGAGGTTGCTGACCCTAAGACTGATTGTGTTATGTTTGATGTTTTCCCAGATCACTCCAGGAGTATTTGTTTCGCTTGACTGTCAAAGTGGTTAAATGCCCTGCGTCATGTACGGGATTCTACTACGCCGACTTGGACTCAGTTAAGGTAATTCCGGCATCCACGCCTAGGTATGTGCGGGTGGACTCTTTCCACCCAATCTGATGATTTTGATACTTGGGTTACAATTCATCGTTTCCACTTGTTCAAATAGTTTCTCTGACCGAGCCTTTTGGCTTTCATCTTTTTGTATCTTGGCATGTGGTACGACCGCACTGACACTGGAGTTCAGTTCGACCGTACTTTGAGTGCATTGGATCCGATGGTCTCTGGGAAAACCGTGAGACATCGGATCTTATTTGATTTTTGCGTCGGCTCCTACCCAGAGATATGGAAGATCTTCTGGTGTTTTGGAGGCAGAACGCTCTACTGGGAAAATATTTTTAGATTTTTGAAAAGATACCCACTCTGGGGAGTGATACTCCGTGGGGTTTTTATTTGCAAATAGGAATATTTTTTTATCTTTTGAAATGGAAATCCGGTTTGCATGCGCCTCCACTAGGGATGCCGGTGAGGTCTTTAGCTAACCAACTTTTATTTTGAAAGCAGGTAAACATGATGATTGATGCGATGGATGCTGATGCATGGAGATGCATATTTGATGATGGATGCATGGCTTGGCTCATTCTCTTTTAGTTTGATGATTTTGCTTTTGCTGGAGATGCAGAGAATTTTGAGCTTATTGCTTGCAGGGTTGTGCACCCCTGGGGTTTTTCTTTTTTATACGGGCGTTTGGTCAGCGGGTTGGTTAAGATCCCGACCCGTGGTCGATTAGGTCCATCGTCCCAAGATGCTGTTTTTTTTGCTTAATGAGAATGTACGAGGATGTTATCCGACTTCAAGATGTTCTTCTGGGCATAAATGCGATTGAGACGGTGCTTGGTCGCCAGTTTTGGTCAAGATTTCAATTTGCGGGCGATCGGATCCGTCATCCCAAATTGTGAAGTGAGCGGAGTTCGAGACTCCTGAAGTGTAGTGCTGGGGATAGTGACAATTTTTGTGATTTTTGCAGATATTTGGTCCGAATCTTTACCTGAGTAGTCAAGATGGAGATCGGTTATTGAAAACAAAGGACATATTTTTTGTGATTTTGGAAATGTTTGGTTTGAAAGCAAGGGAAATATTTTGTGATTTTTGCAAAATTTTCTTTGAAAGCAAGAGAAATATTTTTGTGATTTTGAAAAGTGGTTTTGTAATGTTTTGGTATTTTGTTGGATTTTTCTGAAATGCAGGGAAAAGGCATGGAATTTTCATCCATTTCCAGCTTCTACTGCTGGTAAGGCACCCGATCCATTTTACGTCAGTGAGCAAGACGAGTCTCACACAGTTAAGTGCCGTAGTTTTACATCTTCAGATGAGGAGATTTTGAGGGTTTTTAGTCAACACACCCACAAAGTTGCCTGTTCCTCATGTGCAATGCACATAGACCACGTATCGTCCAATGGACTCCTTCGGCCACAAAATGAGCCACATCCTCACATTTCCTTTAGTCAATCCAGTTTGGGGCCTTATGTTGCTCACAATTCCGTGAGGGTGCACTCCACCTCCCAACAGCCTTAATCCCCTTCATGAGTTTTAGGAATAGGGAACATCCGTCAGATTCAACAGCGACTTCCAAATCAAGGTTGTCTATCACGATGCGTTCAACACGAACAGGATTGCGAGGCTCTGCCCGCCTCAGCCTTTACCTGTTTAAAAGATTCCGGACACCCGTACGATCAACTGTCAGCCATGTTCCGAACAGGTTAGGAAAGAAAGCCCCCGAGAAGTTAATCCCAGTGTAGTTTTAGGTCTTCAGACTACTGTGGATGAATTTGTGCAGTTGAAATTGATGGTGGAATTTTTCCTTTTTTATTTTTGTTTTATTTTTTATTTTTTATTTTTTTTTGTGTGTTTTTTTTTTGAAAAAGTTCCAGACTTCAACTCAGGTAATCGAAGTTGATGCTGGTTTTATGGAAAGCTTGAAATCTTTTTGGTATTTTTGGAAATGATCCGGGTTATCAAACCTTGACCCCAGCGGTTGAGGCCGATGCCGGTTTTTGGTTGAAAGCAGGAAAAGGTCCCCTGAGAAATTAATCCCAGTGTAGTTTAAGGTCTTCGGACCAAGATATGTACATGCTGAAAATACATTCTTTTTGTGATTTTTCGAAATGTTTCAGGTCGTTAAATCTCAATTTGAGCAATCAAGATTAACACTGGTTTTTATTGAAAATCTCTCGGGATTTTGTTCCTGACGTAGTTTAAGGTCTTCGGACCCCAAAAGAGTAGCAATCAAGGTGGGAGATTCTAGGGATTCTTCTTAGAATGGTTCAGATCATCAGGGCATGCCTTTGGATGGTTGAGATCGCTGTTTGACCAAGTCAATTCTTTTTCTTTTTTCTTGAAAATTCCATGGAACTTTTTCCACATCATCAAGCCAATTTCTCACCAATTTCTCACAAGATGAGATTTTGGTGAGATTCTTTACTTTTTCTCACCATTCTCTTCCATCACTTCATTCTTACAAGGAGGTACAAGATTTACTTGCAACCACCCTTCCCAAGGGGGAGTTCTTCCCAAGGAGAGAGGGGGAGAGGTCGTTTCAACTAGGGGGAGGATAGCACGGCCCCCTGGGCGCCGCTCGGACCGTCTCTGCCCACTGGTTTTTCCAGTGGGTCGGGTAAAGGGGTGCACTCCCTTTTTCTATATAACATGGGGCACTCTTGCCCCCTCCAACGTGCAATCTCTCTTTCTCTCTCTCATACTCTCTCTTTCTTCAAGTTTTTCTCTCTCTTTTGGTGGTTCTTTGCTCTTTTCAAGTGGTGGGCCTTAGTGAAGCTTTGGGACAGCAAGGTGGTCACCCTTTGGTGAGTGGTGAAGCTATGGACCACTCTCTTTCTTTCTTGTCTTTTTCCTTCTTCATTGTCTCTTCTCATGACTCTTTTCTTTTTCTATGTAGCTATTCCAAAAGGAGTGAAGGTGGGCCCAAGTATTTTCGGCCATTTTCTAGATCTCAAATCTCTTTTAAAGGTGGTGCATGGAGAAGGACATTGCAAGCTTCCTTTTCATTCTTTCTTTTCTTCTTTCACACTCCCTTCATGTGTATGTAAAGGGTAATTTTGCCATGTCCATCAAGTGTGCATGGCAAAATATCCTATCTTTTTCATGGGAGTTGGGCCTCTTTTCATATGTATCAAATGGGCTCAAAGTGAAGTTATGGCCCTTGGTGTATTTGATGGGCCCAATGCTCATTTTGGGCTCCCTCATGCTTTCTTGCCCTTGTCATTTTTCCTTAAAGCTCTTCTTTTCTTTTCTATCTTCTTTTCAAGGTTTGGGCCCATGAGAATGGTGGGGCCCACCTCAAGTTTTGGGCTCATGGGGCTCACTTTGGGTGGCCCCATCCTTCTTCACATGTGTATGGACAAAGGTGACTAGCCCATTCTTCACTTGGATCTTCAAGTGGGTTAGATTTCTTAATTGGGCCTTTATGGACAAGTGGTCCAAATTTCCCACCATCTCTTGATTATGATGTACATCCTTATGTACAAGTGTGGTGGGCCCCTTAGGATTTTTTCATATGGATGGGCTTTTGGGCCCTCATTGAAACTTGGATTTCTTTGGACCATGTGTGCACCACTACACTTTGTTCATGTAGAATTTTTTCCTTTCATGCCTTTTCTTTTGATGGATGGAGGACTTGAGTTACTTGATCATCTATAAGTCCCATGAGTGAGTTGTCTCAACAATCTCACTAGGTTCAAATGGTTTTTTTCTTGTGGTAGGAAAGTGGTTTCCAAGAGTTTCCTTTAATGTCATCAATCTCAAATGAATGATTCTTCTTCAAGTGAGCTATCCATGCAACCATAGCTCCTTGAACTTCCTTTTGGGGTGCTTGGTGGGTCATCCACCATCATTCTCAAAGATGAGTGATTTTCCTTTCAATTTGTGAGAATGATACCCATAAGTTGCCCAATTTTGTCCCATGCTTTGGGGCATTTTGGATTTTGATCTTCAAGTGGGTTATGTATACCATTCTTAGCCATTTTCATGATGGTTGGGTGACTCATCAAGCCATGCCCTCTTGTGCTCAAATGGTCCCCCTTTTTGGTAAAGAAATTGGTGCACATAAGTTGCCCAAACTTGTCCTTACATGGACATCTCCAACTTTGGTTCTTCATGTGGGCTATGTGCATCCAATTTTTACCATTAGCTTCTTTGATTCATATGCTTGTGGGTAGACTACCATGTTGTACTCTCATAGTCAAAACTTTCATCAAGATGATGCACATAGGGGTGCCCATGGTTAACCCATTGAATGGGTCCTCATGTTTTTCAAGTGGGCTTTGTGCTCCCTTCAATCCATTGAGGTGAGGCATTTGGGTTGCTCTTGGGGGCCCATTTCCTTCCTATTCCACATTTGTCCATGTTCATGTGTAAAAGATGGAAACATCTTAAGTGAGAATCATGGCCTTGGCATAAAAAGTGGATCAATCTTTGGCCACATGTGGACTTTGAAGAGGGATTTCTCATGTGAAGTAGGATTCTTATCCCTTGTTGATCTCATGGCACTTGAGTGCATTTGTTATCCAAAGTATGTCCTTGGATGATGGACTTTCTTTGCCTAAGGCATGGCATGCAACCTTCTTTAAGGTGGGCCTTGCTTTATTTAATGGGCCCAACACATATCCTAGGTAACACATGGAGTAGGACTTTGGATTTTACATCTGAATGTGAGCCACATCCCATGGGTTTCCTGGATGATAATTTGGATTTTGACGGGTAAAGGATAGGGACTTACCTTGCCAAGCTTGTAGGATTCAATGGCGGACGGTACAAGAGGACGTCGAGTGATTGATGAGAATGATCCTGCCTTCATCATCCGCCGAGGGGCCCATATGTGTTCTTTGGCTCAAGAGCACTAACCTCTTCCCGCCATCAAGGGTCGAGGTACCAGAGACCACTGGGACAACTGGGTGCAACATCCACAGCCTTTGCTTGAACGAGTATTGGCTGACACTCCTTTTGCTGGCCTCCTTACCTTACGCTTCCATAACAACAGTGCCAACTGCATGATACTCGCGGCTCTTTGCGAGAGGTGGCGGGATGAGACCCACACCTTTCAACTCCCTTGTGGCGAATGGGGAATAACTCCCCTGGATATTTATATGCAAATTGGCTTTCCATTTCATGGGGCAGTTGTTCCTCAAGTCAGCTCTCTTGCTCCCATCACTTCCACTGACTGGCTACGGCTTGTTGGTGATGTCCCGCCCAAAGATGAATTCCAAGGCGATCAAGTAAAGATGCGATGGTTCTACAACACTTTTGCCTCTGTCACCCCCACTACCGAGCTAGAGGCCCTCCACAAAGCACGGGCCATGAGTACTTATGCCTTCGGGTCTTTCCTTCTTTGCCACGCAAATGAGAGAGTTGATCCTAAATTTCTTCGCTTGGTTGAGGATCTTCATCATCCCTATAATTGGAACGGGGCTATCCTGACTCATATTTTTCAGGGTCTGGATAAGACTAGTCGGAATAGTCGGTCCTACACAGGTTTCTGGCCTGTCGTTGAGGTACTTCTTCTTTCTCCTTTCTTGGAGACATTTACCCTCTTTCTCTCTCTAATCGTTAGGTGTGCCCTTGCCCAAGCTTGCTTTTATGACCATTTTCCCCACCTCGCGCCGAGGATGTGGGACGATATTGAGCCATCTTTGTATCGCCACATGTACTGGCATCAACAAAACCGTCAACGGAACTCTCGAGTTTCTGGGGACAACTGGCGTGCTGACATAGACGGATTGACCGTTGAAGATGTAAGTATCTTGTTTTCCTTATCCCTCGTGCTGTACTGTAATTGATCGTGATGATCTCCCTTGTTGTAGCTTGATCGGATGCCATATGCCAACTTTCCTCTCTACTACACCCCTCAGCGTGTGGAGACCTATGATGCTTCATGCCTCCAGATCATGCTTTCTGACGCTGAATCATTTCAGTGGTATTTGGGTGAGAGGCTGCTTCGGCAGATTACCGGAGTGGCCAGAGTCCCTTGTTCTGCACCTCCTCCAGCTGCTCAGATCCTAGCTGATGAGATAGCTGATGCTCTTGTGGGCCAGCTCGGGTTTCGCTTCATGATCCCGGATCGCAATTATGATGAGTGGTACTTGTTGTATGGCCAGGGGCCTCTACTTCCTCCGCTCTATGTTCCTGGGGGCCGTCGTAGATATGCTGGAGGCTCGGTGACAGCTCCTTTGATGGATCTTCATCGTCGAGAGCGGGACGAGAGGAGGGACAATGACGACTATGTTAGCGACCTGTAGCTTGCTTTTGTATTCAGCTTACTTGATGTATGACCTTCTTCTTTTTGCTTTTATCCTCTTCTGTATCAAAATCTTCTGAATGAATATACAACCTTTGGCTTGTCTCAAATCCCTTGATGATGTCTGGATGCTTTGACTTTTGATTCATTTCTTAATGACTTGTGGAAGATGAGACTTCTTAACTGCATGGATGATGACTTGAACGGATCAGATTGCTTGAGTTGGCCCTGTGGGCCCACTTGAGACTTCGGTTTTACTTTGGAGCACCTTTTCTTGATGTTTTGTGAGGCTAAGAAGGCTTCTCATGGTGTGGATGATGACCTGAACGACTCAGATCGCTTGATTTGGCCTTGTGGGCCCACTTGATGATCAGATCTTGGATTCTGGCCCTTCTCTTGATGATCAAACCCTTGATCTTACTATTTGATGATCCATGAGAGCCTTCTCATGGTTTAGATCATGATGATCTAGTCTTCGAATGGCTCAGATTGCTTGTGGGCCTCTCTTGATCAACTTTTCCTCCCTTTGACTTGGTCAGACCCATTCTGGCCGCAGTACGTCGTGATTGGACCGGTGGGGTACCTTCCAAATGATCTTGATCAATCTCAATCAAAATCTGGAATGGATTGGAGCCTTGGGCGGCCCTTAGGGTGCCATCTGCTGATGTGGACTGTTAGCCTCACCTACCAACAACCATGGAGCCAATCCCGTGGAGAGAGAGGGAGCGTGTCCGTACGGGCGGCCCAGAGCGGGCCGCTCAGGACTCGCCTCTTGTGCGGCCTGACTGGCTCGTGCTCGGACATTCTCTTCTGTCCCCTGCTCTTGTCCTCACATTCTCTGTACTGAACCATTCGATTTCAGCCATGAATATTTTTTCCTCTTTGTCTTTTCTCCTCATCTTGTCCTCATCTTGCTTTGTCCTTTCTTGGGCAATAGATGGTGGAGGTTTAGGGGTTGTGGGGGCTGTCCATGGTGGGTCCCACACTTCAGAGGGTGTTGAAGGCCTTAATGATGGAGGGATTTCTTTAATAGATGGTGGAGATGGAGCATTGAATGGGGGCATTGATGAGGGGTTAAGGATGGTGGTTGGTGGAGCTTTGAATGGTCCCATTAATGGCAGCCATGCTGAAATTTCTGATTTGAATGGGGCCTTCATTATGGGAGGAATGGATGGCATGGATGAGATGATGAAATGGGACATAAGTGAGGCTATGTGTCCCTTGAGTGTCGGCCACATGGATGATGTGATTGATGGAGGTGATGGGGGTATGATGGACATAGATGGGCTGATCTCATGTCTGGATGGTATGGATGGTTCAGATGACACCTTTGATGGTTTGGATGCTCTTGATGATGGCCGAGATGTGCGGCATACTTGTTTGGGTGGACTTGATGTGATCCTTGATGATGGATGGTGTGGATGCCTCGATGATACCCTTGATTGGCCAGGATGATGACTGGATTCATGATTTCCTGTTGGAGAGGGCCGCGGGTCCAGATCTGACCGTTGATTCTTTGATCGGGGTCGCCGGGACCCTTCTTGATGGTTCAGATGCATTCTTTGACGGTCAGATTGGCCAGGATGCCACGATGTGTGGTGTGATCTTTGCTGATAGCTCTTTTGATGGAGAGTATCGTCCTTCTCCTGATCGTCGGTCTTTTGCGCACTCTGTTCATGAGGTGGGCGAGTCTTCTCATGCGGCTGAGGTCGTGACAGTTTCAGACAGTGATGCAACTATATCAGACATAGCCATTACTGGGGGCAGGTCAGGGGCTGTCGAGTCTGCAGAGGTTCTAGCTTTTCCTTCTCCTTCGCCCGTTGATCTTCTGATCCTGATGATCTGTCATTGATTTCTGGGCCTTTTGTTCTGGAGGGGGTACCTGTGAGGACTTGTCAGCAGCTTTCTCGTCCTTCTTGCTCACCATGACTGCTTGCTTGGCTTGATAGTTTGTCAGCTTATGAGATTCGGGATTTGGAGTCCTATGGCTTTGGCAATCTGATCCATATGGCTAGAGTTGACATTGATTGGAGGATGCTACATTGATTGACTGGGTCCCTTCGTTGAACTTGTTCGCGTTCAACGATATGGAAATGGGACCCTCTTTGGAGGAGCTTGCACGCTTGACAGGCCTACCTTGGGATTATACTCAGTATTTCTCGCCGAAGACATCGCCGAAGACTGCCACACCACAGAACTGGTTCGGGATCCCCTATTTTGTTTGGCCTGCAGCTGCCAGCCAGGATGCTATAGTGTTCTCCTTGGACTTACTGTATGATCTTTTTTCGGGTCCTCGGAGTGTGGCCGATTCTATCCTTGCTCGAAACGCACTGATGTTCTGCCTGATAGCTGAGGTGCTGTTCTCGGGATGGCACAGGTCCCAGACTCCTTTGCTTTTTGAGGTGATGAGCCGAGCTATCCGACGGCAGGGGATCATTTCTCTCATCTTGGCCGAGCTGTTTAATGGGCTGACTGACTGTGCCCTGGGCCGCACTCGTGTCCTTCGCGGCTGCTGTGCATTTCTTCAGGTATCTTTTCTGTACCTTTCCTT
Organism: Liriodendron chinense; assembly: GCA_003013855.2. Classification (NCBI taxonomy): domain Eukaryota; kingdom Viridiplantae; phylum Streptophyta; class Magnoliopsida; order Magnoliales; family Magnoliaceae; genus Liriodendron; species Liriodendron chinense. The sequence goes on from ML058505.1 coordinate 2,583,865, forward strand.
TCTTGCTTTTTAGAAATTTCTTTGCTCTAGCTGAACTTCTTTTCCTTCTTATGATTAGGTTTGGCTATGGGAGCGTCTTTCTCTGACCGTTCCTGTACCCTTTCCTGACACCCGTCGCCCAGACCTTATGCAGCACATCATGGAATTTCTTTCTCCTACGGCTAGGATGAGTGAGCCCTTGTATCGCAGGATATTCGCTGATCTTCGTGACTGGAATGTTCGTTGGGAGTCATCTTGGCTTTCACTTCCTCCAGTGCTTTGCGATGCACACCGCCTTCCTCTGATGCTGGTAGGCTTTCGGTCTTACTTTTCCTACCACCCTACCCGGCTCCTGCGGCAGTTTAGGTACGAGCAGGATGTTCCTCTTTTTTCTTTTATGGGTATCGGGCGCCGAGCGCTTCCATCTAGGATCTCTGACTTTAGGACTCAGGTCGATGGATCTTGGGCGAGTTATCTGACTGCTGATCTGCTTGGTTTTGAGTTGCGGGCCTTTCCAATGGCGACCGCCCCATATCAGTACTACGTTACTGAGCAGTCTTTGTATCGATGTATCCCTTGCTGGCACCAGACTGCTGATGAGGATGAGCAGGATATCCTTGGAGATGCCGGCTCTTCATCTGGTTCATATGAACCTTTTGAGGAGCGCCCGTTCATTGATCCTGGTTTCCTTTTGGCCACTCATGGCCATTTGCTGTCTGAGATCTCTGCACTTCGGTATCATTATGAGATGATGTCGAGGAGGTTGGCTGTCGATCAGAGGTTATCTGATGAGGAGGCCATGATCCATACCCTTGAGCGCGATGAGGTGCATTACCTGCGTATGGAGGTAAGCAGGTTGAGAGTGAGGCTACTTCATTATGAGTCAGAGGACTTACCTGATGTGGCCGAGGAGGAGGGTAGAGATTGATGGTGTTGGCCACCTGCACATTCCTTTTTGCATAGTATATGATTGATGATGCATTTTTTGTATTTTTTGAAAAAGATGATATGATATGTGTAAAAGAAATATGATGCATTTAATGAAAAGAGAAAACTGTTTGAAAATCTATTGTGTCATGAGTTGTCTTGTGAGTGTGTCTGGATTTTGTGTCGGGATATAGGAATCAGAGTTGGGGCTCAGCCAATGCTTTGACCGATGTCTCAAGATTTGACTTGTGTGATCCTTTGGTTCCTTAGAGGTGTAGGCAACGGAAACTGTTGCCTCCTGAGATTGTCAGAATTTGTAGAGCTTTTCATTTTTTAGTGCACTTCTTCTTGTTCTTGAATTGTGACTCGAACCGATCTGGACTGTCTGATTTCCTGTTACCTGCACTTTTATTTTTTCTTTTTCCATTTGAGCCATTTTTGCCTGCAACGCTCTTTCGAGTTTTCACCACAGCCGGCCTTTTCCCGTCATTTTTGCCCGTGGTGCCCTTTCGGGTTTTTACTATGTCCCGGGTGTTTGATCCTGCCTGCCCCTTGGCAGCTATGCTATTTTTACCCTCAGTGCCCTTTCGGGTTTTCACCAAGTTCGCTATATGCCCACTGTTTTTACTCGGAGCGCCCTTTCGGGTTTTCACTCCGCCCTCTTTGTTTAGGCACACATTTTTCTTTTCTTTTTTTTTTCTGGATCTTTGGGTAACTGCGGCGGCTAGAGGTCTGAATCCGTCGTTGCCGGCCAATGGCAGTCCTTTAGTCCTTATCCTAGGTTACGATGATAGAGCTGTTGGTCTTAGCTAAAGACCCTTCTGAGATGAATGGATGGATGACTGTGTTTCTTCTTGGGTTGATTTTTTCTTGGGTGCCTTGCTTTGGCTTCCCTTTTCTCTTTTCTTCTTCTTTTTTTTTTCTTTTGTATTCTTTTTCTCTCTTTTTTTTTTATATTTTTTTCTTTTTCTTTTGAATCCCCTTATTTGAAACACTTGTTGGTGGACGGAAATGATTTCTCAGAGGTTTTAGCTTCGACCTTTTGACTTCAGCTCTATTAAAGTATCTCTTGATACGGTTAGAATGAATTACCAGTGAAAAATCTTCACCTTGTCGGCGTTGATTGGCTCAGGAAGATCCACCCCTCTCATGCTGGTGAGTCTGAGGGCGCCTTCGGGAAGTACTTCTTTGATGAGCAGTGGCCCGTCCCACGAGGGTTTGAACTTTCCTCTGGGATCCGGAAGGTGCGACGGTAGAATCTTCTTCATGACCATGTCGCCTACCTTGAAACTTCTTTTTCAGACTCTTTTGTTGTAAGCCCGAGCGATCCTCTTCTGATAACACTGGGAATGACTTAGTGCACGCATACGCTTTTCATCTGCTAACTGTAACTGATCGAATCTGGCCTGTCGCCATTCTCCTTCTTCAATTCCGCTTTCGAGTAACACTCGTAGTGATGGTATTTCCACCTCGACTGGCAGAACTGCCTCCATTCCATAAGTAAGCTCGAAAGGAGTAATGCCCGTAGCACACCGTACAGACGTTCGATAGGCCCAACGTGCATATGGGAGCATATCTGACTAATCTCGATAGGTCACGACCATCTTCTCGAGTATCCTGACGATTGTCTTGTTTGCGGCTTCTACCCCACCATTCATCTGAGGATGGTAGGGGCTTGATCGATGACGTTGAATCTTGAATTTGCTGAGAAAGTCATCCACCTTCTTGTTGACGAACGGGGTCCCATTATCTGTAATGATAGCATTGGGGATTCCATACCGGCATATGATGTTATTCTTCATGAATTTGATCACCTGAGATGCCGCAATCGTGGTGTAGGAGGCTGCCTCTACCCACTTGGTGAAGTAGTCGACTACCACAAGTATGTACTCATGACCATTTAATGCTTTGGGACTGATCTTGCCGATGATGTCGAGTCCCCACATGGAGAAGGGCCAGGGGGTGGTCAGGTTGTATAATTCTGATGAAGGGGCATGGATTTGATTCGCATGCTCCTGACACTTGAAGCATTTTCTGACGTGCTGGCAGCAGTCTGTCTCCATGGTGAGCCAATAGTAGCCGAGTCGTAGAATCTTCTTTGCCATCATGTGCCCGTTCATGTGTGGGCCACAGATTCCTTTGTGTATTTCTTTCATGATCTTTGCAGCTTCTGATTCATCGACGCATCGAAGGAGGATGTGATTATAGGATCATTTGTAAAGAACTTCGCCACTGATGGTGAACTGGCCGGCCAAACGATGGATGATTTGGCGATCTGTTGTTGTTGCTGACTCCGGATACTCCTGGGTTTCGAGATATTGCTTGATGTCGGCATACCATGGTTTGTCAGGGACAGCTTCGACTTCTTCTATTTGCAGGCAAAAAGCAGGTTCATCTTGAATTTCAACTGTAAGCTCCCATTCTGAAGCTCCTTTTGGTATCTCGAGCATTGATGCAAGTGTGGCGAGAGCATCTGCAAACTGGTTCTTGGCTCTGGGCATGTATGAGAAGGTGACTTCTTTGAACTCTTCGATCAAATTTTCAAGATACACATGATATGGTATCAACTTTTCGTCCTTGGTTTTCCATTCGCCATTGGTCTGATTGATGATAAGCTGTGAGTCTCCAAATACTCGTAGCTTCTTGACGCCCAAGATTATGGCTTCCCTCAAGCCAGCGATGCATGCTTCGTACTCTGCCATGTTGTTGGTGCATTCGAATGCTATGCGCCTTGAGATAGGAATAGGGACATCATCTGGAGAGTAGAGGATCACTCCAATACCACTCCCTTTAGAATTTGTTGCGCCATCGAAAAATAATGTCCACTCATCTTTCTTCTTCTTTTCTTCCCCTTCGACAAGAGATCTTCATCAGGGAAGAATGTCTTGAGTGGTTGATAATCCAGGAGAGAGTAGGCCGCAAGATGATCGGCGAGGGCCTGCCCCTTGATTGCCTTCTGAGTGACATAGGTGATGTCGAACTCAGACAGGAGTAGCTGCCATTTAGCTATCCTTCCAGTGAGTGCTGGTTTCTCGAATGGGTACTTGAGCGGATCCATGTGAGCGAGGAGGAGAATAGGGAATGCAATTATGTATTGACGGAGTCGTTGAGTTGCCCAGACTAGGGCGAGGAAAGTCTTCTCGATCGGGGAATACCTGGTCTCGTAATCGGTGAACTTTCGGCTCAAATAATATATTGTTTGTTCCTTCTTCCCGGTCTCGTCGAGCTGGCCAAGGACACAGCCAATGGCTTCTGCTGCTACTGAGATGTATAACAATAGTGGTCGTCCGGGAGTGGGTGGCACTAGGACTGGAGGATTCATGAGATACTTCTTGATGCGGTCGAAGGCGACTTGGCAATCATCATTCCATTCTTTTGGAATGTTCTTCCGAAGGAGCTTGAACATGGGCTCACAAATAGGTGTGAGCTGTGCGATGAAGCGACTGATGTATTGAATTCTGCCGAGGAAGCCACGAATTTCTTTCTCTGTTTTAGGAGGGGGCATCTCGATTATTGCTCTGGTTTTGGTTTCATCAACCCTGATGCCATCCTTGCTCACCATAAAGCTGAGGAGCTTACCTCCCATTGCACCGAAGATCGATGCACATTTGAACCTTGCCTTCCTTCTTTGGTACTGGTACGATGTTGGTGAGCCATTCAGGGTAGTTGGAGACTACTAAGAATCCTGCATTGTACTGCTTGATGACTTCATCTCGAACTTTCAGAGCCCATTCTGGCTTCATTCTTCGAAGTTTCTGCTTTACTGGCTTCATATCTGCCTTGGTTGGCAAATGGTGTACAACGAGCTCTTCATCGAGCCCCGGCATGTCTTCATATGAGAATGCGAAGTTGGACAATCTTGGAGATAGGAACTCTATCATTCTCTGCTTCATCTCAGGAGGCAACGATTTTCCAATGCGTACTTCCCTAGGGATCTCAGGTGTCCCCAAGTTTACTATCTCGAAATCATCAGCTACAACATTGGCTTTAGATTCGAACTTTTTGAGGAGATCCTCTAGTTCGGGAGCCGGATCATCATCTTCCTCATCCCGAGCTTCGTCCAAACCCATGAGCTCGAAGTCTAATTCGATGTCAAAATCATATGATTCAACTTCAAACTCATGCGACTCTTTAGACAGACTTGGCACACTATTGAATGCAGGAAAAGAAATGTTTTTTGGTTTTTGAGGATTTTCTGAAATGGAAATGCTAGATGTTTTTGGCTTTTGAAAGTTTTTGATTTTTTTGGATTTTTGAAATTCACGGGACTTTGAACAAGCGGGCATTGCAGACCATGATTGATCCCAGCTTGTTCCAAAGTTCCGATCGCTGCTTAAACATGTGTTTTTTTGGAAGCTAGAGCCCTCAGATGGCTCTTTGGCTGATTCAAAAGTTAGGGGAATGGATGACCATTCAGGACCCCACACTTCCTCCCCTGAAGAGGTGGGGGTTGATGACTCGGGCGAAAAATCATGGTCTGGCCCAATGACCATGATTTCTTGCTGGTCGGGTTCGAGATCTGAGCCGTACTCAGTCCCTCCCGGATCACTTACCTCGCACTGTAGTTTGTCTGGTTCCACAGTGAGACACATGTTTGGGATTTGGACATCGGACCAATCCAGGGCTGGCCATTTCCCTTTCTTGGTCCAATGGATGGGCTGCTTCTGCCCCTGGCTGATGATTGATGATTTTGATTCTGCAGAGATGGGCAAGTCGTACCCCTTGCTGATTGATGCTGAGATGGGCAAGTTGTTCCCCTAGCTAATTGATGTTGAGATGGGCGGGTCGTGCCCCTGGTTGATTGATGCTGGAGTGGGCAGGTTGTGCCCCTGGTTGGGAGCAGGTGTCAGAGTAACCTGGTCCTGAAGCTGTTGTATTTGATTTCCTTCTTCTTCATCCTTTCCTTCTTCTGGAGGCTTAGACAGGTTCGAGAATCTGATCCCATCGAATGGGGGGCCACGTGGCCCAAGCTAGGCTCATCGAGAAGCCTTTGTGTAGTGCAGTTGGTTAATTCCCTCATGGATCTTTGCAAGGTTCTCCTGGCTTGACGAATTGGATGGGTGAGCACCGAAATTTCTTCCTTCTTTTGTCCATGAAGATTGCCCTGTATCCGAGTCCCCATTTGCGTTGGTTATATACCATTTGCGTTGGTTATTACCAGCGGTATCTTTCTGGACTTGAAATGATTCTTCATTCGATATTTGAGGCTCAGACATTCTGCCAGGTGAAAAGACACGGTCCATCCTTATCGGTTCTGGATTGGCGATAGAGTTCACAGTCTCGAATTCGAAACTATGAAATGGGACGTCCTCTTCAGAATGCTGGATATCGATGATAGGGATGTCTGGTTCAGTGGCAGCAACATTAGAAGGAATGATGAGCTCCTTCTCTGCAAGGATAGAGATCACTTGATTTCCACAGATGTATTTCACTCGTTGATGCAGGGTTGATGGCACAGCTCCCACCTTGTGCAGACAAGATCGTCCGAGCAACATGTTGAAAGAGGCTGATATATCCAGAATTTGGAATGTGATAGTGGAGATTTTCGGACCTATCTGTACCTCTATGTCGACCTCCGCTTCCACTGATCGGCGGGTGTTGTCGAATGCTCTGACGCATATGGTCCTGGGTCGAAATGAAGAAGGACTGATCCCAGACGTTCCGCAGTCTTGAGTGGGCAGACGTTTAAGCTTGAGCCATTATCGATAAGGACCAGCGGGGCACAGATGTCTTTGTATCATAAGGCTATGTTGAGGGATCTCCCATGATCGCGTCCTTCCGGTGGCAACTCATTATCGGTGAAGGTGATGGCGTGCGGAGCCGAGGAGTTGTCCAATCATCAATGCTATCATCTCTGGTGCCGTATCGGAGGAGACGTGAGCATCGCTTAAGGTTTTGGCAAACATTTCTCGGTGTATGCGAGATGTGCAGAGTAGCTCTCATACTGAGATTTGGGCAGGGATTGACTTGAGCTGAGTCGCCACATCGTATGCGGCTTCATTTTTGTTGCCGAGGCCTGAGAGAGTGCCTTTGGGATCTCCTCTGTTTTGATTATCTCTTCGGATGCAATGTCCATTGGGATTCATATTCCCTACTTCCGCACATTCTGGATAGTGCCATGGGACCTCTTTATAATTTTCCTCACCTTTGCCTTCTAGGACCACTGGTTCTTGCAACGGTGCTGCTATGGGTACCAGATCTTCCTCGTATGGAGCTTTTGCCTTGAGGACTACATTGTTGCCTGTGCTGAAGGGAAAATATCGAGGCTTGTCTTCATAGATCACATAAGGTCGCGGTCCTGGCTTGACCGTTCCTGGAGCAGGAGGCTCCCTATGGAATGAATACTGGTCCTCTTAATATGGCAGGAGGTTTCTCTGTTCGTCCCAGCTGCCGTAGTGTGATTGACACGCCTCCAGGATTTGCCCCTTGTAATATGACTGGCTCAAAAGGAGGAGCTTCTTCCAAGACAATGGGCTCTTGCTGCTGATGAGTATAATCCCTCCATTGCAGATTGGATTGTTCTTGAACTGGAATGACCCCTTGCAAGATGACAGGTTTGTATACGGGCTCGATGTATGACTGTGCTCCTTCTAGGACGACTTGTTCCCAACATGAAGGGCCGTAAGATGCCCCTTGAACAACTGGCACATCATATGGAAGTGTTCCTTCGAGTACTACCGGCTCGGAGACTGAAGGAAGAAAGGGACTTGCCCCTTATAAGATCGGAGGAGGATTTGTCGGCCCATAAGTGTAGGCATGAATGGATTGGATGGGGGAGAAGAAGCGATCGAGGCGTTCTCCTTCTTCTATGCTGTTGACGGTGGGGCCTCGAGACGAACTGGGGTCCGTCTGATGTTGAGGCAGATGATTTTGAAGAATGTTGGTGGGAGCTGCTGCAGGAGTTCCAGGGACCGAAATGACGATCTTTCGGTCGTCGATCAGATCTTGTATGGCATTCTTCAAAGTAAAGCATCGATCAGTGGTGTGGCCACGCCCTTGATGGTAGGCACAATACTCATTTTCTTGGTAGTTTGGAGGTATAGGATGAGGAGGAGGCCTAGGTGTCATCAGAGTGAGTAACTGCTTTTGTACCAGCATAGTCATGACTTGACTAAGTGGCTGAGTAAGTGGAGTGAACTTCCTGAGCTCCCTGTAATTCTGCCTATTCTGATATGGGTATTGACCATTTCCTCTGAACTGCTGCTGCTGTCGAGGTTGTTGTAGCTGTGGTTGTGGATTTGGTCGTGGTTGATACCTCTGAGGTTGGTGCTGAACCTGATTCTGCTGATGCTGTTGATGTCCCTGTGGGGGAGCGTATTGATTACCCTGAGCAGTGGTGCTGATGTTGTTTACCTCTGTCGGGCGGGGAGGAGAACCGCTGCGGTTTTCGTTCCCATATCCGATGGGTCTTCCCTCCACTCTATTACTTTTGACTGGAGTGGCTTGATGAGGCCATGGGGAGATTGTCCCGGCACGGATTCCTGCTTCGACTTGCTCTCCAGCACGGATCAACTGTGAGAAATTCGCGTATGGATGCGAGATGAGATATCCAGATATGCCCAGATATGTTGAATGAACAATCATGGAGATTTATTCTTATAGGTGTTCGCATTCTGGCTGCCATAGCTCGCCAACGTCCTACGTAGGCAGTTAGTGTTTCATCACTCCTTTGCCTGAGAGCTGCGAGGTTGGCTCTTCTGGGTGCCATGTTGAGATTGTATGCGAATCTGTCGACGAAAGCCTGGGAAAACTGTTCCCATGTCCTGATGCAGTGGCAGTCTAATGAGGTGTACTAATCTAGGGCATCGCCCTTCAGAGATTTTTAGAACAAACGAATGAGGGCCCCTTCATTTCCTGAGATTGCACTCAGCTCTCCACAGAAGGCCTTGAGATGTGCTGTGGGACAACCACTGCCATCGTATCTTTTGAATTTTGGTAGCTCAAAGTTTTGAGGTACTTGAGCATCTGGGAAAGGACACAAGTCTCTGAACTTGGTTGAAGGTAGATCGATTCCTTGTTGTCGCTGCTGATTTTGCAAGATCTGGAACTGCTCCCGCAACTCGTCCAATCCTGAATGATCTGTTCGAGCGACTGGTGCCTCTTGGAGTAAGGCACGTTCTTCTTCGGCATAGTGGTTGATGTCTTCGACCCTATGGGTTTGTTGAAAAGCAACTGCGGGTTGATGAAGTTGATTTGATGATTGAACTGGATTCGGATGAACTTGTGCTTGAAAGGACTGTAACTGAATTGGAGACTGTACTGAGGGTCGAACTAGAACTTGCTGGAAATTAACTGGAGATTGCTGAATCGAAGATTGCTGGAAATTAACTGGAGTTTGCTGAATTGAAGATTGCTGAAAATTAACTGGGATCCCATCGGCGAGGATGTGCTAGAATTGAAAAGTGCTCCTGTTTGCAGGAGGCTGAGATGCTGGGAAGTGACCCCCTTGTTGGGTATTCGCCACTGTCCGTTGATTGATGTGGGCTTGACACTGACCCCCATTGTGGGCATTCGCCAGTGCTGTCCCTGTTGCTGGAAATTGAATTGAAAATCCCATCGGCGGGGATGTGCTGAAATTGAAAAGGGGTCCCCTCGGTGGGGACATGCTGAGATTTACTAAGACTGTTGTTTGCAAGATTGACTGGAAGCTGACTAGAAGTCCCTGCGAAGGGAGTGCTCTGAGATGGCCCTGTCGTCGCGAGAAGGTATTGAGGAGGATGCCCCATAGCGAAGGGCTGAGACGGCTGCTGTCGGTAGTCTTGGGCAGACTCTGATGGTTGTGCTTGATTTGAACTGGAGGCCGGAGGGACCCGGCATGACTGCTGAGATTGCTGAACTGAGCCAACCTGATTGTTAGCTGCTGCGGTGGCTTGTGCTTGCATGAATTATATGAGCATTTCTTGCATTGCTCTCATTCCTTGTGCCAATTCTTGTATGATTGGCGTATTATCAATGGGCTGTTGCGCTTGAGGTTGCGCTTTGGTCATCTCAAGAGCAGGGAAGAGATGAGTTTCTTCTTCGTGGTCGGACATGGCTTGCTGTGCCCGAGTGCAAATTATGCTGCGGAAGGGAAGTTGTTTTCGAACACGTTGAGCCCGAGGAGGTGCAATGGTGAAGACTATACTCTACTCTTTTTGGGTTTTAGGGTTTTTTTTTATTTTTTTGGGTTTTGGGTAGAATGCTATGCAGATGAGATTGTATGAGGACTAATGACTTTCAAGTATGGGAAGGATTCTGTTTTTCAAGTCGGATCACGACTAGTGGGACTAATTCATCCCCAGCAGAGTCGCCATTTTGTGGACCCTCGCCGTTCCGCGCTCCCACACGACGTTCATCCCTTTTCCTTTCGGAAAAAGAAGAAGAGGTGCGTGCGTGCGAATCGCCGTTTGTGCCACTGGCTTGCCTCGTTCTCGAGGGCTTTGTTTGGTAGTCGTGTTTAAGCTGGATGTGTTTAAATGAGTTTATATAAGACCAGAGTCGCCACTAGCTAGTTACTTCAAATCTACAGTCAGCTAGACCCCGTAGAAACGTTAGAGAAGGGGATACAAAGATTCCTTCCTCTAAAATGACTCCTATTGATCTGCTGCCAGAGATTCGAGGCAAGGGATCACGGTTACAGGGTGGGAAGAGGTTAAGCACCCCACACACTGCCCGTACCGAAGTACGGTCTCTACTTCACAGAATCGAACTAATACTTGAAAGTCTGTTTTAATCCTCGTATATTCTCATAGATGACATGATGCATGAATGCAGGTCTGAATAGTAAGAGTTTCTGATGGGCAGGTTCCACTAACAGGCAAGCCCAGAGCATACGCTCGAACTGATAGGTGCTCTATGCGGAATGCATGCTGTGTATTTGAATGATCAAAGTGCTTGTAGTGATATGTATATGAATGTGGGTCTGAACAGTAAGAGTTTCTGATGGGCAGGTTCCACTAACAGGCAAGCCCAGAGCATACGCTCGAACTGACAGGTGCTTTATGCGGAATGCATGCAGTGTGTTTGAATAATCAAGGTGCTCGTAGTGAAGCAGGGAGGTTGGAAGAAAAGTAAATATTGCACTTATGTTAGATACGAATGAGATGATGCTGGTAAAAGAGTAGCTAGATGGATGGAGGTGTCGCAAGGATTGGCTTCGAGTAGCTGGATCAAGATTTGGATGGCTTGGGAGACTTGGACCAGCGGTCAGGCTGGGTTGGACCAGGGCTAGGCTCTCCTCACTCGGGCTCTCCTTGGTGGAAAGGTGGGCTAAGGGGGTGGAGAAAGACTCGGAACAGACGGACTCTCTCCAGGCTGGATTGTGTGTTGAAATGAGAAAGGGAGAGGTGAATTTATAGCAGAGGGCAGTGGCAGTTCTCGTAAATAGGTTTGGCGGCCCCCTGTGGGCCGCCCGTACGGACGCTCCTCGGGTTCCAGCGCATGGTACAGACATGTCTCGGGGCTGCTGTTTTGACTCAGTGGGTTGACTCAGCGGGTCGACTCGGTGATTTGACTCGGCGGGTTGACTCGGTGTTTTGACTCGACGGGTTGACTCAGTGGGTTGACTCAATGGGTTAACTCAGCGGGTTGACTCAGTGGGTTTGACTTTTTTAGGATTTTTTGAATGGCTTTTCTTATGGGGGGTTTTTCAGGCTGATGCTTAGGGGTAAGTTGACTGGGTTTAGGCTTGAGTTGGGCTATGAATTGGGGCTTACAAGGGTGAGTTTGGCTGAGTTTGGACTTGGGATTTGGGGGTATGGTCCTCCATTCATCCAGCTATCTCTACCAACAGTGTAGCAGAAGGTGGGGTGTCTACAGCCACCTAAAGTATCAACCGAACCTCAATGAGCCTATACTCTTCTTGCTCTGGCTCCTCTAATTCTTTCTTGGCGTTTTGCCGTTAGCTTGTGTGGCCTTTTAATAGTATCATGTACGGTGAAAGAAACTGTTTTAAGCCGGTCAAAGAAAATTTTCCACGTTCTCTAATGCACTATCGGATGTATACAATGGTGTCTTTAGTGGACCATCCTTTTTTTAATCATATATTCATCTTTACTTGTGGGGGCCACCTTATGCGCGGCTCAGATGTCTCGTAGGCTTTCCAGGTTAGCCCTTAGAGTCATCCTTTCATCCACAATGGGACCCACAATTTAGATGGTCTGATATTGGTGCACATCAGTGCCCCATTTGACCAAGATAACTCACCACCATCAGTATCCATGCATCACAGTGGTTTCTATTCTTTATCTTGACACAACAGGACAAAACCTATAGAGTCGACATTCAAATTGATGATGACTGCCCTTACCTATATCTGATTTCCCTTTGTCCTTGCCCATATTAGAAATTCACGGGTCGTTTTCATATGCATTGCCTGAATAATCAATCAAGGGCCTGTTTGGATGTACCACAGAATGAGAATGCTTTGAATTGATGTAGGACAAGAACCCCGTAATCAAGAGCATAGATCAAGTACTTTCTACTACACATGGATTGGACAAAGATCAAGGAAAAGTTGATAAAAATCACCAATTTTCACATGGATGAATCAAAGGAAGGTAGACTGTAAATTGACCATAACTTTTGATCCGGGAAGAGTTACGGGACACACTGCATATGGATTCCTATTGAAATTTCGTTTCGGGGTGAACTGACCCACAATCGTGCGTCCTGTCCATCCTTTTTGCCAGAAAACATGCGGTTATAACAGAAAAACGAGATTTAGAAAAAACTTGCTATATTTAATAATTTCGAATTTTATTTTATTTAGTTTTTCTTTATCTAAGAGTTTTAGTTGTAGTTGGAGTCTAATACTCTTTCTTAGGGTTCAGTTTATTATTTAAAGCATTGTAAGGATGATTTTAAAATTATTCAATCAATTATTATGAATTTTACAGATTTTTTTTTTTTTAAATCTTCCCGTGGATTCGAGAACCCTTTGGGCATTCAAGGTATTTATCAAGTGGGGAAACGGTGATTGACCTACCACGTCCTCCCAGCATGATGAATGGACTCGGGTCCACATCTGTTTTTCAACATTATAAGAGCCTTTGAACACAGCCCATATACAAAGATGGACTCCATCCCATAAATCCATTTAAAATTTATCCGGATAAATGCCTGCCCCCCCCATGTTTAGGTACCGCTAAATGAGCCTAACCACTAACCTTTAAAATAAAAAAGTAAAGAAATTGTTTGAAAAGAAACATCAATATGGGTATAGATACGAGTGGTTTGATTGCAATGGATCGAAGAAGATTAGAAAATTCTATGCCGTCCGTTGTTGTATTAATCTATATACGTTTTCTCATAACGTGTTTTGAATTAGTACTCAGATAGGACCATTCTACAGTCTGATCATTTCAATGGTGGTTTGGTTTTTGTTTTTTCCCCACATTTCAAATCAAGGCTCTTTTTTTGGCACCTGTTGAAGGGTGGACTCATGTGACATTTTTCTTATGATCAAGGAGTTTTTAGTAATTGCAATTGCCGTTTTGTAGGTAGGTCGAATGGGCGTTGGGGCTTTGCTAAGTCCACACGCGTGTATAATAATGCTAATGCACACGCTACCACACGTGCCAACTTGCACATATTGGTATGAGATCCTATCCATTCATTAGAGGAATAGCACTATTTAGATGGTTTATCCAGGAATTAGGTAGGACCGATAGTCATATACGCTAAAGTTTACAAAATGATATGGTTTGGCTGAATTTTAACTGTTAAAATGTTTCTGATATTGTTGCTCACCTAGTCAATGGAGTAGATTTAGTTTTGGGAGAGAAGATAAACATTGTTAGGACCACCTTATGGATGGCTTGAATTTTGCATCTGTTAGCCACGCTAGCTAGCTCATGTGTGGCGTCTGCATTAGCATTTAGCATTGATGTACTTGCGTGTGTGCTTAGGAAAGTTGTGTTTTGAATATTTGATCACCAGGGACATTTGGTTCAAGAATAGGTTTGCTTTTGTTGTTGTTTCTCGTTGGGAAAGCAACCAAACTGAAATGATAGATGGACCAGCCAGTAGGGAGTGGGCCACACAAATGAGAGGAATATGGCTACTTCACATATTCCTAAGGACTCAATTTTAACATGTAAATACCGTACTGATGGGTTAGTCCCACATCGGCTGGAGGGTACTATGAAAGGATCTTCGTATACATTGGGGTCACTCCACCCAACGGATTAGTCTTTTGGTGTGACAGGAGTAAGGTTAAGCTGAGACCAAGTTTGGAGAGCCCCACATCCCTAGTGAGAGGGGGGTTGCTGGGTTAGTTGGAGGGGATGATAGAGTCACTCTACCTAACGGTGCTCCTCCTCATGAGGAGAAGAGAGAGTGTAGCTTGGGGGTTATCAAGTGCCTGACCAATCTCGATCGGGTGAAAATTAAAACTCTCTTAATTATGTTCGTGTAATTGACCATTGTTCATTCCACACGATTGTTCACCAGCGCAGGCCATCGTAGTATCATAATGTCTTCGACCTCATCATTGCTAGGTTCTGAATCGTTTGGTGTAGCCCTGCGGTTATCCACCTGAGACGCTCTACAGAATACATGGTTGTTCCATATAGTGATCACTGGTGGGTGTTGGTTGCCTTGGGCTTGGGACGGAGTTAACACTTTCACGATTTGGTCGAGGTTTACTTATATACCTTGCAGGAGCAACCAGTTCTCTAGTTGTGCTGCATTGAAAGATGCTGCCATGATATAATCCCTTGGAGCATCATCCTTAGGATGAAGATCCGACCCTTTGTTAGACACCATCATCCTGAGGAATTAAATACCTCGCTCTAATACCAGTAACATAGGGAGGACGTGGTAAGGTCGATCACTGTCTCCCTCACCTGATAAATACCTTGAATCTACGAGGTGTTCTCGAATCCACGAGAAGATAATAGGAAATAATTCCTAAAAGATATGAAATAATTAATTGCATGAGTAAAAATGTGATTGCAATGCTTTAAATAGAAAGCTAAACTCTAGGACGAAGTATCAAACTCATACTCTAACTAGAACTCTCCTAAAACATGACTTACTATAAATAGTAAACTTACTATTTATAAATGCCTCTCATTCCTACTAAACTTCATGTATTTCTACAAAAACTAGAAAGTTTCCAATCCGGCCCAACCGCGTTGTTCTCCTAGGTTTTCTAAGCCATTTTCATGTTGGGCAAAACTCCTAATTCTCAACGGATTGAAAGTTATTATCAAAACAAAACTTACTATATATAGTAAAATTAAAATAAAACTAGCCTAATGACCATTGATCTGGTCGAATCTCGCAAACCCGGCATGGGTAACCCGGCCGGGTTAGTTGGATTTGCTAGCTTGAGCTACCCTAAAATCATATATTATACGTTCCGTAACTCATCCTGGATTGTCAGATACGATTGTTTTACAATCCTGATGGCCTGGATCACTTCCATCTCGGATCGGACTTCCTCTGGTCCATCTGGGCCATGAAATAGTCCATGTCCCGCTCTACATCACCGTCTAACAAACTAAACATCCATTAATCAAAGTTCATGATGGTTCAATCAATCTGATTATAATGTTAGAACGGGTGCCTCAATTTAGATGGTTTATATACTTATGTGGGTCCCATTCTGAGTGTAAATATGAACCATAACATTTCCATAGGGCAGTAGAATTTTGTTTTGTTTTGTTTTGTTTTGGTTTTGTTTTGTGTGGCTCTTTTTAATGACAAAATATTCTATAAATTCTACCATAAGAGGGGCTTACAGTGTGAGCGTCACAGACTCTCAATTGGCCTTTGACAAGTAGGTTTGTAAAGATCATGATTTCTTTATTCATTCACTCTCTTGGCGGATGCATGGAACCCACATTCAGGATACACTTTCCCGCAGCCTTATCAATAATCACATGGCTATAATAAGTGGGCCACACTTATACACTTTCCCGCAGCCTTATCAATAATCAAATGGCTATAATAGTGATGTGTGGGGCCCAAGAAACTACACACGTGCAAAGCAACTCAAAACAAGCGTACTTTCGACGAAAATCAATGAATAAAAAAATGGGTGCTAATGGAGCACCATTCCAACGTATCACCTCATATATACAAATGAATCGCTGTTGCAAACCAAGCTAACTCGCTGTTGCAAACCAACCTATTTCCTATATCCAATATTGTAACTTGACCCATTTTCTCCAAACTGACGCAGTCCGGGCTGGGCGCACGCTCCATATGGCAAAATATTTTGAAATAACTTGGGCCAAAGCAAGACCATCTTATTAGCCCAATAGTCTTCGACTCAGTCGGACCCAAGTCAAGACTCGAGGCTGGACAGCTTGTACACTCACCGAGTCTTTTAACCGTGTTCAAACACCGTATATCATTGTGCCAAGCGAAAACCATATCTTCAATTCCAGCTTTCAAATCTTCCCAGTGAAACTCCTCAAAAATCTGCTGCATCATTACCTGATGCTTTGATCTCGACCAGTAATACTGTTGGCGCCATCTCTGATAGGTCGACTGATAAGACTAACTGATTTTTTAACAACACCACACGCACAACTTTTCTTCCTTCGACCTTATAACCCGGTTTCTCTCCAGTCTTCTTGAACTTCCACACCACACCCGTGTTCAACACCACTTAAGTCTTGGATCCCGTTAAATTTTGGCCGCAATGCCTAAAATGATCTCACAAAACGTTTGGACGGCGTAGATTTCTCACAAACCTCACGGTGAACCCCACTCAGATTCCTTGCGCAGGAGATGCCTGCGAAAGCTTCGCAGGCAATCCGCTCCCGGTTGATTCTCATGAAGTGGCAAGTCAGGATTCATGCACCCCGGCGTTGCTTGATAAGACTTCTTGAACCCGGCAACTCACATCAAGGACTCCATCGAGATCCTGGTCTGCGGGTGTGGATCTAAGAGCCGTGTGATCATCCATTGCACCCGTCTAGAAAACCATGTTGGGAATTTGAATTCCCTTCGGTAGATCTTTTGGTAAATTGCTGCGATGTTGGAGTCATCAAAGGGGGGGTAGCCTGCAAGTAGTAGAAAGAGAATGATGCCACATGACCATCCATCTGCTTTGGGGCCATCATAGCCCTTTCTCCTGACGACCTCAGGTGGTGTAGGCCGGTGGCGTGCCACACGCCGTGTGGAAGAGCCTGTTCTTCAATTGCTCGGGAAGCACCGAGAGGCTGAAATCAGTCACCTTCAAATTCCCATTATTGTCTAGTGGGAGATTCTGCGGCATAACGTCCCGGTGGGCCACACCATTAGAGTGGCAAAAATGAAGCGCCGAGACAAGCTGTTGGAAGTATCGACGTGCGATAGGCTCCGATAGCGGGCCATGCTGTGTGATCTGTGGGAACAAATCTCACATCGCCCCCACTTGCATGTTCCATGACTAGGTATATCTTGGACTTGGTGGCCATGGCTGTTGGAAGTAGCAAATCAAAAGGCAACTGTTACAAAAACCTTTGGTTTCTCAATAGTTGCATCACCAATTTCTCAACAGATTTCAGCAAATTATAGCAAACAATGACCCAGTAGTTTTCAGCAACCTTTGATATTCTCAAGGGTCTTATTGAAAGAGTTGTAACATGTGACCTTTAGGAGAATGAAAAGTCTTGTAACAGCCAATGAGTTATGTCTATCTAAGAATCAATAAATAGGTAAAATGTATAGTCATTTGTATCACACTCAATAAAAAAATCAACAATAGAGTACTTTGTTTTTTCTTCCTATTTGTTTTAGAATTTTTCCCAAAGCTTTGTAAAGCCAACAAAGTGGTATCAAAGCTGCCGGTCCTAGGTGCCGATTCCATAGTCTAGTGAAGATGGCCACCACTATTCAGCCCCAAATTTTGAGGTTGTCAAAAGACAACTATAAGAATTGGTGCATTTAGATGAAGGTACTGTTCGGGTCACAAGATCTATGGGAGACCATTACCGATGGGTACGTAGAACCCACAACGGAAGAAGAAGCCATCTACACCACTGATCAAAAGGCGATCCTCCAAGATCGAAGGAAGGAGGACAAGAAGGCTCTGTTTTTTGTCTATCAAGGGTTGGATGATTCCACCTTTGAACGGATCGCTG